>CM053590.1:49652096-49748354 GCA_028646515.1 Pseudochirops corinnae | reverse complement strand
AGATTAAGAGGGAAGTGGAAAACTGGGAAAGAATTTTTATAACCAGTGTCTCTGATAAAGTCCGCATTTCTAAAATGTACAGAGAAGTGAGTCAAATCTGTAAGAATACAAGTCATTCCCCAATTGATAAATGGTCAAAGGATATGAACAGGCAATTTTCAGAGGCAGAAACTAAAGATATCCATAAGCATATGAAAAAATGCTCTAAATCACTATGGATTTGAGAAATGCAAATCAAAACAACTTTGAGGTACCATATCTCACCAGTCAGATTGGCTAAGATGACAAAACAGGAAAATGACAAATGCTGGAGAGGATGTGGAAAAACTGGAACACTAATGCATTGTTGGTGGAGTAGTGAACTGATCCAGCCATTCTGGAGAGCAATCTGGAACTATGCCCAAAGGGCTATAAATAACTGCATACCCTTTCACCCAGTAATACCACTTCTAGGGTTGTATCCCAAAGAGATGACAGAAGTGGGAGGAAGACCTGTATGTACAAAAATATTTATTGCAGCTCTTTTTGTGGTGGCAAAAAATTGTAAATTAAGGGGATGCCCATCAATTGGGGAATGGCTAAACAAGTTGTGGTATATGAATGTAATGGAATACTATTGTACTATAAGAAATGAGGGGCAGACGGACTTCATAATAACCTGTAGAGACATATATTAAACTGATGCTGAGTGAGGAGAGCAGAACCAGGAGAACTTTGTACACAATTACAGACACATCACATGTGTGATGACTAACTATGATAGACTGGGCTCCTCTCAGCAATGCAAGGTTATAACACAACTCCAAAAGACTCATGATGGAAGGATATCCACACCCAGAGAGAGAACTATAGAGTCTGAATGCAGATTGAGGCAAACTACTTGTTCTCTCTCATTCTCTTGTTTCGTTTCCTCTTTCTCACTGTCCAGCCCACTGGTCATAATCCTTCTGCACAAGCTGACTAACATTGAATATGAAGGTGTCTGTAGATCCTATATTCGACTGCATGCAGCCATTGCGGGGAAAGAAGGGGAGAAAGTTTGAAACTCAAGGGATTGTAGAACTGAATGGTGTAAACTAAAAGTAAATAAATATTGTTTTTAAAAAAAACCCTGATCCAAATAGAAAGTCTCTCGTTATATATCACCAGAGAAACAAAATCAAGAGAAAACCATGACCAGACAAATTTGGCAGTAGGAAGTATCCATTCCTGTTAAAAAGGTGCTACAGGTTAAAAACCATTAAAATCCAATTCTACAACAACAAAAAGTGTCTACTATATGCCCTGCCCTGTGCAAGGAACAGTGGAAGATACAAAATCGAAAAAGCCAGTCACTGCCCACAGAGTGCTAAGAATCAAACAGAAAGGGAAAAGACATAAACACAAACGGCTAAAATACAAGTCAGATTATAGGTGCCTAGGAGAAGACAGAGAGAGGTTTCAGGGGGGAGATATAATTTAGAGGATCAAGGAAGACTTCACAGAGGAGTTAGCCATTGAGGTAGGTCTTGGCGGTCTAAGGCTACTGGTGATGCAGTGATGACACTAGACCTGAAGTCAGGAAGACCTGAGTTCAAATCCAGCTTCAGTCACTCACCAGGTAAGTGACCCATGGCAAGTTGCTCAACCTGTTTGCCTCAGTTTCCCCAGCTGTAAAATAGGGGTAATAATCATGCCTACCTGGCAGAGTTGTTTTGAGGATCAAATGAGACAGTATTTATAAAAGCACAGTGCCCAACACAGTAGATTCTCTATAAATGTTTACTTAATCCCTTGCTCTTTGTAGGAGAATTTCAACAGAAAGCTATTAGGGGAGCATGTTTTTTGCATTAGTAGTTACTGTATATGTCATATCTCCCTATCATACAAAAAGCGCTACAACGATAAGAACCAAGATTTATCTGAGCTTTATATGTTGCTCAGAAGCTAGAACTATGCTTTATGTAAAATATGCAAACATTGGTACCATGGGACTGAGGAAAGACCTGGACTGTGTGATCACTGGCCAGTCACTTACCATCTCTGAGTTCATTTTCTAATGGTTACAAGCGGGGATGATAACATCCACACCTAATCTCACAGAGCTGGCACAAAGAACAAACAGAATGGTAAGATCATGGGATGGAAGGGCCCCTGAAGGCCCCAGATCCATAAATGGAGGCCTAAGGAGGCAGAGTGACCTGCCAAAGATCATACAGGTATCTGTAGAGAGCTTCACAAAAGTTTAAAGCAGTTTATAAATGTCAGCCGTCATCATCACCATCGGGGGCTTTAGCAAATGTCTGTTAAACTGAATCCATTCCAGACCTGTGAGACAGCAAAGGCACGGCTGGAAAAAGGCTAGAAATTTTTAAAAAAGAAAAAAAAGAAATGGCAAGAAGCTCAGTCTGACTAGAACCCAAGGAGCCTGAAAGGAAGTGATAGGAGGTAAGGCCAGAAATGCTGGCAAAGTCCAATTATGAAGAACCTTAATTAACAAACAAGCAGGATGGTTTGTATTTATTTGGGAAAATATAATAACAGCTTATACTTGCATGGTATTTTTACTCAGCAAATTTCTTCACAAGGCTATGAAATAGGTAGTCCAAGTATTCTGCCCATTTCCCAGATAAAGAAACTCTAGAGAAGGTTTACAGGACCAGCCAATTCTCACAAAACCAATAAAATGTGCCAGAGGCAGCACTAAGAACCTAACCAGATCCTCTAACAACCAAAGCCGGGGTTTTTCACCTAGATGATGTGGAGGTGGCTTCTCTAACGCTTGAACTAGGAGGTCACTCTGCAGCTCCTCAAGGGATGAGCTAGAGAAGGAGGCAAGGAGTCTGAAGAGGAGACTACAACAACAGCCTATGCAAAGGAGGACGTGGGCCCAAACTCAGTGTGAACACTGGCAGATCTGAGGGATATTACATAGGAAAATGTTCAAATTCATCGGTGGTAATGAGATCTTGTTGCAAAAAACATTGCTTGAAATAAATGGGCCAAATGTGAAAGTATGTGAAGATCCTATACTTGATTGCATGCCGCTGTGGGGGGGCAGGGAGAGGGAAGGGAGAAAATTTGAAACTTAAGGGATTCTGGAACTGAAGCTTGTAAACTAAAAGTAAATAAACAAATCAATTTTTTAAAATTTGAAAAATTTTTAAAAAATAGAGATATGGATCCACAGTAAATGCCAACCATGGTAGAGAAAAAAGAAAAAGAAAAAAAGAAGTAAATGGGCCAGCCTAGTCTTGGAAATCTTCTTACTATACTGAGTTTCATCAAAACTATTCATTGTAATGTGTTCTAGCTAAGTTGTGCAGGGGATAGAGCCCAGGGGATAGACTCCTCTTCCTGAGTTCACATCTGGCCTCAGACACTTCCTAGCTGGGAGACCCTGGGCAAGTCACTTAATCCTATCTGCCTCCATTTCCTCATCTGTAAAATGAACTGGGCAACAAAACAGCACATCACTCCAGGATCTTTCCCAAGAAAACCCTAAATGAGGTCACAAAGAGACAGACACAACTGAAAAAGGTCTGAACAAGGGCCAAGCACAGCTCAGAGAATGCTAAATTAGCTACTATTTGTCTCCAGGCCCCTGTTAAGGCCACAAATCACCTCTTTGCTATTTGAAGCCAGCACCAAATTCGAGACTACACCTCCCACCTCTGAAAAGCCAAGACTAAATTTCTTCAGGCTGCCCTTATTCTCCTGTACCTCCTTATACAGTGTATAGCATATACCAGCAGCAAACACTCGCTCAGATGCGGCTACCTAACCACGTGGTCACATTGATACATAAGTCACAGCCCCAACAGACAAGATTTATCTTATGTTGACCTTGCATTCTGAGAGGACTTCATAATTCACAAAACATTTGCACCTACATGACCCTCTCAATAACCCTGCAAAGTAGGTACCTATTCAATCCCCAGCTGACAGAGGAGGAAACTAAGGTTCTAGGTACCTTGTCAAAACAGGGCCTAAAGCCTGGGTCTTCTGATTGCTCCTCCAGCCTTCTCATAGATTCTGTTCTCATCTCACTGCACTGGATTTAGAGCAGGGATTCAAGTCTGATAGAAGAAGGTGACTTAGAGCCTTTCTTAAGCAAAGGGAGCAAAAGAGGTGGGGAGGTAAGGCCTCTGGCCTCCTAGGGCAGTTAACCATTAGCTCATCCCTTCCACACCTGATAGCTGATTAACTAATCTCTCCATCTCCCTCATGGAATTCAGCTTTCACTGGCCTCAGTCTTACCAAAAGCATTCTTCCAGTCCAGTGAGGAAAACAGCTTACCACGACATGAAGCTTGCTAGGAACTCCTAGCTCACCCAGAGTTTAATTAAGTCATTTGTCTTGAGCATTCAGCTTCTTCCTACTAAATAATCCCTAATAATAGCTGAGACATCAAGGTAGTAAGGTGGGTGGATAGAGTTCCAGGCCTGGAGTCAGGAAGACTCATCTTCTCAGTTCACATCCAGCCTCAGATACTTCCTAGCTATGTGACCCTGGGCAAGTCACTTAACACTGTTTGCCTCAGCTTCCTCATCTGTAAAATGAGTTGGAGAAGAAATTGGCAAACCACTGCAGTATCTTTGCCAGAAAAACCCTAAATGAGGTCACAAAGAACCACACGTGACTGAAATGACTAAACAACACACCTTTAGAAAGCGGTAGCTAAGTGGCTCAGTGGACAGAGAGCTGGGCCTGGATCCCTCCACACTCAGGAAGACCCAAGTTCAAATTTAGCCCAAGACACTTACTACTGTCTTACTATGTGACCCTGAGCAAGTTACCTAACTCTGATCACCTCAGCTTCCCCATCTGTAAAATGAGCTGGAGAAGGGATTGGCAAACTACTCCAGTATCTCTGCCAAGAAAATCCCAAAATTGGGTAGCAAAGAGTCATATACAACTGAAACAACGTAAAAACAGGTGACACTGGATGTAGCAATTAAACGTCTGGAGACCTTCTGAAGTACAAGTACTGGATTTACAATTCAAGAATCTGGCTAGTTCCCAGTGAGAGTCAGAAACAGATCCTATGTGTGCGTGTTCACATGAACGAAGAAGCACATATAGCCTGCATTCACCTCTCTGTGAGTACACCATCTCCTCCGAGCAGCACGGAAGCCCGGTGAAGGCAGACACTGGGTCACTTTTACAGGACATAGCTCCTTAAGCACAGCAGGCACTTAAACACTGGTTGGTCAGCTGGTCCTATGAACCACAGATCATAAGCGCTAGAAGAGAGGAGCCTAATTATGAGGGAAATAACTCACATTTCTATAGCATTGAAATGTGGATGAAGCATGGTCCTTACAAGAGCTCCAAGGCAAACAGTCAGAGTCTCATCCCTGCCTTCCAGATGAGAACACCAAGGTCCAGAGAAATGAAACCTTCTGTTCAAGGTCCACATAGCTAGAGACAGAGTCTAAAGTCCAACCAGACCCCTCTGATCCCGATTCCCACATTAATGCCACTAATACCAACCATCCTCACTGTACAGATGAAGAAACAGCCCCAGAGACATGCACAGACTTGTGGAAGGTTATGGGAGGCAGCTGTCCTGACTCCCCGTCTGACCTCAGAAAGTCCACTTAACTGCCTTTTGCCTCAGTTTCCTACTCTGTAAAAGAGAGGGAGAAAGGCAAAAATCTCCAGACAGACTCTGAGCTTCTGTTCAGTACCAGACTTATAAACCCATGATCACTGATAGAAAGTCAGAACCCAAGATCTCATCAGGGGAGATGACTTATCTACAGGGGCAACGAGCATTTCTATCAAAGCCTTTAGAGCTCAGAGTGCTTTATAAAAAGCCTGGCATGACAGGGTATATGTTCTATGTTGTGGCACGGTATACTATGCAATGACGTGGCGTGATGTGGTATGGCGCAGTGGGCTGTAATGTATGTCATGTTATACTATGCTGTGTTATATGACATGATTGTGTCATATAGGATACATGTTGTGTCGTACTGTGTTACACAGCAATTTACATGTTAAACGTTATCTGTTATGGTTGTACTCTGTGGTTATGTGTTATGTTGTATTGTGTTTTGTGTTATGCTGTGCATGTCACATTATATGCCATGATATTGTGCTGTGACACATCACATGGCATGTTGTTGTTATGCTAAAATACACCATATGTTATAGTGTATCACATAGCAGGTATAGTATGACCATGCTGTTTTGGCCAGTGAATTACAAGGTGTTTTGCTCCACCATTATGATATGGTGTGTGGTACATGATGTTGTTCTATGTTGTTGTGCTTATATTATTACCTTAAGTTATATGTTTCAATGTGCTGTGATATATGGAATTATATGTCCTGTTCTGTTGGGCAGCAGGGGGGCCCAGTGGATAGAGGACCCGGCCAGAAATCAGGGAGACCTGAGTTCAAGTCCAGCATCAGACGTTAATAGCTGTGTGACCCTGCTCAAGTCACTTAGCCCTGTCTGCCTCAGTTTCCTCATCTGAAAAATGAGCTGGCGAAGGAAATCGCAAACCAGTTCAGTATCTCTGCCAAGAAAATCCCCCAAAGGGCGGAGGAGTCAGACACCATTGACAACTACTAAACCACAACACGTTGAATTTGGAAGTGCTGCGCTATGTGCAATGGACGAAGCTGCTGGGCCTGGAACTGGGAAGATCTGAATTCAAATCCCAATTCGGACACTTACGGAGCTGTCGTCCAGCTCACTAAAGTCCGCCTGTTTTCTCACCTGTAACCGGGGTAAGTAACAGGCCCAACCTCCCAGGGCCGCGGTGAGGGCCGGATCGCTAGCCGAGGGCCAGCCTGGGGGTCGTGGCCCCACTCCCAGCCCCAGCCCCGGCCCCGCCCACGTGGCGGCCCCGGGCGGCCTGCGCTTCCCCCGCCCGGATCCCTTCCCCAGTGCCCCTTTCCCCCACCCCCGGCTCGAGCCCGGCCCCGCCCCCGGCCCTTACCGCCGATGATGGTGCGGATGAGGGAGGCGTGCCCGGGGCAGTCCACCAACGTGAACTGCAACTGCCCGGGCCCGGCCTCGGCCTCGGCGGCGGCGGCGTGGGCGGCCTCGGGGCCTGGGCCCGGCTGCAGGCGCGCCGGCAGCGGCACCGAGAAGCACGAGAAGCCCAGGTCCAGCGTGATGCCGCGCTCGCGGCTCTGCGGCTGCTTGTCGAAGGCGGCCGTGGAGGCCGTGGTGCTCAGCGCCCGCGCCAGGGCCGTCTTGCCGCTGTCGATGTGGCCCAGCACGCCCACGTTCACGTTCACTCGCCGCTCGGCCATGGCGCTGCCCGCGCTGCCCCCGCTGCCCGGGAGACCACCTGGTCCCTCCCGCAAAGCGGCCCCGCAGCAGCGCGGCCCGGGCACGTCCGTTCCGCCCCTGCCGCTGCCCCGCCCGCCCGCTGGGCTCGGCGCTCGGACCGCGGAGCGCGGCCCAGGCGGGTATTGGCTGGGCCGGCCCGGCTCCGCTGAGGGTGGTGTTAACGGTGAAGTGCGAGTGGAGAGCGCCCGGATGAACGTGAAAGGTCCCCCTTTGCAATTACCTTCTTGCTTGATCAGTAACGATAGTTAGCATTGACCTACACAACTCTGTAAGGTGTGCCAAGAACTTGGACGAATATTGTAGTATCTAGTATTTGTATAATCGTGCAAAATTGAGATAAAAAATCATGTCTTTACAAAATATCTATCACTTTATCACAAATATGGCGATGGGGGGGTTATTATCCCCATTTTATAGATGAGGAAACTGAACTCGACAGAAGGTAAATGACTTATCCAAGGTCACACAGCTAAGAAGTGTCTGAGGCTAAATGTGAACTCGAGTCTTCCTGACTCCAAGTCCAGCTACGTCTAGCAAAGCTGCTGGCTCCAACACGCTTGGATGCACCTCACTTGATTCTCCTTTAATGTTAGTAGCTTCCCTCTGTTGTTTAGCTACAATTGATCCCGTGTGTATATGTGTATGTATACATCCACACATATGTGTGTATAATGTATCATGTAATAATTGTAACATACATTATAGTACTTATTTTATAATTAATGTGATGTATAATAATCGTAGCATACGTTGTAGTATTTTTGTAATTAATGTGATATATAATAATCATACCATACATTGTAATATTTATTATATAATTAATGTGATGTAATAATGTATTGTTCTACATTGTATTGTTACTTGTATTATAAATTAATATGTAATGTTTTATTGTAGATCATATTGTTTATTATATATATGAAGTTGTTTTCATATTGTCTCCCCCATTAAACTGTGAGCTCCTTGAGAGCAGGGACTATTCAATTTATACCTTTTTTTGTATTCTCAGCACCTAGCACTTTGCCTGGCATATATATAGTAGGTGCTTAATAAATGCTTATTGGTCAGCTGACTAGAGAGGAGCAACCCAAAATATCCCAAAGACCAGGAAACTCAACAAGCATTTACTGAGTGCCCATTATGTGCCTGGCCGTGTGCCACATGTTAAGAATGCAAAGACAAGGAGGCAGAACCAAGAGAGTGGAGTGACAGGAACCAAAGCAGTGAGCTCCTCTCCATAAACACCTCCTAACAGGTCTAGAAGAAGCCCCAGATGGAATCCTGATGGGGAAATCCAGAAAAAGTTATGAGTCCTTTGTCCAGCCCAGCTCAGCACAGGGGACACAAGACAAGTAGGTCTGCAGACACTAAAGACAGACTGAGTGCACTGATATCCTGGGGAAAACTGTGAAATGGGGCAGAAGGAGGGTCCCAACACAAATAGGGTCACCCCCACTCAGATGCATACCGAGGTAGACTGGCAGCATTGTCTCCTAGCCAGTCTTGGGTCGCAGATCCTATGTGGAGTGAAAAGGGGCACCACGGTGGACTCCCACAAAGGAAGGTCTTGTTTGGTGTCCAGAGAAAAGAGGAAGTACAGAATCCATCAGCAACAGTGATGTTGCCCAGACCTGAGCCACAAAGCTGGGTCTCCTTCCAATGTCTAGCTCAGCCTACAAAGGAATAACTGTTGCAAGAATCCCAGACTAAAGGGGAGCGTCCAGTTCTGCCATTCTAAGAAAGCAGAACTTTCCAGCTGACTAAGAAGAGGTAGGTCCAGGAGTATCTACTCTTGCTCAAACTTGCAGAGCTTAGGCCAGGGAGATAACTATCAGACTTTGCCCTGCATCAAACCTGAAAGTTTGCAGGTCGATAGCCTGTCCCTGAAATTGTAGAATAACAAATTACCCCCAAGAAAGCAGCAATAGAACCAGCCCAGACCTCTCCACAAGTGCCTCAGAACCTAGCCTTAACATCAAGCCTAAAGTCACAAAATAGGTGGGAAGAATGGGCCAAAAAAAAAAAAAAAGCACCATAATGAATTATTATGATTGCAAAGACTCAAAACACAAAAACAGAAGAGAATGACTCAAAAACATTTACAAGCAATGCATGTCAAAGAAAAACACAGCTTGGGCACAAATTCAACTAGAATTCATGGAGGAGATGAAGCAAGAATTTAAAAAGAGAGAAAACTTTAAAATGTTTCTGTAAATTGAGAACATTTAAGGGGGGAAATGGAAAAGAAATGAGAACTATGGAAGAAAGAATTGGAAAGGAAATTAACAGCTTGGCACAAGAAGTAGAAAAACTTGCCCAAACAACAAATTACCTTCAAATTAAATAAAGATAGCAGCTGTTGACTCCATGAGGCACCAAGAAATATTAAAATATAGTGAAGTATTAAGATATCAAAAGGTTGAAAAAAAATAGGAGAAAATGTAAGTTATCTCCTAAGAAAAAACTGACCTGGAAAATAGATAAAAGAGGAAAAAATGTATCTGCCATAACCAAAAAGAGAAGCTAGATATCATATTTCAAGAGATCTTAAAAGAAAACTGCTGAGGTCTCTTAGAACTAGAAGGCAAAGAGGAAAAAAAAAGCATCCACTGGTCACCTCTGGAAAGAAACTCTAAGATGAAAACTCCCAGGAACATCATAGCTAAAATCTAGAGCTTCAAGGTAAAAAAATAAAAATACTGCAAGCGACTAAAAAGAATTAAATTATCGAGGAACCACAATCAGGATCATACATGATTTAGTAGCCACTACTATAAAGACACAGAGACCCTGAAATGTGATAGTCCAAAAGGCAAAGGATATAGGCTCACAGCCAAGAATGACCCACCCAACAAAATCAAGTACAGTGCTACAAGGAAAAAAAAAATAGACCTTTAATGAAATAGAAGACTTCCAAGAATTCCTTTTGATGTCTCTATTATTACCATTGTAGATGGCATCTTTGAAGTCCACTCCACAGCTAGAGACAACCATTTGGGTGGGGAGGACTTTGACAACTACAAGGACCACCATTTCATTGCTTAGTTCAATCAAAAGCATGAGAAGGACATTAGGGAGGACAAGAACTGTTCACCTACTTCGCCAACTATGTACGATTTGTATATCTGAGAAGCATACTCTCTCTTCCAGGACCCAGTCCAGTACTGAGAATGACTCCTTCTATGAAGGTATCGACTTCTTTTACCCATGGCCCTTTTGAAGAGCTGAATGCTGACCTTTGTGTCCATTTTGAAGAACAGAATGCTGATCTCTTTCATGCCATACTGAGCCCCCATGGAAAAAAAAGTCCTGAGGGATACCAAACCAGATACCAACATCACAGATTTGTGATGTCTTGGTGGGTGGTTCCATTTGTACTCCCAAGATCTAGAAACTTATGCAAGTCTTCAAGGGCTAGGAATTAAACAAGGGTATCAATCCTGAAGATGAGGCTATTGCATGTGGTTTAGCTGTCCAGACTGCTATCTTGTCTGGTAAAAAATTTGAGACCATACAGGGCTTGCTGCTTTGCATGTTCATCCTCTCTCCTTTGGAAATGACAAAGCAATGACAAAGGATAACAGCCTGCTTGGTAAGTTTGAGCAAATCTTCTTACCCTTAGGGGTGTTCCTTGGATTAAAATAACTTTGACATGGATGCAATGGCATCCTCAATGTATCTGCTGCAGATTAGAGCACATGCTAGAAGAATAAGATCACCATCACCAATGGCATAGGTTGTCTGAGCATAAAGGACATGGAGCATATGATCCAGGAAGCTGAGAAATACAAAGCTGAAGATGAGAATTGGAAAGACAAGATGTCTTCCAAGAACTCTCTTGAATCTCTTATGCTTTCAACGTAATGGCTACATTTGAGGATGAGGAACTCTAAAGCAAAATTGGCGATGTAGACAAATAAAAGATCCTTGACAAATGTAATGAAATATTCATCTGCCAAAAAATTTTTGAACCAGACTGATGAAAAGAGAGAATATTAGCAGAAAGCCTTGGAAACAGTCTGCAACCCCCCATCATTGCTAAGCTAGACAGAATGCAAGAGGTATGTGGATCAGCCCCAGCCTAAGGTGTTTCTTCTGTACCCACCACTGAAAAAGTCAACTAAATACACCAGAAGAGAGAGCATTCCACAACCGCTTTTCAAAATCTAAAGGACTCAAATGTGTAGCCAAGGCAGTAGTCATTTAAAAGTAGCATTTAAATTGCTATGTAAATGTGGGCATTCTGAATAGTTGAATGTGTGCACGGGGAAAGAAGTGAACAACATGGTATTTTATCAGTACTATAAACAAGTACAAATGCAGTTCTTGTTCTGGAGAAGAAAACCTATTTAAAATTGACACCAAAAATCAAATCAAAAATAAGGAAATGATACATGTCCCCTCTGATCTCTATCATTATCAGGATTCATAGAGGGAATCCAATTAGACAAGTGCTGGAAATGGTTCTGTTATGTCCTGATGATCTTAAGGAAAGAATGGAAAGAGGGAGGAAAGGGGAGAAAGGGAAAGGAAAGTTAGAGGAAAATGATCTCTCATAAGGAGGGTGCACAAGTAAACATATATAGAAACAAAGAGAAGAGGCTGGAGGGATTCGGCTCACACTTGAACCATATTCTCATTTGAACTGGTCAAATGAAGGAAGAATATAAACATCTTCACATGGTTGGATACAGAAATAATAATGCAACAATGTAATAGGAAGGAAAGGGAAGAAGAGAGGAGGGGGAATTAGAGGAAAGGTAGACTAAGCAAAACAAATTCTAAGGTGTACAAAACTATTTTTAGCTCTTTTGAGAATGGGAACCTGAGGGGGTATCAATCATAAATTTGGGGAATGGATGAGCAAGTTATGGCATATCAATGTGATGGAATACTATTGGGCTGGACTCTTATCAGAGTAATGACCAACCAGAATTATTGATCAGAGGACCAGTGATGAAACATGCCACTCCCCTCCTGGTAGAGAGGTGAACGGCTTGGAGTTCAGAATGAGATAAATGTTTTTGAGGATGTGGCCAGTGTAGAAATTTGCTTTGATTGACTAAGCAAGTGTATAATGTTCTGGGCAAGAGGGAGGAAGTGAAGGCTGATCTTTGTTCAAAAATAAAATAAAAATTTAATTAAAAAAAAGAATACAAAGACCAATAAGAAACAACGATGAACCTGAAGGGAGTTTATTCTTTACTCGTGTCTGGGCCGAGGAGGCTGTGTGGTGCCATTGGAAAGCATGCTGAATTTGCAGTTGAGAGGACATTATTTCAAATCCCACTTCTGTCATTAGCTACCTATGTGATCTTGGACAAGTCATTTCCTTTATTTAGCCTCAATTTCCTCCTCTGCAAAATGAGAGTTGGATAAGATAACCCCAAAGTGGGCACTTCCTGCTCAAAAGTATTGATCCATTTTACTATACATTAGGCACTGAAGATACAAACACGCATTGAAAAAAACCTCGTCCTCTGCTGGTAGAGCACATGTAGTCAGCAAAGTTTCCAGCTATTTTTTTTCTAACAACACTGAACCTGGAGTTAGAAGATCCAGAGATACTGTACACAAGGGGAAACTGAGGCTCAAAGAGGGTAAAGGCAAAAAGAGATAATAAATACAACAGTGAGGATCCTTTCACATATTGTATATAATAAAATACAATGTAAATGTCACCTGTCGCATTGTTCATATATAGCAAGCCACACTAATCAAGCAATCAGTAAGTATTCATTATTCCACTACTATTTGTCAGGCATTGTTAGATATTGAAGATACAAAGAGAAAGAAACAGTCCTCTGTCCTCACTAATTGAACAATAAACTTTGAAGACTGAGCATAGTAAACACTTTAGCCAGAGCCTTAGGGAGAGGGTCAACTATACTGAAAGCTCAGATCCCAGAGATGTAGTCTACATTCCAGGCAAACAAGAATCAGGAAGACCTGAGTTCAAATTTGACCTCAGACACTTACTAGATGTGTGACCCTTGGCAAATCATTTCACCCTGTTTGCCTCTGTTTCTGCATCTGTAAAATGAGCTGAAAAAGGAATTGGCAAACCATTCCAGTATCTCTGCCAAGAAATCCTAAATAGGGTCATGAAGAGATAGACATGACCAAAACAAGAGAACAACAAAAAGCACTTACAAATGCTTTTTAAAGCTTACAGAGAGTTTTATAAATATCTCATTTGATCTTAGCAACAACTATGAGAGGTGGGTGCTATCACTACCCTCATTTTACAGATGAGTAAACTGAGGAAGAAAGCGGCTAAATGACTTGCCTAGGGTCACATAGTCTAAGTCAAGATTTGAACTCAGGGCTTCATGACTCCAGTCCAGCACTCTGCCCACTGCACATTCTACAGAACAAATATAAAATAAAGAAAAGACAGTTGAGTGAAGGAGGGCACTAGCAATGACTTGAGATGCTTCTTGAAGGAACGGAGAGATTCACATAGTAGGATGAGGAGTAAGTACATTCCAGCACAGGGGATGGCCAGTACAAAGCTGAGAAGGAAAATGGAGTGCAATGGGGAAGGAACACAGAGAAGTCCATTTTGACCAGACTTTAGAGTGTGGGAAGGAGATTAATAGATCATTATTTCAACTTTACAGTACTTGGTTTCACAGCTCTGATGTTCTGATGTAATAGAGCATACTACAATTACAAATATTTATTAAGCATCCACTGCGTGCATGACCCCATTCTAAGCTCTGGCGATACTCTGGGGATACAAAAAGAAAGAAAATGTCTCCTCTCAAAAAGCTTATTTTCTACTGGGGGACCCAACATGTAACCAGATAAATTAAGATAATTTGAGAAGGGATAGAGCATAAATACTAACTAGAGCAATGAGGAAAGCCTTCCAGTAAAGGGAGAGCCCAGTGGTGAGAACTCAACCTGGGAACTACCTACCCATGCAAAGGCAGTAAAGGCACAAGACGCCATACCAAGCTCTGCAAAAAACCAAAAGGTCAGTTGGACTGAAACGTAAAGTATATGAACAAGAACAATGAGAAAAGTCTTGAAAGGCAAAAGCAAATCATAAAGGACTTTAAATTCCAAACTGGAGGTGGTTTTTTCCCCCATAGACAATAAGGAGCAACTGAAATTTCCTGAGCATTCTCTATGCTTTAGGAAGATTATTTGGCAGCTATATGGCAGATGGATTAGAAAGGAGAGGGTGGTACGATGGATAGAGCACCAGGCCTGGAGTTAGGAAGACCTGAGTTAAAATCCAGCCTCAGATACTTACTAGTTGTGTGACCCTGGGCAAGTCACTTAACCTCTGCTTGCCTCAGTTTCCTCAATGGGAGTGCTAGAGTCATGAGTTGCTTTAGTAACTCGCATGTTCCATATGTGTGTGCCCCACTACCCATTCTTCCCATTGATTCTCTGTGTATTGTGGAAGTGTGTGCTACAGATTTCTGGAGAGAATATTGCATAGTTACTTTTCCAGCCAGCCTAATAAACGCCTTTATTTTGAGCTAATCGTATCCATTAGCTGACTATTAAAGATAATTGCACCAATGGAGACTCTGGAGCTTTAGTTTTAGAAGTATGGAACATATGCTGCTTATAAACATGAGGTAAGGACCCCTCAACCTGAGAGAACCAAAAAGACTTCCATATGTACATGTTGTCTGATAGAGTGTAAGCTCCTTGAGAGTAGGGATATTTCCATTTATTTTTGTCTTTGTGTCCCCTATGATCAACCCATGGGGGATTATTAAGGAGGCACTTAATAAATGCTTGCTAATTGATTAAATTCATAGAAGCTGGTGAGATTATTGAAATAAAAGGGAGGAAAGCCCAAGACAGAGTTTAACATAACACTCACGGGGTGGGGCTGGGGTGGAGGTAGAGGTTATAGATGGAGACCCAGCAAAGAGACTATCTTAGCCTCCAACTGTGACCCCCATTCATCAAACTCCATGCCCAGGAATTTGGGACTGATGATAGGAATGGGCTATTGGGGCATTAGTTAACACTGGACTTTATCTTAAGACTTTAATTTTTCCATAACTCTGTATCTATCCTCACACACTGTCTACCATTAAAAATAGAAATCTAGGTCCTGATGCTATTAGTTTTCCCCATTAGTTTTGCTAGCTAAACCAGGCTGCTAACCGAGTGGCCATCACTGTGGAGGGCTATGGAGGTCATTCTCTCATTTGTCACAGTGGCTTTGGAGGGTTGTGGTTAGGACACTGAATTGAGAAATCATGGTTCCCTCCATTCCTCATCTCACCATTGATTAAATGAGTGATAGCAAAGAGCTTACTCTCATGTCTCTGTTTCCCCTTTTGGAAAATGGGAATAATGATGCCCAGATTATAGTGATATTTATCAAAGTAGTTTTAAAGAGGCAATACCTTCTGCAGGAAGACAGTATATATACAAGTGCACTTACATTGTATGACAACAATATAACTGGAAAGAACCAACGCAAAACAATAGAAAATTAATATTGCAGAATTATGAAGAATAAGCTTGGTCCCAAAGAAAACATATAAGAAGACACCTCACCTGACTCCTTTGTAAAAGTGGAAGAGGGGAAGGGATATATAACAGTTTATCTAATAAACATACAAATTGTTTAACATTAGGTTTTTTTATGTATGGTTTTATTGAATTTTTTCTCCTCTTATTCTTTTTCTTTTTTTTCTTTAAAAAAATGCTTTGTTATAAGAGATGGCTCTCGAGGAGGAGGAGGCAGAAGAGGAGGAGAAGGAGAAGGGATATAGGAGGGAAATCCAGTAATATAAAAATAAAAGATCAATAAAATCTACTTTTTTAAAAGACTCAATGAACTTGGACACATTTTGGCTATGTAACCATGGGCAGCTCTCCAGTCTGCATTAGCAGAGGCCCAGGTGGTGAGAACCCAACCAAATTCAACTGGGAGTTCCTTATACTAATGAATTAGATATGGTTCCCTCACCCCCGCAAAAACAAAAAAAAAGTCAATGGGAAATTACTGTATTTATACTCTAAGGAAACCAAAGACAAAAATAAAGGTTCCATGCTAAAAAAATATTTATAGCATCACTTTTTGCTGTAGCAAAGGATTGAGATAAAAGCAAATACCCATTGATTGGGAGGGTGTCTGAATAAATGGTGCTATCTAAATGTTTTCTCTCCTTCCCACTATTTAGAATCCCTTGTCTCCTTCTAGACTCAGCTCAGATCCTGCTTTGGTCAGGAGGCTTTACCTGGTGGTGCAATCACCACCCTCACCTTTACTCAGAGATTACAAAATTCCCATCTTCCCTCTATATATCTTGTATGTACTTAGTGATTTATACATTGTCTCCCCTGAAAGGACAGACTGCTTTTGCCTTTCTATGCCTTCTTACAGCTTAGTGTAGTGCCATATAGTAGGCTCTTAAGAAATGCCTATTAAACTAACTGACTGGACTTGTGAAGCCTTTCTGGCTTAGTAGGACATGTCAGCTCTTACACTCTGTCCACGTACTATCCTCTGATTCTTTAAGATGAATCCATGGCTTTTACCTAAAAACTCAAAGGAAGGAGAAATAGTAGGAAGATTAGTGAACTATATCCCAAACTCACCAGTTAGGAAAATTAAAAAACGTGATTCTAGCCTAATGACATCAATGATGGAAAATCTTCAACTCGCACTGCCTAGCACCATGGAAAGAGAAAAGCTTTTAAAGCCCAGAAAACCCAGGCTGAAATCCAGCCTCAGATAGCCAAGATAACAGAATATTCAGTGCTTTACAATTCTAAAATGCTTAAATAAACCAACCTCAGTGGACCTGACAGTGAGTGATCTGTCGCTGCCACTTGTGTGACCATAAGGAAGTCCCTTAATTTCTCTTCGCCTCAGTTTCTTCTTCTGTAAAATGGAAGAGTTGGACTAGATGGGTAAACAAAGGTTTCTGTTGCAGATACAGGAGCCCAGATATAGAAGCCAGGTGAAGGTCAGGTCAGGATGTTTCCATGGGCTAAGGCACTGAGGAAAACATCACCTACTAAAAAAGAGGAAAGTCTGGCCATCAAAGGGTTCGTTAGCCACCCAACAGAAGGGGCACCAATCTGTCAGTTCAGGGATCCAGTTTCAAGAGCAGCCTAAGAGTTACGAAGCACAGGACACACTTACCTGGGGCATCTGTTTTAAAGATGCCTGTGGTCCTAGTCGTTTGTCCAAATCTGACCTAGGGAAAGAGGTCCTTTATGAGAAAAGTCATCTGTAGACAACAAGGGAGAATTAGACTGTTTGAGCAATCAAAATGTCGGCTTTGCTTTTTCAATTGACTTTCCAAGCCACTAATTTTTCATCTCTCAGGCTACAACCAAATCTATTCCCTACACATGCATTACGGTTTCAAACCCGCCAGCTACCTCTTTGAGTCCCATACTTAGATGTGCAGCTCTGCACAGTGAGCATGGCCCCAGTGAAAATTATTGACAAGGAAAAAGCCTGAAGAATTGTGATTATTTAGGATTTGTTCTTAATATTAATGTGATGCAGATTTAATTCTGTTTCTTTTAGTGCAATTTTGTATTAAGACTGTTCAAAGTTCTTTACAAATACCCAGTAATTAATTCAAACTTCATTAAAATGAATTAATCCAGGATTAATTAGAAACTTGCTGGAAGGAAGTTATTATACTTTGCTCTTTGATTCCAGTTATTTCTGTAAGAATTCTTTAAGGAGTGAATTGGAAATCCCCTATACTCCAGGGACATCCGAGTTACTTCATGGCTGTATTAGCCATACAAGCTCACAGATTATATGCCATATTAACCAAGCAATAGCCTTATGTTGTATATTCTACTCTGATGTCTTATCATAGTATGGAGGTGATTAGGGTTCTTGAAGGCTACACCAAGGGAGCACAAGCTCTGGCAGGATAGAATGGTTTCAAGTATTGGCCTGATGACCAACTCTATGTTTGTTGTTCAAGGATCAATATTAGTAGTGGTAGTGGTAGTGGTTGTAGCAATAGTAGTAGTAATAGGAGCAGCTGTAATACTAGTAGTAGTAGTAGTGATAGTAGTAGTAGTAGCAGCAGCAGCAGCAGCAGTTAATATTTATATAGAACTTTAAGGTTTACAAATTACTTTACACATGTAACATTTCCACTCAAA
The DNA here is from genome assembly GCA_028646515.1 of Pseudochirops corinnae. NCBI lineage: Eukaryota > Metazoa > Chordata > Mammalia > Diprotodontia > Pseudocheiridae > Pseudochirops > Pseudochirops corinnae. The sequence continues at coordinate 49,729,934 of CM053590.1, read as the reverse complement.
TCTAGGGTGGTTTTCCTGAGGGACAGCCCTGTATTGCTATACATGAGTGGGGAGTATGATTCCTGATTGAGAGGATGCTATACCTCAACATCTTGTACCTATATGAGTAGATGAAAGACTTCTGTCTGTTGGAGGGCTGCAAGAGCAGCAGTTGAGGAAGTGAAGTGTAGACTTTTGAATGAGAAACCAGAGATTTTGTAGTCACGGGGGAAGATGCCTCCCCCAATACATTCCTCAATTTCTAGATCCTCCAGTCCTAGGGACAGATAAGAATGGTCCTCCCCAGTGAGACTGTTCTCTCCTTGATTGAGGCTTTTTCTTGCCCCCAAATAGAAGAGCTCATTTACTCTGGTACATTTTACTATCTACTATAGTTTGCATAAGTTCTCCAGTTTATATTTATTTCTTACTTTGATGAAAAAGTTTACTAACAATTCATGATAGGTTTTTGTATTTTGTTTTGTTTTGATAATTAGCATGTGGTGGGAGGGAGCTGGGTGATGTGTTACTCTCTCCTTGAAAAATTAAGTGCCTTTTGTTACAAATTGCTTATCATACCTCTAATCTACAGATATTTGAAGTATGGTAGATATATGCAGTTCTAACCCAATGCTCCTCTTGCAGATAGGAGGATGTAGGAGAGACTACCTAGCCATAGCTGTCCTAATTCCTTGCTAGATTACCGGAGATACATCCATGGTCTTCCTCTTGCCCTTCACAAAGAAGAAATCTTAGTCTCCCTTGGAGATAGAGTAGACTAGATCCCAGATCAGATATCCACTCGTGGTACATGCCAACCAGCTATATATTTAAGATATACTACCCAACCATACATACTTTACAAATATGTAAGAGGGGTATAGTGCAAGGCAGGTATGAAATGCCCCACATATACATAATCTCATTTGATCCTTTCAACAACCCTGTTAGATAGGTGCTATGATTGTGGCCATTTTACAGATGAAGAAACTAAACTTGAGAAATCCTAGCTAAGTTCAGAAGTTCATCCTCAGGTTGACCACAGGACCATGAATTTCCCAGCTTCAGCAATTCACATAGACTATCAACTATATGAGAAACAGAGAGAGAGATACATCCACACTGGAAAGAAAGGGCCTTCAGTATTGAAGCTTCCTTTTTACTAAGTCAAGCCTTAATGTATTATCTTCTCTGCCTCTAACACTTGGTGACTTAGAGGTGGCATGATAGAGAAGTAAGAGTGTTGATTGTGGAGTCACAAACCTACATTTGAATAATCCCTGCTCCCATGCCAGGTAACCATGGGCAAATCGCTGAACTCCTCTGAGCTTCACTTCCATCATTTGTAAGGGGGTGAGGGATGGAGTGGGGATGGGCATAAACATTTATGTGAAACTGAGACTAAGAAAGGCTGTGATTTGTTCGTAGTTACACAGCCAGTAAGTGTCAAAGGTGGCCTTGTAGCCCTGGTCTCTTGATTCCATCATTCTGTTTACTAGAGCATCACTGGAAGACCATAGATAGAGCCTACTATGTCCCTGGCACCGTGGTAAGAGCTTTTTATGAATACAAGTTCATTGGATCCTCACAATAACCCTGGGAGGTAGGCTATTAGTATCCCCATTTGACAGTTGAAGAAACTGAGTCTAAGTGACTTGGCCAGAGTCACATGGCTAGTAAGTGTCTGAAGCCTTATGGTGATGAGGAAGACTCAAGTCTTCCTGATTCAAGGCCCAGTATTCCTCTATTCCACTATCACCAGCTACTTCTGGGGAAAATAATATATTCCTTACCTTACAAGAGTATGATAAGGAAAATATTTTGCAATTAAGATGCTGAGAGATGAACTGTGGTTACAGGTTGACCTGAATCTGAGATAGTTTTGAGAACTGAGCTTCCCCAACTCTTCCAAACCAGTTCCAGAGTGGAAAAAATACAGACCAGGATTTCAAAAATTCAGTGGCCTCTTAAACACTAGATTCTGGCTTTATTGTCTTTTTATCTGCAGTCCACCTTACATTGATGGCATCACAGAAGAAATCCCAGGAAGAAACCAAAACCAGGCCAGAGTGACCTGAGCTTTGCCTCAAAAGGCTAAAATTCAGCAGGCACTAAAAGTCCTTGTACTTCTCCTGCAAATTAGAGCTAAGGGGGCTAACCCCTAGCTAGTAAGAATTAGTTTAAACATGACCTTTCTGGCATAACTGGCTTAATCCAGATGGCAACTTTGGGTGGTCTCTTTTATTCAGACACCCCCTGAGTATTCAGTCTGGAGAGTTTTGTAGGTCTCTACCCAGTTACAGATAAAGGAATCTACCCACCTGAGTAAGTCTGCATATAATTCTGCTGCCCACAGTCAGACCATGGTCAGTGCTCTACTTGGAATCAAGGAAGATCCTTTGTTTACTGTTTTAACATTGACTAAAGACTTCTAAAAATTTTCTGTTTCCTACAAGTGGTTATCCTTCTTTCCTAGTCATACATCTCTGATGATATCCACTGATTTGTACACACAATTCATCATTGAGAATACAACAGGCTGTTTATGTCTACCATATATCTTTTTCTTGTCTTTTGGGTGACTCTTGCTTTTGATTCCATGAAGATGGTGATATTTCACAAATTGCAAACATATAGTAAGGATAACTTACTTTATATAGTATTTTAAAGTCTTTAACACTTTTTGCATATGTTAACTCACTGAAACATTATAATGGTCTATAATATAAGCACTATTATTAACCATTTTATACAAGGAAACTGAGACTAAGAAGGTCTCTTTGTTCATAGTTACATAGCTAGGAAGTGTCAAAGGTGGTGTTGTAACCCTGGTCTCTTGATTCCATCATTCTATCTACTAGCTGTCTGCTAGAGCATCACTGGAAGACCATTGCTGTTTGAAAGCATGAGATTATTTCAGAGAGAGAAAGAGGAGCTTGAGTGAAAGCTCTCTCCCAGGATGAGGAAACTTCCTCTATCAAATCAATATACAACCTTCTCTGTAATTTACATAGTCTTAAAATCTGGAGCATTGATAGGTTAAGTGACTTGCTCAGGGTCACACAACTTGCATAGACTTGAACACCATTCTTCCTGGTCCTGAAGCTAGCCCTCCATCCACTGCTCTATGTTCTCTATTAGACATTCTTCATCCACTTGGTGTTCCCTAGTTATGTTCACCTTGTGATCATGTGAACCTGAGTCTTGGTTTCTTCATCTGTAAAATGGTAATAATAACAACATTTTCTTTAATGGGTTCTTGTGAGTCTCAAATTAAATGCCTGTAAAATATTTTACAAGCTTTAAAATGCCATATAAAGGTCAGCAATAATAATAATAATAATTGTTATTATTATTATATTATCTTTAAAGCAGGGATAGGTAGACCAAACTCCTTTGAGTAATTGTGAATCTCATTTAGGAGGCTGCTTTGTCATGTTTAGGGGTGTACCTTCTTCACATACATTTCTTTATATTTCTGATTTCTTTATATTCACTTCATTCATATACCACAATTTGTTCAGTCATTCCTCCGTTGTTGGACACATCATTTATTTCCTACTTTTTTGCCATTATAAATGGTGATGCTGTCAATACTTTGGTATACATGGAACCCTTCTGTCTTTAATTTCTCCCAATAGAGAGATATTGGATCAGAAAGTATAAACAGCTTAACAGTTATCAAATTCAAATACTTTTTTTTGTCAACAAAGAATAAAAAAGATTAAACATTTATATTTTCCACATCTCTCAGTTTCATTACAACAAAAATGCAGTCTAATATAAGATATAATAGGTGACTTCTTCCTTTCTTATGTTTGTTGATATTCCCATGATGGCCTTTCTTTGGGTAATAATAACAACGGTAACTTTTTTCGTTTGCTTGGGATCTTCCCTTCTTTCAGATATCTTGACAACAGATCCTTCAGTGATTTCAAAAATGCTTTGTTTCCAGCATGAGCCTCCTCTATGTACCCTTGATTTGGTCTGACTTGTCTCCTTTTTCTTTAATTCTTGTGACATTTCTACTACCTGATTCAGAACATCCGTGACTGTAATGTAGGAATCCAAATGTAATAGTTCTACTGCTGCTGAAGCAGAAGACAGTTTGTTCTAAAGATCTTAACCAATCTCTTCCAGTTTTCATGTTCTTTGCCCTCTTTTCAGGTTCATCCTTAAATACTCAATTTCACTCAACTGGGTCTTTTACACCAAGCTTTTGATTAGCTAACTTTTCCCTCCACTGTTTTTTTACTGTTTCATGAGGTGACACTTTTTGGATCATCTGCCATCTGGCCTTGTAATATTTTTAAAATGAGTTTCTATTGTAAATTAGTATTGTCCTTGGCCACCAAATCTCCCTCTTTTGTAAGGAAATCAGCGGTAGGTTTGGGTGATTTCTAGGTCCTTTCGGTCTCCTCATCACGGTGATTACTTTTCATTGATTGAGTCTTTGTAGAAAATAGTGATAAACCAAATTAGAATCTGTCCTTTTTCTGTATTGCATTTTCCACCACCAATAGTTTATTCAAACAAGTCAAGTTGGAACAGTTTTAATTGTATTCCATATCTTCTCATAGTTTTTCTTTTACTCTAATTTAGCATCAATTTTAGTCTTTTCTCTAACACACAGATGGTCTACTTACACATAGACAACTGAACTGGAAAAGATTCCAGCATTGCTAACCAGTCATTTCGTGGTTTAGGTACAGGCATTTCTTTTTCTTTCTTTCTTTTTTTTTTTTTAAGAATGTTAATCATTCCTCCCCATGTCTAATGCCTCTCGACTCTCTTTTTGAAGAAAATGTTCCTAATAGCCAGGTTGGAGTATATTTGTTCTATAAACCTTTGGCCTCTTGGGTTTCTTGATCCTGAGCCATATTTTTTGCTGTTCTTTCTTATGCATTGAAATCACCAACCATGAAAGTTGATTTAATTTGCAAGGTCTCGTTTGCAAGGTTCTTAAAATTATTCCCTCATGCTCTACGAGAGATCTGACTCTGTAAACTGAAGTTGTCTTTATTGTGGTCTCACTTATGCTCATAATAGCATTGCAGTAAGAAGTAACCATTTGTCCCAGGAAACGAGACTTATTATCTTTGGATACGTGATAAGGCCATTTCTTCCAACTCCTTTATTTGTCTCTCTGAGGAAAACCTATGAGCCTATCCTCCATTTAACTGTAAGTTCCTATATTTTCATGTCTTTATAGTGAGAATGTCAATACTGACATTTCTATAATAGTTATTAACTCATTGGTCATTTGAGACCCAAATTTGAAATGAATGAAAAAACATTTATTAAGCACTAAGTATATGTTACCAAAGGCGGGAAACCTGCAGCCTCAGTCAAAGGGTTGCACTTGAGGACCTAGAGGGTCACATGTGGCCTTAAGTCCCCAGGTTCCTCATTCTTTTGTTAGACACTATGTCAAGGCCAGAAAATTAAAGAAAAAAAAAAAAGTAAGATAGTCTCTGCCCTCAAGGAATTTGCATTGTAATAGGGGAAGACAAGAAATATAAGGATGTGGTAGCTAGGGAGGGGTGATCAGAGAAATCAAAAGAATGGAGAGTGGCATCATAGAGCTGCTGTCTGAGAATCTTTTCCAGGGATGGTAGAAAATAGGGGCTAGGCTAGGGTGGAGAATTCCATCAGTGGCATGGTATGAAGGTATAGATCATGCAAAAATGTTGAAAGCTCACATACCAGAAGCCCAAGTCCCCAGGACAGTAGGTGAAATTCCAAGTTAGACATGGAGTCCAGAACAGAGGATCATGGTAGGAAAGTGGCTGGAGAATAGCAGCATGGGGATCTGGGCCAAGCTAGATTATAGATGGTGAAAAACTTTGTGATTCTCAGCATTCACCATCCCTTTTTCTTCCATTTTACTTCTGTGACAGAGCTAAACCCAAGGGCCATTTTTATTTTTCCTTGTTTCTTGAGTGTCCATGACTAAAAAACGCCTCGCTGAGTCATTCTCCTTCTAGTGATGAGCCTCTCCATACTTAGCCAATCTCATCCTGGGAAATCAAAAGCAGTCATTGATGTAGGACTCTAAGGGACTTGAGACCACCTAGTCCAACTGCCTTAGGCTCCAGAAGGCTAAGAGCCTTGTGCATAGTCTCACAGGTAGTAGGTATCAGAGGTGGAGACTGAAGCCTTGTCTTCCTGACTTGCCAGGGCTACAGTCTTCAAGAATTTACAGTCTATTAGCAGTCTTCAAAAACTCAGGGTTTACTTCCATGTCACAAAAAGCAATGGCTCAAAAGAAGACTTTTGGGTTTGAGTGTTAGAAAAATAAGTGGAATTTTAATGTTTGCTGTACAACCATCCCAAACTAAGCAGGGCAGCTGCCACTTCTGATTTTTTTTTTTTAACAGTAAAACATTAGCCCCAGGGTCATTTGCATTAACTGTTATGGTGCACAGGGAAGCAGGAAGTTAGGTTTGGGGGAGAAGGTCAAAACGTGAATGGCATTCGTACACATTCCATTACTCTGATAATATGCCATTTGGCAGCTGTAGACATCAGCAGGCATGTCCCACTGAAATTTGAAGACTTATGTGAACCTGAGCCATGCCTTACTATAGTAAACATTTAGTTTAGGACAAACAATTGCCTGTCCTCCAGCCCCCACCTCAGCTATCTCATGACGTCAGCAGGGAGCAGGCCAAGAAGGGCAGAGGAAACCCAGAGACAGGAATGGGTGAATGGCAGGGATTGTCTTTCTGTTTATATCAAGTTTGCCAAATATTGGATTATGCTCCTAGCATCTCCCATTTGAAAAAGGAAAACAAAAAGTTCAAAGCCCACTTCAGTTCAGTCTAGCAACAAGGTAATGAGACCAAAGTGAATTATTACTTTCTCAAATTAGCTTGTCTTGCCCCTAAAGCAAGAGTTCTTGACCTTGTTTGTGCCACGGATCTCTTTGGTAGTCTGGTGAAACTTAGAGATCGATAATAATTTATTATTATTATAACTAGGAAGTATATTGTGTTTTAAGCTTTGCAGAACACTTTACATATATTATCTCATTTGACAGAGAATGTTTTTAAATCCATAAAATACACAGGATGACAGGAAACAAATTATATTAAAAGACAGTCATCAAAATATTTTTTTATAAAGTTCACAGACCCCAGGTTCAGAACACCTGCCCTTGAGTTTTATCAAGACCCCAGGAATAGCTTAAAACCCAAGCACAGTGTTTCTCAAGTTGGCATATTACCGTTCTATAGGCTTATGTCTGAGACAGACCCTCATTTGTTAAGCGGTGTCCCTGGAGGAGTGCCAGCCAGTGTGATCATTTTCTCAGCCCTTTTGGATTGGCAGACACGAGGTATGTGTGGTCTCTGGTGTGGTGGCTGTTTTACGGCATACAATTAAAATGGCAGTTTGGAGGAAACAGAGAATCCAGAGCATGGGAAGACAGATTAGGAGGAAGAGTTGTGAATGACAGTGGTGGTGTTTTGAAAGTGACAGTGTAATGGGAGCACACTTACTAACCATTGGGGTTTTAGAGCAGATGACAAGATGGAGCTGAACAGGCAGCAGTGGGGAGGGAAGGTGCCAAAATTTAGAGTGCTAATGACTCTTCTGGGGTCACAGTGACCACACTCCAGGGGAGCTCCCTCACTTTGTGCCCTCTCCTTAGTGATGGCAATTCTATCCTGGGACATACTTCCCCCACCAGTCCTGTCCCTCCCTCTGTTCCCAAGCAGTGGTCAGTCTCTCTCCTCACTTACTCCTAGTGTCTACACTTAAGGGGAGCACCCGCAACTCTATTTTCTGACTCTGGCTCCTTTTTACCCCAGGAACAAAAATTCCTAGTTATTGCTCTTTCAAGAAGTATATGGAATGACAATCACCATTGATAACTCCTCCATTCTTCTGCTCAGGTAGATCACATAATTAGCTCTTTGTAGTAGAGATTCCAGGATGAAATGGCTAGAGTGGTGGGCTTGGACTCAGGAAGACTCATCTTTGGGAGTTCAAATCCAGCCTCAGACACTAGCTGTGGTGACCCTGGGCAAGTCACTTAACCCCATTTGCCTCAGTTTCCTCATCTGTAAAATGAACTGGAAAAGGAAATGGCAAACCACTCTGGCATCTTTACCAAGAAAATGCCAAATGGGGTCATGAAAAGTCGGACACTACCAAAATGACTGATTAACAACACACTCATATGCTATATATACACACACATGTGCATATATGTATATATACATATACATGCATATAGACATGCTTTTGAGCCTAGTAATCTGTTGAAGTGAATCCTGCAAGTATTATTAGCCTTATTTTACAGAAACTGAGGCTCCATTAATCAATTAACAAGGCACTGTGCTACACTTTACAACATACTATACGTGCCAGGCACTATGCCAAGCACTGAAAAAAATCATGGGGAGAAGTAGAGGTGGGGGAAAAACCCCATGCATTCTTATGAGTACATGAGTTAGACATGACTGAACAGCAGCAATATACACACATATGTATGTCTGTGCACACATATAACATATTTGCATGTATGCATGTATTACAAGGCCATTTTGGGAGAAAAAGCACTAAATCAGAGGATCAGGACACGTTGGCACTTGAGCTGAGTCATGAAGGAAGTCAGGGTTAGTAGCAGTGAGGAGGTAGGGCATTCCAGGTGTGAGGCACAGCCAATGCAAAGGCATGAAAGGATGATGAAGTATCATGTGTGTGGAACAGGGAGTGGGGCAATAGGGCAGGATCCCAGAATCAAAAAAGGAGAGAATGGTTTATGCCTGGAAAAAGTAAGAAGAGACTAGATTATGAACAGTTTTTTAAAATTTTATTTTCAGTTTCAAATTATTTTCCTCTCTCCACCCATTATGCACATGAAATCAAACAAAACATACTTCTGGGTTGGCCATGCTGAAAAAAAATGAAGCTTAAAATGCAAAATAGAGAAATTTAGTGACTTGCCCTCGATCACTTTTAAGTACCTACAGCAGTAACTGAATTCAGGTAGATCTTTCTGACTTGGGGTCTAGCCTGTGCTTTGTAGACTGTGTATAACAAAAAAGCCTGGAACAGAGAAATATTACTGAGACGTGAAATGACCCAGCTCCCCCGCCACACTGCACCGTTCCTCTGGGGTCGTCTTCCTCGCCTTCTCGTCCGGCTTACAAAGTGTTTCACCGCAATCCTCCTCATATCCAGTCCAATAGACACTCGCCCAGATCCTATTAGTTTGTAAATTCCATGTCCAGGAGCCCGAAAGCGCTTCAAAGCTCGTCCCAGGCTCGCGAAACTCGACTCTTCTCCCGCTCCGACCAGTCCCGTCCTCCCGTCTCCAGCCTTTGCACCGGCTTTCCCCAAGTCTATAATGCTCTCCCTCTTCTCCCTGACCCCGTCACGTCTCGGGCTTCCCTCCAAGCTCCCCAGAGCCATGAGAGCTCCTCACCTAGGCCCAGCCCCGAACTAGCCCGTGCGTATTGTCGGTGCGCAGTGCACGCCCGCGCGCACATAGGTGACACACACGTGCACCGAGTACACGCGCTGGGCAGCTCCACGTGCACCCACATCCACATCCACATATGCCAAGCAGCACGCAGGTCCCCGGTGCCGTTTCAATTCATACATATACGTACACGCGTATGTATGTATGCATGTATGCATGTATGCATGTATGTATGCACGCACGGGCACACCCTACACACACACACACACACACACACACACACACACACACACATATTCTGGTTCTCGTGCAGGCCCCACCCCCAGCCCGGGTTGCCGCCAGGAAGCGCAGATTCTCGGTAGTTGCTGGGGGAAAGTTACCGTAGTAACACAGCCGGAAGTAGATGGGCGGGTCCACGCGGGAGCGGACGACGGACGCGGACACCGCCCAATGGACGGTGCCGCCGGTACTGCCGCGCCCAATGGCCGGCGGCGAGGGGTGGGCGCTGGCCGGACGCCCTGGTTACGGCCGCATGGTAACGGAGAGGGTCCGGGCCTCGGAACTCTCCTGCCGCCGTCCTCTCTTCGCTAGCTGCCGAGTAAACCCGCCCGTAGCCCCGCCGGCCCTGTCCTAAGCGGCAAGATGAAGATCGAGGAGGTGAAGAGCACCACGAAGACGCAGCGCATCGCCTCGCACAGCCACGTGAAGGGGCTGGGGCTGGACGAGAGCGGCCTGGCCAAGCAGGCGGCCTCCGGGCTGGTGGGGCAGGAGAACGCCCGCGAGGTAGGGGCCGAGGCGGGCCTGCAGCCGGCTTGGGCGCCGGCCGTCCGCGTGCGCTTCCCCCCGGCCTCCCAAGGGAGTGGGCGTCGCAAGGGCCCGTGTACCCATCTCACGGACGGGAAAGTGGAGCCTTCGGAGGACAGTGGAGGCAGCGGGTTCCGCAGCGCGCATTTCTGTAGCGCCTTGGGGGCTGCAAATCACTTTACTCGCCTTATCTCGTTTAAGCCTCTTATAACCCTTGGGGGGGTGGGGGGGAGTTGGCTATTATTGGCCCCATTTTACAGTTGGGGAAACTGAGACTGGCAGGCGTGAAGTGACTTGCCCGAGTCATACAGCTAGCTAGTAAGTGTCTGAGGCAGGATTTGAATTCAGGCCTGTCAGACTCAGTGCATGACCAGCTGCCTATAGAGCATGAAGACAGTACCCTTTACATACTGAATATAAACACGATTTAGATGCATTAACGGTAATGATAACAGTTAATGCCTATAGAGCCCTTACTGTGTGTTAGGCACCGTGCTAAACTTTACAATTAATGTCTCATCTGTTCCTCTGGACAAACTCATTAAGTTACCCTGACATACCAAATAAAAACCCCGTTTAGATACACTAAATAGGGTTGAGTGATGAATTTAATTTTTACCAATTAAATTGATCTTTTTAAAAAAGTATTGTTGATAAATGGAACCCAACCCTTCATTTTCCAGATGAGAAAACTGAACCTCAGAGAGAACTTGGCCAGGTCCAGGCCCAAACCTCAAGGCCTTCCCCCCCTCACTACTCTCAGCTAAGGAGAGCTTAGACATCTAACAGGGCTTTGGTCACTTGGCAGAAGTCCGGTGGCTTTGGTAGTGGGTGTGGGCTGGTTACCCAAAACCACTAAATGCTGGCTGGTTCTGGGATATCCCACCCTTGGGGTGCTCAGTTAAAGATAAAACAGAGGCCCCTGAATATTGGGCTTCATCCCTCCTTCCTCATCTGTTAAATGAGTGACCTTGCTCGAAAGAGTTCTCCAGCTGAGTGAGAAGGTAAAAGCTGGGGGGCTGAGACTGATGAATTTCCTGTCTGTCACTGTATCTACCTTGGAGTAGTTGCTTTAATAAATGCTTCCTGAGTTGAAAGGAGGTGTTGATTTCTAATCATAAGAATGCCATAAACTCTTATTATTTTCATACTTAAGCCCCTGCATCAGCTGAGCTGTGATTTCATCCACAGAGACTCTCCTTCCAGGACTCCTCCATGCCTTAAGGAGACAGTCTCCATGAGTTGTGCCCTGCTTCCCCCCTCCCCCCCCCCGCCCCCATTTTATCACCTGGTTCCTTCTGGTAATGAGACTTTATGCACTGAGTACAAACCGGAGTCCGTCTGTCACTGGGTGTGTTCCAGAAGCCCTTTGCTGCATGGGTAGGACAGAGTGTGGTAGTCAGACTGAGACCTGTTAAAGACCTTCACTTGAAAAGGCCAAGGTCCTCCGCTGCATCCTGGGCCACTTCTAGTCGTCCTGATCCATATCTAGCCACTGGACCCAGATGCTCTAGAGGAGAGAGTGAGGCTGGTGACTGCACAGCCCTGCCTGACTTAAATCCAGGTCATTTACAGGTCATGGCATCATCTTCCTGATGTCATGGTCCTCTTTGAGATGGAAGGACAAACAACAGCAGCAAGGACAGAGTAATGAGGCATAGTGGGAGAAGGGTTAGATTTGGGTGTGGGGGACGGAGTGTTGATTCCCACCTTGACCAGTAACTGCCTTTGTGACCCCTTCAGTAAATGAAGTGCCATCCTAGCTTCGGCTTCATTCTACCTCTCAAGCCAATGGTCCTGTGAGCTGCCTGGTCTTGGGTTCCATTAGCATGCCTTCAGGATCCTGGAATGGTCTTAGTGTCCCAGTGAGGAATGTCATATGGGGGAGGACTTAAAAGTGGCTGGGGTCCTGCGGCAGTTTCATGTTATCTATCGTAGTGAACATCGATTATTGCTTTGGTTGAAATTCGACCACCAGTTAAGGTTGCTGCCTGATCAATTGCCTGATAAAATGACTGTGCATCTCATCTCCTTGAGCTACAGCCTGAACTTCTTGTGAAGTGTTTTAGTGTTGATGTTATTTCTTTTCTGTTGGTGGTGTCTAGGCATGTGGTGTAATAGTAGAATTAATCAAGAGCAAGAAAATGGCCGGGAGAGCTGTTTTGTTGGCAGGACCTCCTGGAACTGGCAAGGTATCTTTTTTCTCATTTCTCTAATCCATCCAAAGAGTTGGTCTTAGTGTCTAAGCCAAACTGAACTTATGTCTTAACTATGCTTTGTTTCCCCAGGTTATTTGGGTTTCTTTCAAAAGACCAATGTGAAGTCATATAGTTGGATATGTAACATTCAGACTCTTCTGGCATACTTCTAGGGAAGAGGGATTGAGGTCCTGGGAGGAGGTTCATTGTCTGAAACTTGTCTTCTGTATTTCATTCCTTCTCCCTACAGAAAAATACTTTTTGGCCTGTGGCATCTGAAAACTTAGAAAAGTAATTTCCCATTTGAAGGGTAAGAGATTAATTCAGCAAGTGCAGATTGAGAACCTTCTGCATGCTTGGCTCTGGGAATGAGCATTGGTTTGTGACATGGGCCCTCCCAGTAAGGACCTTAGAACCAAGGAAGAAGAGTAACACATAAGCAAAGAGCAGTTTTTTAAAATAGCGCATAATTATTAACATTATACCATTGGCCATAAAATGGAATTGAGTTCAGAAGAGGGTGAGATGGGTATGAGGGCATTAATCTGTTGTCTGAAATCCACTAAACATGAGACATTGCTTATCTCCAAAAATGGAGAATGGAGACTTTGGATGATCTCTGGCAATAATATCGCAGCTCTCAGGATCCCAGCGCATTCAGCTCCAAGGGTTTCACGGACTGAACAGGTGGCAGTGCTGTGATCTCATTGAAGGAAGTGTTCTTGTCTTGCAGACAGTCTGGTGTTTCACCTCAGTGAATATTGGATACATCTTCACAACCCTCACCGTTTCCGATATAGGTACCTTGCACACAGTAGGGGCAGAGACTTGTTGAATGAGTACTTGAGCTTGTTCATGCTGCTCTTGTCTCAAAATCAAGGAATAACGAGAATAGTCATTTGGAAGGCAGCCCTCCATATCTCTGTTGTTGCTGGGCTTGGCCCAGCTGTTCAGTTTCACCCATGTCCTACCTCGCCTCCTGCTTGGATCATTGCCCTTGCTTCCTCATTGGTCTTCTGCTTTTAGTCTCTCCTGTCCACAGACAGACCAAATAAATGTTTCTGAAGCATGGATCTGGATTAAAGCAGGCTTTACTACAGCTCTCACTTAGCTATCTCAGCTTATTCCTGTCACCTCCCTGTTCTTCTAGTTGGGCTCTCCCAGCAGTGCATGGGCTGTGTATGTCGGGCACTTTGCACCTGGGGTCCCTCAGGTCTAAAATGTCCTTTTTCCTCACCTCCAGTGCTTTAAAACTCTAGCTTCTTTTGAGGCACAGCTCCTGTGCCGACTCCTATGGCAAGCTCTTCCTGAGTGTTTCTGGATTCTGAAGTAACTTTGTATCACTCTGCATTTACATTGCATTTGCAATTCTGTCTGTTTTGCATTTGTATGCAAGTATCACCCTAGAAGAATATAAGCTTCTTGAGGGCTGGGGCTTTTTCATTTTTATCTGTGTATCTTCAATGTCTTGCATATAGTAGGAGTTTAATAAATATGTTTGTGGAATTGAATCAAATGCTTATTTAAAATTTTTCATTTCCTCTGCCCCCCACCCCTCCTTCTGAGCCCTTTACTTGGTAAAGTAGAATGATAGCTTTAAAATCACTTAACTATTTTAATACATTCAGTTCTCACCAAGCATTTTCAGATTTTTTTTTCCTCAGGATAATTTCTAAAGGATGTAGCATTTTTTTTCTTGTATTTGAAAAAAAAAATTTTTAATGTATCAAAAGCATACAGTAACAATGTTTTCTGTAGCAGTTAGACCACCATCTCACTTTTTAGATGTGAGGGGAAATTGATGATTCTACTCCTTTTTGTGATTAAAGATGCTTCTAAGTTATAGATTGACACCATTTAGTGAAGTCATCAGGAATGTATCCTGTGAACTTATCAAATGATATTAAAACAAGAGGGTAGAACTTGACTTAAACATTTTTTTAAAAAAATTTTTTCTGTGTTTGTAGACAGCACTAGCCCTGGCTATTGCTCAAGAGTTGGGTAGTAAGGTCCCTTTCTGTCCTATGGTGGGAAGTGAAGTCTACTCTACTGAAATTAAGAAGACAGAAGTTCTGATGGAAAACTTCAGGAGAGCCATTGGTGAGTATCAGAATTAGATAGCAAAGTTGTTCATGCTGTCATTAGTGGAGGGGAATCTGATCGGTAGGATTTAGCTTTTCTAGTTTAGATCTCTTGAATCGTGACTCTGGTTTTCTTATTTAGCTCCATATTTGTAGGCAGAGAACCTGGGCTTGAATCCTGTATGACTTTGAGCAAATCATGTGCCATCCCTCCTTTTCTTATTTGTAAAAAAATGAAAAGTCTGGACTGGATGGCACCTGAGCTCTGAAGCATCTCTGATCCTAGGATCTATTACCTTTGCTTTTATTGTTGATTGTAATTTTACTCTATTAAAGTGCTCTAAAAATACATTTCCAAAGAAATCCCAGCAAAATGCTCACTGTAGTTGAGAGGACAAAAGTACTTCACTTAGCAGAATAGAGGAATGCAGGTAGAGTTATCTAAATTTTTATAAAATGAATCATAGTTTAGAGACTACTTTGTATATTAAAGGTTTTTTTTCAGGTAAGGATTTTTAATTAAGCTGTCTCTTCTACTAGCCCTCTCCCTGGCTGCAAATTGAGCAGTTTTTAAAAAAAATTCCTGAAAAATAAAACCTTTAATACAAAGCTACATAGTTCAGCAAAACAGTCTAGAACAGTGGTCATCAACCTTCCTAATGCTGTGACCCTTTAATACTTGTATGTGGGTGTATCTGCATGTGGGCGGACCCTCCTGGACACGGATAGAGGAACCGAGGTTCCTAAGACCATTGCAAATATGTGTTTTCCGATGGTTTTAGGTGACCCCTGTGAAAGGGTCATTCGACTGCCAAAGGGGTCATGACCCACAGGTTGAGAACTGCTGGTCTAGAACATTAGCCATGTCTCTCTGAATTTTTAAGTTAATCATCTTTTAGGAGATGAGTAGCATGGGGCAGCTCGGTGGTGCAGTGGATAGAGCCCTGGGTCTGGAGTCAGGAAGACCAGAGTTCAAATCTGTCCTCAGACTCTTATTAGTTGTGTGACCCTGGGCAAGTCACTTCACTCTGTTTGCCCTATTTTCTCATCTGTAAAATGAGATGGAAAAGGAAATGGCAAACCAGTTCAGTATCTTTGCCAAGAAAACCCCAAATGGGGTCACAGAGTCAGAGACAAGTGAACAACAAACAAGTATGTTTTATTTTCATTCTTTTGAACTACTGGTTTATCTTTTCAAAGGTTTTTTTTCTTCAACATTGTTATGTAAATTGTTCTCCAAATTCTCATTTCTCTGAATCAAGTCATAAAGATCTTCCCATTTTCTTCTAAAACTGTTTCATCATTTCTTATAGTATGGGATATTTCATTTCATTCCTATATCATAATTTGTTTAGCCATTTTCCAACAGAATACTCCCTTAGTTTTTATTTTGGGACTACCAGGAAAAGAACTACAAATATTGTGTGTGTGTGTGTGTGTGTGTGTATACATATATATTTTTATATATACATATATCCTTTTCCTCTTTCTTTGATTTCTTTGATGTGGTGAACTAGTAGTTCTGTAGCTGGGCCAGAGGATAGTTACTGACTTTTTGGGTGTAGTCCCAAATTGCTGTCCAGAGTGGTGTAGCAGCAACCATACTGGCATCCCCAGGATGGCTGATAGTAT
This sequence comes from Pseudochirops corinnae, assembly GCA_028646515.1. NCBI lineage: Eukaryota > Metazoa > Chordata > Mammalia > Diprotodontia > Pseudocheiridae > Pseudochirops > Pseudochirops corinnae. The sequence goes on along the minus strand of CM053590.1, from coordinate 49,713,807 downwards.
AGGTTCTTAGATCTGCTTTACTAGGAAAGATAGTTGTTTAAGGGGTGAACAATCTTCTTTAATTACATTCACTAGTTCAGGGGAAAAGTCAGCACCCTGAACTTCAGAGAAAATACGAGCAGAGAAATAAAGACCAACAGACAGGGGTCTGACTGCCTCAATCAACTATACATTTACATATGTCTCTGGATCCAGAGAGCCTTTACATTTGAGGAATTGGGGAGCTCTGACCGTATGGCCACAACCAGGGAATCACAAGATCCTTCTCATAAAAGAGCCCCCAAAGCAAAATACCAACTTAGAGTATAATATACCTTCTCAGAGCCAGAAGGCATCACAGCCCATGACTCAGTGCCTAATTAGAAATTAGCAAAAGGTATGAAAGCCTTCCTATAAGCAAGTCTTGCCTAAGCAAGCTTCCCTTAATGGGCTCCTTGGGGAAGATCTTAAATCCATTAACTTTAAGAGTGGTTGGACCATTTCATGTCTCCTCCAGCACTGCATCAGTGTGCCTGCTTTCCCATCAGTCCTCCAGAATTTGTTCTTTTCCTCTTTTTGTCATCTTTTCCAGACTGATTGATTTGAGGCAGAACCTTAAAATTACTTTAATTTGCATTTCTCTTAATTGTAAGTGATTTAAATAATTTTTTCATGTGATTGTTGATAACTTGTTCCTTTGAACACTGCTGGTTCATATCTTTTGATCATTTTTCTATTGGGGTACTATTTGATAATTTTGTGCATCAGTCTCATATTAAAAATTTGATAATACTGTCGTGATGTCTCCTAGTTCCTAAGTCAGGGTCTTAAAGACATTAGGGAAAATATTCACTTTCTAGAAGTTTTGGAGTTTAAGGATTTGCTTTTATCCATGAAGCATCCTAGGTGAACTCCCAGGGTTTTATTCACCATGTATGTTTGTACACTGTGCAGGGAGAATGAATATTTTTTCTTAGCTCGTTTGCTAGTCAGTCCACAAGCATTTATTAGGAACCTACCATGTGCCAGACCTTGTACTGCTCTAGGTGTCAGAGATATAGATACTTGCCGTGGCAGAAGGCTGAGGTGTGTATCAGGGATTGGGGACTCAATTAGGGAGCTAGGTCCTAGAGACTGTGGTTGTAACCATAAGGTAGTAGAAGTGGTCATATTGGTTGGACAGTGCAAATGGCAAGATGTAACTTTCGGCTAGGCTCTGATGTCCTGATGGGATTAAGTGTGGACCGAAGGCTCAAGGGTTGACTGGGGCAGTTTGGCTCTGGACCAGTGCTTCTTAAGCTTCTTAAACTGTGGGTAGAGCTGAAGGGCTCTGAAGTGGAAAAAGTTTAAGAAGCCTTGTTCTAGATTTAGTTCCCAAACTAAGTTGATTGATTTCTCAGGCCTGAAGGGAGAAGTAGGGGTTGGGTTGGGTTGGATGGAGTTGGAAATGTCACTGGTTTGGTGAGTCAGGCAGGGCAGGACAGGACAGATGCCAATATTGGCAGAGCCCTGGTGTCCTGGTGGTAACTTGTTGGGGTCATCAACTAAGGAATCTGTTTTGCTCATCTTTGTAGACGAGCAGAATTCTTCTTCAGGATTTCATCGGTGATACAAGGAAACGCCCAGTCAAAATCTCCTCCCTTCCAAGTTCAGTATTCTTTTCACCATGTAGCATGCAGCTTGAATTTAAGTTTTAGTAGAAGAGAGGCCCGCAACTCAGTTGAACAAGATTAAGAACTTTTCCTGAGGAATATCACAAGCTAAATGAAAATTGAAAAATCAAAGATGCAAACAGTAACAAGCTCCATGAAGAGTGGCAAGGGTACTTGTTCACTCTTTAAAAGAATTAAATTGTACTAATTTGGTTTTCTCTTTACAAGGAATGGGTTTCCTTGTTATTAGCCAGCCTTTTGGGAGCCAGTCTTTTTCAGGGTTATGGCCAGCATAGAGACTTAATTATGGTTATTACAATATAAATGGCTTTAAGAAAGCCTTTGTGAGAGACACAGGGTCTTCTTCACTTAGGGACAGGGCAGGGCAGGGCAGGTGTGGAAAGACCAGTAGAGTCTCCCACAGATCTCTTTGAACCTGAGGATGTTTTTGGTCAAAGACTGAATGCCTTCTTCATAGCTGTTGGTCTGGGACCCAAAGTTTGATTCCGTTAATGGCTTTATCTGTACTCCCTTTATGTCTGTGTCATAAACCAGTTGTTGATCATGTTAATTGTGATAATTACTGCTTCAGTTCTAACAAGTGTATATCCATTACTTGGTTTAATTTTATCTAGATGAACAAAGTTCAGTTTACAAGTGGTATCTCACCAAATGTTAAAAATCTTCCTGTTTTTATATGGACCTTGCTGACAGCTGATGAAGTCTTGTCAGAACTTGCTTTTTTATATTGCTGGTTTCCCAAAAGATAAGTTAATTACCTTTAGTTCTGAAAACATTCTCCATGAATTTCGCTGGCTTCCATTTTGTGACTTGCCATGGCTCTTTTCTTGGTCTGTGATGTTGGAGCAAGGTGAGAAAAAAGTCTTAATCCTGCTGTGGTGCAAAGGAGAAGCCCATTGAATGTCATCAAAGGGCCTCAGTCTTGGGCAGCCTTTGAATTCCTCCTAAGTGGGCGGGGGAGGGGAAGAGCGGGTACCTGAACCGAAAGAAAGAGTGAGGAGTTGGGACTGTTTCCTTGATGTGATGAAGGTCCCTGTCAGGGATTTGGAAACTTGAACCCACAGATGAAATGTGTGTCATCTGCATTGTCATTCTCAGAGACAGCAACAATTCGCCTCTTTTGTGGCTACCGGCCGTCCACATTCCCGGCATGTCAGCACAGCCACTTCTAAACAAATACAGGTGGTAGTGAAAGATGGGAATTCTTCGTCCCCCTTTGGAGGAGCTCCATGTTGTATTCATCTCACACAGAATATTGTTAGACATTCCATCTGGAGGATTCATGTCTTTTTGATATAAAATATTTCATTTTTTAAACATATTCAAAGCCACATTTAAAGTGCTGTTCAGATTCCTTTTCATCTTGCTCTCAGTTATGCCTGTCTTTTGGAAGGTTTGCATTTGACTTAGTGTTCATGAACCTGATGGTATTGTGTAGGGGCACAAATGAAGCTTTTCTTGTCTTTTACCATTATTTTAAATCCTTATTTTAATTTGAGTTGATGAAGACTTTCAAAAATGAAAGGAATCTTAAAGATCATCTAGCCCAGCTCCCTTCATTTTACAGATTAGGAAACTGAGTCCAGAGAAGTTAGACAACATATCTGGGATCGCACCGTGTATGAGGGAAGAGAGCCAGCATTCCAAAGCCTGGTGCTCTGACTCTGCCCTCCATGGGATCAGGAACTAGAAGGGACCTTGAAGTCACTGAGTCCATTGCCTTGGTTTTACAGATGAGGAAACTGATGGGATGGGAAGTGACTGCCCAGAGTCTCCCTGTGGCGGTGTGTGAGCCCCAGGATGGCTGGTTCTTTCTTCTCTGTTGACTTAGTTCCTCAAAGAAGAAAGCAGGCTGGTCTCCAAGGGTGGATGATTTTTACATTTAAAAATGGAACGTGTTTTGAAGGTTTAGTGCTATTGAGGGTAATCCAGATAGGGATAAATTTGTGGTTGGGATGCTGAACCTGCTGCTGGTGTTTAAGAAAGCCCTCATACACGTTGTCTTTAGTCATTCCACCAGTCGGGTATGAGAGGGAAGGCAGAAATGGGCGTCCTCATTTGGCAGATGAGGAGATAAGCTGAGTGGTCACAGTCCGTGTGCGATGGGGTCAGGCCTGAAACCTGGACCTTTGGATGCTTGTTGCATTGCTCTGACCTGCATCCAGCAGCTGCTTTCTCTGCAAGGTCTGCTGGGTTCTGCCTTAGCTGGGCAGCCTTGGGAACCCTCAGGACTGATGACAAGTGTCTCCCCAGCTTCAGGTAGAAAGGGAAGACTGTCTGTCTGTCTGTCCCTTAACCAGAACTTCTCCAAAATAATCACTGATCTCTGAACCGCCAAATCTGATGGCTTTTTCTCAGTCTTTCCTCTTCTCTGCCTTTTTGGGGTTGGGAGGGGTGGGTAAAGGAAGGGGAACAAGCATTTATTAAGCACCTAGTGTGTACCTGGCACTGTGCCAAATGCTTCACAGATATTTTCTTATTTGGTTCTAAACAGCCCTGGGAGGTAGGTGCTGTGATTATACCCATTTTTATAGTTGAGGAAACTGAGGCAGACAGATTAAGTGACTTGCTCAGGGTCATGGCAGCTAGAGAATGTCTAGAGACCAAGTTTGAACTTGGGTCTTCCTGACTCCAGAGCCAGCACCCTCCATTGTGTCATCAGTCGCTTCATTTGACCAGGTGTCTTTGGTGACCAGGGCTCTCCCTACCAGGGTTATTGTGACATTGCTCTCTGCCCTATCTGACCGCTCTTTAATGGCTTGTCATCCACATTGTGCCCTCTGATGGCCGGTGTTCCCCAAAGTTCTGGCCTCTTAGACCCTTTTTTCTTCCTGGTCACCTCTTGCGCTCTCCTGGGTTTAACTATAATCTGGGTACATGAGTTGAGCTCAGCCCTGCACAACTAAGGGATCGTGTGTTGGAGTTTTCATGCTGGTGTCCTGGAGCATTTCATCTTAGTGGCTCCAGAACTGAACTTGATGTCACTCCCTGTCCTACCCCACATACCTTCCCTCTAAGCCTTCCTCTCTTCCAGACTTAGTATTTCTGCCACAGTCAGCCCCCCTGAAGCCCCACCCCTGGTTGCAGGGTTCCTGCTCACCTTCTCCACTCCCCCTACAGATCCAACCACTTCCCACAGCTTTCTGTCTTCACCTTCAGAAGCCCTCTCTTTGGGCCCTGCTTTCCCACTGCCCCCTGTCCAGGCCTCATTAACTCTCGGAGATTATCGTGCCAGCCTCCTGAGTGATCTCCCTGCCTTACTCGAGACCAGCCTACACACTCCTGTCAAAATAATTGTCCTGAAATGCACATTTGGCTATATGACTCCCATACTCAATAAGCTCCAGTGACTTCCTGTACCTGTAGGATAAAATATAAGCTCTTTTTCTTAGCTTTTAAATCTCTACACAACCTGGTCCTAATCTTATCTTTCCACCTCCATGGTCGCTGTTCCCCCTCCTCCTTCCCTCCCTTTGGGATCTGGCCACACTGGCCTCTGCCCCACTGCAGGACCCTCTCCTGAGCTCCTTTGCTCTAGCCACCCTATGGGCTTCCTGTGCCCCTCCTTCCTGCTTTCTTAAAGCAGAGCTTGGGCACCATCATCTGCAGGAGCACTTCCCCTGGCTTCCCCCAGCCGCTGGTCACCCACCTGCCAAACTGCGTTGGGCTAAGTGCTTTGGATATATTTGTACTTAGTCATTTTGTATTTATGCCATGTATCTTTTATACTTTTGTTTTTTCTTCCATTTGAATGTAAGCTCCTTACAAGTAGGACTTTTTCACTGCCTTGTATGTGTATCCCCAGGGCTTGGCTCCTGGTAGAAGCTGAATAAATACTTGTTGTTTCACTGATTGAGGGGAAGAGGAGTGGGGAGTATGCTGATGGGTAAAGAGAGAAAGGGTCCTTGGCAGAACCATAATGAATGAGGGGAGAGAAGCAGGAGAGGTCAGTGATAAGAAACGACCACTAGGCCAGTCTTAGTTTATTTCTTGAGCTAGATTCCATCAGATTTCCCATAAATTTAGAAGCTTTGGCATTATTTAAGGAGTGTATTTCCAGATAGTATGGCCTGACAATGTTTCCCTCTTCACCTTCAAATTCTTGGTGTTCATACCAGGTGCTCTGACTTAGAATTGCATTTTGTTGGTATTTCTAGACCCTCTAAAAATAGATTTAATACAGTAGCTGTTAAATTATCTTTGGCATGGCACCTCTTGTTGAAAGCCTTCCATATTTCCTCCCCTAGATTTCAGGCATCACTGTACACAGGGATATGTTTAGGACCTCCTCTCATTTGTTTTATGTTTAAGAGAGCTTTCTGTCCCTCCAGGTTGGTCACTTTTGTTGTAAAAACCATATGGCCAGCAGAGGGAGACATTTCTGAGTTGCTTTATCCAAAGGGGGGAAAACCGGGTTTGATCGAGAAAATTATTTGGAGATTTTTTTTTAACTTTTAAATTAAATTTAATTTTTTTAATAAGATTAAATTCTGGAGCTCAGCACTTAAATATTGGAAAGGCTGATTATGGATGAAGCATATATGAAGTATGAAGCATGTCTTCCTACCTGGCTTCTGTTATATGGAAGAGCAGGCATTATGGATTGTCCTGGGGGCTTGAGGAAGGCATTCCCTGTATCTTGTGACACCCACATGCCAATCTCTGACTCTGACCTCCATTTGTAAAAATGCTTACTGTGGATTTTGGAGTCAGGGAGAGGGAGGGAGAGACGGGGAGGGGAGAGAAAGAGCCTTCCTTTGGTCTCTGGTGAAGGGTTGTGTCCTAGTCCCATTACTCCCCTCCTGCAAAGACCTCAACAACCAAGACTTCCATCTTTTTCTACTTCAAACCATTGGTGTTTACTGTCTTTTCAGATGGTCACATGCTTTCCTAAAAGAGAGGGAAGGAGCCAACTTGAGATCCACAGTTGTAGACTTCCCTTTACTTTCTTGGAAAACATTTTATACCTTGAAGTAAGTTGTAGCGACACCATTTAATTGCTGGGAGAGTTAATTAGCCATAAGTAAACTCTTGATGATGTTAGAGCTGCCTTTTTTACAGTTGTAGCTGCTGCTCTGGACAGGAGATAGAGGGGTGGGTATGGTGGGCTTTTTGTTGTTTTCTTCTGCTTCCTTTATTGAGATGCAGATGCAGAAAAAACATTGGAGCTGCAACCAGAGCTTGGATTTCGACTGGCCAGGTCTTTTTCCTTTTTCATACACTTCACTGATTGAGGGCTTAGTGTGGTTCATGTTTGTCCACAGTCCTGTAAGCAAGGGAGGTGCCTTTGCTAAGGAGCAAGAAGGACAGGTGTCTGGCCCCAGCATTGGGACCTTTCTCAGGAAAGTTTATATCAGTTTATATCAAGCACAGCTCCAAAACAGGTCATTGGAACAATAGAATCAATACTTAAATGTTAAAGAGCTGTGGTTTTGTCCATGTGGGAACATGTATTTTCTTGTCTTAGACTTGCTAGAGTCTCTGAGGGGTTAAATGCCTTGCTCTTGATCTTACAGCCACTAAGCATCAAAATCTAAATTAGAACCCAGGTCTCCCTGACTCCAAGTGTGTCCTTTGTGCCATGCTTCCTCTGGGGGAGAAATGGGTAGATGGGTGTGTACATTCCTGTCATCTGGATGTTCTCATGCTCAGGACTTTCTGATGGTTAGAAGAGGTGGGGATGGGGAAACCAAGGGGTGGTAACAAGACACGATGGTCTTTCTGTGCCCGTCTCTCCTCTCCTGCAGGTCTGAGAATAAAGGAGACCAAGGAAGTTTACGAAGGTGAAGTCACAGAGTTAACTCCATGTGAGACGGAAAACCCCATGGGTGGATATGGCAAAACTATCAGCCACGTAATCATAGGACTCAAAACAGCAAAAGGAACCAAGCAGTTGAAAGTGCGTAGATTTTGTCCTCCTCTGTTCTGTAGTGCTTTTGTGTGATCCTTTTTTGATGTTATTGAATTAATTTCATAGTTATAACATGTTAGAACTGGAAGGAACAAATGGTCTGTGTGACGCTCAGTTGATAGTTGAGGAAATGCTGGGCCGTAGGTTCTAGAGCCAAGGAATGTTGGAGCTGCAACCAGAGCTTGGATTTCGACTGGCCAGGTCTTTTTCCTTTTGCATACACTTCACTGATTGGGGGCTTAGTGTGGTTTATATTTGTCCACAGTCCTTTAAGCAAGGGAGGTGCCTCTGCTAAGGAGCAAGAAGGACAGGTGTCTGGCCCCAGCATTGGGGCCTTTCTCAGGAAGAAGGGAGAGGGACAGGGGGCAGGCTGAAGCGAGAGCCTTCCAGGAGGTTTGGTTTCCTCTCGACAACTCTGTGACTGAGAACTTGCCTTACTTGTCTGCTCTGCCATTCAGCCTCCTCATCTGCAAAAGGAAAGGGTTGTGCTGGAGGCCCTCGCAGGCACTGAGCTTTAGTGATTCTGTATGTCTTGGTCACTGATTTGTAGAGATCACTCAGGTTATTGATGGGAATGGCCATTTTTTTTTCTTTTAAATCATCCCCATTGGAAGCATTCTCATATCTACTGTTGTCTCTAGTGTGCCTGTGTTAATGAGATCAGTAGCAGTCTGTCATTTTCTTTAGTTGTTACCAGGTCTTTAGTCCATTTGGAAATAGAACAACAAAAAATACTACAGACAAAAACTGAAAATTTGCAGCCCATGTTGGAGCCTAAATGAAGTGATGTACAAAGTGGAGATTTCAGCCATACTTTGTCACTGGGAGAAGAGCTTTTGCTTTTGGAAGTTTCCTGATTTAAGTCTCCAAAATTGTCCTTAATTTTTCCATGTCCACTTGGCGTGCTTGCTTAGTGGATATCAGCCCCCGTGCCTAGAGAACCTCATTTTTACAAAGTGCCCTATGAGCATAGCTCGTGAAATGCTGCCAGAGTAGACCTCACATCATTGAAAAATGAGGAGAAGGAGCTGTTTTTACCAGTTCTGGGGATTCTGACCTTTGTGCAGTGGATGTGCATGGCCTCCTCCCAGGGTGGGCTACATATTAGATATCCAGCTATTTGATATTGAAGTTTCTCTCTCTCTCTCTCTCTCTCTCTCTCTCTCTCTCTCTCTCTCTCTCTCTCTCTCTCACACACACACACACACACACACACACACACACACACACACACACACACACACACACACACATGACTTAGAAAAGAGAACCAGTTCTTGAAGTTGAATAGCCAGTCTACAAGCATTTACTGAAGCAGCCTGGCTCCTAAAGAGCTTTTTTTCTGTTGAAGGAGGCAACAAGAAAGTGGAGGAGCAGAGAGAGGAGACATCCCTGAGAGGCAGGGGCGCTAGCAGTGGGGGCATTGAGAAAGTCTTCATGTAGAAGGCAGTACTTCAGCTGAATCTTAAAGGAAGTGAGGGGTCCTCCAAGATGGAGAGCACTGGATACAAGGACGGCCAAGCCCATTTGATTGGACTGGAGAGTGGAAGAAGACAAGTAATGAATGGATAGTGAGGCTGGAAGGGACTTTGGGGCCAGGTCGGAACAGGCCCCAAAAGCCAAATGATCAGTTTTTAGTGAATTTTTAAATCTGTTTTCTGAAAATTTGCTGACATTTGAAATTTGTATTGAGACATTAAGCTGTTAGAGAAATCTTCTGCTAGAATATCAAGAAATTCCCTTATCCCAGCAGAGCATGTAATCGGGAGCTTCAGCAGCCTTTTGGGTTAGCTTCTCTTTGTGTTCAGCCTCTGCCTGACAACCTGCGGTGAGGAGAAGCCTCTGTCTGCCAAGGCAGCATGCAAGGCTGTCCTGAAAGTCAGACTTAAAGTTTGTCTCCCTGCAGCTTCTAGGCTCTAAAACCAAACAGAACAAGTCTGACCCCTCATGCGTATTCCAGCTCTTTGAATACTTCCCCATTCCTTCAACTGTTCCTTTGGCTGATCCTCGGGTGGTGTGGACTGAGAGCCCCTCTCCATTCTGATTGCCTTCCTCCAGATCAGGCTGCTTAACCCTTTGGGCAGTCCCGAAGAACCTGGGCACGGCTTTCAGAATCCTGTTTCAAAGTGAGGAAAGTGCTTAATTTCAGTTTGAAGTTAGTGAATATCGAGATGTAATTTTTTTTTCCTGTCTGAGTTCATAGTCCCTCTGAAATCTATCCCTAAAACCCAGATTTTTTCCTAATGCAGTGCTCTCATCAAAGGAAAGTCTCCTAGGAGCTGTGCCTCTTTGAGGATGTCCAGGATCTCATTAGTTTTTTTTATTTCAATGTCAACTAAAGACCCCCCAGATCTTTTTTCAGATATACTGCTGTCTAGCCATACTCCTCCATTGAACATGTGAAGTTCATTCTTTGAATCTAAGTGCAAGACTTTGCATTTGTGCTTAATAAGAATGGAGAGATTGCAAGGCTTTCTACTCATCAGGTTACTTTAAACTTTAAGAAAAAAGGTAAGGAGAAAAAAGTGTATATACTGGAATATTGTGGAAAGAGCACTGGTGATCAGGATCCTGGGTGGTTAGCCTTAACTTGTGACCTTGGGGCAAGTCTTTCTTCTCTCTTTGGGCCTCAGCTTGCTTCTCTGTCCAATGAAGAGATGGGCTTAATATTCTTTAATATCCCTTCAAGCTCTAATAGTCTGTGGATTGTTTAGTGAGTCACATTTAGTCAACTCCTCTTTTAAGTACTTTGTCATTGTTGGACGAGATCTGGAAGGTATTTTAGTCTTCTAAAGAAAGCCTGTCCTTGAGAAGCCTTCACTGACTCCCAGAATGGCCAAGTACAAGAGAGTGGAGAGGTTAGAAGGAAGGATTGCTGTGGTCATTGCTATGACCTCTGTCCCACAGCTGCCAGGTACCCTTGCTGGGTGGCCACCACACCAGTTAAGAGGGTTGTGTGTCCATGTCAACTGCAGAATTTGCATAGGACAACTGCCTCGTGGATTTTCATCAGACTAGCTTTAGATTGTACAACAGGTGGCTTTTATATCACAGCCTTTCAAAGAGAGTTAACTTTTTAACAGATCCCAAAGTAAGTTGTGGTTCTCTACCGACTTTTAAGTCATCCTTTCAATAATCTTAAGTTTTCTTAAATCCAAAGACAAGACAAAGTTTTGTTCTCTATCTAGCTCTATACTTAGCTCTCCAAATGTAAATGACTTTCTACTCTTTTAAAATGAATCTTTAGTTACTGAATTTCTAGTTCTGTGCCTTCATCTGTTAATGCTATTATCCTGGTTCTTGATTTCAGCTGGACCCCAGCATCTTTGAAAGTTTGCAGAAAGAGCGAGTGGAGGCTGGAGATGTGATATACATAGAAGCAAACAGTGGTGCAGTGAAGGTAACCATGGACAGGGGCCTGACCTGTGCCTGGAGGGCAGTGACACCCTAACATCCCTTTTCCCTTTTATTAAAATTTACTCATTTGTTTGCTGTAGGCGGCTATAGGAGCAGGGGTTGGATTTTTCCCTGTGGGAAAGAAAAGGTTTCCTTGCTCTTCTTTTTTGAGTCAGGACTGGGTAGTGGAAATGGGTTCAAATCCTAACTCATTTCCTTGATTATCTTTGAGACCTTGGGTAAGTCACTTAATGTCTGGGCCTCAGTGTGAATACTTCCCCATTTATAAGATGAAGAGGTTGTCCAGCAGGATCTTTGAGGTGGCTTCCCTTCTAACAATAAATCATAGCTCTGACCCTACGAAATGCCTGCTGTGCTGATACCAGGCAGGCAAGAAGCCTGCCCGTGGCTGTCCTGCTGGCACCTACAGGTGGAATAAAAGTTGTTTTCCTGTCCTATAGTCCTTTGACCTCAGTATGATGAAAACTTCTCTTTAAAAATAAATAAATAAGATGTAAAAGATGTTTAGAGGAGAGTTGAGGGTGGGAAACTGAAACAACTTTAGTCATTCCACAATTGAAATGTGCAGTGCATTTAATCTTCTTTTTATCTCTTTGGTATTTTCTTCCCAAGATATATGCATGGGGAAGGGAATACTGCATTAGTTGGCATTCTTTTCCTATCTGATTTTAAATGTACTGTACAGTGTTACTTGCTGTTTAATGGATGAGCATAATACTTCGTATCATACAATAAATCATCCACCTACAAAAGAGTCTGAACAGTTCCCTCAGTCTCCAGTTAATCTGTTGGATTTGTCCTTTATCAGGAATTGTATACAGTTAAAAGAAAAGGAGGGAGAAAAGATTCTAAGTAGAGAAAATATCAGGTGTTTTTCAACAGGGTTTTTGAGCCTGGTGATCAGTAGATAGGGGGCTTCTCTTGCCAACTGGGGAGTGGGGCATATTCTGAGTTGTCAGACCTGTAATTGTGAACCAAGGCCTTTATCTCTGTCAGCTGTGTGTCAGTCAGGGACTTGGCAATGAAACTCAGCAGATACTTCTGTTCTACATCTTCCTTCTCTGCAGAGGCAGGGCAGGTGTGATACCTATGCTACCGAATTCGACCTTGAAGCGGAAGAATATGTCCCCTTGCCGAAGGGCGATGTGCACAAAAAGAAGGAAATTATTCAGGATGTGACCCTCCATGACTTGGATGTTGCCAATGCTCGGCCCCAGGTACTGCCCTGATATTTAACCTAACCTTAACAAGACATCAGCGTCTGGAAGTGGAGTGTCATCTCATCTCGGTTTCTTGGAAAAGATACCTTTTCTGTCTGCCATGTGTTTATCTATTAACATTGATGGTAGCCAGGGGAAATTCCTTTGTTCTTTTTTTTAAATGCTGTAGTAACTAATGATTTTTTACCAGCTTGAGCTGGTAGAACCATGCATTTCCAAACTAGCCAGCGTCTTTTCTGTACCTTGTGTACCATTGTACATATAGAGCTCATGTGATCCTCACAGTTCTGCTCCTTGTCGATATTATTTCCAAGCAGATTCTGTATGTACTATGATTGCCTGTCTCCTGAAGAGGCAGTTTGTCACCCCAGTAGATGGAATTCATGGTTCAGATAGGGGCTGAACTTAATGATATCTAAGGTTCCTTTTCAATTCCAAAATTCTTCAACTTTGTGAATACTGCTTGAGATTATGTCTGTATTAAGCTCTTTAACTTGGAATTTGATTTAGTGTCTGTTGTTTCTAAACCTTTGAGTCTAAGCCTAAGTAACTTGTAATGATTATGAGAGCAGTGAGGTCTAGCACTATCTCCTTTGAAGCCTCACAAGCTTTCCTCTCATTCATACTGTGAAGTGGAGAGCCCAAGTTTTATCCTGGTTTTCCCCATGAAAAAACTGTAGTTTGGAGAGACTGAAGTGATTTGCCTCATGGTCCCAGAGCAGGGAGGAAGTGTCAGAGCTGGATTTCCTCCTGCCAACTCCCTGTTTGTCCCTGAGGAGCTGAGTCCTGACCCACAGTAGTGACACTCTGCAGGATCCCTGTGTAATGTAAAAATGAGTTTACTGATGTGGAGAAAGTGCTGGACCAAGAGTTGGGCTTCTGGCTTCCGGCTCACTCTGTGTCCCTTTCAAGGCCTCACCTTCCTCTGTCAAATGAGGCCCCCACTAGCTTCAGGTGCCTTTCCCTCTGTTACACTTACCATAGATTTGGGCACCCCCATGCAAAATTAGCGATGTGTTTGGCAGTAGAGCAGAGGGATAGAGATTGTGGTTGTAAATGTTCTTCTCCTCCTTAGACTTGGAGAACAGTGATCATGCTAGAAAAGGTATAATGGAGCTTCCAGGGTTGAGAACCAGTGGGCTTCAAAGGCCAGGCCATTCAGGTACAGGCCAGTGCCGGAGAGCACAGAGCCACAGGCAGCTGCTCATTCCTGTCTGCTTTGTGTCTTGTGCAGGGCGGGCAGGACATCCTTTCCATGATGGGCCAGTTAATGAAGCCAAAGAAGACCGAAATCACAGGTATGAAAGCCAAGGGTCTCTGTCCTCTCAGCTTGACCTACTTTTCATTCCCTTTTAAGGCCATAATGAGAGTTGGGAGGAGAGGGAGCTTTTCTTGAACCTTTTAAAAGGTGTCTAAGAATTAGAGTTAAAGTCAGATAGGGTCCTAGAGCTTTTAGTGTTGTTCCCTAAAATCCTCCTTCACCTTTTGCTGTCCAGGGTTTGGTTTTGTGTGGAAACCCATGAGCTCAATAAGTACCTTTTCTCACTCTACCTGATGGCCAAAAGGCAGTGCAGTACAGTGAGTAGTGAGTTAGCCTCAGACAGGGAAGACCTGCGTTCAGGTCTTGCTACGAGCACGAACAAATCACTTAGCTCTCAGTGCCTGGTATGAGCACACATGCCATGTTTCTCTACACTGGTGAGAGGGGTCATCCTGGGAGTTGCATACTTTGATGAAATCACAAGTCAAACTCTGAGCCACCCCCAAAATACTCCTGTTAGTAGCTTCTGGCTGAATAATAAAGAGCAGAGAGCTTCCTAAGGCTTACCAAATGCTTTCTCATTCATTTCTTGTTTGACCTTCCCAAAAATCCGTTGAGAGAATGGGTTACAGTATCATCCTCGTTTTACAGATGAAGAGACTGAGCCCCAGAGAAGCAAAGTCGCTCAGCCATGGCTCCCCACATTGTGCCCTGTGCCGGCAGGATCCGGCCTCCAAGCCTCGTCCCTGTTAGTCATTGTGTGTCCCTTCCCGGCTCCGCCCCCCCCTCGGCCATACACACACATGTGGCCTCTTCTCTTACTGGGGTTAATCTCCTGAAAAATCGAGATGTCACTGGCATTGTTGTTTTCTTAGATGTTTGCATTTGCTTTTGATTTTAAATTAGTTTTTCTGGGAGGGGAAAGAGTGAGGGAATTAAATTGGGGAGGAGCTGAGAGCTCTGCTGTCAGCTCTATTATGGACCCCATGCCTGCTGCTCTTTTCTGGCATACACTGTGTGTCATTTTCTGTATTTTCATCTGTTTTATTGCACGGTGATGGCATTATTGGTATTCTGTCATCTAGTGGAATAGTTCTTGCTGGTACCACCTGCTTGGGAAAAAAGGCCATAAGAATCGTAACCTTGGGTAGGTTACTTAGCTTTTCTGAGTCTACTTCTTCACCTGAGTCCTGAAGGTTGGAGCTTCCTACAAGATGAATCGTAAATGTGCTGTATTTTATTCTCAAGATTAGGGATTTAACATTGAAAGATGGTCTGGATTAGGCCAAGCTTGGTCCTGGAATGTGTTTCTCTAGTTCTGGGAGGTGAATGGTGGTGGTAATAAGGAGCCATGGTGTGAGGTCAGAAGCGCTGGGTTTGGTTTCTGCTTCTTTTGCTCACTCCCTGGGAAGCTCGGGGCCAGCCATGTGACCCCTCTGGCCTTAGCTGCTTCCACTGTATGACGTGAGCAGCGGGCTAGCCTGCCTTGCCTCCTCTGTTCTCCAGACCCAGGGCTGACTCAGGGTTTTCTTCCATCTCCTAGACAAGCTTCGAGGGGAGATTAACAAGGTGGTCAACAAGTACATTGACCAAGGAATAGCGGAGCTGGTACCTGGTGTGCTCTTTGTTGACGAGGTGCACATGCTGGACATCGAGTGCTTCACCTACCTGCACCGCGCCTTGGAGTCTTCCATTGCCCCCATCGTCATCTTTGCTTCCAACCGGGGCAACTGTGTCATCAGGTACAGCTCCCTTCCCAGTACTGTTTCTATAGAAGGACAGGCATTACGTTGGAGGGATGTTTTGTCTTCTGGCGTGAACATGACGCACGACGTTTATAACCATAAGACTTTTTTTCTTTTAATGAACAAACCAGAACCTTTTCTTTCAGAGCCCTTTTCTCTCCCTATTCACTCCTGCTCCATAAAAAAAAAAATTGTCTCTTTGATTTGCAGTTACCTTATTTTGGACCAAAAATGGGATTGCCCAGCTCAATTCCTCCACTTTATTCACCAGACTTGGCTCCAAATAACTCTTGGCTTTATCCAGAAACCAAACGCCCTCACAGGGGATCAAGCTTTGCTCCCAGTGAGGAGATTCAAAAGCATGTGTTGGCTCTGCAGACAGTTCCCAAGATGGGATTCCCATAATACTCTGAGAATTGGCAGCATCTTTGAAGTTAGTGTGTAGCCTCCTGGGGGACACTTTTTGAGAGGGAAAATACACATTGGAAGGTATAAGGTCTGGTGCTCCTTTAAAATAGAAAACCGGCTGTGTTACTTTCTAGTCACTCTGCAGGTCCTTGTGGTGCTCGTCACAACAGGACCAGACTCACTACAAGTGTCAGTTTGGAGCATTTCCTCCAAAACCAGTGTATTGTGGATGGACAGCAGCCTTTCTTGGCTCCAGGAGGAGAGGCAGCTTCCTGCCAGCTTGGCTTTAGGAGAGGCCTGGACATGAAGCATGCCTTCCAGCTTTGCAGCATTTGGAAACCTGGGAGATTATCCTTGTAGCCTAGTGACTGTGCTCACTCTTGCTCTCCCTCCCTCTGCCCCTCCCTCTCTCCTCCACCACCCCCTCTCTTCCTCCTTCATTCCCTCTTTTCCCCTTTCTCTCCCTCCATCCCTCCCTCCCTCCCTCCTTTTCTCTCCTCTCTCTTCTTCTCCATTCTTCCCCCTTTCACTGCACACAAACAGACTCTTAGTACCTAGTCTACTGTGTGTGACGTGGTGCTGTCCAGTTCATGTGTCCGTTTCACAGGATGAATGGAGAGTGCCATCTGCTGGAGAATATTATGGATGAAGCTTTCAGAAGCTTGTCAGTGCTTTATTTAGAGTGTCCTTTCACCACTGTGTTCAGACCTTGCTGATTCCAAGCACTATGTATGGGTGTCTGGCCCTGACTACTAGGAATGGAGTGTCTCTATTAGGATGGGTCATATCCTCCCTGGGAAGAAAAGCATTGGGGGTCTCAGTGTCTCACTCTGCCCTATCCAGAGTGTGCAGAACATTGGTGTCACCCCCCTGAGGCTTTTGTGCTGAGGAATGTTGAGACTGCTGTGAGCCTTGGTCTGGATGAATCCTGTAATAGTAGCACCTGAAGGAGTCTTCAGGGTTTCTAGGTTAAGACCTTCCTTTTACAGAGGAGAGAAGGGACTGACCCACCCTCAGTCACACAGTAAATCGGCCCTTTAGTGATGCCAGCCGGAGAAGGTCATTAGCCTATGACATTGTAGAGGGATAGGACTGGATGTCACAAGAAGCATAGTGATTCCTTTTATACTGTCCATAGCACTGACCTTTCCCAAGGTCTTCTTTGCTGACCTTCTACTACTGCCGGCTCTCAGAGGTTAGGAAGACACCTACTTGGTAGCCAGGGCAGCAGGGCACTCTTGGGAGGAATGAAGAGAGCAGTGGGGATCTGCCATCACAGATTCTAACTCCAGCACTCCTTGTACAGAATGTCATACCTGGAGAAAGGTCCTAGAGACGAGACCTTTAGGTCATTCTAACCAACCTTTTTATTTTACAAATAGAGGAATAGGCCCAGAAAAATAAAGAGTTTTGTACAGGGACACAAGGTCCTTTTGAGTGGGGTGAGTGAGCCTGACCTGTGGCTAGAAGACTATCATAGTCTATGTTTGGAGAACAGTCCCAGTCCCTGGGGGGTTGGGG
This sequence comes from Pseudochirops corinnae, assembly GCA_028646515.1. Taxonomy (NCBI): domain Eukaryota; kingdom Metazoa; phylum Chordata; class Mammalia; order Diprotodontia; family Pseudocheiridae; genus Pseudochirops; species Pseudochirops corinnae. Next base: position 49,696,672 of record CM053590.1, on the reverse strand, counting down.
CTCACCTGTGTGTACCTAGGCCTTGTCCTCAGTCCTTGTTGCCACCCACTGATGAGGACATCACCCAGGGCCACACCTGCCCCACAGGTTTGTTTGCAGATAAATGAATTCTCCTATATAAAGCACTTTGTAAGCATTAAGGCTTAAGGAACTGTTTGCAGAGCTTTAATTTCCTTATCTCTAAAATGAGATGTTTTTACAGCTTAAAGATCTGTCGCCTCTATTGTTAAGGATTTTATGTTTCTGGTTTCCCACTAAAGTAGATCCTCCAAGGATCCATTCAGCAGTGTTTTCTGTTTTCAGCAGTTTTACTGTCTCCCAGTAGACAGTTATGGTAACTTAACCCAAAGTTGTGGGTTGCAGTTTGTCATAAAGGCTTTAGACAAGGGCCAGCAACTATTTCTTTAGGATGACTTAAATTTAGCATTGACCTATAAGAGAAATCTGGATTGCTAGCTGCACAGTGGATAGCTCTGGAGTCAGAAAGACTCATTTTCCCAAGTTCATATCTGGCCTCAGACACTGAACTAGCTGTGTGACCCTGGGCAAGTCACTTAACCCTGTTTGCCTCAGTTTCCTCATCTGTAAAATGAGCTGGAGAAGGAAATGGCAGACCCCTCCAGTATCCTTGCCAAGAAAACCCCGAATGGGGTCATGAAGAGTCAGCTATGACTGAACAACAAAACAGAAATACACCTAGATGACTTGAATAAATATACCAGTGATGTCTCCCTATATTAGTATTATCTAGAGGGATGCCATTTATTGCATTTCATGTTACTTGTGGAAAAATTAGCTCAAACTTAAAATCCATCCTCCAATTCGTGCCTGTCCTTCATGAAGAATATTAAGTATTAGTGGACCTTATTGTTTTAATTGGTAAGTAAGAGCTGACACAGTTAAGGATAGGAGAAGAAACCATTTTGTAAATTCTGAGCCCACTCATTTTTTCTACCTAGATCAGATCAGTGAAAGTTTTTAGATGCTATATTCTTTTCTCTAGTCATGAGCAAAATTTGAGATGATGTTTTAGGCAGAACATTTAAGACATCAGCCTCTCTTGAATTTCATGTGTCCAGGCAACTTCATTTCACTGCTAACTTGCTGGGTAACATCAGGCTTATTTCTTTCTCTGGGCCCGAGTTTCCTCATTGCTAACATGGGGAGGTTGGATCACATCCTAAGAGCCTTTGCATTTCAATAATTCTTGGACATTCTGTGACTAGCATAATAAACATCATATATAATGTTTTTTACATTTCTTCTATGAAAACACTGAGAAGAAAGTTGGTCCCTCTATGTAGTTATAGCATATGACATTTATTTCAAAGTTATTTATGTTTTCAAAACAGAATTGTGTGGAGGGTATGCCTTGTTGCTTAATTTCCAGTGCCTTGAATGAGACCTTGCTGTTTAGTACTTTCTTACAAAGTTCTGTGATATTTATAGAGTCATAGACCTTCCCCTTCATTGGGCTGGGCTTCAGGGAAGCAGAAAGTAGGTGACCAGATGAAATGAGCTCGCAGGAGGAGCCCAGGGCTTGGAGCCCTGATGGGAAGGTAGAGTTTGTGAATGGAGCATGCATGGCTTACCAGAGGAAGTGGGACCCTGGCCTTGGGACCAGGAAGTTTGTGTGTACCTGGTTGTCACTTTGCCAAAAGGAATCTTAATAAAGCTCTGTCTTCCAGCTCCAGTCATTTAAAGGAATGTCAGTTGTGAGATGTAAAGGAAAGAGCATTTGTCTTTGAGTTGGAAGACATGAATTTGAGTCCTGACTGACATTTAATAGCTCTGTGAGCCTGGGGAGGACCCTCCACTTTGTGAACCTTGGTTTCTTCGTCTGATTTTCCCCAGTTGCTAATGATCCCTCTCCCGAACCATTTGCTTTGTGCTGATTCTCCATATGCATGTTATCTCCCCCAGTAAAACGTCAGCTCCTCAGGGCAGGGGCTTTCATTGTTTTGTCTTTGTGTCCCCCTCAACCAACACCCTGCCTCGCACACAAGTTATCGTGAGGAAAGTGCTTTATAAGCCTCAAAGCACTACATTGACGTAAATTGTTCTTAAGTCACATTAATCATAACAAGTATTTTAGGGCCCATTTAGGCCCCAGAACAGAACAGCTCTGTTCTGAACATTTGTGGGAGATGGAAAGAAATATGATGTGGTCCTTGACCTTGAAGAAGTGAGATATTTTATTTGTAGAATGTCAGACTTAAAGGAGCGACTGTTTCCCTTTTCTACCTGTATCTCCCAGTGACTGGCACATAGCAGGCATTTAATAAGACCTTGTAGATTAGCTGGTGTTGACTCTAAAGTACACAAGTCGTGAGAGAACCTACATTTCTCTGTGAAGAAATGGGACAGCTTCCACGATCGACAAGGGAAGAGTAAGTCTTATTGCTTTATCTTTATCCCGAAAGAATAGATGCTACATGCTTAGTGGAAACACTTTAGCTTAGGTTTGCCACATCCACATTTCCCTGAAGAGACTTGAGTGATGTAATTATTAACATTTGCTAAATGACTTTTCCAGAGGTACCGAGGATGTGATCTCTCCTCATGGAATTCCCCTTGACCTTCTGGACCGAGTGATGATCATTCGCACCATGCTGTACACCCCACAAGAAATGAAACAGGTGATGTGTGTTGAATCAGGGGCCTGAGAGCCAGCCCTGCCCAAGGTGTGCTCTCTGTGCCCTTGCAGAACATCTTTCCACACCTAAGTTTCCTTCCCTGTAAAATGAGAGGCTTGTTATACCAGATCATCTCTAAGATTCCTTGTAACTCTTAACATCCCATGACCTCATAAGAAGAGGCTGCTCCAATTTCAGAGGTGGTTTTTGAAGACAAACTAGGAATCTTCTCTTTTGGATCCGTCATAAATTAGGACTCTGTAAGCCACCTATGCAGTTCAGTAAAGCAGTCATCCAGTTAGTCCCTTTGCGCCAGCCTGAGGCATGAGCTTCACTGGACAGAATGCTGTCATGTGGGTGTAGGCGCCTGGCCCATTCCTGAACCCATGCAATGTTGGATGAGTCCTGGAGCCTCTGTGAGACGTGGAGGTCGGACCAGCCAGCTCTCAGGTAGCAGCATTGGCAGTGTCTCCACGTGTGGCTCCCTGTTCAGCCCAGCTGCATCCACAGTGTTGAGGTGCCAGTGTGATCCATCTTGTCAGAGATGCTCCCCTTGTTAGATTCTCGGTGCTGTGGGATGACACTATGTGTGGGTAGGTGGGTGGGGGAGGTATGGACTATTGTTTGTGTTATTTAGGAGATATTAAGGGAGGAGAGGGTGGCACCGGAGAAATGCCAAGGTGAGGCCAAGGAATTCTGAGAGAAAAGGCTCTCCTGGGTGCCGTGTAGTTTTGGGAAACCTACTCTTTGCTGCAGAAGCCAAAGATGTTTTGGTAGCATGCTTTAAAATTGGAGTCTTTGAAAGGTTTGATTGGTATATTCGGTAATAAATTAGATAGTTTTCAAAGAGTAGATTTTCCTGCCATGCTTGAAAACAGGAATTTAGACAATTGGACCACTTTGGGTTGCGCCCTCTGCCCTGTGTTCAGTCTGGATGGAAGCTGTAACTGGGCCATGCACCTGTCGGCTTGGGCTTCCCTCGCTCTGTTCCAAAGGGTGAGCTAAGGATGATAGAGCAGATTGTACTTTGAATTGCTTTTCTGCCTTTGGTTAAAGCCATAACCTTAACACTATTTTAACATAGGAGTTGTGTTATTAAATATAAATTGTGTACTATGCTATCAAGTTGGACACCCTCATAAACTATCCCTGTAGGTTATTAAATGATTAAAGATCTAATTTATGAACTGTCCATTTTTGAACAGTCTGGAACAAGAGCTCTTGTGATTGCTATGACCTGCTCATGAGAAGGAGGTGGCAGAGGGAGCATTAGTGACATTTCTGTAGCTGAACCTCAGATTTAGCGTATTTCCCAGAAGGCAAGTTACTCAGCTCTGAACATTGCCTTAATTAGCTAATGCTCACGGATTAAATAAAGTCACGTCATCTTTAAAGAATGCCCTAATGGGACTTTCTCCTTGGCAGAGAACCTGAAAGAATTTGAGTTCAGTCCTGACACCTTGTAAAAGAGTATTTGGATCATGAGCCAAAAAATTCCAGCTTCCTTTAACTTAATCCCACTTAACCGTGGACTGAATTTGTATGTGCACATGTACCTCCATCTGAACACGAGCTCTCTAGGATCTGCTTGTCACCAGACCCACCACTTATTTCAGACACAGTGCCTGTGGAAAATTCCACTGTAAAGTGATTGAACAAAAAGATAGTGATTTAATACCCAGATTCCATTATACAACCTCAGTTCTGGCAGGATAGAGTCCCAAATGTGTGTATCCTATAATGTGAGTGTTTCTGTTTTTGAGATGGATGTTTCATAGCAGCCTCATAACTTGATAGCTTGGAGTTGGGACTTGAGCTTGTGCCTTGAGGCATCGTGCGACTGTGGACTTGGTTTGTTGGCAGTGGCTGGTTTCCTGCTTCTGTGAGCTGTATTGTCCTTGGGGCTTTGGAGTTGTTTTCAGGTGTGTTAGTTCCAAGCTGACTTTTGCTTGACATCCTTTTCTTTCAGAGATAAGTGAGCCCCTAAACTACCCGGGCACTTCTCATCGCTTGATACTGCACTGGCTTCTTATAGGCCATGTTAGACAGTCCGTGTTCAGGTGATAGCCGGATGCAGAAATATGGTGTAACAGGAAGAATGCTGGGATATGAGCAGCAGGTTGGGGCTCAGAGTCGCCCTTGTAATATTACAGGTCATGGGGTCAGGGCCAGGCGTTTGTCCTTTCTGAAACTTCAGTCCTCAGATGCCAGATAAGGACAGGACTTGCATTATTTGCTTCCTGGGTTTATAAGGAAAGTGTTTGTAGGCTCAGAATGACACAGAAAGTCGAGCTGCTACTGCTGTGTGTGTGTGTGCGTGTGGGTGTTGGAGCTGCATCCTGTATTCAGACCAGTGCAGTCATATCCCCTTACGTTTGTAGAGAGCTGGCTGGCTAGGTCACAGTCATTGTCCCATTGCACAGATTCAGGAAGCTCAGGCTCAGGGAGGTTCCCCTGTGACTCACAGGGAGTAAGGATGGCCAAGACTTGAACCCAGGCCTTCCTCCTGCACAGTGCTCCTTCCCCTACACAGGTTGGCATTTGTTGGTTGAAGTGAGGTCTACTCATCAGCCCCAAACACTTCCTTCATGTCCTCTCATCGAACTCTTTCATGCTGGAACATCTTCAGACCAGGGCTACCTTTCTTAGGTTCATTCTTTCCCTGTTTCCTTGCCTGTAGCCCTGGGTACATTTTTATGTCTTTAATTTAAACAAGTGCTTCTTGATATCTTGTTTACGAAGCTGCCAAAGTGAAAAATACCTGTATTATATGAGGCTGGAAGTTCCAGAATTATCTCCGCAGTCCAACACACACCATCATTATCCAGGCTGCCCCTTATCACTCAGCTGGTGATGCCGCCGACGACGTCGGGCTGGCTCCTGGTGCCACTGTTGTAACTGCTTCAGACTCTCCGGCTTGTTGGAGATATCGTCAGCTCCAACTTCACAAAGATCTTCAGCCTGGAACAAGTTAAGGCTCTGCTTGATAGATTAGATTTCTCAGGGTGATGTGAAAATGGTAGGTGAAGCTTTGAAAGTAACTTTTTGATTTATTTTACCAACTTATTTATCAAGACACTAAAAAACATGTACTGTGCTCATAGTGCTGGGAGGCTATGGCGCCTGTGATTTAGAGTAGGTCGCATGGTGTAGTACGTACTGTGAGGCAGTCACTTCATCTGAGTCTCTGTGAATGAGACTTGTCTTACCCTTGAATACTTCAAAAGATCAACGATTTTTATCATCATATACACAGATTGAAGTCCTTCTGTACGCTAAGTTGTTGGTGAAAGAATCCATGGCCGAATGGCCATTCTTGTGTTGAAAACCTTCCTAAACTTGCAGCCCTTCCTCAGTGGTCTGTCCCCAGCCCTCCAGATCTTGGTAAGCTTGTGGCCCTTACCCGTTGGTCTGTTGCCAGCCTTCCAGATCTTCTACGGTGCTGGCACAGCTTTGGAGGACCAAGAGTCTTCTTCATACTGCAGTGGAATATTGGCATAAACTGCAGATAGGCACACAAGGGACAGAAGGTCCTTCACAACCTCCTCTGAATTTGGGAGAACCAAGCCTGTCAGCTTCCTTTTATAGATAGAAACAAGCTTTTATTGTAAGAAGTGCTCATTGAACATAGGAAACATATCTAAACCTTGTTGACTCCTCCTTTTCTTTTCTAATAGATAATAAAAATCAGAGCCCAGACGGAAGGGATTAACATCAGTGAGGAAGCCTTGAACCACCTGGGAGAGATTGGTACCAAGACAACATTAAGGTGAGCCAGGTTCTGTGCTGTCAGCCTAAAGTCGTGCTGATTCTGGGTATCCACTACCTAGTGAACAAGGTTTGACAAGGTGGGTGTTAGTTCCCACCATTTTCTAGGGGGCATCTTACCTACTACCCAAGAAGAAAGCCTGCTGGTGGCAGCAGGCCAGTCTCATTTACAGTCTAGGATGTTGGCATTCTTTGTGTGACTGTCTTCATCCTTTGCCTCAAACCACTCACTGACCCTGCTGGCCTCGCTGCCCTGCTTGACTTTACTCTGGACCTGCCTGACCAAGTCCTGCTAAATTTGATGTGGAAATGACAGGAACGCATCCAAGCAAGGGAATAGCTGTGTCCTGGTGACCACAGGCCTTGGCTCTGGGTGTCACTTTTTATTAGTGAATTTATGTTTTTATTTCACAATTAGAACCTTCAGATTCTCTCTGGGCACCATGTTTTATCTCAGGGACATTTGTGGGGGGAGCTGCTTTTCAGGAAGTTAGATTTCACTGCTTTGTGAGAGAAGTCATTCCTGTGTTCTACTCTTGTTTTGCTTGAGTGTAAAACTTTAAAAATTGTGCCATTTGGTATTTGCCAAACAGCTCTAAGTTGCTTAAGGCCCTTTGCTTCTCTGCCCTTGGTCTGGTGGCTTTTTGTTGTTTTTTTTATAGTGGGGATAAGTACTTTGTGGTACACAATGAATTGGGAGAGGGATTATATAGGGCAATATGTTGAAATTGGAATTGCACAGATGAAGGTAGGCAGGTGACTGCAACACACCTGTCTCTCGTGTGCCTGAGAAACTTCCATTTTTAAGCGAGTGGAACAAAACACCTCTCCAGTGGACGCCGGTTAAGTATTATCCATTCCTTGAATGACAGCAGGGTCAGTGGGCTCTCTTCAAAATTGCTGAGTTAGTGACGTTTGTCTCTGGCCTTCTCTTATCTCCCCTCTCAGGCTCCTTCTCACAAACTCTTCCTACCCCATCCTCCATCCTATTGCAAAGAAAGTAGCCTTTAGGTACCTATCTGTCAGCTAATTTCCACTAAGATATTGTCTCTAATGGTTAGGATGTTTCCTGCACAAGTTTTAAATTTTCATGGGAGACATTTCGTGAACAAAAAAAGCTTGAGCTAGTAAAAAGGGTGTAATGGTGGAATGCCATGCAGCAGACCAAGTAGGGGGAGAGAGCGAGCATGGTGCTAGGAGGAGAAGTCTGCTGTCAGCGCTGCCTGACCTTGGATGGTGGCTGGGCCTATTTCTGGCCCAGATCTGCCCCTCCATACTTCAGAGAAGTTACAGCTCATCTCTAGAAAAGATTTCAGTTCTAGTTGTTATAAAGCCTGAACTCATGTGGTGTCTGGTTTGGTTGGGAGTGGGGAAGGAGAGTCATTCTCCAATTTTCATCTTCTGTTTTACCCTGTTTGCTGTAGATACTCAGTGCAGCTCCTGACTCCAGCCAACCTGCTAGCCAAGATCAATGGGAAAGACAGTATTGAGAAGGAACATGTGGAAGAGATTAATGAACTCTTCTATGATGCCAAGTCTTCAGCCAAAATCCTAGCTGATCAACAGGATAAATATATGAAGTAAAATGACGGTTGCTTCTTAACCCTTTTGAGTTGAAATGGAAAGGCACCAAAAATGATCCCTGGCCTGCTAAAACAGCAAAGACACGACGGACGACAATGGATATTTCTGGAGCAGAGAAACCTTTGGACTTAATGTCTGTGTTCACTTAATTATATTATCAGTTTTGTGTGAAACAATTAATTTAAACTTATCATATCTTCTCCCATAGTTGCTGTGTTTCAAACCTCACCTGGAATATCTTCTAATAAATCTTTTTGGTTTATTTTGGCTAAATTGCTTTTCTCTCTGCAGAAAAAAGATCTCTGGGCTTTTCATCCCTCCGTTGGAAAGAACAGAGAAAAAAGAAACTTTGTTTTGAAAGTAGCAGCGCAAACCATGATCGGGCTTATCTAAAACCAGGCTCTCCTGAGCTGTTTGGTTTGGCTTGGGGTTATTCTGGCTTCCTGTGACAGGGGACTGCCTCCTCAGCTCTCTCACTGAGCCAGATATCCTTGGAGAAATCGGGCTCTGTCCTCCCTTTCTTCTTCCAGGTCTGATCCCACATATTCCAGCAGTGCTATTGCTCGGCTCTGACATGCATGCCTAAGTGAAGATGTGCTTGTTGGTTGACTTTAATTTTCCATCTGTCCTCATTGGCTGGACCAGATGGGCATTAGCTTCATTCCCAAACTCAGACACAAACGGTTTATAAATTGCCTTAATCCTAGTGCACTTATAATTTTCACATAATTAGAGACCAGCACCCCCACCCCCAAACCATGGAGAACATTTGTTTAAGCGTGAGCCTACTCTCCTTCAGCAGAGGTGAACCGAGCACCTCAGTCTTTGGAGATGGAAGGCCTGGATCTGCTGGGTGGTCGTGGATCAGTGACCCTTCCACCTCTGAGCTTTGGCACTCTTGCGCAGGAATCCCTGCCTTGTGCTTCCTCAGAGGCTGGTGAAGAAAGCCTTTAAGACATAAAAATGCTACTATGTATAACAAAGTGAGTGTGTTTTCTAAGAGGAAAGCTGCTTTATTTCCAAGAGAAATTTGCCTTTAAGAATGGGTGAAATGCACCTAAGTACGTCTGAGAAAGTTTTCCCAAAGATTATCAGAGCTTGGCCATGGCCACAGTTTGGGAAGGGAATGTCCTGCCTCTGTCCTTCATGTGTCTGTAAGAACTATCCTCTTCTTGGGACTTTTAAAAAAAAAAATCAAATGTCACTTAAATGTTGAATGTTAGCGCTGAAGGGACATGATTTGAAACACCCCCTCCATTTCACAGGTAAGGCAGTTGAGGCCCAGGAAGGGGACAGGATTTGGTGGTGCCGCTGTTTGGCTTCAGGAGCAGGATTAAAATGGGTGCTTCCTGATTTCTAGGTCTGAGTCTTTTCCATAATACCTTCTGAGTTATTAGCCCTCCATAATCATGGTTCAGATTCTGCCTTGTGCCTTGCAAAGAGCCATCTCTAGCCAAAACCCGGACTATCAAAGATCTCCATTGAGATGAAATGTTTTTCCAGCCAATGGGGTGACACCCCACAGAGTTATTTGGTATCAAAAGCAATAGCCATCCTTCTGACAAAAGATAGCAGCAGTGCCCAAAGATGTTCCCAAAACTCTGGTTATTTCCAATCATCAATAAGGCTGACAGCAGGTGCACCCCACTGGGTGACGGCACGCGCTCAGACGCGAGGCACGTTGGTTTTGGACATGGAAGAAGGTTGTATTATTTTAATTTTGTTCTCTCTGTTTCCCAGGAGGGCCTGTGATTATTACATTAATCTTCCAGGAGAAGTTTTTACGACCGATTCCTTGCAGACTATGAGAAGTTTCTCCATCCATTACCAGGAGGGAAACAGACCCCGGTGGGGAGGAAAATATTTGTTACATCTTATCAGGATGACACGTAATCTAACAACAATTACAGCGGGCCCATATTTTGTACTATTTCAGCTCCTGTGTGAAAAATCGTTCTAATATTAAAGCTGGACCGAATAGGGGGAGAGGGGGTGGGGAGAGTAAGTGGCTGAATGTTCGAGGCCCTGGGGCCCCACATCTCCTTTCAGGCATCACCAAAAGCCCGTTGGGGAGCTGATGTAGGCCGGTGTAGCCACATAAATCCCAGCTACGTGTCTCCTATGCAAATGTGACACAGTATAGATGTGTGCTGGGAAAAGAACATGAAAGATGATTGCCTCCCAGTCCATATCTCTTTAGTGAAATTGCCTAGTATCCTGTCTTCCATTTTCTTAAGGTAAATGCTCTGTCCCTTTACTAGCTGGGGTTGGTCTCATCAGATTTAGTTGCACTGATTTTTTTTCCCCTTTTTTAAGGGCAAAATATTTTATGATATATAATTTTACCTTTTAAAATCGCTCCGTGACACCGATCCCAGGTAGGTTATTACATCCAGAAATGACGTCTTGTTATAAAAGCCATTTGAGACGTTTTTCAATCCTTCTCCAGTGCTCCATCCTCTTTGGATCATAGGTTCATAGTTTTAGAGATAGAAGAAACCATCTAGTCCTGACTCCCTCAGTTTGTACATGGAAAAACAGGCCTTCCTTTACTTCCTCTCTCTCACTCTCTTCATCAAAATGGCTTTGTCCAAAGGTACCCAGGGCTTTCTTAGTTGCCAGAGCCAGTGACCTTTTCTCAGGCCTCATTGTCCCCAGTCTTTGTAGCCTTTGACACTTGATCACTCCTTCCTCCTTGATACCATACTCTCTTCTCCCTAGGTTTTAGGCCACTCTCATGGTTTTCCTTCTACCTTTCTGACTGCTCCTCTGTCTCCTTTGCTGAATCCTCATCCAGGTCATGCCCTCTGATTGTAGGTGGCTCTCAGGGTTCTGTCTTGGGCTATTTTTTCTTCTCCCTCTATACTGTTAGTGATCTCATCGGGTCCCATGGATTTAATCACCATCTCTATGCTGATGATTCTCAAATCCAACTATTTTCCTGATCTCCAATCTCCCATCTCTAACTAACTGCCTTTCAGACATCTCTAAAACCTTCCTTAAAATCACCTAAACTCTTCTCCCTTTCTCTCTTCCCTCTGATTGTAGAGGGCAACTGCAGTCCTCCCAGTCCCAACTCATTCTCTCAACCTGTGCATCATCCTGGACTCCTCCCTGTCTCTCACCTCCCACATCCAAGCTATTGCCGGGGCCTACTGATTTCACCTTTTCTTCATCTCCCCAAATACTTGCCTTTCTCCTCTTGACACTGGCACCCCTCTGGTACAGGCTCTCCTCACCTCATGCCAGGATTAGTGCAGTAGCCTGCTGGTAGGTCTGCTTACTCCACAACATGCACTCTTTCACCCACTATCACCAGCCTTCCGTCTGATAAATGAACAAGACTCTCCATCTTGGTGCCAGGCATTTTTTGTGGCTCGTCCTCCATACCTGGGATGCTCTCCCTTCTCATCTTCACCTGCCAGCCTTCTTTAAATCCAACCAAAATCCCACCCCCTACAGGAAGCCTTTTCCAGCCACTCCTAATTCTAGCCTTCCATGTCTTAACTATTTCCTATTTGTCCTATATATGCCCTTTTTTGTATACATTTGGTTTCATGTCATCGCCCTCATTAGATAGTTTAAATAGTAAGCTCTCTGAGGGCAATTAGTGGCTGCGCTTAGTTGGCACTTAATAAATGTTGAGTGATTGATTCCCCAAGCTCAGTGTCAAATCCAAATAGAAAACAGGGACCCCTTATTCCATACGTAAGGATCACTTTTGCTACATATTGATTCAGTTTTAATATGTAATAGTTTCTGTGTTTTATTTATTTATTTGTGGTTCAGTACTTCCCAATTACATCTTAATCTGGTTCCCAAGCCACTTTGGAGTGTTGTGGCCTCTGCAGATTGACTCCACTGCTCTAACAGATTCCAAATCGCCTTACCAGTGCTTACCAATCTAGCCTTCTGCCCGCACGGTGCCGCAGAAAGTGTCCTCTGGACCCGTCCATCATTAGCTGTGTAACCTCGGGCAAGTCCTTGAACCTTAGTTTCAATTTCTTCATCTAGAACAGTGGTTCTCAACCTTCCTAATCTTCCTAATGCCACGACCCTTTAATACAGTTCCTTAAAACAAAATTATTTTCGTTGCTACTTCATAACAGTAATTTTGCTACTGTTATGAATCGTAATATAAATATCTGATATGCAGGATGTATTTTCATTGTTACAAATTGAACATAAGGTTGAGAACTGCTGATTTAGAACATCCCCAGCTCTCGATCCAAGATCGAATGACATATAGAACTGTCTTAGAACAGTGCCAGAACACCCTCCTGCAGGTGATGAGAGGCAGATGCTTTCCACTTAGCCCCTTCAGTGATGGTCATTTCCTTGTTATACGGACATCTGCCTCTTTGTAGCTTCCATCCATCACTACAGCCAAGCAGAGTAGGCCATGTTAGCCCTTCAGGTACTTAAAGACAATTGAGTCCCTCCACCCCCTATCCTCAGTCTGTTCTCCAAAGGAATCCCCAGTCATTTCAGTGAATTCTTATGTTATGGTCATTTAGCTCTTTCCCCATCTTGGTCATGTTCAGTACAAACTTCATCCTCTACTTCAGCGGTTCTCAACCTGTAGGTTATGTTCAATTTGTAACAATGGAAATACATTCTGCATATCAGATATTTACATTATGATTCATAACGGTAGCAAAATTACAGTTATGAAGTAGCAACGAAAATAATTTTATGGTTGGGGGTCACCACAACATGAGGACCTGTATTAAAGGGACGAGGCATTAGGAAGGTTGAGAACCACTGCTCTACTTGTTCGATTGGTTTTTTTTTTTTTAAGTGATGAGAGGCAGCATGTATGAGGTAGGGGAAAGGTTTAGGGTCCAACGCTGGCTTTGACGCTACGCTCACTTTACCCCAAGGCCTCAAACTGCCTTCTCTGTAAAATGGGGGGCTTAGGCTAGGCCCCCTCTAAGGACCCTCCAGCTCTAGATCCTGTGACTTAATCTCTGTTAAATTTCACCTCATTAGATAGATTTGGTCCTTTGGCCTTGTGTGATCTTTCTGGACCTTGAATTCCGTTGTGATAGTTACCCCACCCATCCACTCCCACACAAGTTTTATTTCACTTTGTTCATTGCCCTGTTTTAATTCTATCGTTATTGCTCTCCTTGAACTTACAGAAGCCAAAAAAATATAAAATATTTTCAATTTAAACGGAAAAGTCATCCTCATTCTGCCATATATGTGTACGTATGACTTTTTTCAAAACTCATCTACCACTTTATCAGTGGTTTTTCCTGAATCCCCACCTACTGGTAGGAGTTTCCCCTCTAAAGCTACTTTCTGTCCACTCTGTATTTTATCTCACATGTACTCATTTACGTGTCTGTTGTCTCTCCCATTAGAATGTAAGTTCTTTGGGACTAAGTATTTTTGCTTTTTCTTTGTAACCCCAGTGCCTAGCACAGGGCTTGACACATAGTGCTTAATGACTGATTGCCTTCAAGGAGCTTACATTCTCTTGGTTTCTATATCCCCAGATCTTTCCATAACCTACTCTTCCTTGTGATCTAGACACATAGAGAATTTTAAGACCAGAAGCAACCTGAGATATCCATTCTGTAACCCAATACAGACTCCTGTTTGGGACCCATTCAGGCCTGTTTGATCCTCAGATTATGCTACTACCTCACTAATCATAGTCAAGGGGCCCACATCCTTGGCCCTAATTTAGGTTGGGTCATCGACCTAATGTTTTCCCAAGCCATATTATATGGGTATAAAATACTTACCTGTATTACCTCAGAAGACTCAAAACTGGAGGTCACCCAAAGAACATGATAGGCATTTATAGGCTGTGGCCTATTAACCAAGCACAACGTGTGACAGGTGGCACAGGAGACATCATGGAGGACAACTGTGGCCATAAAAGGAGGTAAGCTAATCAGGAAGGGGACATTCTAGAGATCATCTAGTACAACTTCCTTGTTGTACAGATAAAGAATCTGGGGTTCTGCAAGGTTAAGATACTTGCCAAAGGTTACACAGCTCATAAGGAGCAGAGGTCACCAAATCCAGTGCTCTTTTTGTTCTGCCATGCCTCTCTTCGTGGGATCATGTGCACAGCCTTCTACTAGACCTAGACCCCAAAGAGGTCAAAGAAAGAGGAAAAGGAGCCAGGTTACAAATAACAAAACAAAACCGAACCCTGTCTTTTTTGTTGCAGCAGAGAATTGGAAACGAGGCAGGCATCGGCTTACGGTGTATGACGCACTGCAATTATTGGATCCCATTTCTCAATCCCCGACTTGCCAGCAGATTGCCACCATTACCATCACAGCTGTCTCTGTTTTCTCTTCAATCTCTCCCAATGGCCTGCCTCCTGCTTCGCTGGCCACAAACATGCCCATGTTTCCCCCATCCTTAAAACAACCCTCAATTGATCCGATTGTCCCCATTAGTGATTGTGCTACTTGTCTCCTCGGTGGCTGAATTGCACACTTGGTGCTTCCAATTCTTGTCCTTATGTTGTTCAGTTGTGTCCATCCAGCTCTCCATGACCCCACTGGGGTTTTCTTAGCAAAGATACTGGAGTGGTTTGTCATTTCCTTCTCTGATTATTTTATAGATGAGAAAACCGAGGCAAAACCGAGGTTAAAATGACTTGCCAAAGGTCACGCAGTCATTGGGTCTGAAGCCAGATTTGAACTCAGGAAGATAAGTCCTCCTAACTCCACGCCCAGCACTCTGTACACTGTGGCACCACCTAGCTTTGCCACCTGTTGTCCCTTAAACTCTTCCAGACTATACACAATCTGGCTTTTGACCTCATCATTCAGCTGAAACTGCCCTCTCTGGAGTTACCAATGATCTCTCCATCACCAAATCTAAATGGCCTTTCCTCATCCCTCTTGGCATCTCTCCAACATCTGACAGCTGACCACATTCTCCTGTACAGTCTCTTCCCAGTAGGTTTCTGTGACATCTCCTGTCTGACTGTTATTCAGCATCCTTTGCTGATCCATCGTCTGTGTCACAGTCCCTAACTGTGGATGATCCCCCCAAAGCTCTGCCCTCTGTCCTCTTCTCCCTCTGTTCTGTTGCTTGGTGAACTCAGTTCCTGTGAGATCCTATGCAGAGGATCCCCAGATGTGCATGTCTGGCCCTAGTCTCTCTCCCTCCTACATGCAGTTCCTCACACATGACGCTCCATTTCCCATCTGGTGCCTTTGTATTTTCTGTCCCCGGAGCTGGAGATGTCCATCTTCTTCCACTCAGCCTCTTGGGTTCTCTGTCTTCCTTCAAGAGTCACCTTGAATCCCACCTGCTTCAGGAGTCCTTTCCAGGTCTCCCCCAAGCTACTAATTCCCTCTCTCAGAATGCCTTCTATCTACTCTGTATATGTCTTGTACCTAACTTGATGTAGGAGCTAGTTCTTTACGTGTCTGGAATTAGAACGTAAACTCCTTGAGGGCAGGAACTAGATTTGCAATGAGGCTCCAGTCCCTCATTGCCAACTGCTTGAACTGGACATTCCATAGATATCTCAAACTCAAGATGTCCAAAACAGACTGCATTCTTCTCCCGCTGCCCCGCACCTTCCATTCTTCCCAGCTTTTCTATTACTGTGCAGGATGCCAGTTTTTCCCCAGGAGCCCACACATGCAGACCTGGACAACCCAACTTCAGACTTTCGCTCACCCAACATATCCAATCCATTGTCATTTTACTGTCACAGTATTTCTGGAGGATTCCCCTTCGCTCCATTCATGAAGCTGCCACTCTTCTTGCTTTTTGCCTAGACTTGTCTCCCCACTTCAATTCTCTCTCTACTCCAATACAACCTCCCGTCAGTGACAGGATAATTCTTCTTAAGCTTAAGTCTGACCACATCCTTCCACTGCTCCATAAACCCCAGTGGTATCAAAAAGATACCCCTTCATATGGCACTTAAATCTTTTTATAACCTGACCCCTTCCTAGCTTTTCAGTGTTTATATATTTTATTCTCCTCTGAATTCCAACAGGACCCGCCTACATGCAGTTCCTCACACATGACGCTCCATTTCTCATCTGGTGCCTTTGTATTTTCTGTCCCCAGAGCTGGAGATGTCCATCTTCCTCCACTCAGCCTCTTGGGTTCTCTGTCTTCCTTCAAGAGTCACCTTGAATCCCACCTGCTTCAGGAGTCCTTTCCAGGTCTCCCCCAAGCTACTAATTCCCTCTCTCAGAATGCCTTCTATCTACTCTGTATATGTCTTGTACCTAACTTGATGTAGGAGCTAGTTCTTTACGTGTCTGGAATTAGAACGTAAACTTCTTGAGGGCAGGAACTAGATTTGCTTTTCTTTGTATTCCCAGTGTTTAGGACACTGCCTGGATGTAAGAAGTCCTTAATACTTGTTTGCTTGATTAATATAATGGAATATTATTGCACCATCAGAAATGATGAAGAGGGTGGTTTCAGAAAAACAGAGAAGACTTGTGTGAACAAATGCAGAGAGATAGGAGCAGAACAAGGGGAACAATTTAGATAATAACATTGTAAAGAAAAATGGCCCAAGGGTTGTACCGGTCAACACAAAATATTAGAAGAACCGCAGGAAGGTCCCCTGTATTGGGTCCTCCGATAACAACATTAGATGGCGTTCGTGGGGTGTTATATTTTGTCTTATTTGATCCTCAAAACAAACCCCGTGTGGTCAGTGTCGTCAGCATCCCCATTTGATAGACGAAGAGATGGAGGCTGACAGGTAACACAGCTAGGAAGTGTTTGAGGCAGGATTTGAACTTCTTCACTGCTTCTTCCCTTCACTACAATCAACGAGGATTTATGGGAAGACACAGATTGTAGAGAATGAGAAGATATAGATCGATTTTGAAATACAGCAGTAGGGAGATTGACCCTGCAGTCTTTGAGGTTGGACTGAGATTATGAGAAAGGATACCTGTCCTGGCAATTTGGCCAGATTCCCCCCAGTGCTGGATGGAGAGGAGCCCTCCAAGGGTTTATGTTGGGGGATGAGAATGGGGGGCAGCCGTAAACAGTCAGATCTGGAAAGGATCATAGAGATCGCCCTAACGACACAGCAGGAGACTGAGGCCCAGAAAGGAAAAATGATTTTCCTAGGCTAACAGAGGAGAGAAGGAGAGAGAGGTTGTAGCATGGGGAAAGAGACAGACACCTCTTTGATTCTGAAACCTTATTTATGACTCTTGAGAGACCCTCAGTTACTCTCTTGAATTATTTACTTTCTACCTTCCACTAGGAAGTCAGGTCTACCGGGGACAGTCAGAACTTGAGAAACATAGGAAACATAATCATGTTGCTCTCTTCTCCAGGAAACAGCCAGGGTATTTTTTATCAAAGTTTGCCAGGCCCTGGAGAAACCAAGGCAAGGGGATATTAGGTGTGGAAGCTGGAGGAGAGGGGACGGCTCAGGGCCCTGAGGAGAGCTGGGCCAGCCAGGGAGCAGGAATATGGATTGTGCATCATTTCCAGGGGGGGAGATAAGCTTTAGAAATAGGAAGTCGGGGCTGTCGAGGCTGTGGTTTGTGACCGCAGGCCCATTAAGGATAACAGAGGAGGCATCAGGAGCTGAGAGGAGAGGCTGATGCTAATTTATAAGCCCTCAGCTCCCCAGCACAGCAGGAGACAGATGGGTGGGGGCCCCCTCAGCCCAGCAGCAGGGCTGAAATGAACATCTCTAAGTAGGAAGGGAACAGAGCTTGCCAGGCTTGCCTCGTGGAAGGAAGAGAGAGGACTGGATCCCTAACCATGAGGATGCAGGGAAGTCTTCTGTGCCCTCCACTGGGCTTCTTTCTCCCTTTCCCCGGCCCAAACTGGCTCTTACCAACCAGCGATTAACAGGGTAAATCTACCTCTCTCTGGGCCTGTTTCTTCATCTGTAAAATGGGAGGGTTGGACTTAATCATCTTAAAGGTCTCTTCTACCTTTACATCCTTTGATCCTGTGGAATCAGCTCTGCCATTTTCTTGACATGGGGAAAGTGACTTCATCTCTCTTATTCCTCACTTTCCACATCTGTAAAATGGGGCTAATAATGCTTTTACTCTCTGCCACATGGGATTGTGGTGAAGAAAGCACTTTAGAAATGCTCAGACACTACAGGAATGTTACCCTGTAGTCCAGTGCTCCTATTTCACAGAGCAGGAAACTGAGGCTGACCTGTCTTGCTTCTACAAAGTCATGCTGCCAGTGAGTGTCAGTACCAGGACCCAAGCCTCCCGACTCCCAGGCCAGCAGTCTTTCACTATACCAGGCTGCATTCTGGGAAGGCTTGCTTTTAGCTGACTGTCAATAATAATAATTCAATAAACATTTATCAGGCACCTTCTATGCCCCAGATACAGCGCTAAGGTGCTGGGGAGACAAAAAGAGGCAAAAGGCAGTCCCTGCCCTTAAGGCTCTTACAACCCGGTAGGGAAGACCACAAGCAAACGTATACAAAGGAAGCTTGACAGTTATTATGTCCTCTGCTCCTCAAAACAACCTTGGGAAGTAGGGTGCTGTTATGATTCTCCTATTACAGATGAGGAAACTGAGGCAGAGATGTTATGTGACTTGTCCAGGTTCTCACAGCTCGCTAAGTGTCTGAGGCTAGATTGAAACTTGGGTCTTCCTGCCTCCAGACCAAGCACTCTATATCTACCGTGCCCAATGGGATTATGGCTTACTCAGTGCAAAGTCTGGCACTAGGAACTGAGGGAAATTCAAAGATTAATAATGATAATAGTAACAGCTGGTATTTCCGTAATGCTTTAAGGTTCACAAAGACTTTATGTCTGTTGTCTCCTTTGCTCCACACTACAACTCTCGGTTAGGTGCTATTATTAATCCCATTTAATAGAGGAAGAAACTGAGGTCAACAGAGGTTAAGTGACCAGCCCAGGGCATAGCCCTTGCCTTGGGGTGCTCACGCTCCAGCTGATGGCAGTCTAATCTCCACTGAAGTATAGCTGATGTTGCCTTAAGATGATTCCACTCCCAGGCTTTTCTATAGCTATCTTTGGGTCTCTAGATGATTTCAAAACAAGACCCAAAGGAATGTGTCCCTAATGGTGGGGTTCAGGGCATGGTTTTGGATGGGAGGGAACATATTTTGGAGAAACGAAATTCCTTGGCACCCCTTGGATCTCTACTTTAGGTAGCCATTTATTCTGTTGTGGGTAATTTAATTTAATAACATCTGAGCACTTGCTGTGTGCAACGCACTGGGCTAAGTCCTGGTGGGGAATGTAAAACTTAAGTGAGACAGAGCCTCTGCTCTCATGAAGCTTATGGTCTATAGGGGGAGATGACTCACTTTTTAGCTCCTTACAGGTGGCTTCCCACCTCCTCACTGACCCCAAACTGCTCTCTCTAAAGGTACCAAGGATCTCTAGATGGTAAAATTCAATGGCTTTTTCTCAACCATCATCCTTCTTGACTTCTCTGCTGCCTTTGACCCTGTTTGACCCCCTTCTCCTTGATATTCTCTTCTTTCTAGGTTTTTGCATCGCTGCTTGATCTCTCCTGATTCTCCTCTAATACATGTGACCATTCCTTCTCAATCTCCTTTGCTGGATATTCAAGTCATGCTCACTAACTGTAGGTGTCCCCCAAAGCTCTGTGCTGGGCCACCCTCTCTTCTCACTCTACAGTCTTGGTGGCAATCTCATCACCTTCCCTGGGCTCAACAATCACCCCTGTGAAGATCATTCCCACGTCTCCAGATGAGCTTGAGTCCATCTTCACCAAAGGACATTTCCAAATGGATGTCCTGTAGGCACCTCTAAACTCAAAATGTCTAAAACAGAACTTATCTTTCCCCCTGAAATCTTCTTCTCTTCACGTCTTTCCTGCCATCTTCACAATCACTCAGGCTTGCCACCTTGCTGTTGCTCAGTAGCCTTCTGCTTGGTCTCTCTGCCTCAGATCTCTCCTCCCTCCAATCCTTCCTCCACTCAGCTTCCAAAGTGATTTTTCTAAAGTGAAGGTTTAACCTTGACATTGTCCTCCCACCCTGTGCAACAGACTCCAGTAGTTCTCTGTTATCTCCAGGATCAAATATAAAATTCTCTATCTGGCCTTCTGCATTTAAAGCCCTTCCCATCCTGAGCCCTTTTAACCTTTCCAATTTTTCTTAAATTGTATTCCCCTCCACACATTCTACTAACTACTACTAGTTAGTAGCTACTACTACTACTACTACTACTACTACTACTACTACTGCGGCTACTACTACTACTATTACTACTACCACCACACACACACACTCACACACACACACACACACACACACACACACACGCCACACCCCTTGAGACATTCCATTTCCCACCTTACTGTACCTTTGTACCAGTTGTCTGGAATGCCTGGGATGCTCTTCCTCCATCACCTCTGCCTCTGTTTCTCTGTCTTTCTTCAAGACAGCTCAAGTCTCACCTTGTTCAGGAGGCCCTTCCTGGTCCCAGCTCCTTGCTGTTTCACCCTCTCTGATATTGCCTTCCATTTCCATTGCATATGTTTTGTGTGCATATTGTCATTTACATGTTATCTGTCCACTAGAATACAATCTCCTTGTTGTCATGGACTGTTTTTACCTTTCTTTGCATCCCCAGAACTTAGCACAGTAACTGACACAGAATAAACAAACCTGTCATAAGTGACCTCTTACTCCTTCACTCTTCTCCTGGTTCTGGTCCTGACAGTCCATCCTCACCTCCTTTCCCTGAGCTGCTGCCATTGCCCACCGACCCTGCCCTGCACCTCACTTTTCAGACAACGGCCCTTACGTGTTGTCTTTCCATATGAGAATACAATTCCTTGGAGGGCAAGGACTGTCTTTTTGGTGTGTATTTCTATTTCCAGTGCTTAGCACAGCGCCTAGTCCACAGTACAGGTCCATAATAATCGCTTCTTGCTTGCCTGCTGATTGACACACACAGACAACTCAATATTTGATTGGATCTAGGATCTCACCCATTTGGAAATTCTAAGGATGCCAGTCACAAGCCATCCAGGTCATCCCATGCAACTCTTCTCCAAGTTCTCCCACAGTGCTAGAGACCTTCCTTGCTTTCCCCGGCACCTGCAGGAGAGCCCTCTGGCTGTCCACCCAACATCTCTCATTCTTTCCCCTGGACCAGCCCACTTTCTCTTATCACACCTGTCTTGGATGACGTATTTCGATCCTGTTACTCTTCAAAGTCCTTTCTGGACAGTATGTTGTTCCGTCCTCACACCCACCAGGCATCTCTCCATTTCCCACTGTGTAAAATTCATTTTAGCTCCAAATAAAAGAGTTTAATTATTTGGAGACAGCTGCCCTACAGTAACACTGGCAGGAGAGCCATATTAAAAAAAATGGACCTTTGTTTCCATGGGAAGCTTGGAGTAATTAAAGGAGCTTTGCAATTTCCTGGAAGCAACCCAGTCCCCTTCTCTCCTCTTCCAGTTCAAATCAGGGCTCAACTCATTGTCCATAAGCCCAGATAGACACACTGATGGATGAGCTTTCTAGGTTGTCACACAAACAAGTACAGTACAAAATATAATACTTAAGTATATGAGACATCCAAATGAAGGGATGCATGAGTGAGATCCAGGAAAGGCTTTCTGGAAGAGGTGGCATTTCAACTAGGCTGGGCTTTATAGGATGGATAAGGCTTGCATTGCTCACCAAGGTCCAGGGGCCCAGAAGGCTTCAGAAGGAGAGGGTGAGCTGACATCCACAGCCCCATTTCTGTTCTAAGGGCTTCTTTCTCAATTTCCTCCCACTCCCACCACCCTGACTAGATGTAGAAATCAAAGGTGGGTGAGGTGTGTAAATAGGGCCTCTACCCTAATGAACAAGAAGTAGAAATTTTCTAATCAAGCCAGGACACGGTGCTTCCATCGACTATGATCTGACTTCAAGGAATTCAATATCCCTTGATCCCAAGGGCCCTAATTTCACTGCCTTGTCCATGGACTTTGCTATCACTGCTGCCTGGATGGAAATGACCTCAGGCCCTTCACCCAGTCTGGGGCAAGATGTAATCAAAGTGATAGAAACCAAGAGGAAGGAAAAGGGGTTCCTGAGGCAAATGGACAGGGACCACAGCTCTCTGGGATCACATTCTAAGCTGCTCTAGCGTCCCTAACCAAAGGCACTGAGAAAAGTGCCTTGGGGGAAGTGTTAGACCAGAGGTTCTCAACCTGTGGGTTACGTTCAATTTGTAACAATGAAAATACATCCTGCATATCAGATATTTACATTACAATTCATAACAGTAGCAAAATTACAGTTATGAAGTAGCAACAAAAATAATTTTATGGTTGGGGGTCACCACACATGAGGAAATGTATTAAAGGGTCACAGCATTAGGAAGGTTGAGAACCACTGTGTTAGACTAAAGTGCCTAATTTAGGCCAGAGTGGCAGAAGTGGACTCTAGGGACAAATAGGGTTGGGTCAGAAAAGGGGGGGGCAGCCTTTCTGCTTTTAACCCATCTCTTAGGCTGAGCACCTGGGGCAGCTTCAAGGAATGAAGAGATCCCTCTCTGAGCCAGCTTCTTAAACCTGGAAAAAAAAGTCCTGGGCTCCAAGTTGTAGAAGGTTTGGGAATTTGGGAATGATAAGCAGCTAACTTAGCTTACACATTCACACAGCATACTTAAGTACTTCCCAGTTTGTTCACAGATAAGTGGAACTTTCCCTCCAGACCCCAGTGGAGAATCCTGAAACTAGAAACTTTCCAACCAAAATGGCGCCTCAGCCTCAAGCAGTATCTCTTCCCCCACATCTTCACATGCCAGCATCTCTATTCCCTGAGTGATGGGGACATGGAGTGAACACAGCACTGGGAGTTGGAAGACTTTAAGTCTTAGCTCTGATGTTTCCTGTGTCAGGAAGTTTGAGCAATTCACCTTCACTCTCTACCCTCACTTTCCTCATCTGTAAAATGGGTGTGGCACCTGCAGAACTCGACTCACCGGGTTTTTGTGAGGAAGGTGCTTTAAAATCTGTAAATAACCATAGAAATGTCATTATTCTCTCACCTGCTAGTTGCCCAGAGGCCACATCCAAGAGTGAAGGGTATGGAGAAAGGGTATCAGACCAAGAGTCAGAAGAACCAACAGCATATTATCTCAAGCAAATCATATAACTTCTTTTTTCTTTTTTTGTAAATATTGTATATTTAATATTTTATTTTTTCATTTCATTTTTTCTCTAATTATGTTAATTCTCTCAATAATCAGTTTCATCAGCTCTAAAATGGAATTTATAGTCCCTGCCCTGTCTGCCTCATGGGGGTAGGGGCCTCCAAAGGACAGCTTCATGGAGATGAAGGGCACAGCCCACTTTCTCAGTCCTCATTTCACAGATCTCTGAGCAGTGTGGTCCAGTTTGGGTGCTGCGAGCACCTTGGCATCTGAGCATTGGCTTGGGCCCCTTAGGGTGCCCTTCTCTTCACATTTCCAGGATATCAGCTGAGCACACTGGCTGCCCCCTGGCCATGATCACTCTAAGTTCCAGAAGTTCAGTTTTGATGCTGGTCTCTCCTGACTCCAAGTCCCACATTTTTTCCATCACACTAAACCCCAACAAGCCACGTAGATCAGGAGACATTGAAGACAGGGATGGTTGAGGGAAAGGACAAAAAGAGGTGGGCAATTAAAGCGGTACAAGGGCAGAAGGGGTGGCCTTGGCAAAAAGAAGGGTTACTTTTCCCTCAGATTGGAGCAAGGGAGGAGATTATGTGGGGAAATGGTGGCGTTGTGGAGGGGGCTTTCTGGGAGGGGGGTGTGGAAGAATGAGGAAGTTGTCAGATCACTGAGTCACCCCTCTCCTCAGCCTTGGGACAAATTACACCAAACATGCGGGAGTTGAAGGGTCCAATGCTCTCACTTTACAGATAAAGAATCTGAGATCCAAGAGTAGAGACTCACTTGTCCAAGGTCACGTAGAGAATTGGTGGTAGAAGAGTCAATGGAATCCAGGCCTCCTGATTTCCTCAGTTTAGGACTCTCTACTATCCGACAATGCTGCCCCATAAACTACCCTGACCTGGCCAGGAGGATAATGGAATCCTAGCTCCAGGGCTGGAAGGGATCTCAGAACCAACTCATCTATTCCAACCTCATTTTTACAGCTGAGGACACTGAGGCCAGGGAGGCTAAAGAGCTTGTTCGAGGTCACAAAGGTAAAAATTAGAATCAGACCAGGACCAGGACTCCAGAGACCAATGAGAGGAAAGAGAGAAAAAGGGGGCAACCTGGTCCCAGATCCGCCATGCTACCCCTTTGCCAAGGGAAGCAGGTGTCCAAACTTTCCCCCAAACCCCTACCTCATCCTACTTGGGCCAGTTAATAAAACGGGAAGTTGTCTCGCCCACATTCCCTTGACAGGGCATTAAAAACCCCTGGCTCGGGCCCTCGCTGCCGGCCCCGGTATTGATGGTGCTGTCTCCCCAGCCTGCCCGCGTCACCTCTGGCTTCACTGGGTGATTAATGGGCTTCCGAACTTTCCCTGGCTGCCCGCGCTCCCCCTCTCTGTCACCCTTCTCATTACCGATGTATCTCTGCATCGCGGGAAGCGGGAGGAGAAATCGTGCTTGCCGGGTGACAGCTGAGAGAGCGCTCTATTATTAAAGGTACCCATCATCTGTGGCCAGCCATCATCGCAGGATGAATGCGGCTGTCAGGTGGACGCCTGCCGGGCCGGGCCGGGCCGGGGCAGGCGAGGGGAGGGGAGGGGAAAGAGAACAAGGGAGGGGGGACAGAGGCGAGAAGAGGGGAACCTGGGGGACGGAAAAAGGGAAGGAGGAGGAGAAAGGAGGGGCGCCCAGTGCGCCCGAGCCGAGCGCAGCGTGCGCCCGAATTGAGCGCAGAGCAGGGAACCTGGGCACCCGCTGAACCGCCCCCTTTCTTCCTCCTGTTCTTTTTCTTCCTCCTCCTCTTCCTTCATCTCCTCCTTCCCTTTCATCCTCTTCTTCCTCCTCCTCCTCTTCCTCCTGCTCTTCCTGCTCCTCCTCCCCTTTGGTTCTCGTCCTCGTCCTCCTCCTCCCTGCGGGCCTCAGTAGCTCCTCCACTCTCGGCCCCCCGCCCCTCCTGGGCCCCCTCCCACGGTGACCACCTCGGCTTGCTTGAACTCGGACCTTCCACAGAGACAGCCTCTCTGGCCTCGACAGCACGATTAATTTCTGCTGCCCTCGCCGGTGCCTCTCCCCGGCCGGGGAGTCCAGCTGGCCCACTGCTGATAAGATGTCCCTTTCGATTCGTTTTGTTTTTGATTGGCTCCTCTGTCACCTACAATGGCTGTCCGCCTGGCGGCCTGCACCGTGGCTGACTGACGGATCTTTTTATCTGCAGGCCTCCTCCTCCTCCCCCGCTTGGCGCTGCCCCCTCTCCCCCACACCCCCCGGTAGCTCCCCAGCACCCCCCTCGCGCCGCAGCCAGGCAGCGGAACAGAGCCGGCGAGCATCAACCCCATAAAGCAGGCCTGCCAGCCCCCGCTCCCCAGATAAAGCCTGTCACGGGCGCCTTCCAATTCCCGGCAGCTTGATTAATGGAGAAAAGCCACGGCGGATCGACTCCTGGTTTCTACACACCGCTGTCAGGGGGCCTGGGTTGTGGGAGCCTCAAGCTCGTCGAGACACACACCCCTCCCCAAGT
This sequence comes from Pseudochirops corinnae, assembly GCA_028646515.1. Classification (NCBI taxonomy): domain Eukaryota; kingdom Metazoa; phylum Chordata; class Mammalia; order Diprotodontia; family Pseudocheiridae; genus Pseudochirops; species Pseudochirops corinnae. The sequence goes on along the minus strand of CM053590.1, from coordinate 49,671,060 downwards.
CCTCCGACACCAAACACGCACACGCACCCCATCTCTGATCTGGGCCCAAGGAATGCTAGAGTTGGAGGGGGTACCTCAAAGGTCAACTTAGCCCGAACTCCACCTCAAAGCGGGATTCCCCCACCTCCTACCCCAACAAGTGGTCATTCAGCCTGCACTTGAAGATTTCCAGTGATAGGGAATTCATTATCCACCTGAGGCAACTCATTCTTCCTTTGGGCTCCTTCTACTTGTTAGAAAGTTTTCCCCAAACGTTCAGTGGAAATATGCTTCTCTCGAACATAGAGCCAAATGGGTCCTAGTTTCTCTCTCTCTCTCTCTCTCTCTCTCTCTCTCTCTCTCTCTCTCTCTCTCTTTCTCTCTCTCTCTCTCTCTCTCTCTCTCTCTCTCTCTCTCTCTCTCTCTCTCTCCCTCCCCTCCTCCTAGGCTAACAAATCTAATCCTTTCCCCAACTTGTCATCTCCCTGTGACAACCTTCCAAATTAACTATCCTCTCTGCAGCCTCCCTCTTCCCCCAGTCTTCCCCAGGTAAAACACTCCTAGCTTCTTCGACTGATCTGGAAGACACCCCCTAACCACAATGCTTTGTGTTTTGAGGACACACATACTGCACAGAGATAACCATGGGCACAGTCCTTGTAGACCTGAGCTGGGGGAGGTCTCATTTGGAATACTGAGGCTATTATCCATCAACCTGCAGACTCTAAATTAGGATCCTTGTGGGAGGTGCCTGCCTTTCTCCTACAGGAAAAGTTACTGAAACAGACAAATAAAGAGACAGGGAGAAGACAGTCACACAGAGTCAATGAAAGAAGGGGAAAAGGAAGAGGAGGAGATGGTGGAGGAAGAAGAGACAGAAGGAAGGAGGAAGGGAAGGAAGAAGGAAGTCCATTATCAGACCTAAGGTACTCTAAGACTGTTAAATAGGAATCCAAGTATTTATTCAAAATCTTGTCAGAAAAACTTCCCTTCTTTCTTCTCTCCTTTCCCCTTCCTTTTCTTCTTCTTCCTTAGTATGAAAATGAAGAAGAATGGGAGATGACCTTCTGCCTCAGCTTCCCAAGATCCCTTGACCCTCTCTGCAGGCAGTCTTTAATTTCCTTTCTCCAAGCCCAGGAGGTAACCAGCAGGGATAGCAGCAGTCAGACTGGAGTTTAAGGATATAGCCCTGGGTGGGGAAGAGCTACATCCTCTCCACCTGAGTCCAAGGTCACCACTATCCTTGACATCATTTCCAACTCTGGGCTCTGGTCAATGCTGGAGGCCAGCCCAGCTCCATGATTCAAAGTGGTACAAATATGGAGGAATGACTAGGCAGAGAAACTGAGGGAGATCTCAGACGATTGTCTGGGCTCTCACTATATCGTAAGTCAGCCTGTTCCATTGTCTTATACCTCTAGTAATTAGTTCTTCCTTACTTTGAGTTGAAATCTGCCCCTTGTAGTTTTTACCTGTAGGTCCTACCTCTGCCCTCTGGGATAACATGGAATAGCCCTTTAGGCATCTGCAGACAGTCATCCTGCCCCTCAAATTCTTCTCTATTCCAAGATAAACCTTCCCAATTCCTTCAGCTGTTTCTCAATGGCAGGCAGGCAGGCAGAATGCAGAAAGCATTGACTAACAAGAAGGCTTGGGGTTGAGTCTTGTGACTTGCCCATTCCACAGAAGAGCTTGCTTTGTAATACAGAGACCCAAATCCCAGGTCACTACATACCACCTGATTTGTGGCCCACCATTAAGCCCCCTTTATATTTCTGTCTTTGTCCCTATCCTATATCCTGTCATAGCTTGGAACAGCTTAAAGGCATGCCTGGGCATTGCTCAGGGCAAAGTTCCCTGCCCCTTCCTTCCCCAAATTAGCATTCTATATATTTTCCTTAAATCAGTGAGTGTACAAAGTGTAACTCAGGGTTATGGTGTAATATAGAGACCACCCTGTCTTGTTCTGCTGACCAAGCAGGGTCCCCATACCCTTTGCCTGGAACATGACCCTGGCCTGCTCTGGGACTTTCCAGTTCCCCCTTACCCCATGACCTGCCACCCTATTCTGGAAAGAGCTGACTATCCCTGTTCTTCCAAGGGACATCTGAGTCACAGGAAGATCGCACCCCTGTACCCTCACACCATATTCCAAAATTAGCTCTGAACTATAGATCTAATCAATGGCTGTTCTTTGCTTCTGTACATCATGGCTTCTGCTAGCTCCCCTCCCTGATTGTGGTTTTTGTGGTTTTAGCCTTTATAATCAAGTCTGTGTCTCAACGGATTACTGCCAATCTGAGTGAGAACACTCTGGTAGTCGTGCACTTAATCGATAAATCCACAACCTAAATTTTACCTTGAACCCAGGTCTTGGCTCTCTCCTATTCTCTGCACAACATCTTCACCTGGCCACAGTCTGGAGCTGAGGAAAACATGCACCACCACCCACAGGCTGTTTGAGGAAACAGTTTTATAAAGGACCCTGTAAACTTGACTATCCCTGTATCTCTTGGCCTCATCCCCATTCTGGAGCTCTGGGCTTCTCTGGCTTGTCAGTATCTCCCTCAGCCTCTCTGTCCCCTCCATCTCCAGGTCCCTGCTTGATCTCCCCAGGCAGGAAGGAAGGCTTTCTACAACCAATTCTCTATCAGGTAGGCATTAATTCAATTCAGAACAACCATTTATTAAACTCCAACTCTGTTGGATTAGCTGCTGGGGATACCAAGACGACAACAACAAACTTCCCTGTCCTTGAAGAGTTTTAATTTTATTGTGGTGAAACAACATATACACAAATAAGGAAATGTTAAAAATACATCCAGTGACTGGCAGTGGATGGGGGAGGGGAATGACAATTAAGGGGAATCAGGAAAGACCTTTTGTGGGAAGAGGCTGTCCAAGAGACAGAGGGGAGGAGGCAGGATATTCTAGGCATGAGAGACAGCTGGTACAAAGGCACAAAGGTGGGAGATTGAACCTTGTGTATGGGGGTGGGGGGAAGGGGGGGGGGCCAATTTGACTTGAGCATAGATTTCATGAAAGAGAATGCAAAATTAGTCTGCAAAGACTGCCTGTGATCAAGTTTAAATGCTGAATGAAGGAGGTTGTATTTTTTTCTACAATGAAGAGGAAGCAATGGAAGTTTCTTGAGTGAGGTATTTATGTGGTCGCAACTGGATTTTAGGAATATCAGTTTGACAGCTGTGTGAAGAATGGATTGGAAATGGGAAAAGGTTGGAGCTAAGACAATGGGGTGCTGGGGTAGGTGGAGGCAGATGTTACCTGTGCCTGGGTGTGGCCCTCAGGCCACCTCTCAGGTTTACCTTGTGTTGTAACAGTGGTAATAATTTTTGGGGACAATGGAAAGGGGATGTTAGGAGACACCACTGCTTGATGAAAGGAAACTTGGGGGTCTGTTTTCCAGAGCCTTAGAACTAGATATTTCTCTGTATATCCTAAACCAAACTCATCATCTCTTCAAATCACCTCTGCCTTTTCTTCCCTGTTTCTTTTAATGGTGCTACAATCCTTCCTGTCCCCCAGGCTTGAATCCTTAACAATAATAACCAAGTCATTATCATCAATGCAAATGACGTAGGGAAATGAAAGAAACTGTACATGCTGCCAAAAATGTACATTGTGCCTACCGTGTAAGACACATAACCTGGTAGTTAGAATTATATACAAGAAACTCACTCTTAAACCAACTGATGTCAAATCCCTGTACTTTAAAGACCTCAAATTATCCTTGTGAATTCAGCCACTAAACTTCTGAAACTAGAACCTCATCACAGTCCAACCTTTTGCTCACAATTGCCCAAACAGCATTTTAATAGATTGCCACTATCTATGTTATTGTGAACATTAAGGCCAAATGCTTATACATCTCCAAGTCATATGGAATTAAAAGCTATGAAAATATAGAGACTTAGAGGAATATCAAAACCATGTAGAAATGACAGCATATAGCAGCAACCACACTGGCATACCCAAGACAGCTGCTAGCGCATGTTCTTAGATCTGCTTTACTAGGAAAGATAGCTGTTTAAGGGGTCAACAGTCTTTTTAAATTACATTCACTAGTTCAGGGAAAAAGTCAGCATCCTGAACTTCAGAGAAAATACAAACAGAGAAATAAAGACCAACAGACAGGACTCTAACTGCCTGAATCAACTATACACTTTACATACATCCCTGGATCAAGAGAGCCTTTACATCTGAGCCTCGGGAGCTCTGAACATAAGAATCTTGACCAGGGAATCACAAGATCCTTCTCATAAGTGAACCTCCAAAGCAAAATACGAACTCAGTATATATATATATGTGTGTGTGTGTGTGTGTGTGTATATACACACACACACATACATGCACATACATACATATATATACACACATACATATATATACACACATACATATATACACACATACATACACATACATACATACATACATACATATATATATATGCTTCTCAGAGCCAGAAGACATCACAACCCTCCTGACTCAATGCCTAATTAGAAATTAGCAAAAGGTTTGAAAGCCTTCCTATAAGCAAGGCTCCCCTAAGCAAGCTTCCCTTAATGGGCTCTACCTGAGACCTATTAATGGGTGGGGAAGATCTCAAATTACATTAACATTACACAGCATCAGCCACATACAGAAGAAGTACTGGGACTCTGAATGAAGGTTGAGTCATACTAGTTTGACTTGTGTGTATGTGTGTGTTCCCTTTTGATCTATTTCTTCTTTCATGTCATTGACTAATATGGAAATATTTTTTATATGATTGCACACATATAACCTACATCAAATTGCTTACTGTTTTAGGGAGGAAGAGGGAACAGAGGAAGGGAGAAAATTTGGAACTCAAAATTAAAAAGAAAATGAGTGTTAAAAATTATCTTTACGTGTAATTAGAAAAAAATACTATTAAAAAAAGAAAAATTACAGCATCCCCATCATTCCACCCACTCCTAGATTTGGCTCGCACATACTTTCATTGAGCCTATAAAAGCTGAGTTTTTATTCAATTAAGAAGAGTAGTTATTTCATCCCACCTATGCAATAACATATGTAAAAGAATAAATAGCAAGACAGTGATTTGTCTAGGACCATTTCTATACACTGGAGGAAAAGATGAAATTAATAACAAATAATAGGTGAAATTGATTCAATATTTTAAGGTTTCCAAAATATTTGACTATGATGTTTTATTTAAGGCTCAGAGCAATCCTACTAACCTTGGAGTTTGCTCCTTTTCCTTTGCTCCTCACATCTAAAAGAGCTTTGCAAGCCTTAATGTCCAATAGAAAGGGGAAATGGTGTTATTAATACCAGTTGCTGAGGCCCTCTTTCTTGATGCCACTTTGTTCAAGGTAGACAACTTCCAGGTCTATCCATTCAAGCCAGTCCTTCTCCTATAGGACATTTCCAATTAGATGTCTTTTACAGACCCCATGCTCCCTATGTCCAAAATACAACACATTATTTTTTTCCCAAGGCCTCCTCCCTTCTGAACTTTCTTGTTTCAGTCAAAGATACCACTGTCCTTCCAGTAATACAAGTTTGCAATCTCAACACTATCTTCTACTCTTCCCTGTCCTTTATTTCTCATATACACTCCATTGCCAAGATTTGTCTATCACAAAATTTGTCAACCATATATCTGCCCCTTGTGCCTTCATCACCTCTTGATGTTCTTTGTCATAACTTCTTCTTGAGGCAATCAAAGTTAAATGAGTTGCCCAGGGTCACACAGCTGCTAAGTGTCTGAGGTCACATTTGAACTCAGGTCCTCCTTACTCCGGGGCTGGTGGTCTAGCCATTGTGCCACCAAACTGCCCCCCTTTGCAGTAACTTCATAACTGGGATCCTTGCTTCCAGTGTGTTGCTTCTTTAATCCATCCTGCACACAGCTTCCACCAACACAATTCTGACCATGTCACTCCCTTGCCCAAGAAGTTTCTGTGGCTCCCTCTTGTCTCTAGGATCAAGTTCAATCTTTTGTTTTTAAAGTCCTTCATGATTTGGCTCCCATCTGCCTTTCCAGGCTTACTGCACATCACTGTCCTTCCTGAATTTTATATTCTGCCAATCCAACCTGCTAGCTCTTTTCTGCACTGGATCTTCCATCTCCTATCTCCATTCCTTTGCATAAGCTGTTTCCCCATGCCTGGAATGCCATCCCTCCCCACCTCCCTGTCCTAGCTTCCTTTAAAGCTCAGTTCTAATGATGCCTCCTATTCTGAGTGCCCCAATAACTAGTGTTCTTTCCATGGAAACAATTTTGTATTAATTTTGTATGTTATTTTCTATGTACATGTTGTTTCTCTCCAATGGCACTCCTGCCATCTTCCTGCCATGCTGTGTCTTCACTCTTCACCTTTTAAAAGGTTCTCCATATCCTGCCAAGTTCTCTTAATTGGGAGAATCCATCATTTCTCTCTAGCTGCCCCAATAAGTTCAGAAGGGGACATAAATAAGCAAAGCCACATTAAATATTTTAAAATTATATTACTAGAGATAATATTACTCTTTTTTGGGTGTTCTTGGTGTATAGAAATGTCCATGTTTCTTGATGATTTTCTAGTTCATAATATAATTTCTTTTTTAAAAAAGAATGTAAGTTCCTTGAGGGCAGGGATTGTTTTACTTTTGTCTTTGCATTCCAAGCACCCAGCACATAGTAGGTGCATAATAAATGCTTGCCAAATGAATGAATGAATGAATGCATTATTAACCTACCTCCAAACCATCATTGACTCTTTGTTGCCTACAGAATAAAGTCCAGTCTCCTTAGTATAGCATTTAATGGATCTCTCCATAATCTGGTCCTAATCTACCCTTCTTTCCTTATTTCTTACTCTTCCTATTTGAACTCTTGGTGCCCTAGACAAAGCCACCTGCTTATTGAGCCTTGAACCTGTCACATGCTTCCTGTTTCCACAGCTGTCCTGATGCCTACAATGTCCTCCTCCACCAGGCCATCAAAATTTCAGCCATTCTTCAAGGACTAGCTCAAATACTAGCTCTTTGATGAAGACTTCCCTGACCATCCTAGTCAGAAAGTATGTCTCTCTTTCTTTTTAGTTTCTATGCCACTCCTCAAATAGCCCTGGCCATAATTTGTCCTGTTTCCTATTTTTCTCCAGCCTATCTTTTGTTCCACTTACATTTTCAGATTCATTTCATATAATTTTCCTTTGCATACTTGACACTCCAACCTGACTGGCCCACCAGATGTTCCATGGCTCATCTCCAGGCCTTTGTGTCTCCTGGTTTGGGAATGCTCTCCCTCCTCCCCTGCCTTTTGGAATCCTCAGCTTTTTTGAAGGCTCACTTTTAGGACCACTTCTATTGGGAAACCTTTTGACATTCTCCCAGTTAGTACTTTCTTCCTCCTCAAATTACCTTCAATTTTCTTACCTTTTTAAATAGACCCCTAGATCCAGAGATGGAAGAGATCTCTGAGGCCATCTAGGCTGACCCTTTCATTTTACAGACTAGGAAACTCAACCACATGTTGATTAGGGGACTTGTCCAAGTTTTCAGAGGTAGTAAGCATTAGTGATAGGATGTGAACCCAGGTCCTCAGCCTCCAGAGCCAGGACTCTTTTCAGCTGTACCATAATGACTCTAATATGGGTTGTGTTCCCCCAGGAGAATATAAACTCTTTGAAGGTAGGTATCCTTCCTTCCTTCCTTCCTTCCTTCCTTCATTCCTTTCTTCCTTCCTTCTTTGTATTTTTCACACTCAGTTTAGTGTTTTGAATATAGCAAATTCTTACTAAATGTTTGTTGAATTTATCTGTGTACATGTATTATCACATAAATATTGTAAGCTTCTGAATGAATGAAAACACATTACTGAGCACATACTATTTGCTGGGCATTGTGCTAAGTGTAAACAAATATAGCAAGACAGTCCCTGTCCTCAAGAAACTTCCATTCTATAAGAGGAAATGTTATATGATATTATACATATATGATATTTTATATATATGTATATATATAAACAATGGGCAAGGGGGAGTGTTTTGGAAATTAGACTGAGATTTAAGTGTCTGTATATAAAGAAACATTTAGCATAGTATCTTGAAAACAGTTAAATTCAACCAACATTTATTAAATACCTACTGAATACAAGACACTAGGGCAAATGCAAAATTTAATTTGAAAAAAAAAGATAGAAGTACCTATGTGAGATTGGAGAGGAAAAGGATTTTTGGAAGAAGAAGCATTTAAGCTGGGTTTTGAAGGATTTTAATAGTCAACCAGCATTTCTTCAGCACTTCAGCTAGGCACCTAGCTAAGCGCTGAAAATACTCAATACAAATAGAAAGACAATCCCTGCCCTCAAGGAGTTTCCATTCTAAAGGAGAAAGACTACTTCTAAAAGGAAGCTGTAAAGGCAGGGAGGAGATCCCTGCACCCAGGGAGTGGTAAAGTCCCCAGCACAGATTGCAGAGGAAGGCAAGCTGGCTAGTCTGGTGGCCCTCTTGAACTGGAGGTCTTGGGCAGCCATCTGGTCAGAGGGAGAGGCCACAGGGTGAGCAGGGAATTCCAAGGCATGAATTTCAGGGTTGGCATGAGCTTTGGGATGTAGAGGTTTCTGGGACATGGTCGAGAAATCTAATTCGAAGCCTGGATAGGAAGGAGAGGGAACCTTGGTGGAATGGTGGAATAGAGTTGGTTGGTCTGGAGAAGAGGAGACTGGGGTAGGCTTGGTGTTCCCTTCTGGCATTTAAAGGGTGGTCATGTGGAAAAGTGTTTGAACTTGTTCTGTTTGACCCCAGGGAATGGAAGTTATCATATATAATTGATGTCAGCGAAAATCTCCTGATAGTTAAGAACTGTTTAAAGTGGGCTGGGCTCCCTGAAGAGGTGGTGGGTGCTCCCTCCTAGGACATCTTCAACACACCTTGTACGACCAGTGGTTACATATTATACCAGGAAGGGGTTTCAGGTAGGGGTTGGACTCGGTGGCTTCTGAGGCCCCTTCCTACTCTAAATTCCATGATTCTGTGAATTAGGGAGCAGTGGGGGAGAAAGGATGCATGCTCCAAGGTCCAGACTTGGTGAAGACAGGACATAGATGGGTAATTGCAAGAAAGCCAGTTTGGCTGGGGTGTGAAGTATGAGAAGGGCAATGATGTCAGATAAGACTGGAAAGATATGTTAGAGGGCTTTGAAGGTCAGGTGAAGGAGTCTGGGCAATAGTGTCCTTTCCAGGTGGTAGAGGGCTGCTGATGATACAGACAAGCTGTCTTTGCCCATTTAATTTACAGGTTCAAATGCCAAAGCTCTTCTAACTGTATGGTGTAGAAGCAAGAGCCTGGGATCTGGACTGGGTGTGTCTTTGAATGAGTCACTCCATTCTTTTTGGCCTCAGTTTACTCATCTGTAAAATGAGGGAATCAATTTACATGATCTCTAACTTTCTCCCCAGCTTGAAATCCTGTGACTGATCCTTTAATCCCATCACAGACGAAGACCTTGATCTCTTGTTTTGTTTTTTTTTTTTCTCCAAAGGTATTCTCTTGTTCACAGAACTGACTTGTGCAGCAGAAGGAATGCTGGTTTTTGTTTCAGAGGACAGGGGTATATTCAGAGGGAGTGAATGGCTCAGGCCCGTCCCTACTGCCAAAGACCCCAGAGCTCAGCTCTCCCAGAGTCACATTCTTGGGGGTCTGGTCCCCTAAGGGAAGTTTGAGTCCTAGTAGAATGGGCACGCTTGTCTGGAGGGAGGTTAGTGCTGCCCTCTCCAATGCTCAGGGCTCAGAGACCCTCCGCAGTGCCTGGGATGCATTTCTCTGGGCATCTGCTGAGCTCTCAGACTGATTGGGTTTGGCTGCTATGCTGGGGGAGGCATTCTGGATTAAACCCTGGGAGCTCAGGCTTCCCTGGGCATGGCTCACAGGACACTGACAGAGTCACAGCTCCCCCTTGCGGGAAGTGAGAGCCGCCTGGGTCCCAAAGGCTCTGGAATTGATCAAACTTCCACTAGGGCAGGGTCAGGCTGGGGACCAGCTGGGTTTTGCTGGCCTCTACCCCTCGGCTTCCCTTACATCCTTTGAAGAATGGCAGTTTGCTCTGGATCTCTTCTCTCCATTGTCTGACTTAAGGGGTGCAGAAGAGTCGGGAAAGCCCTTGTAGGCCAAAGTGGGCTGCCAGAAAGGCAGAGAGGCAAATGGAAGAAACAATTGGTAAGGTGAAATGAGAGCTGGATTTGGAGTCAGACAACCTGGGTTCAGACCCTTACCTGCTGGGACCACGGGTAAGTAGATCCCCTGACTTCTCTGGCCCTCATTGGTGCAGTGAAGGTTTGGAATTAGTGACCTCCAAGGTCCTTGAACAACTCAAAATCCTAGGATTGCCTTTCCTCTCCATCTCCCGTTTCCACATCAGAGTCCCCAGTCAACCACAGCACAGTCCTGGGACTCCCGGGATGCCTTTGAGCAATTCACCTAAACACCTCTGATATCTTCCAGTTTCCTTGATGTTCCTACGTCCTGGAATCTCCTTCAGCCCTTTAATTTCCTGGGTTCCTGTGCATGAACATCCCCTTATTCCCACTCTAGTCCTACAGAGCCCCTAAGTCTCTTTGACTCCCTTTCAGATGACACCTCTGAGAAATCCAAGCCAGTCGGATGTCTCTGATTTGTAAGTCCTGTGACCTACCCATCTTCCCTCTGGTTTGGTGGATGAGGGGACCCCAGTATCCTTCCAAATGGCACACACCTGGCCTTAGAATATTCTCTCCACAGCCCTCTTCCCAGGAACCTGCTCAGATAGGGGGCTTTAGAAATACCAAGGGCTGGAGCCTGTCAAACCCATCTTTCCCCCAGAAGCAGAAACAATGACAAGCTGTCTGCAGTGTGTGTGTGTGTGTGTGTGTGTGTGTGTGTGTGTGTGTGTGTGTGTATGTGACGGCTGGTTAGACAGGTCATCCAGTCCCGTGGGGAACACTAACCAACTCTTCTTTCATCTTCTTCCCTCTTCTCCCACACCCTTGCTTCCCCAACCCCTACAAAACATCATATCATTCTCTCCTCCATTTCTGGGATATACAGATTACCTTGCCTTCCTCCCTTTACAGGTCTCTGAGACAAGTGCCTGGGTGTTAGTCCTACAGCCTGACGCTTCTGGCTGGGACAAGCATTCTCCATGGAGCAGACAGCATTGCCACACATCCCCACAGATGTAGGTGTTATTATGTTATGTCTCCAGAGTACTGCCCTAGCTTTGGGGTGGGGATGGGGTGGGGGGGCTTATCTCTCCTGCAGACCAGGGAGCTGAATGGGTTCTGAATTCCTTTACTGCCTCACATTATAATTCTGGACAACACAGACTTTTTTTTTGGCTTTCTTTGTATCTGCAGTGTTTAGCACAGTGCCTGGCACAGAGGGTAGGGGCTTAATTGACTGACCCTAAGCACAAGAGTAGTGGATACAGCATCTACTACTACCACCCAAGACTAGAGAATCTGTTTTACCTGGGAAGGGGGTAAGTGTATGGCATGGTGTGTGTGTGTGTGTGTGCGCATGTGTGTGTGAACCCAGCATGAGAATCCACAGCATGTCAGAGCTCAAAATGACTGATTCTAGGGGTCCTAGAATCCCCTCATTTTATAGATAAGAGAACTAGAGTCCCAAGAGATGGTTGGGTCATGTGGCTGATCAGTGACAGAGCTGGGCCTGAACCTCCTGTCTCCCAGTTGGTCCTTTTCCATTGTGCCTCCAGATCTCCATAGTCCAGAGGTTCTCAATCCTTTTGTGAGCCCCTCTGATCCCTGGCAGTCTGGTGAAGCTTATGGACTCTTCCAAAATCATGAAACAGATGAACTAGGATTACAAAGGAAATTAGTTCTATGGAAGCAAAATTATCAAAATATTAAAAACACAAGTTCACCAACTGCCCGTGTGACTTCATTGTCCACAAGAATTTACCCCAGGGATGGGATTTTACTCAGTCATTCAGTATCTTGTAGAGAGTGATTCAGCTACTCCCAGTTTTGGTTTGGCAACTAGTTGAGACACCTCCCATTATTTCTAGTGGTGTTGTGAAATACTCCAAACAAAATTCACTCTTATTCAATGTTTTACATCACGTAAGGACTTTTAAGCAGCCTGGGAAGTGGGGGTGTTTTATAAGTGAAAATAGAGGAGGTTTCATGAATGCCAGGGCAACTAGGTGGTGCAGGGGAAAGAGCTCCAGGGCTGGAGTCAGGAAGACCTGAGTTCAAATCCTGCTGTGTGACCCTGGACAAGTCACTTAACCTTGTTTGCCTCAGTTTCCTTATCTGTAAAATGAGCTGGAGAAGGAAATGGCAAACCACTCCAGTATCTTTGCCAAGAAAATCCTAAATGGTGTCACAAAGAGGTGGACATGACTGAAACAATTGAACAACCCATAAATGCCCAAAAGATGGGACTTTGGAAGTGTTCGGATCATAGTATTACAGATGGAAGGCACCTTAGGGGTCATATAGTCTTATCGGAAACTTCCTCCTTCCTCCCTCCCTTTCACAAACCATTATTGAACATCTGCTCTGTGTAGAACACCTAAATGCCAAGATAAAGGACATGCTGGTGGCTCTCATATAGCTGACATTTTGCTTCTGAAGGAGTTATGTGGCCTGACAACTTGTGGTTTGTGTGACCATTGTCAACAATAGTCAACAAGCATTTATTAAACATCGATGGAGTGCCGGGTATCCCTTTGGGGATTGAATGGGATTGCCTAAGACCATGGGAAAATACATATTTCCCATGGTCTTAGGAACCAAGACACCGCTCCTCTATCAGTCTCCAGGCAGGTCCGCCCACATGCAGATACGCCCACATACAAGTACTAAAGGGTGATGGCATTAGGAAGGTTGAGAACCACTGTGCTAAATGCTGAGGATACAAAGAAAGGTGAAAACAGACAAAAAAACCCATCCCTGCCCTCAAGGAGCTTACAATCTAATGGGAGAGATAAACTGGAAGCAACTATGTACAAACAAGTTATAGATAGAATAAATGGGAGATTTGTCTCCGAGGGAAGGTACTAACTCTACAGGGGAGTCAGGAAAGATTTCTCATAGAAGGTGTGGGTTTAGCTGGGCCTAGAAGGAAGTCAAAGAAGTGAAAAGATGGAGATGAGAAGGAGATTTTAAAGAATTCCAGTCATGGGGGACAGCCTGGAGTCAGGAGATGGAGTGGTGGGTACTAGGTATAGCAAGGAGTCCAGTGTCGCTGGATCACAAAGTTCTTGGGGGTGAGTAGAAAGGTGTGAAAAGACTGGAAAGGAAGAAGGAGGTCAGGTTACAAAGGGTTTCTAATACTAAACAGAGAATTTTATATTTGATTCTGGAGACGATAGTCATTGGAGTTTATTGAGTGGGGGGCAAGGAAGTGACATTTATCAGACCTGTGCTTTAAGAAGATCAATTTTATAGCTACATGGAGTATGGATGGGAGTGGGGGGAAATTCGAAGCAGGGAGACCAGCCATCAGGGTATTGCAATAGTCTAGGGGTGAAGTAATAAAAAGGGAACATGTACAAGAAATTTTACCCTGGGAAAGTCATCTAACATCTCTGTGCCTTTGTTTCACCATCTGTGAAATTGGAATGGTGATAAACACCTCCTAGAGTTATTTTGAGGGTAAAATAAGATTGTGTAACATACTTTGCAAACCTTAAAATTCTATATAAACATGAATCATGATATTGTCATTTGGGGAATGAACTGATTAGCGTTGGTTTTGGTCCAATACTATTTTTTTTCTTCAGGAAGCAATGTTGACAGCAAGGCATGGCATCTCTTTGACAGTCAGAACTAGCATTATTATCATATAGCTTGTAAACAGGTCCAGGGGCCTGCTAATAATATGCCCCCATTCATTACCAGTCCATCAGATGGAGTGAAAGTAATTGTGGGGACCTAGGGTGTTATGGTGCCATGAGAGGTACCCAGGAAATAGTGTCACCAGGTTCTACCAGCAAATTTCTGGGAGAAGTGGGGGAGGGTAGGACTCTGGAAGGAAATAGTGAAGATCTGAATGGAAATGAGGATTTGGGTAATTGGAGCTCCAGCATACCCACTTATTTTATCTGGGTGTCTGTGGAATTCTTACAACCAAAAGCAGTATTTGCAAGACTCCTTCTAAGTCAAAGACAAGTAGTCTTTAATCATATCTGACTCCAAGGCCTTCTATTATGTCTCATAGCTTCAAGAGGTATCAAAAGATAAGGCATTTGGAATCTTAGGGCCTTTATTTCCTTCTCTGTAAAGATAGAGTTGGACTAAACCATCTTTAATATTCCCTTCTGGTCTATGATGCTGACTGTGAAGCTGGTCAAATTAAAAAGCTGTGGGAGCTTGAAATTAAGGTATCAGTGTTATTAGTGGAGAGAATTTTATACTTGAAGTTAGGGACAGACCTGGGTTTGAATTCTGTTGGTGTTCCTCAGTCATATCCACTTGGCAAAACCTGCCCCCTATAAGGTCCAGTAGAGTGTCTCGTGGCCCTTTCATCTGGACCTATCTCTAAAGTTTCACTGGATACAAATCCAGATTATAAATCTTATGGTACATAAAATGCTTAGTGACTGAAAATATCAAGAGTCAAAGTGTGTCAGGGGCTCCTTGAATAAATGTTATTGTGTAGAAAAGCCATCTCTTGAAGAGGGTTGGAATCTATAAGTTTTCCTGTCAATGTTCCGGCATCAAAAAGCATGGCCTTTGGTTTGCCAAGATTCTATGACACAAAATCACTTCTGGGCCATCGGACTCAATTATTTGGCTCTGTTACCTCTAACAATAAAGCAGGTTTTCAATAGCGGGATACCCAGCCTACTTCTATATCATAAATCCAATCTAAAAGGTTGGGGGAAGACAGTGCTGCTGTCAGTCCAAGAAAGAGCAGTCCACTGTACTATTAGGGCTATTTACACAAATACTGTTAAATCATTCCTGAGAGGCAGCCGGGCATCATGGATAGGAAACCAGCTTCAGAACTGGAAAGGCTGGGGTTGGAATCACTTCTCTGACATTTACTTATAGGTAAATCCTAGACAAGTTATTAAACCTGGTAACTCTTAAATAATCTATAATTTTGCAGAATAACTGTTGATCTGCATTGACAGTCACCTGCAGAATCACATCTGGACAAAAAGAAAATGAACTATATTACTCCATAGAAGTACTGTTTAAATATGCTATTTTTGTGTTCTAGTATAGACAGTAGTAGTAGCAATTTTTGATTTTGTTAGAAGAATTCTCTTCAAAACACCTCCCCAATTCCTTTGGTGCATTTGAAAGACTCTTACAGAATCACAGAATTTGAGAGTGAAAAGGACGTCAGCAACCAATTAGTCCCATCCATTTCCAAAAGGAGTCTCCACCATAGCATACATATTATGTGGTCATCCAGTTTCTGTCTGAAGATCTCCGAGGAGGTCGATCATCTTACACTTGCTTTTCCTAAAATTTAAATTTATTATTTTCAGTTCCAAATTCTCTCCCTCCCTCTAATCCATACCCCCCTCATTGAGAAGGCAAGATTTGCATGCCATTGTATGTATGAAATCATGCAAAACCTTCTTCTTCTTCCTCTCCTCCTCCTTTTCCTCTTCTTCCTCAGATAATTTTTTCTATGTTCCCCTAATTTATTTTTTATATCTCCTTTTATGTCTAAATTGTGTATCTTTTTTGAGCTTATTTTGGTAGATAGTGTGAATTGTTGGTCTATGCCAAGTTTCTGCCAGACTGCTTTCCAGTTTTCCCAGCTGTTTTATGTCAAATATTGAGTTCCTGCCCTAATAGCTGGGATCTTTGGGTTTATCAAACACTAGATTACAGTGCTGACTTACTTCTGCATACTGTACTTAATCTATTCCATTCTATCAACCGCTCTATTTCTTGTTCAGTATTATTTCAATGATTACAGCTTTTTAGTATGATTTGAGATCTAATTACATTAGACTTCCTTCGTATTTTAAAAAATTCCTTTGATATTCTTGATCTTCTGTTTCTCTGGATTAAATTCGTTGTTGCTTTTTTCTAGCTCTATAAAGTAATTCTCTGATAGTTTGATTAGTATAGCATTGAATAAGTAAATTAATTTAGGTTTTTTATATTGTATCTGCTTACCCATAAGCAATTAATATTTCTCTAATTATTTTATACTGTCTGCAGTTATTTTAAATGGATTTTCTCTATCTCTTCCTGCTGCTGCATTGTGTGGGTTTATTTTATATCCTGCAACTTTGCTGAAATTGTTCATTGCTTCACTCAAGTTTTTAGTTGAGTCTAGATTCTCTAAGTATATCATCATGTCATCTGCAAAAGTTGTTATTTTGTTTCCTCATTGCCTGTTTTTATTCCTTCAACTCTCCCCCCATCTTATTGCTATAGCTAGCATTTCTAGTACAATATTGAATAATAATGGTGATAATGGACATCTTTGTTTCACCCTAGATATTATTGGAAAGGCTTCTAATTTATCCCCACCACAGATAATGCTTGCTCTTGGCTTTTGAGACTATTTATTATTTTAAGAAAAGCTCCACTTATTCTCATACATTCTAATGTTTTAAATAGGAATGGGTGTTGTATTTTGTCAAAAACTTTTTCTATATCTATTGAAATAGCAAATGATTTTTGTTGTTTTTATTATTGATATGGTCAATTATGTTTATAGTTTTCCTAATATTGAAATAGCCCTGCATTCCTGGTAGAAATCCCACCTAATCACAGTGTATGATGTTTGTCATATATGGTTGTAATTTCCTTTCTAGTATTTTATTTAAAACTTTTGCATTAATACTAATAGGGAAATTGGATTAAAATTTCCTTTTTTCTGTTGCTGTCCCTTTCTTAGATAGCAAAATCATATTTGTGTCAGAGAAGAAATTTGATAGAACTCCTTCTTTACCTATTTCTTTTCTTTTTTTTGGAGGGGCAGTTGGGGCTAAGTGACTTGCCCAAGGTCACACAGCTAGTAAGTGTTAAGTGTTAGGCCAGATTTGAACTCAGATTATTGGAATTAATTGCTTTTTAAACGTTTGATAGAATTTGCTTTTGTAAAAGTATCTGGTCCTGGGTTCCCTGGAGCCCCTCTTTGGAAGCTTGTTCAATTTCTTTCTCTAATATTAGGTTATCTAAGTATTCTATTTCTTCTTCTGCTAACCTGAGTAATTTATATTTTTGTACCTATTCATTCATCTCATTTAGATGGTCAATTTTACTGGCATATAGTTGGACAAAATTTTTCCTAATAATTGCTTTAATGTCATCTTCATTGTTTGCACATTCACCCTTTTCATTTGTAATACTGGTAATTTGGTTTTCTTCTTAAAAAAAAATCAAATTAGTCAATGTTTTGTCTATTTTGTTTTTCATGAAACCAGTTCCTAGTTTTATTTATTTGTTCAATTTTTTTTTTGTTTAACTTTCAATTTTATTAAACTCTCCTTCGATTTTTTGGGCTATTCTGGTGTTTAATTGAGGATTTTTGTGGATTTTTTCTATTTTTTTTTTCTTTTAGTTGCTTGACCAATTCATTTTTTAGGGTTTAGTTTCCAATTAATTTTTAATCTATGCTTCAGAGGCCCTTCACTGAATATAACTTTTATTGCATTATGGTCTAAAAAGGGTGAATTTAATATTTCTGCTTTTCTACACTTGTTGGTGAGGTTTTTATGCTTGAATATATAGTTACTTTTTGTTAAAGTGCCATGAACAGCTGAAAAAAATGTATACTTCTTTCTATTCCCATTATTTTCCAGATGTCAATCATATCTAACGTTTCTAAAATTCTATTCATCTCTTTAACTTTTTTCTTGTTTAATTTGTGGTTAGATTTATTTATGTCTGAGATGGTCAAGTTAAGGTACTCAACAGTATTGTTTTAGACAGTATAGATGGTATATTTTTATAAGCTGCATAGATAGTATAGTTTTACTATTCCTATAACTTACTTAACACTCTACATTTGGTGCATATATTCAGTATCATTGATGTTAATTCATTGCCTGTGGCTTTTTTTTTTTATTAAAACGTAGTTTTTCTGATTATCTTTTTTTTTTTTTTAAATTAGGTCTATTTTTACTTTTGGTTTGTCTGAGATCATGATTGCTACCCCACTACCTTTTTTTACTTTGGTTCAATCATAATAGATTCTATTCCAGCTTTTTAAAAAAAACTGTATCTTTCTATTTCAAGTGTATTTCTTGTAAACAACATATTGGATTCTGGTTTCCAATCCATTCTATCTTCTGTTTTATGAGTGAGTTCATTCTCTTCACATTCAGTTATGATAACTAATTGTGTATTTCCCTCCATTCTATACTTTTACAATTGTTCTTTTTTAAGATCCTGTCCCTTCCTTGAGTCTGTTTAGCTTCTGATCACTACTATCTGTAATCTGCCCTCCCGCTTCTTTGCTCTCCCTGTCAATTCTCTTCTCTTCCAAATTTCCTGTTGGTTAAATTTCTGTACCCAAGTATGCATGTGTATATACTCTTCCCTCCTTGAACCAGTTCAAATGAGAATGAATTTCAAGTACTGCTTGATCCATTTCCTCCTCCATTGTATAGACTCTTCCTTACATTCTTGTTTGAGATCATTTCCCCCATCCTTCCTCCTGTTTCCTTCTTCTTCAAAAGTGTTCCTCTTTCTCACCCTTCCACTTTCTTTTGCCATCATCCCAACATGACTCACACCCATGCCCTCGAAGTAAACACCTTCTAACTGCCCTAGTGATGATAGAGTTCTTTGGGATTACAGGTATCATTTTCCCATATAGGAATGTAAACAGTTCAACCTTGTGTGATAGTAATCAGTTTAGCAGGATACTTAGCACTTAGTTCTAAGTGCTAAGTGTGGAAGGTACAAACTCTGTCCCACTGTTGAGAAGGCATGAACTCCCCTCTTGATGTGGAAGAAGGGGATTGGTTGAGGTGTGTATATAAGCAAGAATTCCAGAGACAG
>CM053590.1:49622055-49651596 GCA_028646515.1 Pseudochirops corinnae | reverse complement strand
TGAATATTATAATGTTTTGAATGTTTGTCTTGATTTGTAATGGAATAAACAGAGTGTTCACTATATTTTGTAATCTGAACTCTAAAAGCTGTTCACAGTAGCATTCCTTTGGGAATCTGCTGGTGCATGGCATTACACCTTGTTTAGTCCCTTATGATTTCTCACTCATGTTTACCTTTGTATGCTTCTCTTTAGTCTTGTGTTTGTATATCAAAATTTCTATTTAGCTCTGGTCTTTACATCAGAATTACTTGAAAGTCCTCAATTTCATTAAATATCCATTCCCCTTTCCCCACCCCAGAGTATTATACTTAGTTTGGATAGGTCATTCTTGGTTGCAATCCTAGTTTCTCTCCTTTTCAGAATATCATATTCCAAGCCCTCCACAACTTGAAAGTTGTAATGCTAAATCTTGTCTGATCTTGACTATGGTTCTACATTATTTCTTTTAGCAATTTTCTTCTTCACCAGGAAGTTCTGGATTTTAGCAATAATATTCCTGAGAGTTTTCATTCTGGGATCTCTTTCAGGACATAACTAGTGGATTCTTTCAATTTCTACTTTGCTGTCTTATTCTAAGATATATGAGAATTTTTCTTGTATAATTTTTTTGATATATGATTTCTATGTTTTTTTTTCCTAATTATGGCTTTCAAGTAGTCCAATAATTCTTAAATGACCTTTCCTCAAGCTATTTTCCAGGTCATTTTTTTCTTGTTTTGATATTTCAAGTTTTTTTTCCCTATCCTTTATGCCCATCTGCTGCATTCATGTCTCAGTCGGGTTTTTTTTTAAGTTGTTGGTGTTTTCAATGTGTTGCCAACACCCCAGTGCCACGTCTACTACTCTTGGCCACCCCCTATCCCAGTGTCTGTAGACCTATCTTAAGCTGCTCTGGGTTGGAAAATGACTCACTGTAACTATTTCTTAATTTTCCCACTCAGAATTCAGTTTCACATTTTTTAGGTTGTCAAGGGAGTGTATTGGGAGAGCTTGGCATAAATGCTGGCTTCCCCTCTGCAATCTTGACTCTGTGTACTCCACCCCCTACCCCCAATCCTATACTTGTATAGTTGATTTTTTGTACATCAGTGGAAGACTTTACATCTATCCTTACTGAATTTCATCTTTAATTAGAGTGACCTCACTGCTCAACTCATCAGGATCCTTTTGGATCCTGGGCAGTGTTAGCTTTCCCTCCCAGCCTTGTGCTATGTGCAGATTTGATAAGTATGCTACCTATGGCCTTACCCAAGCTATTGATAAAAATGGTCACAGCACAGGGTCAGTCAATGGATCCCTAGAAATACTCCACTGGAGTTCTTCTGATACAATGGTACTGAATCAGAACAACTCTTGGAATCTGGCCAACCCATAACTTATAAATCCATGATTGTATTATCATCTTCTATATTTCCGTCTTTCCACAAGAGCAGCATGAAGCACCTTTGTTAAATTTTACTAGAATCAAAGTAAATTTTGTCTTTCTCCTCACTGATCAATTTAGAAATCTTACCCAAAAAGGGAATGAAATTAATCTACTTGTTGGGTATATCATAGTGGGGATTCCTTTTGTGAAGAGGTTTAATTAAGGTTCCTTTCAGCTCTAAAATTCTGATTCTAAGAGTGAAATCATAAGGGTAGGGTTGCTTGGTCCTGGAAAGCAAAACCAGGAGCACCAAAGAATTGCTATCTATCCCTACAGAGCTTTAAGGTTTGTGAATCACTGTTATATACATTATCTCCTTGTCCTCACAAATACCTTGTGAGATACTATCTGTATTATCTCCTTTTCTTGGTTCTAACAACTGAGGCTAAGGTCATACAGCTTATCTGTCATAGTCAGGAGCTGAGCCCATTTTCAGACTCTCCTTGACTTTTGAGTCCAAGATTCCTCTTGCCATTTCACGTTGTCTATTGGCATGTGTAATGGTGAAGAGTCCAATTCTGGCTCATATTTTCTAACAGGAAAAAAATTCTGAACAGTTTAGTTTAGTGCAAAAGTACAAAAAGCAGCTTGGGGAGGTGCTGAGTTCTCAATTACTGAAAGTCTTAAAGTGGAATCTGCATGACCACTGGTATAGATGTTTGTTGGAGAAGGGCTTTTTCTCTTTAGCCAAGGGCTAGGACTATATAACATCTGAGGTCTTTTCTACCTCATTCCATGATTCAACTTGGGCGCAAAGCAGGGTATTATGAAGTACTCATTACTCTGGCATGATGCCTTAGGACAGACTTACTCAAATATAACCAAAGTTCAGCACTGGAAATAAATGAACAAGTCATTTTTAAAATATAGAAACTGAAGAACTAAGACTTCGTAAATGACCAAGACTTGTCTTTATATAACATAAAAGCTGAAGTATGGTGCTAACCTAGCCATAAGGCTGCTTCCAAGAACAAATATTTATTTTGAAGATGGCACTGATTTAGCACTCTAACCAAGTTTTGTTCCTAAATTTTCCCTTAAGGTTTTTTCCCCTTCACTTGCCCTTCTTCGAAAGAAACAGGACAAAAGCAGAGAACATGAAATCTGGAATTGAAAAACATTTCTTTATTCATGGCTTGTTTCCATTCCTCCATTATGCCATCATTTACCTTATCAATAAAACTTCTAAGGTGACTGAGTGTTGGCCCCAGTTTGCATACTGCCTATTACACAAGGCTGGCCCAACCTCATAGATCTGGAGACTTGGCAATTAGACAGTAGAGATGCTTTGTCATTTGCAGATGGCAAGGACACATGGCTAATAGTACCAGTGGTGTTCAAGTGTGTATGGAGGAGCAGCTTTAAACCAAATAAAAAGCCCGAACAACTATTTGGTTTGAAGGAGAGTTCAGTTGTCACTCCACACCTGCACCCTCAGTGATCAGTTTCTGCTGTGTAGCATGGGGAGAGAAGGGGATAAAGAAAGATCTAGCAGGAGTCACAAAGATCTCTATCAATAGAAGGCAGTGTCAGCAAAGCTCAATGTCTGTGGAGGAGGGGCAAGGATCAGTGTCTCAGATACACTCCTATGTTCTAAGTGGGCCTAGATGTGATCACACATGGTACTGTGGACTAGAAAAATCAGGTGATCTGGACTCTTGTTCTGGATCTACAAACTTGCAACAAGACCATGTGCAAATTCCATCACCTTCTCAAACCTCAATTTCTTCTCTAAAATGGAACAGATAATTGCAAAAGTCCGCTCTCATCCTAGAATTCCACGATATCCACACACTTCTGGGCCATCAAAATCAACCGTCTGGCTTTGATGACTGTAGCACTACAGTGGATTATCAGCAATTCCGCACCCAGCCACCACCATGAATCAAATCCCAACGATTTGGCAAAGAGTCTTCAGGTCTGAGATCTTAGACACGAATTAATAACATTAATATTGCTTTCTGGCAGAAACTAGACCCGACTTAGAGCTAGCTGAAATACAGGATGTTCCAAAAGTCTCTGTGTAGTTTTATGCTATTAAAATTTAATACTTTTAATATATTAAAACTTTTATTATATTAAAAGTGTTAAACTTTAATAGCTTAAAACTGCGCAGAGGCTTTTGGAACACCCTGTATGCCATATAAAACATTCCACCTGAGGTGACAGTGCCCACTTAGAAGCACCCAGCTGTAAACTCTGGGCTAAAATGCCACTCAGCCTACTTCTTTGTAGGTAGAGTACCACTTTCCATGATACCAGACTCTTTTTTGTTCTCACTTTGCAGGATGCATAACAGCTCAAACACCATATCCCAGGCCTGGGCTCTCCCCTGGCCTCCAGATTCTCCTTCCAAAGAATCTTTCATTTCCGGTGCCACCAAAGTCTTCCTTCCTCATTTTCTAGTTCAACGAATTAGACAGACCCTAGTGAACTTTGCCAACATATCTCTCCCTTGTGCCCTCTACATTAATCTCTCAGGCTTTCCTTAAATATCCCCAACTTTGAAAAGGTCTTAATTCCTGCAGTCCATTTGGTAGTTGAGGACAGAAAGTTTTTGAACATGATTTTTAAGACTTAAAAAATAATATTGGACTAACATATGAAGAAAGTAGATTTTGAAATCCTGATTTTACTACCTAAGTTTATCTCTTTTCCCATAATGGGCAATACTGGTTTACTTATAGAACCCGATTCTCTGGTTTCTTTTCATTCACACTGCTTGTAATTGGTCCTATGTACAATTTTTTAAAAAAAAGTTCTAAAAATACAAGTAGGGTAATGTTTTAATCTTCCTATAAAATAATATGTATGATGAAACTGGTTATGAAAACTGGGTGACTTTCCTTCTATGCCTAATTACTTGCTGAAATATTTCTTTTGAGAGGGTGGGGGTGAAAGGGACAAGTAGGAAGACTCAGAGGAAGATGATGAGATGACTGGAACTATAAATTGGAAGCATCAGGATAAGATTTGTAAATGCCACTTAGAGGGTTCTCAGGCACAGCTCTGAGTTAGGAAGGCTATTCTAGAAAAATAAGTTTTCAATGTATCTCCAGAGAGACAGAAACTGACTGCTCAGTCTAGTTAGGCTCAACTTCTTAAAGCTAAGGAACTCTGGACTTCTCAAAGGCAAAAGTAATTGAGCTTGGAGGAAGCAAGGACATGCAGCTTCTGTTACTTCAGTCCTCACAGTTCAGATAGTGTGGCCAATGGTGACGACAGCCAGAGACAGAGAGTCACTTAGCAGGCTTCCCAATGCTGCCGTTTACATTTCTCAATCTTAGGCAAGCTGTTCTTCTCTTCCCTTGGAAAAGCTAGGCTACCCTGATTAGATTCCTTTTAAAAGGAAAAAATTATTCCATCTGGAAACAGTCTTACACTACGTGATACCTTTCATCAGGTATTACTGAATGGTCAGGTCATTTAAGAGAGACCCCCTCTGATAAAATTTCAGTTTAACGAATGCTTCCTTTCATCCACCTGAATTTAAAGTCATATTCCTCTCAACCATTCCCAGTATGAACTGGGTAAGTTTAAATGGTGTTTGTGCTTATAACCAGAATCATAGGTCCCTCTGGGTGGTAGAAATTGTGACTAATACGCAACAGTCAGTGCTGAGAATATACAGACTCAAGGCATAAGAATTCTTTAAAAAAGTGATGATACTTTGGAAAATTATTCATCATTTACATCAATTAAGCTCAAGGGACAAATGTCAAATAAAGAACATTCCATTTCTACAGTTATTTTTGTTAATTCCAGGACTAAAAACAAGATTCTTGACATTTTCTAGCACTTTAAAAAGTGCACATATGATACAAAAAAGTTGGAATGAAAGAATATTAAACAAAAGTTCTTATACCATGGCATATGTGACTCTCCTTCAATAAGAGCTCTTGTAACAAGATTTTGGTTATTTCTTTTCTCTTCTTGGACAACTGAAGAACATTCTCCCTCTTCTGGGTCCATGAAGAGGCAAAGTTTAAAATAAGAGAGCCCCCATGCTGCCAACTTCACTCTGTTCCTTGACAAAAATTTCAAAGTATTGGTAAATGATGGTGACGGCAAGCAGGATTCCCGTTCCAGATCCAATAGCTCCGAGGAAATCTGCCAGGACTGAGAGGGCCCCAATGCACAGTCCACCAAATGCAGCAGCTGTGGGAATGTATCTGGAAGAAGCAGCAGATGGAAGAACTAAATGGAAAAAAAATTCCTGACTTTTCTTGGTATTCACTTCCGTGTCAACAACTTTGCTTTCCTTGATCTCATTAAAAAAAAAATCCATCACACAGCCCCTTCCTTCTGCATTAGTTTTACATGGTTAAAACTCAGCTGAACTCAGCTCTATTCCCTATGCCACTGGACATATTCAGAATGTGCAACAAAAATAAGGTTTAGGTAGCCAGGCATGCCAAGGGCCTATTTTACGTGCTTTCTAAGACAACACACTGAAATAATAGCCCCCGGTGTCATGTTTGAAAACCCATAAAAACTATCAATCCCAGGAAAAAATGAGCTATGCCCTTCAAATACAGAAGGATGACCAGGGTCAATTAAATTTCGATGATCAATACCAACGATCTGTGACAGAATCACTGGGTGGTCTCTCCCCACGGGGAGAGGCCGAAGCCTTTCTATGACTCAATAACAATTTTTGAGTTACTTTGGCTGAAAAAAATTCATCAGGCTTGTGGCCAACTCGGCGATGAGCCCTCTGAGTTTAACTGGGCAAGTCCTTGGGCGACAGGAATACGGCCTGTTACCAGGCTTACAAGCAGGAGCCTTCCCAGCTTGTTAAGCCCCAGCTCACCACCCGCTAGAAGGGCCGTCAGGAGTGCAAGGCTGCTTCCCATCAAGGTGGGGTATGAGAGTGAGGCCTTACTGGGGACCGCGTGGGCACAGCTCAGCTAAAAACCAGATGGGTATCACACACACACACACTCACACACACACCACACACACACCCACACACACCACACACACACCCACACCCACACCCACACACCACACACACCACACACACACACCACACACACCACACACACACACCACACACACACACACACACACCCACACACCACACACACACACCACACACACACACACCACACACACACACACACCACACACACACACACACCACACACACACACACACACACCACACACACCACACACACACACACACCCCCACACCACACACCACACCACGTCCTGAAGGGGAATACTGATACCATGTTAGCACAGCCAATGTCTATGACAGGCACAATGACTCACCTATTTAGTTCATGGACCATGGAAGTTTCTCTGTGACCTCTCATCACCATCTGCTGTTCCTTTAGCTGTTTTGCAACCTACATGTCACCCATTACAGGAAAAAACAGATTAGCTTCATCCACAAATATAAAATCCAGGTAGGAAGTTTAAGTTTAGCAATCTGTTGTTCAGAATATTGTTAAAAAAAAATCGTACAAACTGAAACTGCTATAGAGAAGTCAGATGACAAGTAAGCATTTTATAAATCTCACTTCTATTCTCAGGTCTACTACTAATGTAGTGTTTTGCTTTGGGCAAAAAGCTAAACTGTGACTCATGTTATTTATCTTCACCTACCTGTTATATGTGTATAATGTAACATTCATGGGATCTTGGGGGCATCTAAGATGCTTGGACAGCAAACTACTTTTCTACACTCTAGCTAAAAATGAAATGCTATACATTTTATTGGTTATACCTGCTATCTAGACCTTCAACTGATGTGTGATAATTCCATTTCCACTTACGTCTTTGGCTGAGGAGCCTGAGACTTCAATCCATGTTTTGGAAAAGAATGCGCATGAACCCAGCATGAATACTATGTATACAACTGCATGCACAGGGTCTTCTAAGACAGAGCCAAAGGATTCTGGGGGTGATAGGTAATAGCAAAGGCCACCAACTGGATAAGCACGAGCTGGACCCCCAGAAGAAGTATCCTAGAGACAATAAAAAGAAAGCAAGTTAATGTTATTCAGTTAAATCTTAGTACTCAAACTTGCAGTCAAAATATTGTTCAGAACAGATAAATATGAACTCTGAATATGATTAGAAACATTTCCAAATTTCAATTGCTATGGAAGGGAAAAAAAAAAGTCTGCTAGGGTTTCCCAGGACGTTCTCCTCCTCCCCTACCTAAAAGCACTGGATTTTTTTAAAGCAATATACTTAGGAAAGAATTATAAAAAGCTAAAATACTCAGTCATTATTTTCAATGGGCAGGTAATCATAGAATATATTCACATAAAAAAAAGATAAGTTAAAAGAGACATATACTTACGGACCAGGTGCCCAGTAGGCTAACCAGTAAGTTGCCACTGAAGCGAGCGGACAACATCTGGGAAATGACGTACAGATTAGATACTAGAGCAGACTGAAGGATGATGGGAATGTTGGAAGTGTAGAAAAGCTTGATGGGGTAGGTGTTGTACTGACCACGGTAACGTGCTGATTTGATGGGCAGGTCAACTCTGAAGCCCTACGGAGACAAACAAACACTGTCCTTCACCATTTCATCTTTATGTTATCATACACAATCATACATGACTTCAGAGTCTGTTGGCCAGGAGTTCTTTGTATTGCTGAAGGAAGGAAGGAAAGAAGGAGGAGCAGAGATAGTACTAAGGGCCTAACACAGTGAATTCACACACAACAGCTTCCTTGAAAATATTTGTTTATAATTAAAAACTTGTCCTGAGGCCTCCTAGCTAGTAGAAGGGTTTGTCCTTCATCATCTACCATCCCACAGTATCACATAATACAGGACTTTAAAGTTAGAAGCGACTGATATGGAAAGGGAAGGTAAAACTTGGGGCCCATAGGTAGCTACGTTTCGGAGTCAGGAATGAAACCTAGCCAGAGTCTTCGTTGTGTCGCCCATCCTATAGCCGTTACACTAAGAAGGGCTTGTGAGGCCTTTGAGAACCCTCTTCCTTCCAGTCTCAGGTCAATGACATTTTCTTAAACCATTTCTTCCTTCCAATCATCTCAATGTGTTCACCATAGTGTTCCTTTGCACTCTCTTCTTCCTGTAGTTTAACAAATGCTGAATTTTTCTATCTGTACTGCCTCTTCCAAAACAGTAAGCCCTTTACGAAGAGACTTTATCTTTTAAAGTTTTTTTAACCTCCTCCTGATGTCTAGAGTACCCTGCAAAACAGTGTTCTTAATAGATCCTTAATAATGTTGTTACCCATATCTGCAAAACCTTAATAAACCAAGGGGTCACCTTGCCATTATCACAAATCTACCTGCCAAAACCTCAGCAGTAGGAGTGTTTGAATCGGGGAAAATTCTTCAGAAATTTCAGAAGTAAATTCACAAACAGAGATACACACATATACATACATAAAACATATAAACAAACCAAACGTTAGGGCCTTGATGGATGTTATGTCTTTCATTACTTGGTATATTAAAGAGCTGAAAGCTGTGTTATAACAAATTTTTAAAATAATTCCTTAACTGATTTGCCCCCTCCCCAATTTTGTCCCACTAAGGCAGATATATTTTATTTTATGACGTTTGCCTCCCCGTTTGGGTTATCAAGTTCAAATTTTACTTAGGAACACATTTTGATATTTGTGTGCAGATTTCAGTGTCCTAGTCACTGAAATTACTGACATTAAGAATATTGCATTTTAAAAAACTAATTACTGTGACGGGTGTGGAAAAATACTAATGAAGGTTTGTACTGTATCTCTAATCAAATGCCCTGCTTTCTCCTGTCTCATTTCTTGCTGTTTGTGTCAGACCTGACCCACACCTTAGACTGGGATTGTTTTATAACTGAACAAAGGAAACCTGTTTCATCCTGATGACAATGTTTCATGCTCACTAAGCTAGCTGTCCCGCGGCACTTAGCTGGGTCAGTGTTCCTGAACTAGTTTTCAGCCTGATTTCCTTTAAGAAACTTCTGTGGACAAAATATGCAACTATAAAAACAGAGAAGCAAATCAGGCTGCAGAAATCAGTTCAAGATTCTTACAAGCAGGTTATAAAGCTGTAACTACAGAGGTAAGAGTATAGAAATTACTTACTTAAAGACAAAGATATTTCCTATCAACATTTTACAAATCTAGGCCAGGCTAAGTGTATACTTTTTCTTGTTCTTCCAGGAATTTTAAGGAGGTTTAAAGCCAATGCCCACAGAACCTGCCTTTTGCATTGTGACCAGAGACTTGTCTGGAGCTGAAATGGCCTTGCAGAGATCTAGTCCAAGTCCCCCATCTAACAGCTAAGACAACAGAGTCCTGGCTAAGTCAGGGCTTCTTAAACTTTTTCCACTAGAGACCCACAGTTTAAGGCCAGGCTTCCTGGCTCCAGGACACCAGGCTCTTTCCATTCTACTTTTAGGAAAAGCAGGTGGTAAAGCTTAGGTGCTTCTGACGGCATCAAGAGGTTCCTATTCGGCTCTGATTCTGTTCTTGCTTAGTCACATAGTTCCTGATGGATATTCTTTCACAGAACAAGGTAGGCACATTTAATTTGTGCAAATGGAGATGACAAGTGATAACCAAATCAACAATACTGTTCCTTAATTGACCCATGGCTCCACTCGGAATCTCTGTAATTTCCAGGTATAACGTGTAGGCCAGCGCTCCCTTCCCTGGCCATAAATCCTGCTCCCTAACCCCGTTCCTACTGGCCCAATCTCTCCTGCACGATCACCCCATTCTACCTTACCCCTTCACTGTGACCCTTAGAACGGCTGGTGTTCAGTCGTTTTTCAGTCACGTGTGTGACCCCATTTGGGGCTTTCTTGGCAAAGATACTGGAGTGGCCGGCCATTTCCCACTCCAGCTCATTTTACAGGTGAGGAACGGAGGCAAACAGAGTTAAATGAGACTTATCACATAGCTAGTAAGTGCCTGAAGCTGCATTTGAACTCGGGCCCTTCTGATGCCAGGGCTGGCACTCCATCTACTGCACCAACTAGCTGCCCCTAGAACTCCTGTGCCACGGTTAAACTGCCCTTTACCTAAGACTTTAATGGCAATTCCTCTGGACTTACTGTGATATTTAGCTTTCTGCATACATGTTTCCCCATAACGTAAGCTCCTTGAAGGCCAGGTCAGCTTTGCTTTTTAGCACAATGGCTGGCACACAGCAGCACTTAATCAATGTTTTACTGAATTTAGTTACCTCATTCAGCTAAATGGGAGGAAGGGGAGGGGAGAATCAGTCACATCTGTAACTGAAAGAGTCACACCCAGTCTCAAAAACTTGGTTCAGTGCCTCTATTTTTCACTTTTCAACCATCTAGGCAATATGGAAACATCTATTACATTATTTCTTGGTAAAGATGAATTTGGAGTAGTGCAGGAATACTGACTTTAATATTTACCTGAGAAGTAGCAATGGCATCAATGACAGAGAGCCCATTTTGAATGCAGAAGACCTACGTTTCAAGACCCACTGAAAAGTACTGACTGTGACTCTGGGCAAGTGCTCCCAGGAAACTCCCTAAGACTACAAACTGTAGAGCAGGTACAGATTTATATTGGAGGGAGGTTTCTCATCAAAAATTCCCTAAACCAAAGAAATCACATATTCTATCTGATCCCCTCTGATCTCTTAAAGATCATCTGGGTAAGTCCAATTTTGAATGAAATTCTTAGATTTCATTTGGAACACTCTCACGAGTGGACCATGAGAACTTGCAACCCCATCTAAGTACCCAAACAACCAGAATTCCAAGACAGGATTTGGACTAACCTGAAAATAGATAACAACTGCAAATACAAAGATGGTGGCGATCAGATTCATGAGGTTGGGGAGATTCTGGCGGTAGAAAGCTTCTCGAAGGGCCCGAACTTTATCTGTCCGCGTAGCCAGCAGGTGGAACAATGCAATGATGGCGCCTTCAAATTCCATACCTATAAAGAGAATAGTCAGATAATGTGTATTTCCCCCCCCAAAAAAGTGACTGTATTTTACTCCTCCCTCAATTTTCATTCTTTCTGCTGATGTTTTGCCAAAGTAAAAACAGATACCATTCAAGGATAACTCTCATGAAGTTAGTTTTTTGCTTAGTGAACAAAAGGGTCTTGAATAGAAAAGTCAATTATAAAAATCCCCCTTTAAGAAAAAGCTTTAACCTTGGGTTGTTTGAAGTTAATGGTTTAACACTGGACCAAACCACCAAACCACTTCAGGGCATTTGGGACTGTGGGATCACCAATCTATTTGGTAAAGTTGGCCCCCTATATAAATACTCCTATGAATTGTCGGCATGTTCATAATTCTGGAACAAAGCAATCATACCACTCTGGATATCTGCCTAGCTCTTGTACACGACACTTATATTTTCTTAACAATTCAAACTTTCCTTTCTAATGCAGGGACTGAAAAAGGGAGTACAGCATTTAAGAAATTGCTAACCCAAAGCACTGAGGAATTTCTAGAAATATTTTGTCACTCATTAGTTTATTTTTCTCTGTACTTACTATTTTCTCTAGGTCCTTGTATCTTGTTCTTTTAATTAACACACAGTTATTTTTCTAAAGCTTTAGCTGACTAAATCAATCAAATGATCATTTGTCCAACACTGGCACACTATATCACCGGAGAAGAGGGTATTATGAAGCCTTTTTCTATAAAGTTTTAGAGAAAGGTACAGAATTCACTTATTAAAACTCCTATAATTATTTAGCATCTAATCTTATAGCCTCTTTTGACTGTTACAAAACTTCCCCATAATCTTTCACAGCCGAACTTTGCCTTCTCACCAACCTCCTCCCATATCTAATCTGTTGACAAGTCCTGTTGATTTTACATTCATAACTCTCACACGTGCCTCCTCCTCTGCTCTGACATGGACATCCCAATCTAGACTAATGTAACAGTGTGCTGGTGGTGGGTTCCCTGCCTTAGGTCTCTCCCTGGCTCGAGTAAGCCCTCCAATAAGCTGTGAAACTGGTCTTTTAAGGTCCGATTGTGTCACACCTTAGGTGCTCCTTTTGCCTCCAGGACTAAGTATAAATTCCTGTTTGGTTTTTCAAGCCCTTCATACTCTCATTCCTTCTTACATTTCCAGTCTTCTCACAACCTTCCCCCTCTACATACTCTACAACCCAGTGATATCAGCTATCTTGTGGATCCCCAACCCTAGAATGTTCTCCCTTGGCTCTGCCTCCTGGTTTCCTGAGTCTCAGCCAAAATCCCACCTTCTGCAAGGACTATTCCCTGGTTCTCCTTGATGCCTTTTCTTGGAGACTGCCTCCAATCTGCCCTGGATATATTCTGCTTGTACACAGCTGTCTGCATGTTGCAAACACCAGAGCTCCTTGAGAGGAGGGGCTGTCTTGTGTCCTTCTGGGTATCCCTAACACTTACTTCGCCCAGTGCCCGGCACAAAGGAATCCTTTAATAAGGGCTTATTGACTGAATGATTGTCTACTTCTGCTGCTTCTAATTTCTCATCATCTATGCCCTCTTTTACTCCTGATGATTTGGCCTCTACTCTTCCACTGAAATGCTGTCTTCAATGTAAAACGATTTCCTCCTGAGCAAAATCAATTGTCTTTTATCAGATCTCATCTACCTCATTTGTAGCTGATAATGCTAGCCACTTTTTAAAAAATTAGGATCACAGACCTCAGAGATCACGGAGCTCAACCCTGACATCCTCTATCTGCCAACTGCATAGCCGTGCCTTCAGTTTTTGTCGTGATGCCCTTTCCTTAATTTACCAGTTTAATTCTCTGTGTAATGCTCACCCCGCTTTACTTATTTTTAACACATTCACTAACCACATTCACTCCATGTTCCCATCGTGGTTTCAGTGGTCACTTGTAGACAGATGGCTGCCACATCTCTCCCCATCCCTGACTTCACCTCTTCAATCCAAACCTTCAGCTACAAAAACCTCTTCTTGTTGACACCCATCAATGAACATGTCAGAAACCAAACTAGATCCCAAACAGGTTCCTGAGTTCCAGAGATCTTCAAGACCTTAACAAGACTCTCATCTTCCTGGTCCTTTCAGCTCCTCTCTTCCCTTCACTCAAGGCCTTCCCAACTCTTCCTCAACCATCAATCTATCCTGTGTTTTCTCCCAGCCCCCTGGGCACCCCCTCCTTGAAGCCCCTATCCCTTTACCTCTACCACAACTACTAGAGTCTATCTCTAGCCGACTCCTCTCTCTTGCTTGCTCACTTCCACCCACTGCCTACTTTTCTAGACCTTTCTTCCACCTAGTGCCTGCTCCAACTCCTTTCCTATCATCACTTCTCCAGTGTGACTGACACTGTGCCCCCCTCAGCCAATAAAGCTAATTTCATTGTTATGAACCTAAGCTACTTCATGGCTCAGCACATGCGATCCTTGTCTTCTAAAACACACTACCTGTCCTGTCAATAGGTCTGCCAATATCTGCTGATCTGCTTCAGAGTTGTTGAAGACCTATTTTTAAAATACAGGAAACATCTTGTCATCAGCTGTACCTGACCTTCACTTCTCCACTCACAGCTTCCCTCAGTACACAATCTGTTTGGTAAAAAAAAAAAAAAAAGGTTCCTTTGTTTTATGTCTCACTAACTAGATCAGAAGCATTTTGACAAAGGCAAGGACAATGTCCCCAGCACTCAGCAGACACGAGACACTTAAATGTTGACTATATGCTTCCAATAGGATTCCATGGAGTTGATGAAACAGCTATGGCTACATAGTTATTAAGATCTAATTTGTTTAAATGATTCCCTCTTGTGGCACCGAGAAATATTTGAAAAGTCCTCTGCTTCCGTGTAGATGATTTTAATCTCTCTTTTTTTTTTTTTTGCTTTTTGGAGGGCAATTGGGGTTAAGTGATTTGCCCAAGGTCACACGGCTAGTTCTGTGTGTGTGTGTCTGTGTGTGTGTGTGACAGAGAGAGAGAGAGAGAGAGAGAGAGAGAGAGAGAGAGAAGTGTCTGAGGCCAGATTTGAACTCAGGTCCTCCTGACTTCAGGGCTGGCACTTTATTCACTGTACCACCTAGCCACCCCAGTGTACATGATTTCAGCAGTTGTCTTGGCACACAAAGTACGTCAATAGGGAGGGGATATGCAGAATGCACATTAAAAACAATTCCAGAGTTGAAAATGGTGAACATTGGGCTTTTACCTCGGCCAGTGTTGACAGTGGTAGGACTGAATGCTTTCCACACAATGGTCTCACAGATGTTGGTAGCAATGAAGAGAGAGATACCAGAACCAAGACCATAACCTTTCTGCAGGAGCTCATCCAAAAGCAGGACAATTAATCCAGCAACAAAGAGCTACAATGGTAAATGGAAAACAAACATCAGAAGCAGATATCATTCATCAGAGGTATTGTCTTGCCTTTAACCAAAATTAGGCTACTGTGGCATCACCATTAAGGGATAAGATGAGATCTTCCTGGCTCAGTGGATAACTGTCCTAAGAACTTCCTTCTTAGGTATGTCTAAGGGCAAACACAGGACCTTCAGAGGTCTCCTCAGTGAGATGGTTCCTTTTCTGTGCTATCTAGATTTGCTATTTGGAAAGGGTAAAAGTAAAGGTCATTTGAAAGGGAAGAAAGAAAATGTATTCTAACAATTACCTGAATGGTGATCAGGAGGCAAATCCCAGCCCCCATTTCGGAGGGGTCTCCATACATTCCAGTCATTACATACACAATAGATTGGCCAATAGTAATGATCATGCCGAATACTGTAACCAAAGCAATATTGTATCACGGTTCACAAGGGTCATCAAGGAAGGCAGTAGCAGCTCAAATATTTAAATTAAAGTTACCAAATATTCTTGATACTAGCTTTAAAGCATGCCATTAATGTGCATATTAAATAAAAGCCAGCAGAATGTCTTCCAAGGAAAGCCAACCTGGTTCCTAATTTAACTTTTGCTATTCAAAGGGAAAATTAATTTGAGGAATAAGAAAAAAAGTAAACAAAAGCACAGAAATGTTTGGAAATTTCAGGTCCTACAAAGAGCCTTGATGTCACACCAGCAAGGCAGCCTGCTTTAGAGCAGAGAACACTGAACTAGGGTCAAGACTTGGATCTGCCACTTACTCACTTTGCTTTGTTTTCCCATCCATAAAGTGGGACACCACATTTTCTACTCTATGGGGCTATGGATTAAAATGAAAACTTTTGCCTAAGTGCTTCATAACCATAAAGTGTTATATAAATGAGTGCATTTATATAGTGCTTAATGGGTCCCAGGCAGTGTGCCAAAAGCTTTACAATTATCATCTCACTGGATCTTTTAGCTTAGGAGGTAGGTGCTGTTATCCACATTCCTCAGTGGAGAAGTGAAGCAGAGGCAAAGTGACTTGCCCAAGGTCACCGACTCAGTACATATCTGAGGTCAAACTTGGACTTGCGTCTTCTTGACCCTAGAATATTTGGGAAGCCACTAACCTATGGTCAAAAAGTTGATTCTCAGGTCATCTGGCAACTGGATAGCCCATAAGGTGGGCCTGAGGCTTCAACTCAAGCTTAATCACAAGCCAACTATGCATGCTAATTTTTGGTACTAAATGAGTTTAATCCAGTTCATTCAAAGACTACTGAGTAATGATATTCCTTTCCTAAAGTTCAATATA
This sequence comes from Pseudochirops corinnae, assembly GCA_028646515.1. NCBI lineage: Eukaryota > Metazoa > Chordata > Mammalia > Diprotodontia > Pseudocheiridae > Pseudochirops > Pseudochirops corinnae. The sequence continues at coordinate 49,635,559 of CM053590.1, read as the reverse complement.
GTATTTTAATTAGAAAAACTTATTCCTACAAAGTTATTTTAACTTGGTAGAAACTTTTTACTTTGAAGCCCATCTTCCTTTCTCATACATCATTATACTTCCATTGTGAGGAACAACATGCCCACACTGCTATTGGTTCTGCAGTACTAGACAGATCACCAGACTATTCTGTTGTGTAATTTCTCTTTTAACCCCAAAGTTCTAGTCAAGTACAATTTTAAGTTTACTCTCATTTTAGCTTTGCTGCAGGGTGTCCGCCTGGTACTGAACTCTTCAGGAAGGTGCCATAAAGAGGACTGCAGTCATTTCAACAATGACAATCAATAACGGCAGCTCAGTTAAATGGTACTTTACAGTCTATAAAACATTTATAGGGAAACTGAGGCTGAGAGGTTGTGATTGTCTTATGGTCACCCACCCAGTAAGTGTCACAGGCAAAACTTAAATCTATTATCTTCTAATTCCAAGATCAACTTCCACAATCACCTCAAGAAACCACTCAATGTTTCAATGCAATGATTCAAGTCTAATGGGCATTTTATATTCTCAATCACAATTTTAAAACTATATGCTCACATATATACGTTTTTAAGTCTGCAACTTTCCATCCATTAAGTGTACTACCTTATGGCACAGGAAGAGGCACCACATCTTAGCCACTCATCTTTCTATCACTTAATCCATACTATAAAATGGAAGCAGCTTGTGCAAGGCACTGGTACAAAAATACATACTGCTCAAACAATAGTAAATATAATGCCAATCACATTCCTGTCAACAGCACGAGGTCAACGCTAATGCTTTCTGGTTACTGTTACAGATTACGACAGCTGGTGAGGAAGCAGACTGTAAATGAGGACATGGACAGTCTTTTTTGGCTTGGAGGAATTTTTTTTTGGAGCTGAAAAAGGCAAGAAGGAAACAAGCACTTATTAAGTGTCTACTACGTGCTGAGGCCAGTCTCCCATTTGATCCGCACAACCACCTTAGGAGGCGTGTGCTACTGTTACCTTCATTTTACATTTGAGGAAACAGAGAGCAGCTGTGATGTGACTTGCTCAAGGTCATGAAGCTGGTAAGTGTCTGAGACTGGATTTGAACTCAGGTCTTCTCTGGGCAGCGAAGTGGTACCCTGTACCCTGGATAGAGTGCTAGACGTGGAGTCAGGAAGACTCATCTCTGTGAGTTCAAATCTAGCTTCAGACACTTACTAGCTGTGTGACCCTGGGCAAGTCGCTTAACCCTGCTTGCCTCAGTTTCCTCATCTGTAAAAGGAGCTGGAGAAGGAACCTGCAAACCACTCCAGTATCTTTACCAAGAAAATCCCAAATGGGGTCAGGAAGATTCAGACATGACTGAACGACAACAAAACTTCCTGACTCCATGCTCCTTACTCTATAAACAAACCAACCAACTCCCCTCTAGAAGCAAAATGCCTTTCAGTGCTCCAGATCTAAATGGTATCCATTTACATGCTATCAAGCTGCTATGGAATATTTGGATGACAGGATTCAAGCATCAGAAAACTAAGAGACTAAGGAGGTGAGTCTGACTGCTCAGACTTTTGTTTCTTATTAACTCTATGTTTTCAGTTAGAAGTCTCTGAACATTATTCACAATGTCACCTACACTTCTGGGCGCCATTGAAAAGAGCACGGTCTTTTGGGGTGTCACCCACTTCAATTATCTTTGCCCCCGCCAGAAGCTGCATGATCAGGCCAGATGTAACGATGGGAGATATGCCCAGCTCCATCAGCGTGCCTGCAAGACAATGGGGGAGATCAAACATTTTTTATTATCCAAGGAAAAATGTCAAATATGGACAGTGAACTGGTAAAGCTTGATTTATTCCTGTTCACCACAGTTCAATAAATAAAACATGTCTGGGTTGAAAATACATGAGTAACATAATTTAAATCCAAGCAAAAATAATGCTGAAATACTAACTATAAAGTCAAATCCAATTCATTCTGGAAATCCTGCCAGGCAATGTCTCATTCTGTTAAGAGAATCACATGGTCTCTAGGCAGACCCATGCATTTAAATTCACAACAGATTCATTCTGGTTTTGTTGAGATAAGAAAGGTTTACCTCTTCATCTGTTATTTAAAAGGATAACATTCAAAAAGTTCCTAGAGACAGGGATAGGTCTATACAATTGTATACAGAATTGTGAATAAATCTCTACCTCCCATTATACTAAAGTGAGCTCTACCACCAACTGATACTGAACTATTTTTTACAAACTAGTTAATCAAATACATCAGCAGGAATACACAGCTACCCACCCAACTCCACCATATGTAACTGTAGAGATTACACAAAAAAAATTGCCATAGATTTTAGACTCATATGCATAACCCATAGATATGAAAAAGATGCAGCTGAGAAACAAATTACACATTCTCTCTTGTGGGCCACCTTATCAAAATGCAGGGAAGACAGGTAGGAATTTCATCGTTTCTCTTGTGCAGGCATATTTTAAAAATCCATCCTGTTTCTCAGCATTTTTTTCCTCTCTATACATGGTCTTATCTTGTTATTACAAACTGCATACAAATGCAATCCAAAACAATTTGGTGCCTTAGTGCTGACTTGGATAGTTTATAAATGTAGTCAATGTGGCACATTGTTCCTTTATTCACTATATTCTCCAATCCATATTTTCCATAAAGACTGTCTATATCACAGAAAAAAGTTAAAATTTACAGCTAAATTCATCATGTACTGAACAGACAAAGCACACAGAAAATGATTTGCTACCTCTGTTAGAGGCCAAGATCACTCTCATCCAATAGAAAGGATCAGCTGAATCTGATGACATGATACCAAACAGAGGAATCTGGAGAAAGGCAAAGAGGAAGAAAGGGTCAACATTTAGTTCATCCCACCATGTCCCTTACCCCCAAAATAAATTTTTACCATGCTAAATATTAAAACCGAACTCACCTGGCAACATACTAAGAAGATAAAGAGTGTGATAGCTGTCCATAATACCTTCTCCTTAAACTGGATCTAGAGAAAAACAGCGTGAAAAGCTTTAATAAAGCAGAAATATTTTTCACAGTAGCCAGTCTAATAAAAACTAATGTAAAGAAAATTATTTATTTTCTCCTTTAATATGAGAAGACACAAATACACCTTAAATATCCTAGGCCAGGTTTGTAAATTGTTAATTTTTCAGGATTAAAAGTTTTTAATTAGATCCACAATCCTAATATAGTTGCATAGAAAATAATGAATAGACAAACCTTTTTTTTAAAAAAACGAATATAGCAACACTTAACAAGGTCATTGCAATTACAGTAAAAAAGTGTTACACTGAATTCTGCTAATTTTGAATCTGTGATAATTCAGTCTAGACTGGCCTCATGCCTACCTTCACACTATCTATAGAGAAAAAATGGTTTAAAATAAGCTAGTTAAAAATGTAAACTTTAAAATGTTTTAACCTACTTGCAAAAGCAACTTTTTGAGGACCTTAGATCAGTCATTATTGTACAGACTGAATACAAAGTAGTTTTATGTATTTGTTAGGAGCACTACTTAGAAACACTGTTAACAATCCACTATATGACCATATGTACTCAAATTAAATTGTATTTTTCTAAAAATATTCTGATTCAGACTGACCTTCCCCCTCAGTTAATTGTACTGATGACTCTTCTCTCCTTGTTAGGTTTAAATAGTCTTATATTTGGTCAAAAGTAAATGCTTAAAAAACTTGAGTCCTCTAGTCTCTGGTTTACCATAGAGTTAATTACATAATCAAGTTGCCTCCATTCATTTGGTAAGATATAATGATTTATTAGTCCATTTTGTGGTATGCCCTCCTCCGTGGCCAGCTGAAATGCTATCTATACTTCATCCACATTTACTACCTAAACAGTCGAGCTTTGACTTAATTTAGAATAAAGAATGGGAACACTTTAAATTTAATGTTCTATCAGGACAGCCTCTTCCTGTTGGTGAACCTGCCCCTCCTCCCTCCCTTATGCCTCAATACCACCAGAAGTCCTTAAATATAAATTTGAGACAGGCAACATTATTTCAGACTGATATGGTATCAAGCTTTTATTAAAATGGTTCCATATGGGGAGATTCTCAGAAGGATCTCAACTTGAAAACCCTTAGAGCTAGAACTAAATTATACATCAGGTCAAAGCCTGACTGAGAGGCAAATTATGGATAATTTATGCCCTGTGTTACTCTTCTATTTTGGCCATTTCAAGCCTTTTAGAATCTCCACAATAAAGCAATCATAAAAAGAAATGAAATCCAATAGCCATTTTACTACACATTAGATACTCTTGAAAAAAGCTTAGTGAGGAAAGAGATTTAACTGTTAAAATTATTTCTAAATTACCTATAGATTTTAATTATTTGTGCAATTTTCATCCCAATGAGAGATGGCTATGGTTAGAAATTAAAAGAAAATCAGACTTCAGTTATTTGGATAAGTGAAGCAGATGAAATAATTCACTGATGTTAGTCAAATAATACAGCATGATAATACGGCTCATATTTATACTGCATTAAGAGCTGAGGCAACACTAATATTACTCTCACTTAAATAGGTAAGAAAACTTCAGCCAAGAGAGCGAAAGGCATGACTTGGGCAAAGCTACTAAGTGTCAAAAGAGAGAATGAAAACTCCCGCAAGGGGTTCTGACTTTTCAGTCCAGAGCTTCTGCTTGGATTAAGTCAGATAATCTGGGTTTGAATCCCATCTGTTGTTATTAGCTACACTGATCAGCCACTTAGCCTTTATGGAATTCGGGTTCTTCCGTAGTGACCTGACCTCCCCTCCCCAGGCTCACAAGAGGCAAGGTCAGCCAAGTCCTTGGCCAACTTTAAAGTGCTATATAATCAATCAGTAAACATTTATCAAGCAACTACTCTGCTTGAAATTTTTGATTGGCAGGTGCTATACTAATCACTTGGGGATACAAATGGAGGCAAAACACAGTCCCTGCCCTGAAGAAGCTTACAATTAATGGGGAAGACAGCATGCACACAAGCATATATAATGTAAACTATCTATAGAATAGATAATAATTAATGGAGGGAAGACACTGGAATTAAGAGAAGGCTTCCTGTTTAAAGTGGGATTTAAGTTGGGACTCAAGGCATGGGAAGAATAGTCAGAGCTGAGAAAGGAGAGCATTCTAGGCATGGGGGGTCAGCCAGAGGCAAGAGAGAGAGTGGCTTGTTTGTGAACAGCCAGAAGTGTTACTAGAGCGAAGAGTGTGTTGTTGGGGAGGAGTAAGGGGTAAGTAGATTGGAAAGGTAGGAAGAGGCTAGATTCTGAAGGGCTCTGAATATCAAACAGAGCATTTTATATTTGATCCTCCAAAGAGCCACTGGAGTTTGAGTAGGGGAGTGACATAATCAGACCTGTGCTCTAGGAAAAGCACTTTAGTGGCTGGAGGATGGAATGGAGTGGGGGAGCCCTGAGCCAGGCAGACCCCCCCCAGCACCTATTCCAACAGTGTGGGTGTGAGGGGATGAGGGCCTGTACAAGGGGATGGCAGCATCAAAGGAGAGAAGGGGGAGTATTTCAGAGTTAATACACAGGCCTTGGCAACAACTTGTATATGGGAGGTGAGAGATAGCAAGGAGTGCAGGATGCTGCCTACATCGCAAGCCTGAAGGGCTGCAAGGATGGCATTGCCCTCTGTATAGGGAAGGTGGGGAGGGCTGGGGGGAAAAGATGAATTGTTCTGCACATGAGTTTAATAAAGACATTGAGTTCAAGATTATCTGAATAAAAATATCGATCACTATTATTCGTACTAGGTCACACTGCTTTAGAACATCACTAACTTGTGGTTCTTTATGTCCTTCTGTGCTTAGGGTCCTGAAAGATCCACTCTCAATGATTTCCATTTTTACAACAAAATTATCTCCCAAATGGGCACCAATAAGGAAACTGGTCAAGTAGCCTATGTGTATAATATTGACATGATGGAATACTAAAAATGACAAGGTATGTGAACTTTTGTCAATACATGAAAATATGTATGCAAAATAAAAGTGCACTATCATACACTGATCACAACTATGTAAAGAGATACAGCAACAAAGATGGGGCACAGAATCCATTAACCACATAATTTTGAATTTAATGCTTATTAGACCTTTTCTGTGATGTCATTTAAAAATGAAGAAACTTATGACATCTTTGCTTAGAATCAAAGCTTTAAGGCATAGAATTGAGCTATAAAATGAAGTTCTGATAAAATCAGTACAATTTTAACTTTAGTGCCTCAATTCTTTCCACTGGAAACTGAGGCAGCATAGTTCATGAAGGCATTTACATTGGATTTCTGAAATATTAACAGCTCATCTGTACTAAAGTAATCACTATGACTGTACTGTTCTCCAAGACCTCCTGTTGACCACTGGCATGACTCTATACTGTTATCCATTACAAAGCCACTCTGTTGACCACTACTCTGACTTTCTTCACTGTTCTCCAAGCCCCTCTGCTGACCACCCCCAAGATTCTTTCTTCATTATTCTCCAAGCCCCTCAGCTGACCACCACCAAGACTTTTTTCATTATTCTCCAAGCCACTCTGCTGACCACCACCAAGATTCTTTCTTCACTGTTCTCCAAGACTCTCTGCTGACCACTGCCACGACTCTTTTTGTACCTTTCTCCACCAAAGCCCCTCTGCCGACCCACCTCTGACTCTTGTGTTATTCCCCAATTCTCTACCTACTCTTCTCCCCGCTCCATTTCACAGGGAAAGCAAACAGCAACACAGGGTCTGGTTGTAAGCTTCGGCAGGTCAAAGCCTGGGGCGGTCGGCGCCCCTCGGGCACTGGTGTGGGCATCCCGAAGCAGACTTCCAGCGCCCTGCTCGCCGGGGAGGTCGGACCCTCCGGGGGTGCCGAGCACTCGGAGCACAAGGGAGCTGGGCCCGACTCCTGGGAAGTTCGGGGAGCCCGCAGCTGGGGGAGGGGCACGGCGGGCCGAGGACTCCTCCACCCCCACAGCGGCTGCCAGGGGCGCCTTACCTTCCTTTCAGGCTTCTGGATCTCGGGGAGAATGACGCAGAAGGGCTTGATGACTTCCAGAAACTTAACTGCGGGAGGGAAAAGAGACAGCGAGAGTTAGAGAGCGGCCCCTAGGGAGCGAGCCCCGCGGGACGCCGGGTCCCAGGGTGGGGGTGGGGCCGGGGATGAGCTGGGCCTCGGGGCGCCCAGGCCGGCCGCGCCGAGGCCGGGGGAGGCCGGCCGGGAGACCCTGCTTCGGTACTCACTGCCCATGGCGGCGGCGGTAGCGGGTGCTCGAGCTCCGGGGAGGCGACGGGGGCCGCGGCCGAGCCCGCGAGCGGAGCGGCTCAGCCGGCGGGAGGAGGTAGAGAAAGCGAGGCAGAGAAAGACACGTCAGTAGTAACGCCGCTCCCTCCGAGCTGGGCGGGGCGAGAAGGGAAGTGAAGGCAGCCCGACTGAGCCTCGGGGGCGGGCCAGAGCGAGAGAGGCGGAGGCGGCGGCACTCGCGGGCCCTTCCGCTTCCTGCCACGCACGGGGCTGGCCGGCCGCAGCCAGCCACACTACAGCTCCCGGCACGCTGTGCGGCCCCCCTCCGAAGGGGGGAGGCTGGGACTACGCGCCGTTGCGCGCGAGCGTTGCACCATGGGACTTGTAGGCCAGCACGAGCCCTGTTCGCCTTCCTCAAGGGGGTGTGGCTGGGATGCGAGTGTGAAGAGAGAAGGCTGGGGCTTGGCTTAAGAGCCAAGGTCACAGTTCAGAGGTCTGAGGGGGTAGTTTGTTCCATCCTCCTGCCGGAAAAATAAACCTTCACCCAGAATCAGGAAAGAGGAAACGAAAGGTACTTTTTGGGGCAGTCCCTGAAAAGGACATCCATCCGCTCTTTCCAACCTTCACCAGAATAAGGGGAGAAAATGAAAGTGTATTTTTGGGGAATCCCTTGGAACGACTACGATTTTTTCAAACCTTCACCAGAATCAGGGGGAAGAAATGAAATGCACGTTTTTTGAGTCCCTGGAAAGAACATTCATTCATTCACTTACTCACTCATGCCTTCATTCACGAGCATTTATTAAGCCAGCACCAGGCACTGTGCTGCTCGCTGAAGACAGGAAGATAGAATCCGAATAGTCGTTGAGGTCGAGGTTTCATTCTGCTACAACATAGTGTAGTTCCATTACGGGGCTGAAATAGGAGAATTGTGGGGATAGCCTTAGGGATCAAGTATGGCGTAAGTGAAAACAAAATATACCAAAAATTAGAGAAAGTCATTGTTAGGAGATCAAGAAAGGTTTCCTTCAGAAGGAACTTCCTTAGCTGAGGCAGAGGCACAGGAGCTGGTAGTATGCGGCCAATAAACCGTTTTGGATGGAGCACAGAGCGGTATTGGAGAATAACGTGGAAATAAACCTCTAAAATAGGTTGGGGGCTAGAATGTGAAGGGCTCTAAAGGCTGAACGGAGACTGAATTTTATCCTACAAATATTGATTGATTGAAGTTTCTTGAGCCAGGAAATGATATGGTTAAGCCTAAGCTTTTAACATTACCAGCAGCTGTGTGGAGGACGGATTGCGGAGGAAAGAGAGAGGTAGCAGAGAGACCAATTAGGAAGCTATTGGACAGAGGGGATGTGTTTGAAGGAGGCTGGTAGTTGTGTTTGTGGGAAGGAGGGGACGGATGCTAGAAAGGTTGTAAAGGTAACTAACTCAGTATGGGGGAGAGAGGAAGGAGTCAAGGATGATCCTATGAACCTGGGCTGCTGGAAGGATAGGGAGCCTCTGAAAGCAATAGAGAAAGTATGGAGGGAAGAGCATTTGGGGGACAAGATAATGACTTTCATTTTGGACGTGTCAAATTTGAGATGCCTGTGGGACATTCTAGTAGAGATGTCTAACAGGTAGTTGGTGTAGTGGGAATGGATCCCAGGTGAAGGTTGAGAGAGGGAGATAGAGGCTTGATCATTGACTACCTAGAGATGGTAATTGAACCCTTGAGAACTGATGTATCCACCAAGAGGAAGATAGAGAAGAGAGTCCAGGGGAGCCTTGGGGAATGCGCTTGCTAATGGGGCAGCAACATATATTAGAAGTTCTTAACCTGGAGTCTGTTAACTTGCTTTAAAAAATATTTTGATAATGATATTTTGATATAATTGGTTTTCTTTATAATCCTTTGGGTTTTTGTTTGTTTTTTAAAGACACAATTTCTCTTTCTTAACCAGGCTAGAAGTTTATGGGCTACTCATAGGCTTGATCCCACCTGCTGATTGATAGTTATATTAATACTAAACTTGGCGCCAAATGGCTTCACTCACTGCAGTTCAGAACTCCTTAGTTCCAGAGATAGTCTCAAACTCCTCAGTAACTAGGGTTACTGGCTTGCCCCACTGTGCTGAGTGTCCTAATTATTTTACTTAATATATTTAAAAACATTCAGAGAGGGCATCTTTTTTGTTTAATCACGTTGCTAGGGTAAGAATCCTTGATATAGGGGACAGTCCTGCAGAGAAGACTTTGAAGGAGCAATCAGGCAGGATGGGGAAGGACCAGGAGAAAAGTGTCCCCAAAATCCTAAGGAGGAGATCCTATCTAGGAGGAGGAGTAATCAAATGCTGTAGAGGGAATATAGAAAGAATGATGAGGACTGAGAAAAGAATTGAATTTGACTACTCTGAGCAATATTTGAGGTGGAATGAGATTGTGTAAAGAATATTAGGCTTAAAATTGGGAGAGACTTAGGCTTAAATCCTGCCCCTCTAATTTACTGGTTCTGTGAATATGGGCCAGACACTTAACCTTTCTATCTCAATTTCCTTAGCTCTAAAATCAAGATAAAGATATTTAGATGGCCTACCTCAGAGGGTAGTAGTGGAAATTAAATGAGATAACAGATGTGAAGTGCTTCCTACACTTGGAAGTACTACATAATTGCCAGCTGTTGTTATTATCATTAACAACAGCATGTTTCTATAGCTCTTTAAGGTTTATAAAAGTGCTTTTCTTGTGAAGGTGATGTGTTCTGTGTGGTATAGTAGAAAGAACACTGGTTCACTTGTGTTTAACTCTTTGTGACCTCATTTGGGGTTTTCTTAGCAAAGATACTGAAGTGGTTAGTCATTTCTTTCTCCAGCTCATTTTACAGATGAGGAAACTGAGGCAAACAAAGTAAAAGTGACCGGAGTAAGTGTCTGAGGATGGATTTGAACTCAAGAAGAGGAGCCACCTAGCCGTCCCTGAAGAACCCTGGACTTGAGGTCAAAAGATCTGGGCTGGAATTTGTGAGCAAATACCTATAAAATTACTCCAAACAAATTCTAGAGTGGCAAAACCCACAAAATGACAGAATGAAACAAATTTCCAGCCCAAGGCAACCTTCAATGTCAACAGGAAGGGTCAGTTGCACCATTCTGAGAGAAAAGCACAGTCCAGTGTGGGCTGCGCCAGCACAGACCAGGGTCCTCACAAACCCAGAGCATGACTCAGGGCACTGAGTCATTGGCAGTTGTGGCTGTTTCCAGACTTCTCAACCCACAAACCCCAAAGACAACTTAGAAGGTAAGTGGGAAAGGTCTGTCTAGACCTGGGTGAGAGAGGAGTACAGTCCAGCCCAAGCCCCAGGGCAGCAGCCATGGCAAGGGCTGCTTCTAGAGCTCTTGGCCAGGATGTACTGGTGAGGATATTTCCTCCTCCTCATTTCCCTACAACAGTGAAATTACAAATCTGGTCCAAAAAAAGATTTATAAGAATTAATTTCAAGGGAATTCATTTTCATTTATTCCATTCCCTCAAAGACTCTCATAGTTTGAGGATAGTATCAGCAATTCCTTTTGGGGGGGTCATCAACAAACATTTGAATGTAGCACACTCTCTAGTCTCATTCCCTCAACTCAAACATGTAGGTTGGACCCCCAGAGAGGAAGTAGATATCTCAGATTCTAGGAGCAATCCTTTGTGTATGATTATGTTTAATACAATAACTTCTGAGTCCCCATCAGTGTACTTTCCATTAACAATTAGACAGTAGATACAGTTCTTAGTGAAGGCATTTACTCAAATGACCTACAAGACCAGTAGTCACAGTGCATTTCTCCCTACGCTTAGGGTACACTTTCCCTAAATACACATATAGTCTATGAGTGGTGGTGGATTGTGGTACAAACTTGGAGTATAATGGTAGTTAGTGAGGTGCATGTGTAGGAAACACATGTAACCAGGGCAACTCAGAATTCTAGAGCTGTAGTGCCTTGATATCTTTTCTTTCTGAGGAATTTATATGAAGGTTACTTCATGAGGGGCATAGTGTTGGTAAAGGACAGGTTGATTTGCTGCTCAGCCTATCTTAGGGCACAGAGTCTCTGTTGGACGAGTTGGGCTGGATAGATTGCTTGGCCATTGGGTTGGCTCACTGCAGACTAGGCTTGCTCTGTTGTATAGATCAATCTCTTGGATTTCCTTGACTCTCTCTTTGATGGGCAGCTGCAGTCTTTACCACCTTCAGCCTCGGGCTCAGCTGGGAGTTATTCCATCTTTTCAGAAAGAGTGCTATTGTGTTATTTTGGAAGGAGCCAAGACCCTTAGCCAAGGATTGGCAGAAGCTCCTCCCCTCTCTACTCCCTCAGGGCTTGCTTTATTTATTTAAAACTTTTTATTTTGTTTTCAGTTCACAGAACAAAACAAGCATTTCCATAGCATAGTCCAATTAAAAAGATGATTGCACATGAAACTGCAAATCTACTATGCACAACTTGCTATTCTCTCCAAATAGAAAACAAAGTTATCATGTAAATTTCTTCCCCTCCCCAGAAGGCTACTATTATGTAAAATTATTCTATATGTACCTCTATTTATCAGGTTTTTTTCCTCCTCTGGATACAGATTGCATCTTTCTTATGTCCTTTGTTTTTAATTTGTAAATTTATAATATTCAAAATGACTTAGTCACTCAAAGTTCTTAAAACCGTATTACTGTTACTGTATACAGTGTTCTCTTGGTTCTATTCACTTTACTCTTCATCATTTTGGGCAAGTCTTTCCATGCCTTTCTAAGATCATTGGCCTCATAATTTCTTATAGCACAATAGTATTCCATTACAACCATACACCACAACTTGTTTAGCCATTCTCCAAGTGATGGTGATCCCTGAAATTTTCCAGTTCTTTGCACACCCCAAAGAGAGTCGCTTTAAAAATTCCATTCACATTCAAAGTTATACTTTCTATTTGTAAATTTCCCTCCATCTTATTTTTACTCACTACTTTTCTTTCTTGGCTTCTCTCTTCTCTCTTTCTCTCTTCTTTTGTAAATAGTATTTTATTTTTTCAATTACATGTAAAGATAGTTTTCAACATTCATTTTTTTAAAAAGATTATGAGTTTCAAATTTTTTATTCCTCCCTCCTTTCCATCCTCCCTCCCCAAGACAGCAAGCAATTTGATATAAGTTATACATGTGCAATCACATTAACATATTTCCATGTTAGTCATGTTGTGAAAAAAGAAACAGAACAAAAGGGAAAATCCATAAAAACAAAAAAAAAAAAACAAAAAAAAATAGGATGCTTTGATCTGCATTCAGACTCCATAGTTCTTTTTCTCGATGTAGATAGCATTTTCCATCATGAGTCTTTTGGAATTGTTTTGTATCATTGTATTGCTGAGAAGAGCTAAGTATTTGATCATTGCACAATGTTTCAGCCTCTCTTTTTATCCTGTCGCTGTTACCTTGTCTTCTCTCCCCATTTCTTTTTTTAAAAATTAATTTATTTACTTTTAGTTTACAACATTCAGTTCCACAGTCCCTTGAGTTTCAAATTTTCTCCCCCTCTGTTTCCCCCCCCGTTCCCCTCCCCCTGCCCATCGCGGCATCCACTCAAATATAGGATCTACAAATATCTTCACATTAATCATTAGTCAGGTTGTAAAGAAGTATTATAACTGATGGAATGATCAGTGAGAAAGAGGAAACAAAATAAAACAAGAAAAAGAAACAGAGCAAGTAATTTGTTTCAATCTGCGTTCAGACTCTGCAGCTCTTCTTCTGATGTGGATCTCTCTTTCCATCTTGAGTCTTTTGGAGTTGTCTTACAACCTTACGTTGCTGAGAGAAGCCCAGTCTATTGAAGTTAGTCATCAAGCATACGATGTGTCTGTGATTGTATACAGATTTCTCCTGGTTCTGTTCTTCTTGCTCAGCATCAGTTTATATAAATCTCTTCAGGTTATTATGAAGTCCTCTACTCCTGATTTCTTATAGCACATTCATTACATCATATACCACAACTTGTTCAGCCATTCCCCAATTGATGGGCATCCCCTTGATTTCCAATTCTTTGCCACCACAAAAAGAGCTGCTATAAATGTTTTTGTATATACAGGTCCTCCTCCCACTTCTTTGATCTCTGTGGGATATAACTCTAGAAGTGGTATTGCTGGGTTAAAGGGTATGCACTTATTTATAGCCCTTTGTGCATAGTTCCAGATTGCTCTCCAGAATGGCTGGATCA
>CM053590.1:49610164-49621955 GCA_028646515.1 Pseudochirops corinnae | reverse complement strand
GGTACCTCAGAGTTGTTTTGATTTGCATTTCTCTAATCAATAATGATTTAGAGCATTTTTTCATATGCTTATAGATATCTTTAATTTCATCTTCTGAGAACTGCCTGTTCATGTCCTTTGACCATTTGTCAATTGGGGAGTGGCTTGTATTCTTATAGATTTGACTCAGTTCTTTGTATATTTTAGAAATGAGGCCTTTATCAGAGACACTGGTTGTAAAAATTCTTTCCCAATTTTCCATTTCCCTCATAATCTTGGTTACATTGGCTTTATTTGTACAGAAACTTTTCAATTTAATGTAATTGAAATTATCCATTTCACATTTTATAATGCTCTCTAACTCTTGTTTCATCATAAAATCTTCCCCTCTCCATAGATCTGACAGATAAACTATTCCTTGCTCTCCCAGATTGCTCACAGTATCAGCCTTTATATCTAGATCATGTACCCATTTCAACTTTATTTTAGTGTACAGTGTTACATATTGATCTATGCCCAATTTCTGCCGTACTGTGTTCCAGTTTCCCCAGCAATTTTTGTCGAATATTGTGTTCTTATCTGGGGTCTTTGAGTTTATCAAACAGTAGATTACTACAATCAATCTATTCCATTGTGTATCCAATCTATTCCATTGATCTACTACTCTATTCCTCAGCTAGTACCAAGTAGTTTTGATAACTGCTGCTTTATAATACAGATTAAAATCCGGTATGGCTAGGCCACCTTCCCTAGCATTTCTTTTCATTAATTGCCTTGATATTCTGGACCTTTTGTTCTTCCAGATGAATTTTGCCACTATTTTTTCTAGCTTTATAAAGTAATTTTTTGGTAGATTGATTGGTATGGCACTAAATATATAACTTAATTTAGGTAAAATTGTCATTTTTATTATATTACCTCCACCCAGCCATAAACAATTGATGTTTTTCCAATTAGTTAGATCTGACTTTATTTGTGTGAAAGGTGTTTTATACTTGTGTTCATATAGGTCCTGGGTTTGTTTTGGCAGGTAGATTCCCAAATATTTTATAATGTCTAGAGTAACTTTAAATGGAATTTCTCTTTCTATCTCTTGCTGTTGGATTTCATTAAAGATATATAGGAATGCCAAAGACTTATGTGAGTTCTCCCCATTTCTTACCCACCCATTTCACCCAGCCCTCTAAGAGTCCCTCCTTATCCTATCCCCTCAATCCCAATCTACACACACTTCTAAAAGTCCCACCCCCACCCCATCCCACAGTTTTCTCATCTCTCTACATGTTCAGAATACTTCTACACCCTTCTAGATGTACATGTTTCCCCTTCAACCCAGAGGAGAGTAAGGTTCCGATATGACCAACCCTCCACCCCCACATGCTTCCTCTGTATTAGTTCTTCCTTTCATGTCCCATTTTTATAATTACTCCCTTTTACCTTTTCCTACTCAATTTTACGGTTTAGAATCACCTCATCATACACACCTCAGCTCCAACCTTTCTTTCAAACTACCTTAGTAATGATGACAGTTTTAAGAACATTGATAACATTTTCACATATGTAACAAGCAAACAGTTTGACCTTAATGAGAACCTTATAATTAGTCTTTAATGTTTTCCTTATATTTCTTCTGAGCCTTTTATATCAAATTTTCCATCGAACTCTGGTCTTTTTGTTACAGATATCTGAAAGTCTTTCAGTTTGTCAAACGTCAATTTTTAAAATTCAAGATTATATTCAACTTTGTTGGGTAAGTTATTCTTGGACGCAACCCTCTTTTTTTGCTCTTTGAAATATAATGTTTCAAGACTTACAGTCTCTTAGAGTAGAAGCTGCTAGGTGTTATGAAATCTTGACTGTATTTCCACAATATTTAAATTGTTTTTTTTTCTTGTTGCTTGCAACATTTTCTCCGTAACCTGAGAGTTTTGAAACTTGGCTGTGACATTTCTGTAAGTTTTCTTCCTGGGATCTCTTTCAGGTGGTGAACAGTAGATTTTTTTTCTATTTCTGCTTTTCCCTCTTGTCCTAGAACTTCAGGGCAATTTTCCTGAACAATTTCTTGTAATAGTGTATTCAGATTCTTTTTTTGATCATAAGTTTCAGGTAGTCCAACAATTCTTACATTGTCTCTCCTCAGTCTGTTCTCCAGGTCAGTTGTTTTTCTAAAGAGGTGCTTCAGATTCTCTTCTATTTTTTTTCTAGTTTTATTTTTTCTTGGTGTCTTATAACATCATTCAATTCCTCTTGCCCAATTCT
Organism: Pseudochirops corinnae; assembly: GCA_028646515.1. Taxonomy (NCBI): domain Eukaryota; kingdom Metazoa; phylum Chordata; class Mammalia; order Diprotodontia; family Pseudocheiridae; genus Pseudochirops; species Pseudochirops corinnae. Next base: position 49,619,717 of record CM053590.1, on the reverse strand, counting down.
AGTTTTCAAGGAATTACTTTCTTCCTGAAGATTTTGGACCTCTTTTTCCAATTGGTTAACTTTCTTTTCATAATTTTCTTGGATTACTGTTATTTTTTTTTCCTATTTTTTCCTTGATCTCTGTTATTTGATTTTTGAATTTCTTTTTTAGCTCTTCCAAGAACTCTTTTTGGACTTGTTTGACCATTTGATGTTACTCTTTGGGGTAGGAGTGTTTCTTTTCCCCCTCACTATCTTTTCTGAATAGGAAGCCAGATCTTTTTTTTTTTTAACCAAAATAGCCATTTATGGTTGGGTTCTTTTTCCTTTGCTTACTTATTTTTATTTTGTTTTATTTTCTTTTTACAAGTTTATTAATATAATCAAGTTTTAATCCCAAAATTGTTATTTTCTAAATTCTGTCCAGGAGCTCAACCTCACAGACTCCTCTCCTCCTCCCTTAAGTCACAGTTAGGGCCACCAGCCACGCTGTCCTGAAAATGTTCTAGCTCCCTGTGGTACCACACTCACCAGGTGTGCTCTTGCACCTCCTCACCCACAACCACAGTCTGGAGATCACCTCTGGTCAGCACTGCTAGACCTGGCTAGCTCCAGGGGGAGTGTGGTGGGACACCCTTCAATCTTCTCCCATTCATTAGTCTGCTGTTCCTTAGATAAAAGCTCCTGAGGTGAAATTTGTTAAGGCTGTAAGGTGAAAATAGAGGTGAAACATCTTGAGGTTAAGTCTGCTGCGGGGAACTATTCCAGGGCTTGCCGTTTGCTGATTCAGTGGGGTCAGCCTGGAGGTGTGTATACTTCACTCCTGCCAAATCTCAGGCCCTGGAGGTTCTGTCTTTTCTGAGGTCCTCTCAAGTTGTTTTAGAAGGATAGTTGCTTTACCCCTTTGTTTTTGCTTCTCTACATTGATTCTGTGGTGACTTTCTGTCTGTGAAGGAAATCTGGAGAGCCTGGAAATTTCTGGCCTATTCCACCCTCTTCCCAGAATGCCCCTCACTCAGGCTGATCACCTTGAAGTTGGTCACCTTAAGACAGAAGATGGTAGATGTCTAATCCTTCCAATTCAGCAATTCTTCCTGGTTCTGAGCAGAGTTCTCTTGGTAAAAGACCCTACCCTTAATATGATTGCTAGCCAGTTACATTTCCTAGATTCTTTTTTTTTCTTTTTGGAGGGGTGAAGGTAGGGCAATTGTGGTTAAGTGACTTGCCCAAGGTCACATAGCTAGTAAGTGTTAAGTGTCTGAGGCTGGATTTGAACTCAGGTTCTCCTGACTCCAGGGCTGGTGCTCTATTTACTGTACCACCTAGCCACCCCCCATTTCCTAGATTCTTGAGGGGTCCTATGCAGATGAGTGGTTGGAAACAAAGCTATAGAATCAGTCTGTGCTCTGGAACAAAATCCAAGGTGTGGAATTCTTACTCTTGAAAGAGCTTCCCCTCAGTTTTTGGCGTTTCTGTTTTTTTCTCTTCCAAACTTCCACTTTGCTGAATTCTAAAGGGGACACAGCTCTACATCAGAGTCTACTAAAGGCAGAACTTTATGGGGGGTGTTATGGGGATTTAAAGAATAATAACATAAACATGTAAAAAACTAGCATTATAATGTGATTTATGCTATGTGACTATGTGAGTGGGACAGACCTACTGTCATGGGAGGAAGAAATCCCTTTGGTTCATCCAACCCAAGATTTTATCTCCAAAGGGAATAGTAGGGATGTGTGAGGGGGTAGCTAGATTGTTGCCTCAAAGAGTGAGGATAAATTACTTGACAAATATTTAAGAATATAGTATTTAGAACTGAAAGGGACTTACTGATTGACTTAGTTCCTGTCCATTCCTGACACTAGAATCACAGAATCATATCAGATTTTATATTCAGCTCTAGTTTTTTTTTTTATCAAGAATACTTGATAGTCCTCTGTTTAATTCAATTTCTGTTTTCCCCCTGAAGGATTATGCTCAGCTTTGCTGGGTAGGCTGTTCTTGGTTGTAATCCTAACTCCTTTACCTTCTGGAATATCATATTCCAAACCCTCCGATCCTTTAATGTGGAAGCTGCTAATTCTTGTGATTGTGACTTCATGATATTTGAATTTTTTTTTCTGGCTGCTTGCAATATTTTCTCCTTAACCTAAGAGCTCTGGAATTTGACTATGATATTCCTGGGAGTTTTCATTTTGGGATCTCTTTCAGGAGGTGATTGGTGAATTTCTTCAATGTCTATTTTGCCTTTTGGTTCTAAGATATCAGGGCAGTTTTCCTTTATGATTTCTTGAAAGATGCTGTCCAAGCTCTTTTTTTGGATCATGGCTTTCAGGTAGTCCAAAAAATTTTAAATTATCTTTCCCGGATCTATTTTCCAGGCCAATTGCTTTTCCAATGTGATATTTTACGTTTTCTTCTATTTTTCATTCTTTTGATTTTATTTTATTGTTTCTTGATGCCTCATGAGTCATTAGCTTCCACTTGCCCAATTCTAATTCTTTTTTTTTTTTTTTTTTTAGCTTTTTGAAGCAGGGAGGCAGGGCAATTAGGGTAAGTGACTTGCCTAAGGTCATACAGCTAGTAAGTGTTAAGTGTCTGGGGCTGGATTTGAACTCAGGTCCTCCTGATTCCAGGGCCAGTGCTCTATTCACTGCATCACATTGCCTCCCCACCAATTCTAATTCTTAAAGAATTTTTCTTCATTGAGCTTTTGGTACCTTCTTGTCCATCTGGCCAATTCTACTTTTTTAAGGAGTTGTTTTCTTCAATGAATCCTCGTACATTTCCTACCATTTTCTTATGCTTCCTTTTCTAAGCTGTTGATTCTTTTTTCACGATTCTCTTATATCTCTCTCATTTCTTTTCCCAGTTTTTCTTCTACATTTCTTATGTGAATTTTTAAATCCTTTTTGAACTCTTCCAGAAGTTTTTTTGGGGGGAGGGCTGAGACCAGTTCACTTTGAGGCTTCACATGTAGCTGTTTTGACATTGTTGTGCTTTTCTGAACTTGTGTTTTGATCTTCCTTGTCACCATAGTAACTTTTTTTTAGAGGGGGAAGGCAAGGCAATTGGGGTTAAGTGGCTTGACCAAGGTCATACAGCTAGTAAATGTGTCAAGTGTCTGAGGCTGCATTTGAACTCAGGTCCTCCTGACTCCAGGGGTGGTGCTCTATTCACAGCGCCACCTAGCTAACTTTCTATGGTCATATTCTTTTGTTGTTGTTTACTCACTTTTTCAGTCTATTTTCTGACTTTTAATTTTATGTTTAAGTTGGGCCCTGCTCCTGCATGAAGGGAACACTGTCCCAATCTTCTTGTACAAGACCTTGCTGCTGGCTTGTTGCACCCAGACTGTGGGGCCTCACCACTGGCTTCCTGGGACATGGTCTACTGCTGCATTGCCTGGACGCTGTCTACACTGGACTACATTTTTAAGTGAAGCAGACATTTCCTGCTGATCTTCTAAGTTGTCTTGGGCTAGAAAATTATTTCACCTTCTTTTTTTCTTTGTTCTGATGATTCAGAATTCATTTCGAAGCATTATATCATAGGTGTTTAGAGGTGAATTTGGGAGAATTTGGGCAAGTTCCTGCCTTACTCCACCATCTTGACTTGGCCCTTCCCTGTGACTTCTACCTTCCTCTTAAGACTCTCTCTTCCCTTGCCACTGTCCAATCCTATTTTCCTTTTGAATATAATATTATTTCTATGCTATAATCTTTTTGTGTCTTTCTGTGTAATTGGGTTCAATTTTCCTTTATCTGGTTCATAGAATGCCCATCCCTCCCTGTTTAAATGCTTTTCATCTTTTGTATATCTATTATGTGTCATTGATTTCCTCTTCCTTTCTTTCCCAGCATAATCCCCTATCCCTCTCATTTTTGCCTTTTCTTGATACCATAAAAACAACAAAACTGAATCCAGGCTATGTCTCTGTCATATTTATCTTTCATGAAGTTACTAGAATTCTGAAAAGACACTTGCTTTTTATCCCCCATTTGCATGTAAAAAATTCATAACCACTCCATCCTTTCCAAATGAACAAATTGTATGCCTTTCTCTTGGCTCCTGGGTTTCTGTTTCAAAATGCCTGATCATTTCTGGTCTTTTCATCATGCTGGTTGCTTCACTCTTCTCAGAGAGGGGGTACTGCACTAGATTTATAGCTATCTTTTCTCTTCTCGTATTGCTAATATGGGGAAATGCTTTTTTTCTTAAGTTAAATACACTTTACTGGGTTACTATCCTTTAAAGAGGAAGAGGTGCTCCAAACTTATGGCCAAAGACTTGACTCATTCTCACCAAATGCTAGTTACACAAAAGATCATCACACATAGCAAGAAACAGCAGCTAAGCTAATTTTTTCTAAGCAGATAGCAAACATAAATCAGAGAAATTGTATAGATTAAAATGTATTAGATAATGCACAAAGAGAATGAGCTCTCCTATTAGGAGCAAGATAACTCAACTCAACTGAGACAAAAAGACCCTGGTCTTACCCCAGGAGAAATTCCCTGCAGTCTCTAGAGACGCAAGCTGGCAATCAGGGACATTTGAGGAGTCAGCTTTACCCGACATGTCTGTTGCTTCCCCAAGTCTGTTTTCTTTCTCTCTAGATTTTCCCATGAAGAGATCTGCACCTATATGGGTCCTCTCTTGAAGAAGGAAAGACGATTCTCTTTTTTCTGATGCTACCTCTACCCTTGCACAGGATCACAGCATAAAATAATCACTTTATCATTGAGAAGAATTTTATGCTAATGGTAGATATTTGAATCAAAGATCACAATAGCATCATAATTTTTGGGGCTCATCAAGTGCTTAGGGAAGACTAGCACCTCTAGCGTGAGGGCTTTCCAAATGCTCTTCAGGGCTACTCATCCTCCTTTGGCCTCTGCCTTTCATTCAGCTCTCACCTGTGGTTCCAAGAAGCTGGAGCATGCGCAGAGACCACATTCCAGTAAACCTTTTTGGCAGATGGGCTAACCCAGGCTGAAGGTAATTTGATGGACCTCAAATCCTTCAGTGAGTTAGGGGGATATCTACCTGAAGGATATGAAGACTTCCCCTGGTAGAATGAGTGGATGAGAATAATTGTTCCAATGGTCATGCAAGTGGCTGAAGCAGGCCCCTTGGAGCTCTTAGGGGTTGGTCAGATATCAAAAAGGCCACATATATTCACTGCATCCCAGGCTATTGCCAGTCATTCTTGACTTTTGTCTGGCCACTGGCCTTCAAAGACTCAGGAAGAGAGTGAGGCTGACCACTCTGTGTAGCTCTGCCTCACTTAAATCCAATTCATGTACAAGTTGAGACATCATCCCGCGATGTCATTGGTCCTCTTCAAAAACAAAGGATGAATGACACAATTTTAGACCTGGAAAGAGAACTTACAGATCATCCATTCTAACCCTCTCATTTTACATATGAGAATACAGAGGCCCACAGAGGTTAAGAGATTTTCTTAATGTCACAGAGAAACTAAATGGTGGAACTGGGATTTGAATTCATGTCCTTTGATTTTAAATTTCCCCTGCTTCAATACTACGCTTATAACCATATTGAATTGGGACCAATGCCCAGGCCTCTGGAGCTATGTGACCTTGGAAAGGTGGAAGGGGGAGTTGTCTAAGTGCTTACTGACTGAATATCTTGGGGATTCTTTGGCTTGTGGGAAAGCCAGCACATGGTTCTGAACACCCTCTGATGAAATCAATTGCCTTGAGGCCTGAAGATGGTGCCACCTGGTGGCCAAATGACATGCTGCGCTCTCTAGCTGATACTTAATTAACAAAACTACAGACTACTTTCAGGAGATTTCAGAAAGTAGGGTAGCAAGCCAGGTGTGGAAAACTCTTGTTGTTGAAATAACACCAAGTGGATGCTCATGCCCATTCAGACGGTTATACTTGAATTTACTCATTTCTTCCCAAAGGAGAATGTAAGCTTCATGAGGTCAGACACATTTTTCATAAAAAAAAAAAAATTGCCAGCCAAGCACACAATAGACACTTAATACATGCTTATTGAATTGCATTTAATTAAAAGCTGAACTGATTACATTTTAAATAAAAAAGTAATGGGTTGAGTAGGTGCTCAATGGCATTCACCTTATTCATCCTAATAACTGATTCCCTTCTCAAGCCCCACCAGGGAGTGCTTTGACCTTTGGAATCTATTATTCAGGCAACTCACAAGGCTCCTATATTTGGAACAGGAAAGGACTTCAGACACAGAGTCGTAGGTCACCTAATCAATCCCCTTCATGAGGAAACTGGGGCCTAGGGTGGCTCAGTGGTTCAGCCTGAGATCCCAGAGGCTGTGAGGAGGAGAGCTGAGCTTTGAACCCAGACACTCAATTCAATACTTTTTCTATTGTACTTGCACTCCTTGTTCTATGCCTGTCTGTAAGGTGTGTTTCTGTGAATCATTGTCTAAAGATACCTCTGTCTACCTTGGGGAAATTAACAGCCTGGCAGCCATATGATATCAATAGCCTTTGTATTTCTACAACACTTGTCTTCCCAGGATCACACTGTAAAGTTCACAGTCTGATTTTCAGCAATTCAGAATGTTATCTTATTGATTTCAACACTTAGGAGAGATAAGGAGTGGAATGAAGGGAAGGGAGAAAAAGGGAGGGAGGGAGGGAGAGAGAGGAGGAAAGGAGAAAAGGAGAAGGGGAGAGGAAGGGAGAAAAAAGAGGGAGAGAGAAAGGCAGAGAGAGAGACAGAGGGGGGGAGAGGATTGTTTTCTTTGTTTTACAGATGCCAAGATGCAGAAAGTTTCATAGGATCATAGATGTAAAACACCAATGGACGTCAGAGATCATCTACGTCATTTTCCTTCTTCCTTTTTTGTAAATGAGGAGATAGGGAACCAGCCAGGTAGAGTGACTTCCCAAAGGCCAGGCAGCCAGGCAGGTCTTTAATATAAGAACTGACATTCAAACCCAGATCTTTTGACTTCAGTTCCAGTGCTCATTCAACTGCTTGGGCTTCCCTTCTATAACTCTTTTCCCTTGACTTAAAATGAAGAGAGGTTCAAGTATTCCCATGGCCTCACTTTTTAAAAATATACAGTTTCTTTGCATCCCTCTGATTTACCATCCTGTAGAGAAGCAGTATGGTAGGGGGCAGAGGTGGGGAGCTCATGGCCTTGAGGCCACACATGGCCCTCTAGATCCTCCAGAGCAGCCCTTTGACTGAATCCAACCTTCACAGAACACATCCCCTTCATACAAGGAGTTGTTTTATAAAACCTGGACTCAGTCAAAAGGCTGCACCCAAGGACCTAGAAGGCCACATGTGGCCTCAAGGCCTCAGGTTCCCTACCCCTAGTATAGGGGATGACTAGAATAGCTTCCATTTATATTTTGCTTTAAGATTTTGAAAGCAGTTTACAAATATTTTCTCACTGTTTTATACCATGTCCGTTTTATAGATGAGGAAGCCAACACAGACAAAAGTTAAGTCATTGGCTCAGGGCCACACAGCTAGTAAGTGCCTAGGGAGGGAACTCGGGTCTTTCTGACTCCAGGTACAGCGTTCTGGTCACCTGGCTGCCCCAAGGTGGTCTCAGAGGGAGGAAGTCCTGAGTTCCATTCCTAACCGACACAGATGGGCTGTGTGACCTTCCACAATTCACTTAACATCTCAGCACACAAACTGTGGAGAAGATGACAAACTGCCCTGGTACAGAAAGTTCCTCCCCAAGAATTCCTTCTACCCATGAAATCACAAGTCTGATAAAAAAGCCAAACAAAGCTGAACAATGTATCTAGTGCTTGAAGGTGGATGGAGTACATTAAATGCTGGATTTAATTGGATCCTCACAAAACTGTAGGAAGCATGTGCTATAGGCATTTCTGTTCCCATTTTACAGATAAAGAAACTGAGGTTTAATGAGAGGTTGAATGACTTGCCCATAATCACAGTATGTGAACAACAGAGATTGGATTTAAACCCACATATCTCCCAACTACAAGTCTGGCTCCCTTTCCACATCTCAGTATGGAGGCACACATGGGCATACATACATATTGGGAAGGGAAGGGAATAAACATTTATATGGTGCCTACTATGTGCTGGGCACTGTGCTAGGTGCTTTACAGATATCTTGTTCGATTCTCACAACAACCCTGTGAGGATAGGTGCTGTGATTATCCCTATGTTACAACTGAGGAAACAGAAGCAAATGGAGATTAAGTGTCTGAGGCTGGATTTGAAGTTAGGTCCACCTGACTCCAGGCTTAGTGCTCTACCCGTTGTACTGCCTGGCTGCCTACACTTTTATTTTTAGATAGTACCACTCTCCCTGAAGACTCTCTGTGTTTGTGGGAAGGTGTATTTCATTCAGCCTTTTGAGGAGAAACTGCTTTGTATCAACTGTTTTTGCTATGGCTTCTTAATAAATTCCTTTGCTTAAAGCTAATTGATATCTACTGGCTAACTTAAGGGGTAACATACTGGTTGGGTGTCACAAGTGAACTATTAGGAACCTGGCCCTTCAAGGTTATCCCTAGAATCTTGAGAGCAAGTAGCATTCACCTCTGGGATCCCAATCTCTGGACTCCCAACCTGAGTATACTGTTGGAAAAAGTAACCTCAGAAGGTTTGCTACACACACACACACACACACACACACACACACACACGTATATATGTATATATATATGTATAGATATATATGTATATGTATACATATGGGTAATATTTATCTAATTGAATAATTAGTATACTTATTAAATCTGATGAAATGTAAACTCCTGTGTAATGGACAATGTGCTTTCAAGGGGTTTCTATAAGAGTCCAGTGAACCTGTGGAAATAAAAGTACTCTGCATAAATTTGTGTTTGCTATAATCACCAAAGAAATGAGCATTTATTAAGTGCCTACAATGTTCTACGTGCTGTGCTAAGCATTGAACATACAAAAAAAGGCAAAATGTAGTTCCTGCCCTCAAGATAGCCACAGGCTAATGGGAGAGAGTCAACGTGAAAGCAACCAATTATAAATGAACTTTCAATGGGATGGATTGGAAGTCATCTATAGAGGAAGGTATTGGCATTAAGGGAGCTCAGGAAGGCTTCTTGTAGAGGTAGGATTTTAGCAGAGACTAGAAGGAAGCCAGGAGTTGGAAATGAAGAGGCAGAGAAAATACATGGAGTCAGAGATGGAGTGTCTTATGGGAGGGATAGTAAAGAGGCATATGTCACTAGATCGCCTAGGCTGGCTGTCGATGGGCATTGAATTCCCAAAAGACCATTTTATTTTTGATCCTGGAAGTGATAAGAAGCTCAGTTCTGGTATAAGGCAATGAGGTGGCAATTTTAAAGGAGTGTGTGTGTGTGATGTTATGTGTGATGATACCAAGAGTCAAAGATGAAAGCTAGATTGTGAGCCTCGGTGATTGGGAGCATGGTGGTGATCTCGATAGTAACAGGGACATTAGGAAGAAAGGGGGGGTTTGGAGAAGAAGGACCATGAGTCCTATTTTGGACATGTTCTGTTTAAGATGTCTGTGAGATATCCTATTCAAGATGTACAATAGGCAGCGTAAAGTATATATA
>CM053590.1:49591093-49609664 GCA_028646515.1 Pseudochirops corinnae | reverse complement strand
CAAACTATTGTACAATGTGAAAGTATTTGCAGATCCTATACATGATTGCACGCCACCATGGTTGGAGGGGGGTAAGGGAGGGGAGAAAATCTGAAACTCAAGTGATTGTGGAACTGAATCTTGTGAACTAAAAGTAAATAAACAAGTCTTTCAAACTTGAAAAAAAAAAAGAGTTACTACAAAGAGAGAAGGGGTGGGGGTGGGGGACTAGGCACCCCTCTCCATCACTCCAGAACTCTCTAAGGAGCAGGTGGCAGACACGTGGCAGTGACAGACATGTGCTTGCTCATGATCTGAGAGAAGAAATCTTGAGAGCAGGTTTAGCTGGTTTAGTAACCAAGGCATTGAGAGACTTTCTGCAGGAGCAAATAGAGGAAGCAGACATTGGCATGACGTCTTGCCCCAGAAGGGAAATCCCAGAAGGGAAATCCCAGCTTTTTGCTTCACAGGTTTTCTGTGATTTGCCCATTCCTGAATTTGAGAGATCAGGAGCTTTCAAGACCTTCCAGGAAAAGGATATTCCTGATGCCCTAGGCTTTTGGGTTTAGAAAGAAGATAATTAGTTCCTGTGCAGCATCCAACTTGGAGAATAAAATTGGCAAGTTACTCAAACAGTGTTATGGAAGGGGGATGTACTTATTTAGCGGCTCCAGAAGTAGGACGACCTTCTGCAGGTGGTGTCTGAGTCTGAAAAGGGCTTTTCTCCTATCCTCTCCTCTCATTCACTCGTCTCATCTCTTTGTAGCCTGATTTCTGACTTGAGCACATTACTGAAACTGTTTTCTCACAAATCACTGATGATTTCTCAGCTGCCAGATCTGATGAGTCCTCTCTGATACATTGGGCACTGTTAAACCCACTCTCTCTCCTCTCCAGGTTTTTGTGGCACTATTCAGTCCTGGTTCTCCTCATACTTATCTGACCACGCTTCTGGCTCCTTTGCTGTTCCGATGTCCATATCACACTAACTGTGGGTGGTCCCCCCAAGGTTTTATCTGAGGTCCTCTCTCTCTCTTCCCTTTCCACTCTCTTGGTAACTTCATGAGCTCCCATGGATTTAAATGCAGGGCCACCTCCAGTCTCCTGATCTATATCTGGTCACTGAACCCAGATGGCTCTGGAGGAGAAAGTGAGGCTGGTGACTTTGCACATCCCTCCCTCACTTAAATCCAATTCACTTTCATGTCATAGCTTCACCTTCCTGATGGTCCTCTTCCAGAACTAAGGACAAAGAACAACAATAGATTTAATTATCAATGCAGGAGCAGCTAGGTAGCAAAGTGAATAGAGTGCAGGACCTGGAGTCAGGAGGACCTGAGTTCAAATGCGACCTCAGACACTTGACACACTTACTGGCTGTGTGACTTTAGGCAAGTCACTTAACCCCAATTGCCTTGCCTTTCCCCCTCCCCCCCCAAGAAATTAATTATCAATGCAGATGACCAGAGAGTTCTGGAGCTGATTTGAACTTGCTTGGAGAGCCCATGGGGAGATTTTCAACTTGGAAATTGGCAAATACTATAATTTAGGGATTGATTTATTGTTTTGTGGATCGTCTAGACTTACAAATATGTTAATCATATAGATTAAATTTAAAAGTGTGTCCTTTGTACATATTTTCTGCAGAGAAATTTGTTAAACATTTGCTCTACAAAATATGACCCCCAGATTCTCTCTATTTCTGTCTCTCTGTCTCTGTCTCTTTCCTTCTTCCTCCTTTTCTCTGTCTCTGTCTCTCAGCTCTATCTCCATCAGTTCCAATCTCTCATCTGAGTTTTAGCTTCCATTACCAATTGCCCCCTGGACATTTCAAATGAGATAAACTCAACATTTCTACAAATAAATTCTTTCCCTCCAAACCTCCCTGCTTCTGTCAAAGACACTGCTAGCTTTCTAATCTTCCAGATTTGTAATTCAGCGTGTTCCCTGATTCCTCATTCTCGAGCTCACAGAGTTTCCAGTGAGTTGCCAGCTTTTCCTATTTCTTCTACCTTCGAGTATCTCACATCTGATCCCTTCTCTTCACTCCCAGAGCTGCCGTCCTGATTCAAACCTTCACCTCTCATTTTGATTATTATAGCAGCCTTCCTTCCTGAAGCAAATTTCTCACTACTTCAGACCATTCTACACATGTTGCCAAAGTAATTTTCTTTAAATGTACCATCTCTCCTCAAGAAACTTCAGTGACTCCCTAGTGCTTTTAGGATAAAAATGATAAGCTCCTGGGTTCAACTTTTAAAGTCTGGCACAACCTGGCCCCAGCCTCAATGGATATTTTTCCTTCTCCTACACTTAGTGAACCGGTTAAATTGGCCTTCTCTGTGTTCCTCACTCATCATACTCAATTTCCTATCTCCGTGCCTCTGCATCTCCCGTGCTTGGAATGTTCTCCCTCTACATCATAGAGTCTTTCTCTTCCTTTAAGGTGAAAGTCAATCACCACCTTCTGCATGAACCCCGTCTTGCTCACTTCCCCAGCTGCTAGTGTCCTCTCTCCTAGACTACCTTGTATCAAACTGCTTTTATAGGTTTGTATTTTATTCATTTTACGTGTATGATTTACATGTGTATTTGTACTTAAATTTTTAATTGGATTTGTTTTTCCCCTTGGAATGCAAACTCTTGTGAGAGAACCTTGTTTCATTCTTTATTGGACCTCCAGTGTCTAGCACAGTGCTTGGCACATAGGTGTTTAATCCGTGTTTATTGATTGGGTGATTGATGAGGTCTTTCTAAACTCACATCTCCTTTAAACTTCGTGTTTCTATTAATGGCAGACTCTCCTTTCAGTCACCCAGGTTTGTAACTCAGGGGTCATCTTTGACTCTTCTTTCTTCCTCATGTCCTCCCATCCCCTATATGTAGTCATTTGCTAAATCTTGGTTCTCCCCCCATGTTACCTCTTGCATCCATATCCTTCCCTCTACTTACACTGGTACCACCTCATCACCTCTTAACCAAACTATTAAAATATCCTCCTACCTGGTCTCCATGCTTCCAGTCTCTCCCCGGTCTAACCCATCAGATGCCAAAATAATTTTTTTTATCAATCATCTTTACCGATAAAATTATACAGTATACATTCCAAATACACATTTCAAGCTTCTGGATAACAAAAATAATGTGTATGTGATGAAAACTTATTACGCAAAATGAAACTCTGCAAAATCCTAAAATTAAGTCTCAAAAACACAATATATCTATGACAAGAAGAAGAGGTAAACTAAATCACAACTTTATTTACAAAAATACTCACCAAGCCTTTTAAAAATAATAACTGCTTCAAGATTGCCACATACTAAATCTTAACAGTACAACTTGTTTTACAAAATAATTTTCTTAAGGCCCAGGTCTGATTACATTATTTCCCAGCTCTAAAACCTTCAGTAGCTTTCTATTGTCACTAAGATAAAATGTAAACTTCTTAGCCTGGCATTTAAGACCTCTCACAATTTGACTGAGGCAGCTAGGTGGCTCAGTAGATAGAACACCAGGCCCAAACTCAGGAAGAGATGGGTTAAAATCTGACCTCAGACACTTAGCTATATGACCCTAGGCAAGTCACTTAACCCTGTTTGCCTCAATTTCCTTATCTGTAAAATGAACTGGAGAAGGAAATAGCAAACCACTCCAGTGTCTTTGCCAATAAAACTCCAAATGGGCTTATGAAGTCAGACGCAGCTGAAAATGACTGAATAATTTGACTCTTCTTTTCTTTTTCAGGTTTAATTTACATTATTTCCACTTTCTTTATAATCTGGGCCAATGGGACTATTAGCTGTTCTTCAAAATGGGCATTTTGTCTTCTTTCAGTCATTTGTTCAGGACATGCTCCATGCCTGGAGGGCACTCCCTCCCCTGCCTTTTAGAATCTTAATGACTTTTAAAATTAATTTCTGGCCTTACTTGCCTCTGATGGGAGATAAGTATCTTAAGGGGAGGGACTGTTTTATTTTTGTCTTTGTATGCTCAGTGCCTGCTACAGAGCAAGTGTTCAGTATACGTGAGCAGGGTAGGGCTTTGTTATCACCATTTTGTAAGGATGAGGAAGCAGAGGTCCCAGAGAATTGCTCAAGATCAGATGGCTTGTAAGTGGAAGTATCAGGACCTGAATCTGGGTCTTCTGGAGCCCAGGCAAGCTTTCTTGCTATCACAATCTACCATGTTACCTTAAAGGCTTTCTCCAGCTATACAACAAAGTATTTGCCAGAGCTGTAAATAGCACTGGGTGGCTGGGTACAGACATTTTGGAGGACATATTCCTTCCGAGAAGGGTTCTCTACATTGTTGGTTCTCCACAGAGAATCATTGTTTCCTGATGCAGTAAAATCTTCCAATCTCTCATTGTCCAACCATGAGCTCCCAGTCTGCGAATGCCCTGTTGTGTTCTAACCCTCTCCTGGATCTCACCTTCCCCCACCACCATGCTGGGGGAATACTGCTCATGGCCCACTGCTGGGCCAGAGGAGCCATACCTTGAGAGATGATTGGCATCAGGAATGATGGTGCTATGTGTATTTACTTTTCCAGCAGTGGCTTCTGGGTCTTCCCCACTCATTTCCCCGTCACCTACCTCCCCATTCGGTTTGGTTTATCCTAGATGTCAGACTTCCTTGTAAAGATTCTTCCCTCTTTAGGGCAGCCAAGGCATCTTCTATTTCCTTTGTCTCTCTTTTAATACCTAATGCATTCTTGGCCACACAGCAGACAGACACTGAATGCTTAGTGAATGAATGAGTGACAGAGAGTAGCAGACCACCTACCTAGCTACCATATTGTCCTATTTATCACAAACTATTACAGAATCTGAGGGCCTCAAAGAACCTTGGAGACCACATAGTCTAATCTTGTTATTTTATCGACGAGGTAGTAGGGAGTCTTGGACTAGTTATGTGGCTGTGGGAATCACTTCACTCCTCTGAGATTCACCTGTTTTCTCACCTATAAAATACTTACTTTATATCTTTTGCGGAAATGATCTTTAAAAATTTTTATTTATTTTTAATTTATGAGACAAAAGAACCATTTCCATAACATAGTAGAATAAAAAAGATGCTTGCACATGAAGCTGCAAATCTGTTATGCATAATTAATCTTAAAGTTCTAGGTAAATGTGAGCTTCCTACCTGAGGCTCAGAGAGGGAAAGGGATTTGATTCTAGATCAATAGTGGCCAAGTTGAGACTAGAACTATGGTTTCTGATTCCCAGTCTGGGGCTATTTCCACTATCCTGGACTTGTTCTCCCATTTCTCCAAAGATGAACAAAATCTTTATATTTTCCTATGGTTTGGGTTTATGTAGAGAGAACAGCAATTTTGGTGCTTTCAGGAAAGGAGGATACCACCATCCTTGCTTAAATCTAATTCACTTGTGTGTCATGGCATCACCTCTCTGATGTCATGTTCCTCTTTGAGAATGAAAGATAAACAACAACCTTTGTGAGTAGGAGGAGCTGCTCTTTGCCTTTCCTAGTTGTCCTCATCTGTATCTGGCCACTGGCCCCGGAGGAGAAAGTGAGGCTGATGGCTTTGCACAGCCCTGCCTCACTTAAATCACTTGCATGTCATAGCCTCACCTCCCTGCCTAATGTCTTGGTCCTCTTTGAGAAGAAAGGACAAACAACAACAGTGCCACCCTATCTCTCAATTGACTCCAGGCCTAGTTCACTAAGTGCCCATTGGACATCTCTAGCTAGATGTCCCGTGGTCATATCAAACTCAACATTTCCCCAACAGGATACATTATCTTTCTCCAAACTTAGCCTTCTTCCCAACTTCGCTCTTTCTGTGGAGGGCACCACCATCCTTTTGGTCATCTGGGTTCATAGCCTGGAAGTCATTTTGAATTCTTCCTCCTTATTCATTGCCCCTCTCACATACAACCAATTGCCAGATCTAGCCAATTCTACCTTCCAAATATTTCTCAGATCTATCTCTTTCTGCCCAATCATGTCATTAACCTAGATCAGGACCTCATTACTTCTCATCTGGACTATTGCAATAACTTTCTAATTGCTTTCCTGCCTTGAAGTCTCTCTTCTCTCTAACCAGTAGTTCTCAACCTGTGGGTTGCGACTGCTTTGGGGGTCAAACGACCCTTTCACAGGGGTCACAGGGGTCGCCTACGACCATCGGAAAACACATATTTACAATGGTCTTAGGAACCGAGACACCGCTCCTCTATCCATCTCCAGGCAGGTCCGCTCACATGCAGATACACCCACATATGAGTATTAAAGGGTCGCAGCATTAGGAAGGTTGAGAACCACTGCTCTAATACAACCCAATAAAGGTCAAATTTATATTTGTAAAGCACAGGTCTGACTGTGTCACTGGCTCCATATTGCCTCTAGAATCAAATTCAGTCTCCTCTGTCTGGCATTTAGAGCTTTTCTTATCTGGCTGCAGCCTACATTATTTTTCACTTAATCTGTGTTCCTGGAGAGCTGATCTATTGGTTGGTTGTCTGTCTTTCATGGATCCAGCAGGCATTTACCAAGTGATCCCAAAGTGCCAGGCACTGTGTGCTAGGAGCTCATATGTGACATTCTCCTGTTTTGGGCATTCCACCTGCCATCCCCAGTCTTTGCGAGGCAGTCCTCCATGCCTGGAATGCTCCTCTTTCTCACCTCCACCCTGTAGGATCCTAGCTTCTTTTAAGACTCAGCTCCCATGCTATCTCCTTACAGAGACCTTTTGTTATCCCCTCAACAGCTAGCATTCAACCCTGGACGTTACATTGACTTTGATCAAATGAAATCATAAACAGTGGATCCCCCAAAACATGGTGCAGTTCCAAACAGTTGGGACATGCTATATGCAAAGTGATTGGCTAAACTTAAGTTTAAACTCAATATTAATGTTATCTATTGTTCCAGGGGCAGCTAGGTGCTATAGTGGATAGAGTACTGGGCGTGGAGTCAGGAAGACTCATCTTCCTGAGTTCAGAAATTTGACCTCAAACACTAGCTGTGTGACCCTGGACAAGTCACTTAACTCTGTTTGCCTTAGTTTCCTCATCTGTAAAATGAACTGGAGAAGGAAATGGCAAACTACTCCAGTCTTGCTGCCAAAAACAACAACAATAACAACAAAAAAAACCCCAACAAAACCCAAATGGGGTCACAAAGAATTCCACATAACTGAACAACAAGCGTGTTGTTGTTAGTATTTTAATTTATTTTTATATGTTTCCACCAATGGAATGTAAGGTCCTTGAGGGTAGAGACTCTTGTTTTTAGCTCTGAAGCCCCAGCACCTGGGCCAGCACTTTGCCTGCGGCATGCATGGCAAGCCTTTAATAAATGCTTATTGAGTGAAGGACTGACTGCTAACATTTTGGTCTGCATATTCCCAGGGCTTAGCTTAGTGCCTCATAGCTGCTTATCTCTGATTGATTCTTACACTTCCTCAAATTGAGCTTTTTAGATATAGCTTAACTTTCTTCAGGGCCTTTTCCTCTGTTAATTTTCCTGGTTTACGGAGAGAGAAAAAGACAAGGACTAGAATGGGTCTAGAGAATTGTTATTTAAAAGAAAAACACATTGAAGTGAAAACCAAAAAAATTTAGGCTTAAACTGAAAAGGAAAACCACCCTACCATGTTCCTCCTCTTCTCCTCACATTCCTACCCTGAGGTGTCTGTTGTCAGCTACTGTTACAGGTAGAAGCTCTGTCTCCAACAGGCCATTAGGTAGGGCTCAGGCTCACAATGGAAGAAGGTTGAAGCTGCCCAGAAGACCACAGAGCAGTGGCTGGAGGAGGAGAGGGGCCAACCAAATGAGGGAACATAATTACAGACTGTTAACAACACTCTTGGGCCAGGCCTGGAGTCTAGAAGACTTTATTTCCTGAGTTCAAATCTGGCTTCAGACGCTTAGTAGCTGGATGACCCTGGACAAGTCACTTAACTCTCCTTGCCTCAGTTTTCTCATCTGTAAAATGATCCAGAGAAGGAAATGGCAAACCACTCCACTATTTTTACCAAGAAAACCCCTAATGGGGTCACAAAGACAGAAAATGAAAAATCACCATACAACAATAAACACTTTTGATGAAGGAGGAAGGAAAATGATTTTAAATGGGAGGATGATGTTGAAAATTTCCTGGACCAAAGATCCAAGAAATTATAGGTAGGCCCAGATTCTCAATGGCTTATTCATTTTACACCTTGTTATTCTGCTTTGAACCAAATGTGTGGTGTTACATAATGGAGATAAAGAAACATTCAGGGCTCATTTGAAACATCAGGTTTTGTTCCAGCCTGATAAAGCCACAGGTCGATTATTTCCTCTTATTATAGAGGGAGAAGCATTGGCCCTAAAGTTTGCTTCTTGATTAAGCCTGATGTGGCCTCCATCTTTGGAGATTACATGTCATTTTGGGCAAGGGTTCATGTACAAAGATTCACAGAATCTTAGTGAATCACAGAGACTCTTGACTTGCTACTCTCCCAGCCCACCCTTATACTGGTTCTTTGGGTCCCCACCCTCTTGGGTTGTAGAGGTAACTCCAAGGGTGCGTTGGGATTATTTCTAGGACTGCTTCTCTTGAGCTCCTGATATGGTACGTTCTCCTCATTATTAACTGACAGCTAATAGCTCCCAATATCAGCTAACCTGTCAATATCTCCTCGATATCATTAACATCAATTAGCTTTAACAAAGGGATATGGCTGCTTTCTTTCTTTTTCTCTGTGACTCATCTTTCCTGATGTTAGGTTCATGAATATTCAGACAGAGCATAACAGATGAGGATCCTGTGAGCTCTGAAAGGTTGGAAGAGCCAGCCAGTCAGTCAGTAAAGATTATTGGTGAAGCACCTACTATGTGCCAGGCCCTGTGCTAAGCACTAGGGATAC
Organism: Pseudochirops corinnae; assembly: GCA_028646515.1. NCBI lineage: Eukaryota > Metazoa > Chordata > Mammalia > Diprotodontia > Pseudocheiridae > Pseudochirops > Pseudochirops corinnae. The sequence goes on along the minus strand of CM053590.1, from coordinate 49,600,805 downwards.
AAAGAAAGGCAAAAGACTGTCCTTGCTCTCAAGGAGATCATAGTCTAATGGGGAAGACAACATGCAAAAAATGATGTACAAACAAGTTATGTGCAAGCTAAATTTGAAATACTCAGCAGAAGGAAGGCACTAGAATTTAGGGGGGTTGGGAAAGGTTTCCTGTAGAAGGTGGGGTTTTAGTTGGGACATGAAGGCAATCAGGGAGGTGAGAAGGCAAAGATGAGGAGAGAGAGCCAGTGCAAATGCCTGGAGCCAAGAGTTGGAATATCTTTTTAGAGCAACAGCAAGGAGACCAATGTCACTGGATGGAAGAGGATGTGGTGGGATAGAGAGTGTAAGAGCACTGGAAAAGTAGAGGGGGCAGATTGTGAGAGTCTTTGAAAGCCAAACGGAAGATTTTCTACGTGATCCTAGAGGAGATGGGGAAACCCTGGAGTTCACTGAGTAGGGGGATAGCATAGTTGTCCGTACTTTTATATCACTTTGAAAGTTGAGTGAGGGATGGGCTGGAGTGGGGAGAGAATGATGGCAGAAAGGCCAGCCAGCAGGCTACTGTGATAGTCCAGGATGAAGCCTAGCAACTGGAGTAGGTAATAGAGTCTGCTGGTAGCTAAAGCAACCTTAATCCAGTAAAGAGTGGTGTGTAGCTGATGCACTGGCCTAAAAATGAGAGCAATTGTTCTGTGGACTATATCTGGGACCCAGCCTGTAGAAACAAGTAGGAGTTGGGAAGTAACCTTGGAGGGGGTACTATAATACAGTGAACATGAACTAAGCAGATCACTATGCTAGGCACTGGGAAAATTCAAATTTTAGATAAGACATAGTCCCTACCCTCAAGAGGCTTTTAGTCTAGTTCAGTGGTTCTCAGACTTTTTGGCGCCAGGACTCCTTTATACTCTAAAAATTATTGAGGAGCTTTCATTGATGTGGACTACATCTATCAATATTAGAAATTAAAATGTCTTTATTATATGTTATGTTATATCATCATGTCATAGTACAATAAAAATAGTTTTAATCTTTTGGACCCCTTGAAAGGGTCTTGGGGGCATCTAGAGGTCCTTGGACTATATCACACTTGGAGAACCTCTGATCCGATTGTGTATTACTTTACTCACTTTATAGATGAAGAAGCTGAGACTCAGACACTTACTCAGAGTTATTCAGCTAGTAAACATCAGAGCTGGGATGGGCTTCTGATCCCCAAACAAGGCCCTTTCTATCACACTATTCTGTGGTCAGTAGATATGTTCTTTCACCATGGAAGCCTGAACTTAGACCCCTACATCAAGGGCTGCAGTGCATCAAGGATTTTTGGTTGACTGTAGCTGGTTTTTTCTGATGATGGGAGCCCTGGTCTAAGGATGACGATGATGACAATGATGATAGCTAGTGTTTATATGGTGCTTTACGGTTTGCAAAGTACTTTATAAATATCTCATTTTATCCTCACAACAGTCCAGGGAGGTAGGGGCTAGCATTATTATTATACCCATTTTACAGATGAGGAAACTAAGGCATATAGAGGTTAAATGAGTTGCTTGGGATCACACAGCTAGTTGGATATCTGAATCAGGATTTTAATTCAAGTCTTCCTGACTCCAAGTGCCATGCACTTTCCACTGTACCAGCTAAAGGCCAATGGTATCGAGAGCATTAGTAGTGGAAGAAATCTTAGGGACTACCTAGTTCTGCCCCCCATCCCAGCCTTGCCCAAGATCACACACAGCTGGGTCTGACCACTTAGCAGACCAGTTTCCTTTGCTTGGAATCATGGCCCCAAAGCTGTAACCTTAACCCAGGGCAGCCGTCTTCACAATCCATGCTGAAGATCACAAGAGGGAGCAGCAGGGAAGGTGGAAGTAGACCCACTCAATTCCAGCCCAACTGCTGGAAGAATGCTCCGGTGGAAATGCCCTCCGCAGCCTGGGTCAGTGGTCTGTCTTTGACCATAGAGGATGAAACACTGAGCCTTGCCTGTCACAGGAAAAGAAGTTTTTCCCGGTGTGTTACGCTGTGGGCTCAATTCATTAATTCTCAGAACAATATTCAATCTAGCCACAAGGTGGAGGAACTGCTTCGCTTACAATTCCCCCTCCCTAATGTCTATCTGGTATGCACGCCGTCTGAGAGCTAGTGAGTAAGCACATAGGGAGGAAGAGACATTTAGAGGAAAGGGAGGCTTGCAAGCCGAATATGTGGAATCCTAAGGGGAAAAGACACACAAAAGCCCTGCCGGGTTGCATGCTGTTGATCATATACCTCATGACAGAAGGGTTTTTCTTTACTAAATATTTTTAATCCCTCAGTCAATAAGAATTAAGCCCCAGCTAGAAGCCAGGTGTTATGCTGGAAGCTGGTGGGGAGCAGACCATCCTCTTTATGTCCTTCAACCTCCAAGTCGTAAGGAGTTTTTTTTTTTGCTTTTTGGAGGGGAGATTTGGGGTTAAGTGACTTGCCCAAGGTCACATGGCTAGTATCTGCACCACCTAGCCACCCTTAAGTCTTAAGTTTTTCATTTTGGTTTGGGTCTATAACTTCATGGTGTGAGGAACTCACAATCAACCAATCAATCTAGTATGGAAATCAATTAATCTGGACTCCCTTTGGGGAAACTCCTTCCACCAAGATAGATCAGTTGCAATTTAGAGCCTTAGAGAGTTTTTTATGGGTAACCAGAGTTTAAGGGCATTGCTCTGGGTCATTGTCCCAGGTAAGACTTGAACATGTTTTTTCCTGACTCCCAGACAGCCCCTCTACCTACTATGACGGCACCATGTCTCAGTTCAGTTTGTAAGTTAACAAAAAAAGGTTATTATGCAAGAACAATGTGCCTTCAGGAATGACCACAAATAGAATTAGCTTTCCCTAAGACCTGGGCATCTCACTTTTTTTTTTTTTCTTTTTGGAGGGCAATTGGGGTTAAGCAACTTGCCCAAAGTCACACAGCTAGTAAGTGTGTCAAGTGTTTGAGGCCGAATTTGAACTCAGGTCCTCTTCACTCCAGGGCGAGTGTTCTATTCACTGCCACCTAGCAGCCCCAGGACATCTTGCTTTCAAGTTTAAGCTATGTCCCTGCATGCTTTGGTGTGAGCACTAGAGTCAAATCATTATTTTGGTGCAGGCAAGTATCTGTATTTAGCAAGATAGTCCACTCTAATGAACAAAGGCCAGAGAAAGAAACACAAGAATTCAAGAGCTCTAATATTTCAGGAGAGAAAATAACCTGTGATATTGACCGTAGGGGAACAACAGTAAGCTTTTCCATTCCCAAGGAAGCAGTGTGACTTAGTTCTCAAAGTTTTTGGTGGCAGGATCCTTTACACTCTTAAAAATTACTGAAGTCCCCCAAAGGAATTTTGTTTATGTGGATATGTATTAATCTTGACAATATTAGAAATTAAAACCTCTTAGTATTATTATGATGAAAGTAGCTTCCCCCCCAACAGGTTATTTTTATTTTATTAACCTTATATATGTTTTTTAAACATTCTTTTAAAAATTTTAAGTTCCAAATTCTTCCCATCCCTTCAGTCTCTCCCCACCCACTAAGAAGACAAGCCATATGATACCCATTATACATGTGAAGTCATGAAAACCATATGAAAATAGTTTTGACCTCATGGACCCCTTAAAAGAGTTTCAGACTCCCCAAGGGGTCCTAGGATGGCACTTTGAACTGCCACCTTCATTCAAATCAAGATGAAAGTGACACACCAGGCAAGCTGATGAGTATGGGCTCCGCTTGAATCCTGGTTACAATGAGACAATGAAGGAAGATTATACAACACTTGAAAAGGCAGCCCTAGAACTGCCTTTTTTTAGATCCTCAGAAATACAAATTATTTTTCAAGGAACTGCAGCTTCTTACTGTGTTTTGGAAAAATCATTAGACCTAGAGCCTGGAAACCTGCTGATCTCCTTTGAAGACAGTGTGGTTCAGTGGTAAGAGCTATGGCTTGAGTTAGAGGACCTAGATTTGAATTCCCAGCTATGATCCTATGAATCTTAGTCCTCTATACCATGAAGGGATTGGCTACTGGGCTGCCATACTCAGACCTACAAGGGTGGTACTGTTCTTAGCATTTTCCTTCTGACTATTTCTTATATAGGAGGCCAGCTCTAGTCATCTTGATCTATATCTGGCCACTGGACCCAGATGGCTCAGGAGGAGAAAGTGAGGCTGGTGACCTTGCACAGTCCTCCCTCACTTAAATCTAATTCACTTGTAACTAGTGTCATCATCTTCCTGATGTCATGGTCTTCTTCGAGAATGAAGGACAAACAACAATTTCTTATGATGGACAATTTAGATCCTACTTCTTTGCATTTGCCCAGGTTGTGCCACTTATCTGGAAAGCATCTCCTCCTCTCTTCTCTCTCTTAGACTCTCTGGCTTCCTTCAAAGGTAGCTCAAGTGCTTCTTGCCACATGAAGCCTTTTCTGATTCCTGTCCCCATCACCTCTTCTGCTGTAATTTCATTGCGAATATAAGATCCCTGAGGGTAGCATCATAGATTTAGAGCTGAAGGGGACCTGAGAGGTCACAGAATCCAACCTCTTCATTTTATAGATAACACTTCTTTTTCATTTTCATGTTTTCTAGTACCTAGCACCATGTCCAATGCACAGCACACATTTAATAAATATTTGTTCATTGAGGCTACAATGAAGTCACTCTCCTGTCTAGTTCTGAGACAAAAAGTAGGGGAAAACATGAAAGTGTCCTGAGTTGAGTCATGGCTTTGACACTAACTAGCTATGTGACCTTGGTTGTGTCAGCCTCTCTGGGCCTCAGTATCCTCTATAAGATGAATGGGCTAGACTAGGTGACTTCTAAGGACTCATCATTTTAGATGACTTAATCAATTCCTGTTGGATATAATTCTGGGGGTTGCAGCTGGACTGGATTAGAACCGTGGGTTCTAAGTGCCTGGCTCATGCATCATGAATCATGTATCATGCCTCATGCACCAAATGTACTCAAGTGACTCTGAGTCTCTTGCTCTCAACCCATGGGGCCACAACTTGGAGTTGCTTTGTTAACTTTAGGAACAGAAATGGAAAAAGACAGTAGGATTCTGGCTTGCGATTTTAGTGTGTTGGTTCTCGTTGATGTCTTAGAAACACAGAAAAAACTTTTTTGCACTGCTGAACAAAGATGTAATTTTTGTCCATACATGGCCCCCTAGATCTGAGATCCCAAATAATGTTCCATTCAGATTTAAGGCATAATTCAATGGTTTTCACCATCCAGCCCCCTGTTTCTTTGTCCTCTCTTCCTCCAATGTACAGAATCCCAAAGCACATAGGACTGCTTTGCAAGCTGATTAAAAAAGATGCACACATAGGAAGGAGAGTTCCCCTGGTGAGATTCAGTCATTAAGGGTCTTGATGAAGAATGAGGGTGATAATCCTTGGAACTAGCGAGGCAAAGGAAGCCATAGCCCTCCGGCAGCAGGGAGAGGTGGTGCCTTGCTAATGTTTGAGCAAATGGGGCACAGGAAATGAGAGAATGGCTCTCTGGAGGGCTGCCACATTCTGCCACTTAGCGGCACAGGATTAGAGGTCATAGAATCCCAACCTTTTAGAGTTTTAAAGGGCCTCAGGGGTCATCTGGTCCAGCTGCCTCATTTTTCAGATAAGGAAACTGAGGCTTATAGTGACTAGTTCAAGTTTATGTAATAATTTAGTGACAAAGTGAAGACTCCTTACTGTTTTAGTTCATATTTACCAACCTGTTTTAGTACATCCTAATTTAGGCAAACTATAGCTCATGGAATCCTGGATTTAGAGCTGACTGCAGTCTTAGAAACTATCTGGTTCAATCTCATCCTTTTACAGATTAAGAAACTGAGGTAGGTAAATTGACTTTCCAGATGTCAAAAAGGTAATAAGTGTCAGAGGTGAGATTTCAATCCAGGTCCTTTGGTTCCAAAGTCAATGCTCTTTGCATTATATCAATTCTAGTTTGTGTGGACTAGCTAGGTGGTGCCATAGTACACAAAATGCTGGACCTGGAGTGAGGAAGACTCATCTTCCCGAGTTCAAATCTGGCCTCAGACATTTACTAGCTGTGTGACCTTGGGCAAGTTACTTAACCCTCTTTGCCTCAGTTTCCTCATCTGTAAAATGAGCTGCAGAAGGAAATGGCAAACCCCTCTCATATCTCTGTTAAGAAAGCCCCAAATGGGGTCATGGCGAATCAGACATGACTGAAATGACTGAACAACAACAACACGCGATAGTTTGCTCAGTGTCCACTGACCAGGTATTAGTTTTTTGGAAGGACAGAATCTCAGAGTTGGGAAGATGCCATCTAGTCCAAATGGAATCTCCTGAGATCTACTGTATGCTGTCCTGAGAAGTGATCATCCAGCCTTCACTTGAAGGCCTCCAGAGAAGGGCAACCCACTTATTAACTACAACTGATTTTTGTAGAGAGCATTGATTGTTTGCCAAATATTTTACATCTATGATCTCATTTGGCCCTTATAACTGCTTTGCAAGGCAAGTGATAGAGGCCTCATTGCCCCCATTTTAGAGATGGAGAAACTCAGGGTCAGTGAGATTAAATGATTTATCTGTTTATAGATATAGTAAGTATCTGGGGCAGGATTTGGGCCTGATTCTGTCTGGCTTGAAGTCTAGCAATCTCTGCAGCGCTGCCCTGTCTCCTAAAACAGCCCATTCTCCTGTTTGATGGCTGTAATTGTTGGGAAGTTTTTCCTTATGTTGTTTCTAGGTCTTCCTTCAGAATCTAAGCAGAGCATCTCTTTGAGGCAACAGTCCTTCACATTCATGGAGACAGCTATCCAGTGTCCCCAAAGCCTTTATTTCCTTACATGGCATGGCCCATAATCCCCCTCCTCTAATTTTATAATAATAAAATGATCGGGAGTGGGAGGTGGGGGATAGGTTAGTGGCTTGGTTCAGTGGAGAGAAGAACATGGATTCTGGACTTAGAGGGCCTCCTGTCTCTGACAAATACTGGCAAGTGACTACCCTCTGAGTACATTCAGAAAATTTGCTAGTACTATAAGTTTTCAAAGTAGACACCAGTCTGAAATGGAAGAAAGATTTCTCTCATTGGGAACTCTCTATACCACTGAAGGCACAGGTTTGGTGCAAAATCTCCTCATGTTTAAAGAGGGTTTTTTAAAGGTTTACAATGTGTTTTTCTTATCATCCTGTGAGGTCGATGAAGCAAGCATCATTCATGTTTTATGGAGGAGAAAATGGGTGATGAGAGATGACATGATTTAGCTAGGGTCCTATACCTAGTCAAGGTCAAAGCCAGGTCCCTGGATTCCAAGCCTCACATCTTTTCTCTATGTCAGGTTCAAAGTTGAGAGAAAGCAAAGTGACTTCTCCCCCAGTAGGAGCTGATTCTTGACAGTAACCAGAACAGACTAAGCATGCTGGAGGAGGGCTGAGCCCTACATAGAAATGCAGTGAACTGGGAAACTTGTCACTGTCCATTAGGGCATTAGAGTGGACTGCCATCTTGGCATTAATCTCCAGTAAGATTGTGATATATTTCCAGGTGTCCCATGACTTGAGTTTCTCTATTTTCCCCTATCTCGGCTGTTTCCACATAATACCCAATAACCTCAGAGCCATAGATCATCAGAGCCAGGAAGCATCTTGGCAATGGGTTAGCTGCCCCAACAACCTCATTTTATAGATGAGGAAATAGGGTCTGTCTAGGTCACACAGTTAATCAGTGGCAGAGCTGAAGTTTGAAGCCAGGTCTTCTGATGCCTGGTCCAGAGCTCTTTCCACTGGATCCTGATGGTTTTCTGGAAGAAAATTAAAGCAGAAAAAAAATCAGTCCATCATTTAGGTGTCTGGCTTTTTGTGTAGTCTGCTTAAATTTATTAAATGCTTGGGACTGTGTAGAAATACCGGGAACTTGTATATTTTGGGCATCAGAATCATACAAAGAGAGTTGCCAGACCATATATTAGCTGGCAATTCTAGAATGTTCGGGGTGGGGGTGGGGGTGCTTCCTTACTGGATCTGTTCCAACAAGTTTAAAGGAGAGGATGAATATACACTATGAAGACTTTTAGTGTAAGAGACTAGGCCAGTTACATATCCTTATCAACCGGTGGCTTAATGGTAAGGTGATGGAAGCCAAGGAGCCTGAAAGAGTCCATCTTTTTAAAAGGAAGATAGTTTATTAATCCTCAGCAGAGTGTAAGCTTCTTGAGGGCAAGATAGTGTCTCACTTTTGACTTTGTAACTACAGTGCCTATATATAATGCCTGGTAATTAGTGGGTGCTTAATAATTGCTTGTAGATTAATGGAATTTTTTTCTATGTCATTATTTCCTAATGCAGGCTTCCTTTCCTCCCTTCACCCTCATAACAAAGAAATGCAGTTAAACAAAACAAATAAACACACTGGCCATATCTGACAATGTATGGCTGATTCTGTACTCATATTCGTTACCCCACCCCCATCTGGGGAGAGGTGGGAATCACCTCTGGTTATGGGAGCCCTCAGAAACCACAACTGGTCATTTCATTGATCGGAATTTTCTTTCTCTCTTTTTTTTTAAAGTTTAAATTTATTAAAGAGTTGGTGTTCAGTAGATAGTGCTGAACTTGGAGTCATTAACACCTGAGTTAGCCTTAGATGCTTTACTAGCCGTGTGACCCAGGACAACTCACTTACCTTTCTCAGCCTTAATCTCCTCATCTGCAAAATGGGAATAATGATAGCACCTACCTTCCAGGGTTATAGCAAGGATTAAATAGGATTATATATATATAGTGCTTTGTCAATCTTAAAGCACAATGTAAGGGGATAGTTATTATCATTATTATTTAATATTATTCAAGGTTCTTTAGCAGGCTCAGGAGCTGCTTGGGGACTGCTTCCATCCTTGAGCATTTTGCCTTGGGGCAGAGCAGGCATCTCCTTGGTTTCCTGGGGAGAACTCCCTCATCTCAGAGAATAGAGAATTTCCTCACTTTAGCTCCGGGTGGATATATCACAGGACTAACCTGTAGTCTAGAGAGCAGACTTTCCTAGGCTTCCTCTCCCGTTTGGCCAAGAAAGGCTATAGGACTGTTATGGGAATTTGAAGATCTTCCCTGCCCCTTGGCCCTTTGATAGGCTTAAGTGACTCTGAGAACCTTTGCTGATTTGAAAATATACTCTGCCTCTAATAGGCTGAATGTGGTCACACGGAGCCTGTGGCTGGAGACTTGTTTTTCAGGAATGCCCACGCCTTATTACTTTGTGATTGGACAGTGGATCAAGAGGGTTGTGACATTCTCTGATCCAGGAGAAGGCTATATATACACTGATGTGAGCTTTTGTTTTGGGGCTCACTTTGGAAAGAGTTGTGTGATTTGGCCAGACGAGACTCTGGGAAGCCGTTGAGCCCCCCCAGCCTTGAAACCCAGATGTTGGTGCTTCCCTCTCTGGTAACTAACTAGGTATGGATGTAATGGTCAGACGGCTGGAAGCCCTGTCTGCTGATCTGTTTCTTTGTCTGCTTGTAACTTCTGCTTGTAACTTGTGTTTGTATTCTGTTTGTATTCTCTGAAGTTCAGGGTGCTGACTTTTCCCCCTGAACTAGGTAAATGATATGTGTTTGATTGATTAAGGTGAGACTGTTAACCCATTTTGGGTTGCTTTCCTTTAGAAAAGCAGATCTAAGAACCTGTGCTAGCAGCCATCCTGGGTGTGCTA
>CM053590.1:49554637-49590593 GCA_028646515.1 Pseudochirops corinnae | reverse complement strand
GGGGAAAGAGGGGGAGAAAATATGTAACTCAAAATCTTGTGGAAATGAATGATGCAAACTATAATAAAATTAAAAAAAAAAGAATCATAGTGGTCTGTAACAGAATGATTAGAACAAATTTCAGTAACGTTATTAGAGACACAATTTGCAGAGAGGCAAACATTAAATAGCCTTGTTGGGATACAAAACAATTTTTTCAAGGTAGCTAATTGACCACTTTAAATTTACACCTTCATTGTCCTTGTCTGATCAACAGCCAAGCTTCATTTTGTTTCTGGGGGCCTCTATCTCTGATCCTCTCTCTGCCATCAGCCTTGGGAATACTCAAAGCTAGCACTTGCAGGCCATCTAGGACCTTCTGACCTTGTGAGATGAACAAAGTTGTTGTCTGGACATATTCATCTTGAATTTGCTGATTAATAGCCTGCTTTATGATAGAAACCCAGAAGAGAGAGGCAAGGGCAGCCAGAGGCTAGTTGAGTCCATATTCCATGTAAGGAGAAGCTATTATATTGGGATAGAAAAAGACATTCCTTCTTCACTCCTCATTGGAATTGCATCTTATCCCCTGGAGTAGCATCATGTACTTGGAGTAAATGAAAGAGTGCTAGCCAGATATTATCTCTTCTTTTAATAGGTAAGGTACTCCAGCAACATCAGGTCTTCTAGCTCAGCAACCAGTTGGTGACTCTCAGTGATTTAGTCAGTCAGATAAAGACTGGATCCTAAGGATCCACATGGCTATTGGGGGTAGGCTTGGGTGGAATGTGAGGCAGAAAATATCTGGGTCTGTTCCAAAAGGAGGGAGGGAGGAAGGGCATCATTATACAAATGAGAAGAAAAAAAGAGGACTTCATAAGAAACCATATATTGCCTATTTAAAAAAAAAAAAAATATATATATATATATATATATATAAGTAGGCATAGTTGGTCAAGGAGCTTCCATCCTATTGAGGGAGATAGCATATACACATATAAATAAATATGAAAGATATTCATGAATACATATATACACAGACTCTATAAATATAGTATATACATACACTCTATACTATATACATACTATATATTTATATTTTGTATATGTGTATGCATATACATATACATACACATACACACATACACACATACATATGTAAATTTGGGGGGCAGAGAATGCTAGTAGCTTGGGATCAGAAAGAGCCTCATGGCATCTGAGCTGAGCATTGAAAGAAACTAGGGATCCCAAGGGCCAGAGGTTAGATTTCAATCAGGGCAGACAGCCTGAGCAAAGGCAAAGAAATGAGATGGCAATGGAATTTGGGCTTTAAGGAATAGCAAACAGATAGGTTTGGCTTGACTCTAGAGTGTGTGCAGGGGAAATACCTAGTAGGAATTTAATAAATAGTTTTTTGATGAAATTGTACTGAAATACCATTTGGGAGGGAAGCCAAATTCCTTGTAACACTAGAATTTCATGTAAATGGAGACCGGCTATTGTGCAGTACAGAGTTGAGGATGGGGAGCAGATACAAATTTTGTTTTTGTTCATTTCTAACAGATTCGAGGGCCAAGCTCACTTTGTGACATTTTCATCTTTCTTTTCTCCTCTCTTGTCTGGTTGTTCCTGCCAGAGTCACCCCAAACTTGTGATTTGAGCCTTGTTTACCTCTGCTCCTTCCCCCATCCCCTGCCTTAGCTTGCTAATCATCTCATCCTTTAGCTTCTAACCCATAAAACCCAAATAACAAAGTCATCATTGCTGAGATCGACTCCTAAAAGGTCAGATACTGGTGAGCACATCTGTGCAACAGCATTTTTCATTCAATAGAATTTATTGTAACTAGGTTAGCAAATCAGCGGTACCATGGGCCATCTGCTGAGGCTGGAGATGGCGTCTCATTCTATACAGTGGGAGGGTCTCAACTAGTCACCAAAATAGGGTTTTACTTGTTTATGGTCTTGATTTTCACCGAATTGGTTTACTTATTAATAGCATAGCCTGCTTCCTTTGAACTCATATGAAACTTTATAGCAGGATGGGGTCCAGAAGTGTGAGCACTGGAGTCTTAACTTTGTCACTAAATAGCAGCATGACTTAACCTGCTTTGGACTTCAGTTTTCCCCATCTATAAAATGAAGGGAATGGACTTGTTGAGGGTCCCGTACAGTTCTGGCATTCTATGATTCTGTAAATTGTCAGACTTACACTGGTGTCAGTGAAAAAGTAACTTGAAAACAGAGAAATCACAGCCTCACGGTTTGAAAAGACCTCAGAGGTCGTCTAACCTAACCCTTACTTGAATGGAAATCCTTTCCCCAATATCCCTCCATAAGCAACACATAAGCTTATACTTGAAGGCCTCTAGGGAAAGGGAGTCTACTTCAATTCTACTTTTGGTCATTTTTAATTTTTAGAGATTTTCCCCGTACATTGAACAAAGCTCCTCTCTCTGCAATTTAGTTATGTCTTATGGGGCCAAACAATACAAGTATAATCTGTCTTCTACATGACAGCCCTTTAAATACTTAAACATGTCTATCATATCTTCCCTCAGTCGTCTCATAAGTTTTCTGTTTTCAAGGCTCAAATACATACAATTTCTCTAGCCTGTTCTTGGATGATAGAGTCTCCAGTGCCCTTCCTGTCCTGGTCACCCTTGTCTGGACTTGGTTCAGTATCAGCATCTCTTCTGCATACTTATCTTCTGTGGTATTTTGGGGACCCAGGATGGAACTTCTTCTGGGGTATTCTCCCAGATGTCATTATTTTAAGCACTTGGTAGAAGAAAATAAATTTGGCTTCTTGGCTATACAAGTAAAGCTGGATGATTAAGTCAATAGGGAAATTCAAGAGTCTCTGTCATATTTTAAACAAATTATTTTACAAAAATGTTCTTAGTTGATAAGAGATATAGACAGAAGAGCTATGGTAAGACCAGCATGCTGACACACTTTTGGTAGAGCTATGAATTGGTTCAATTATTCAGGGAAATGATTTGGAGTTGGATTGTTCGGTCATTTTTTAGTCATGTCTGATTCTTCATGACCCCATTTGGGGTTTACTTGGCAAAGATACTGGAGTGATTTGCCATTTCCTTCTCCATGCCTGGCACATAGTAGGTGCTATGATGAAGATGATGATGATGGTGAGCACTATATCCAGAAATGACTGATATAAAACAAAAGGTATCAAAACTTAAACAAAAAAATCCCCAAATAAATGATCACCATAAAAATACAAATGCTCTCCAGGGTCTGTCCCACAAGACTTGGGAGACTATTCCAGCCCCCAAAATCTTCCCCGCTCCCTTCCTCCCTTAAAGATTCATTCCTTTGTTCTCAGTTAAAATGAGAACATTGATGGGAATGGGGGAATTTCAGGTGCTGTGAGAAGAGACGACTGTGTAAACATGAGGAAAGTACAAATAGGAGGAAATGGGCTTGCAACGGAGGCTCTCAGAAAAAAAAAACCAAACCAAAATAATAAATAAATGAATGAATAACAAAATAAATTAATAAATGATGAAATAAATTACCAAAGACCCAGAAGTGAAACCCTCTGGGTGGTACCTCACGAGGGACTAAAGAATGAGAGGTGGTTGTTGTGGGGCCCGAGGCACTGGATTTGGGAGCAGAAGACGTCGATTTGAATCCTGGCTCTGTGACATTCACTTTTTGGACTTTCAGCCAGTCTTTTTCCTTCGCTGAGACTCAGTTTCCTTCTTTGTGTAGTAGGGAACTGGCCGAGGAGGGCTCAGTCCGGAGTGAAGAGGGCCAGCTTTCCACCTGAGAGCGAATGCGGCTGTGGTTATTTTCCTGCACCATTTAAGGAGGAAAAGTTTTTCATTCGGCTTCTAAGCTGAAACCGAGCGTGTTTATAAAAGGCCCTGGTGGTTAGCCTGTCCTCTCTACTGCTTGGCTGTGTTTGAGTGAGAAGGCAGAGGCTGAGTCAGTGTGAGCTGCCCCCTCTTGCCCCATTGGAGTGGACATGAAACAATGAGAACATCCCCCCACTGTTGTTCCGCGTTATGCCTGTGCTTTACCACTTTAGGTCAAAGATGGTTGGAGAATGAACACCAAGGTCTGGGAAATCCACACCAGAGTGGGCAGTCAATCCCAAAGAGTGGCAAATGCCCTATGCCTACTATCCCCCAGCAAGGGTTGAGGAAAGGCAGCCCCTCGAGAAGTTTCTATGGAGCAGGACCCCTAGGGGGCAGTTGTGCTTGACCCTGCCTAGGATTAGACCAGCGTGGTCACACTAGCTTCTTTAAGCAAAGGAGTGATTTTGTCCATTGGCTGTTCCAAACTCAGGAGTTAACTGTGAGGGGCGAATGCTTTCTAATGACTACTACAAGTTTGAGCCCACCCTTCCCAGGAACCAAAGTAAGGGAGAGGGCAGAGTGTGCTGTGAATTTCAGGAGAAGGGGTGTTTTATACTTCTGAGTTTCTATCCCTTTATAAAAGTTCATTGGTGCTAATTAACTAATCACTAGCTTAATGAATGATACAGGGGAGATATTAACTCGTGATTTGTGTTGGGGAGAAAACAGTGGAAAAGCAACTGGAGTTTTGCCTCAGAGTGCTGCTATCTGGGGGTTGCACATCCTCTGCATGGTGATTGCTATCCCCACACTTTACCTTGTAGTTGTTACTGGCCCAGCACAATTGCCCATAACTGCCCCCCACCCCCAGGGGTCTTGTTCATAGTTGCCTTTCCTCAACCCCTGCTGGAAGATGAGCTGGGTATGCAACCTTTGGTTACAGCTTCCTAGCTTGGCCGCACCTGCAATTGGGTTGTCCTCAATGTTGCTAGCACCTCTTAAAACCCTTAACTACATTTGTCCTAGGGGAAAGAAAAGTTAATTATAGTTCTGATGAAATGTTTAAAGATCTTTGCTCTGGAGAGTAACTTGTTTCAGTATTTAATATTTAATGTTCACAAATGTAGATAATCCACTTGGAAGAATGTAGATTCATAGAGCCCATGCATGTATCCCATTCTCTCCTCTGATACTGCCATCACCCTCAACAGGATGCCTCAAATCTGGGCAATTGCCATTGTCTGCTGATTGCATTCCCTGCCATAAGCCTCTCCCCACTCCACTGCATCCACCATTCATCTTCTTAAAGCTCAGGTCTGACCACATCACCGTTCCCCCTCAACTGAGTAAACCCCAGTGGCTCCCGAGCATCTTCAGGATCAAATATTAAAACCTCTATTTGGGTTCATAACACTTCATGAGCTGGACCCTCACCCCCACCTTTCCAGTCTTCTTACAATTTCCTCCCTGGCAGATAGTCTACTCGTACCTCCTGGCTGTTCCTCGTCCTAGATCCTCTGTGCCCCTTCCCTGGCCATTTTCACCAGGGGTCCCCCATGCCTGCCTCACTTCCCCTCTTCATGTCTGTCTGCTAGCACCCTGGCTTCAAATCCTAGCTGAAATCCCTCTTTTAATAGGAAGTCTTTCTCAGTGCCTTTTAGTGTTAGGCCCTTCCCTCTTGATTATTTCCATTTTATCCTGCATATCTCTTGGCACATAGTAGGTACTTAATAAATGTTTATTGAATGACTCACTGATTGACCCCATTCAAGAATTCCTCAGCCCCCAAGGGTCCACAGCCGTCAGATTGGAAACCGTTGACCTAGGTCATTCTGTGATAGTAGGCAAATGACTGCTCATAAAATCAGTTCTGATAACATGCCATATCTCTATCCCAAATGAAACGTGGACTTTTATGATTCTTTTGATAAAGAATTGTTTTATTGGTCCTTTCGTAAGGCTAAGATTCTTCCTCTTCCTCTTGGGCTATTTTGCTGTCCTTGCCAGGAAGAGGTTGGCTCCTGCCTTTTCTTGGGTCTATCTGTCTTGATGGAAAAAGGCATATTAGGCATGTGGCCTGTACTTTCTCCGGCCTTTTCAGGAATGGA
Source organism: Pseudochirops corinnae (assembly GCA_028646515.1). Lineage (NCBI taxonomy): Eukaryota > Metazoa > Chordata > Mammalia > Diprotodontia > Pseudocheiridae > Pseudochirops > Pseudochirops corinnae. Next base: position 49,584,680 of record CM053590.1, on the reverse strand, counting down.
TCTAAGATGCCCGGAATAATTTATCATGGGTGACAGAGGTGCTAGCCTTCTTCCCCTGACATCAGAGCTGGAGGCATTAGCAGGATGGATGGGAATTTAAGTATATGGGAACCTCCATCAGACCAGAGTGCTCAGCTGAATGGAGCCAACCCCTAAAGAGGCCTGGAAATGAGAACATGGGCAGATGCATGCTAAAAGCCCTGACTTCACCGTTCTTCCCAGTTCATGTAGCTTCCAGCCTAAGCATGATGGTGCTCTGATTCAGATCAATAGTGACACAGAGCTGCCCCCAAGAGCCCCATAAAGAATAAGTGTGGCTATGGGGGGGAACTGATTGGATTAGACAGGTGTCCTTGGATGTCATCATAATCACCATCCGTCATTGGTTCATCATGCTTTGAACTTTGAGCCTGGGAGCTGGGAGTGGGAGAGGTCCTTAGATACTACCCCTCATCTTTGGTGGAACTGGGCAGGGAAGTAATTTACTGCATTCCCCTAAGAGCAGATGTACCTTATCCTGTTTCATCTTTGTTCACCCAGGGCTAAGTACGATGCATTTCACTTAGCAGGTGCTCAATAAATGTTGCAAATTGAATTTATTTAGCACTAAGATTCTTTTGCTCATTGGATTTTCACATCAGTCTTGTGAAGCAATGCAAGTATAATCCCCATTTAAAAAGTGAGGAAGCTGAGGTTCAGAGGGGTTAAGTGAGTGCAAAGCTAGGAAGTCCCTGACTTGGGACTCAAACCTTGATCTTAACACAGCAAGTCTTTCTCCTCTTATAGTTATACAGTATAGCCCCTTATAATTATATAGTTTAACCTCTTACAGTTATAAAGTATATTCTCCTCTTACAGTTTCTGACTTGACCAAGATCATTCGGTGGTTCAAAGGGCTTTCAGGGACATTATCTCACTTGTTAGGAAAGCAAAGTGCTTCTCCTTCTTCCATTTTGAGAATGCTGTGCTTCATTTGTGATTTCAATCTGGGCTGTCGGGGAAATGCATCCTGCCTTGGATTGTCTCCAAAGAGTTGTAACATGACACACTTGCTTCAAAACCCCAAGGCTGATGAAACAACCAGGTTCATTCATTCCCTCATTCATTCTTTCGGTAAACTTAATAAAAAAAATTCAAAGGCTCCTTCTTACCTAGAGGGTAAGATACAAATTTCTTTGCCTGACCTTAAGGTCCTCTATCATGTGTCTTCAGATTACCTTTCTAATCTTATTTTAGACCACTCTCCTGCCCTCTCCTACTGAGGAATATTCCTAGTGATAATAAATATCATTTATTAAGTACCTACTATGTGCCAGGTGCTGTTATAAGGGCTTCACAAATAGGATCTCTTCTTATCCTCACAACACGGTCAAATTGGGAGGTAGATGCTAGCATTATCTGCATTTTACAGTTGAGGAAATGGAGGGTAAAGGACTTGCCCAAAGTCACAAAGCTAGTAAGTATCAGAGGCCAGATTGAACCCCAGGTCTTCTTGACTCCAGGCCTAGTGCTCAATCCACTGTGTCACCTAGATGCCCTAGAATAGAGTCTCTTTTTGACTGTTTGTCAAAATCAGGCCTGTACAACCTGAGGCCCCGCAAAGGATTTCGGGTAGCCTGCAGAATCCTTTGGCGGCCTGCAGGTTGTGCAGGACTGGTCAAAATCCTTTCCTTCCTTAAAAGGTCCGGTTTAGATGTCACCTCGTCTATGAAACCTTTCCTGATTTCTTGTAGATGAAAGTCTCTTTTCATAAATGTTCCTAGAGCACTGAAGTTTTTATACACACACATTCATATACATATGTGTATATGTATGTATATATAAATACATACACATTTGTATATGTGTGTATATCTTTACATATACGTGTGTGTGTGTGTGTGTTTGCACACCAGGTCTGGAGTCAGGAAGACTCATCTTCCTGAGATAAAATCCAGCTTCAGACACTTATTAGCTGTGTGACTCTGGGCAAGTCACTTAACCCTGTTTGCCTCAGTTTCCTCATCTGTAAAATGAGCTGGAGAAGGAAATGACAAAACCACTCTAGTATCTTTGCCAAGAAAGCCCCAAATGAGGTCACAAAGAGTCAAACACAACTGTAAATATGAAGAACAACAACAAATTTAAAAATATGTATATATCATATGTGTGTATCTATCTATCTACCCATCTCTCCATCTGTCTGTATCTCCCTTGACAGGTATTCTCTAGGTTTACATGTTTCCTTTGTACTTATACCTCCAAGCACATTCCTTATACATGTTCTCTTACGCATTTTGCCCTTGTCATGTATGTTTCTTGCATGTGTTCACTTACACCGTGATGATGTATTGGTCTGTATGGAGGACATTTATTTTTGGTCACTTATCTTTACCAGATCTTAATTCAGTCTTTTTTGTGTTCAACTAATGTGTCCCCTGGTTAGCTTGTGGCAGATGCACTTTGATGAGGGCTCATGAGCTCTGCATTGTGGTTGTTTAATCACAGCCACAACTCTCCTGAACGGTTGTATTTGGGCCCACGTATGAGGTGGGCCAAGATTGAAACTTTTTAGGGGCTTTGTCTAGATGTCTTCTTTGCTGTTAGATTTTATTTAGTGTTATAATTATTCGTGTGCCTATTATGCCGGCCCCATTAGCTTGGAGGGTCTTTAAGGACAGGTGCCATGTTATTTTTCATGTTTGCATCACCAGTACTTAGCACAGTACCTTACACATAGTAGGAACTTAATAAATGTTTCTTGAATTGATATGTTTATTGAATTTGTTGAGTGCCTACTATGTACAAAACACTCTACTAGTCACTGAGGAAGATACAAAGGTGATCAAGACACAGTCCCTAACCTTTAGGAGTTCAGATTTTTCCTGGTTTGCTTGGTAGGGATTTTCATAGCTAGGAAGAAAGCTAAGCATAGCCTTAAGGAAAAGGAATCTAAGTCACATAAAAGGATGAGTTCTGGAAAGGAAGTAAGTCCATTAACTACTTTCTCAGTCTTTTTTTTTTTTTTTTAAACAGCATCCTATCTCCTGAAGCTATTGATTCAGATTTTCCTCTATTATTACTGACATTTTGTCCTGTTGGAGAATCAACACAGAACTCAGGTGATGGGAAAAAAAACCAGTGTGGTAACCCTAGGACAAGTGGTGAATTGGGGAGTGGTGATATTCTTTGAGAGAAGAAACAACCTTCCCAACCTTCTTTATTTTCAGTTACTTCTGAGCTTTTGACAACTATCCTGATAGCCTCTACTTTATTCTCTTACCTCCTCTACTTGCCTCTTTTCTACATACTCTGCTTCTCGGGGCCCCTGCTTCTACCCTCCTCTCCTTTTCCCCTACTTTCCTTCTTCCTTCTTGCTTTTCTTCACTCAACACTTGAATTTAATGATAGAGACTACCAATTGATAAGTTTCTTGGACTGACTTGTTCAGGGCAGATGTGTACCAAAAGGTTCATGCCAAGAGAGGGAAGAGATGTGTGGTCATCGGCATTGCCAGACTGGGTCTTAGAAGCCTGGGTATATTGGATCTCCATTGCTTTTTTTTCTTACCGTTTAATAAATTTTATCTTTTTTCCCATTGAACAAAAATACACTTTCTCTACCTCCTATCTTTCCACTCATAGTAAAGAGAAAAATAAAGACTTTGTTAACAAACACATATAGTTAAATGATCTCATTGGCCATGTCCAAAAATTATATGTCCTAATTTACACTCCAAGTCTGTCACTTCTCTGTCAGAAAATGGAGTAGCATGATTCATCATCAGTCCTCTGGAATCATGATTGGTTATTGTGTTGATTGGAATTCTCATGGATTTTGAAGCTATCATTATCACCTTGTTATTACTATATAAATTGTTCTCCTGGTTCTGTTCACTTTACTTTGCATCATTTCATAGGGATCTACCCAGGTCCCTCTGAAATGCTTTCCTGTATCATTTTGTATGACATAGCAGTATTCCATCATATTAACTATATCATATTTTGTTTAGACATGCCCCATTAGAAATATAGCTCTTTAGTCTCTAATTTTGGGCTACTCCACAAAGAGCTGCTACAAATATTTTTGCACATTTTGGTTCTTTTCCTCTTGGTCTTTTTGTGGTGCAGACTTAGTAGTACTCCACTGATTTTTAAAAAATTATGGTTTTTTTCAATGAGCAAAAATTTGTCTTCTCCTTTGCTTATCCTAAACCTTTTCCCCAAATTAAGAAGAAAATACCCTCAAACCTATTATAAAATGTATGGTCAAGCAAAACAAATTTCCATACATTGTCATATATGTTTATATACATAATATGTATATATTTCTATACCAAGTTGTGCGTTCATGTATTATTCCCTCCTTTGACCAGTTCAGATAAAAGTGAAGTTGAAATGTCAAACATCCCCCATCCCTTCTTCCTTGCTTATATAGATATCTACCTGTGCACTATGATTACATGAAATAATTTTTCCTAATGTTCCTTCTCCCTTCTTTCCACCCCAATGTATTTATCTTCCCTTTTCTTTCTATCCTTCTTTTAAAATGAAGACAAAGTAGAACTGCTTCCAGTTCTTGTCTAATTAGGCTCCCTCTCTGACCCCTGATCATGACAGAGCTCAGAGAGGACATGTAGCGTTTCTCCATATTCAGATGTAAGCAGTTTATCCTTGTTTAGTTCTTTATTATTGTTCATTCACATTTACCTTTTTATGCTTCTCTTAACTCTTCTGTTTAAATTTCAAAATTTCTCCTTTGGTCTTTTCATCAGGAATGCTTGAAAGGCCTCTGTTTCATTAAAAGCACATTTTCTCCCTCAAAGCATTCTATTCAGTTTTGCTGATGTTATTCTTAGTTGTAAGCCCATATTGTTTCCTTTTTGGAGAATCATATTCCAAGTTCTCTGCTCCTTTATAGTGATGGCTGCTAAATCATGTATGATCCTGATTGTGGCACCTTGATACTTGAGTTCTTTCTTTCTGGTTGCTTGCATTATTTTTTCTTTAATCTGGAAGTTCTGAATTTTGGCTATGATATTCCTTTCATTTCCAAATTTTCATTTTAGGGTTTGTTTGTTTTTTTAAAGAAGATGACCAGTAAATTCTTTCTATGTCCCCTTTGCCCTCTGGTTCTAAGAAATCTTATTAATTTTCTTTTAAGATTTCTTGAAACATGATGTCTAGGTTCTTCTTCTTTTTGGTTATAATTTTTGGATAGTCCACATACTGTTTTCCAGGTTAGTTGTTATCACTAGGAGATATTTTACATTTTCTTTTATTTTTTTGACTTTGTTTTAATATTTTGTTTTCTCATTGAGTCATTGGCTTCTGTTTGGTCCATTCTAATTTTCAGGGAGTTTTTTGGTCGGACTAGGTTCTGTATCTCTTGTGTCAAACTGTTAATTACCTTTTTTTTTCTTCTATAGCTCTCATAACTTTTCTATTTTTTTTCTCATGGGCTCTCATTCAATTTATAAAAACATTTAAAACTCATTTTAAAACTTTTGCTTCAAGTTTTTCTCATGGAGACCTCATTTCTCAAATATATAGGGAACTTAGTCAAATATATAAAAATATGAGTCATTCCCCAATTGACAAATGGTCAAAGTATATGAACAGGTAGTTTTCAGAAAAAGAAATCAAAGCTATCTTATAGTAATATAAAAAGATTCTCTAAATCATTATTGATTATAGAGATGCAAATTCAAAAAAAATCTGAGATATCACCTCATACCCATAAAATTGGCTAACATGAAAGGAAATAAAAATGATAAATGCTGGATGTGATGTAGAAAAGGATGTGTGGTAAAATTTGGACACTAATGCACTCCTCGTAGAGTTGTGAACTGGTTCAACCATTCTGGAGAAGAATTTGGAACTAGGCCCAAAAGGCTATAAAACTTTGGTCCAGCAATACCACTACTACATCCTGTATCCCAAAGAGGTCAAAGAGGATACTACTGTATCCCAAAGAGGTCAAAGATAAAGGAAAAGAACCTGTATGTGCAAAAATATTTATAGCAGCTCTTTTATTTTGTGGTGGCAAAGAACTGGAAATTGAAGGGATGTCCATAATTTGGGGAATGGCTGAACAAGTTGTGTTATATGATTGTGATGGAATACCATTGTGTATAAGGAATGACAAGTGGAATGGTTTCAGAAAAACCTGAGAAGACTTGTATGAACTGGGGCAAGGTTAAGTGAGTACAACCAGGAGAACATTAAACAAAGTAACAGCAATATCATATGATGATCAGCTGTGAATGACTTAGCTATTCTCAGCAATACAGTGATCTGAGACAAGTCCAAAGGACTTATCGTGAAAAATGCTATTCACCTCCAGAGAAAGAACTGATGGAGTCTGAGAGCAAATTGAAGTATAATTTTTTCACTTTATTCCTCTTGCTTTTTTTCCCCAGATGGCTAATATAGAAATATGTTTTGTATCATTTCACATGTTTAATCAACATCACATTTCTTGCCTTTCCAGGGGATGGGGGATGGGAAAGAGAGAGAGAGACAGAGAGAGACAGAGAGAGACAGAGAGACAGAGAGAGAGAGAGAGAGAGAGAGAGAGAGAGAGAGAGAGAGAGAGAGAGAGAATTTGGAATTCAAACTATTTTTAAAAAGGAATTTTTAAGAATAAAAATCTTGCTTCATTTCTTTTGGGGATTCTAGTTGAGTTTGTACCCAAGCTATATTTTTCTCTGAGTTTTTGCTTCCCAACAATTTGGAGTCCTTCTCTTCTGGGTTTGTTCTTGAGTTTTCCTCCCCTCATTATAGTTCTTTATGGTGGTATTCTTTTCCTGTTTGCCCATTCTTCCAGCCTACTTCCTAATTTTGGACTTGGTGTTAAGGCTATGTTCTACCACTCTTCTGGAGGAAAGATCTGGTCTAGTCCTGTTGCTGCTTTCTTGGGGTATTAAGTGTTGTATTCTTCCAGGATTTCAGGGACAGACTGAGGATCTCCAAGCTTTCAGTGCTCTCAGAGCAGGTTGATCCAAGGCAAAGTCTGATTGCTGCTCCTATGACTTGAGTTCTGCTAATTCCTGACCTGGGTTTTGGATTTGAGCAACAGTAGATGACTGCTGGCCTCAACTCCTATCGGCTAGCTGGGAACCTCTTTTTGGTTTATAGTGACAGAACTGTAGGTTTCCTTTTGGTATGGGATTTTTGCCCTGGTTATTCCTCTGCAGACTGGACTAAATGCTGGAACTGTGATCCTGCACTGCTCTTGGAATCTGAACCACACTTCTGCTACTTATCTGACTTCTTAATTTCTTCCCTTCTTACTACACTTGCCTAGGGCTTACCTACCCAGGACCTCTACCACTTCTCAAACCACCCAAAATCTGTTATCAGGAACTGGATAATAGGTGATAAAGCTGTCAGTTGGCATCTGTACCTGTTGCAGCACTTAGGTATAGATCTAGAGGGTGCCTGAATAGAGTCTAGCACTTCCCCTTGCCATGGTTTACAGTTTCTCTCTGGGTGCTGAAATGCTCTGAGCACAGTATGCTCTTGGCTTGATCCCATCCCCAGTGTCCACAGGCTTCTCTATCTCCCTATGCTGACCTGGACTGGATAAACGATTCACTATGACTTTTTCTGCATTTTCCCATAGGTTTCTAGATCTGTTTGGAAGAGGTTCTCCCTCTTCCCCAACACCAGGGGAGGGGAGCTCACTGTATTGCTTCCTGCAACTCCACTATCTTGGCTCTACCTCCTCCTTCCACCATCTTGGTTCTGCTTCCTGCTCCACTGATTTTCTACAGACGCTAAAGCAGCTGGGATGCTGGGGATGGGGAGGGGGGTGGGAGAGTCAGAGTTGGATATTAATCTTGTTTGTATATATTATTGTCCCCAAAAGAACGTAAACTCCTTGAGGGCAGGAACTTTAAAATTTTTGTCCTTGTATTTCTAGCCGCTAGCACAGTATCTGGCACATGGTAGGCACTTAAATGGTTTTTTGATTGCTTTAACTTTGTTTGACCTTTCTAACTAGTAGCCCTGTCCCAAAGTAAAATGGGCTCCTAGGGGTAGGTGGTGGGTCTGCCCTTACTGGAGGTCTTCAGGCAGAGGCTGGATGACCACTTGTGAGATATATTGTAGAAGACAATCTCAGTCAGGGATGGGCTGGCAGTCAAGGTCTCTTGTCGTTCTGACATTCTGTGATTCTCATTCCTTTTTTCCCTGCCCATGATGGAGCATTGAATTCACCATGAGGAAGCAGCAGTATAGGTGACAGACCCGAGGTCTAGGAGACTTCAGGTCTGGCCCTGGTCTTATTACTCAACACTACATCTGAGACCTTGGGCAAGAAGTCACTTTGCCTTTGGGAGCCTCAGTCTTCCTCATCTGTTAAATAAGAGTGTTGTATGGGAAGGAGAAGATCAGGGAAGAGAATCTCCAAGGTCACCTCCAATTAGTCCTATGATCATATGGTGTCCAGATTTTTCTTGCTTCAATCTTGTTTTGTGAAAAGCTCATGATATAACAGAACCACGGAGAGAGAAGACATCATTTGGTCTGACTGCCTCAATTTTTACAGTAAAGTGATTTGTTTCTTCCTTCCTGGAGAGAAGAGAGTTAATTCAACTGAGTGTTGTCCCTTTCAAAGCTGATCTCCTGGGAAGGCTGTGCATTTATGCCAAATGGTCCCCCATCGATTTGAGCTCTGTGGGAATTCCACTTTGGGAATTGTCTTCAACGTCTCCAGCCTGGTAGTTAGAATCTGTTCCACACTGGCAAATCTTTGGTCTTGCAGGGTGAATGTGACTTTTTGGGAAAGAGTCCAAAGTCATTCTGAACTGAATCTGGTGACTATGGTGAGACATCACCAGGGGTGATATTATTTTGAGTATCAAATGAAAAGAGAACTGAAAATTCTAATTACTCTGTGCACGCCCTCTTCCTTTCTTCTGAAGGAATTATCCTGGCTGCAGGCTGGGGCATGTAGAGTCAATCAGTTTTCATTAACCACTGTATAGTGGATCATATGCACCCTGAAAGATTTGCTGTGTGGACCACATTCTAATGTCTAGGCTCTGGACTCTGGAGACAATTCCCCAAGTGGAGATCCTGTAATGCTAGCCATGTGCTGCCTTGGAAAGAACCTGGATTTGGGGTCAGAGCCCCTGGGTTGGAATTGGGGCTTAGCTACTTATGGGTAAGGAAAATGAGTCGCTTTTTTTCTTTTCTCTGGACCTCAGTTTGTTTTTTTTTGGAGGAGGGAAGGAAAGGCAATGGGGTTAAGTGACTTGCCCAAGGTCACATGGCTAGTAAATGTGTCAAGTGTCTGAGATTGGATTTGAACTCAGGACTGACTCCAGGGCTGATGAGCCTCAGTTTTACCATCTATAATGCAAGAGGTTTAGACTCAGTGGTTACTAAGGTCTTTTCGAGCTCAAAATCCTATGTGTGCTGCACGTAAACATCCAAAGGCACATCTCTTTTTAGGATGTTTCTGAAAAGTTGGGCATTAATCACATCTGTGGGGATCACAGTCTATTTGAAGTACACCTGGGAGCTGGTATTCATGGGAATCTTGTGGAAAGTGAAGGATCTAGTAGAATGTAAGCTCTTTTGGTGAAGGGACTGCTTTGGTTTTGTTTTAGCGTCTCCAGCACCTATTACCATGACTGGAATGTAGTAGGTCTCAAATAAATGCTTGTGTTTTTAAATTTTTTTTTTTTGCTTTTTTTTTTTGGAGGGGAGAGGGTAGGACAATTGGGGTTAAATGACTTGCCCAAGGTCACATGGCTAGTTTTTTTGTGTGTGTTAAGTGTCTGAGGCTGGATTTGAACTCAGGTCCTTCTGACTCCAGGGCCAGTGCTCTATTCACTGTGCCACCTAGCCACCTCTGTTTTTAATTTGTTTTTTGCTTTTTTTTTGGCAAATAAATGCTTATGGATTGAATTCAATCAGTTGATGGACATATTATTGCTTTGTATTTATTAATCTATGGGCATATAATATAGCTTCACCTCGCTCTTTCCTCTAGCAGCATGTAAGCCCTTTGAAGTCAGGGAGAGTTTGATTTTTTGGTCTTTCAATCCCTAGTGCCCAGCACACAGTAGGCCCTTGATAAATGGTTGTTGAGCTGGATCCTTCTGCAGAATGAAGACTTTTGCCTTGTAAATCTAGAGTTTAAATTACTGGGTTTGTTTATAAGGGGTGTGGTCTGGGCAGCAATTTACATTCACAGATTTAAAGCTAGAAGGGACCTCAGAAGCTATCTGGTTGATGGTTTCCCTTTTACTTTTAGAGAGGAAGAGAGTAAGTAATTTGCCTGAAGTCACACAGGTAATAAATGGAAGGGTCAGGATTTGAACACAGGTCCTTGGACTCTTATCTGTCACTCTTTCCCCTTTCCTAGTTTCTGGTGTATGTCAGAACACTGCTTCTCTCAAAGCTAACTCCAGAGAGGAGCAGGAGAAGCTATGGGGCGGGGGAATCTCATCATGGAGGCCAGAGCTGTCCCCTCCTTTTACCCCTCCTTTCAAGATCACTGTCCCTGGTAGCTTCTGAAAGTTAAAGGACTGACCTCTCCCCAGCTCCATCTGTATAACTGTCATCATCTCAAAGTCTGTCAAATGAGATCCTATTCATAAAGTGCCCAGCACAGTGCCTGGCACATAGGAGGTACTTGACTGTTGCTGCACCCATAGCAGAAGCCTGGAGGGATCTGCTAGATCTTATCCACCCCGTAGCCTTTGAGAATTAAGGGTCACTTCTATGCCCTGAGGAGACGAGGAAGAAGCATCATAAGGAGAACTCCACTGGTCTTAGTGGCCCCCATGGAGTCCTCCTTAGATGTCTCATCATCATGGACCAGAGGCAATTCTGGACTCTTGAAAGCTATGCCAACCAAGTGGAAACTGGTAGTGTCATACCAAACTGGAAAGTCCCCAGCTTGGTGGGATGAAGATGAGGATGTCTATCACCACTCAACCATCAGATGGTGGGGGCAAAGAGGTTTATTACTGAAAGGTTGGGCACCAGGAGTCCATGAAATGTCTACTAAGGGGTTGGAAGATTGTGATGAGTCCTTCATTGGAGGGAGTACTCACACGTTACAAAATCATGTATCTTTGGAAATACTACAGGAGAATACATGAAGCTGGCAGGGACCAACTACAGGTCCTAAATTGAATGCTGTCCTTTTGAGTAAAAAAGAAGGTAGGAGATAGATACAGAGGGCAAAATGAGAGGCCTATTTTTTTTTTTAACATTACCAATGAGAGATTGGTCTTGCTTGACTAAGCATGTTAGTTACAAGGATTTTGTTTTTCTTTCTTTTTTTTTTTGAGGGGGGGAAGGGCAATTGGGGTTAAGTGACTTACCCAAGGTCACACGGCTAGTAAATGTTAAGTGTCTGAGGCTGGATTTGAACTCAGGTCCCTCCTGACTCCAGGGCTGGTGCTCTATTCACTGTGCCACCTAGCTGCCTCTTTTATTTCTTTTCTATGAGAAGTGGGCAGGAGGGGGAGAAAATAGATATTAGTTCATTGAAGAAAAATGAAAAAGAAAAGAAACTAGAAGGAAATGAAGAAGTTTAAACTGTAGGATCCTGGCATAAATGAATTCTCTAGAATTCAGCCCCTCAATATTGTTCCAATATGTTTCAGAGAAGATGTGGTCCTGGACCAATATTCCCACTGTTAGCCTACCAACCTGCCTCTTTGCTCTTGAAGAGCAAAGCCTCAAACGTAGATTTGAGAAATAGAATTAAAAGGCCTGAATACTCACTGAAATAACCAGGCCTCTAGCTTAAGCTACCCACTGCTGATTAAAGGGAAAAGCCTACGCAGGCCAAAGCTAGCATATACTGCAAAATACCAGAAGACACTAAGCATCTTTGGAATGTGACCAGATACAATTAGGGGGAAGTGAATAAGCATTTCTTAGGTGCCTACTATGCATCAGGCACTGTGCTAAGTGCTTTCCAAAGAATTACTTCATAAATTAATAAATCAGTGTTTCTAATAGATCTGATAGATCAGTGTAAGACGATTTGTTGGTTTTGATAGTCTCTTATTTCTGATTTCCTCTTAGGAAAATGAGACTTACTGCCACGTGGTTGTGGGCTATCTGATCTCTGCCTTGTTTAGTGTTCTCCTGGGATATGTGTGATATGACTGGAGATTACTCCTGCCTTTAATGGATGCTTCAGTTGACCACCATCATATGCTGTTCTCTGGACAGAGCTCATAGCATTCCATCCCCTGACTCTATGTCTCTTCATTAGCCATCCCTCATGCTTAGAATATTCTTCCTTTTCCAGTACATCTTCTGGCTTCCTTCAAATATTGGCTTAAATTCCACTTTCTTCAAGTGGTCTTTCCCAGTGTCCTCCACCCAACTGCTCCTGAGGTTACCTCCAATTTACCCTGTATATTTGTGTGTACATAGTATATTGCATATTGTCTGTAATGTAATCTCCAAAAGGAGAGATCATGCTTTGTCTTTCTTTGTCTACCCAAAGTTTAGAACACTTGAAATATGTCTGTTGATAAACTGATGGGGGAAGAAGGGGGATCATGGAAGCCTTAATGAAGAAGGTGCAATCCGAGTGAGACTTTAAGTAGATAGGGATTCAACAGGTGAAGATGGGGAACAAGGGCATTTCAAGCACAGGAAAAAGGCATGGAGGTCTGAGAGCACAGGAAATGCTCTTAGGGGATCAAGAGAAGTCCAGATCAGTTGGAGCATAGAGCATGTGGAGAGATGAAATACAGAAAAAGGCTGAAAGGGTGGTACCAGACAATGGAATGCTTAGAAGTTTGAATTTGACTTGGTAGATATTTAGGAGCCATAGAAGATCCTAGTCAAATGCTCACTTCTTGCTTCAACATTGTGCTATTCATCACACTCCACCAACCTAGTCTATTTCCTCAAGGTCTTGTCTCATCCTTGCCATCATCATACTGCTCACGACTTGATAGCAAGACCCTTGAAGGTGAGGTCCCCAAAGAGCAGCACCATTCTCATTGGTGTCCTCTTTTCCTATATATCCAACAAACTACCATGGCTGGGTCTCCAGTCCGCTAGTGATGGATGGGAAGGTTTTCTTGCTTGCCAAAGAATAGATTTTTTTCCCTCCTTCCTTCCCTCCCTCCCTTCCTTTCTTCCTTCCTTCCTTCCTTCCTTCCTTCCTTCCTTCCTTCCTTCCTTCCTTCCTTCCTTCCTTCCTTTCTTCCTTCCTTCCCCCCTCTCTCTTTCTTTCTATAACATAAGTTTTTCAATAGTTTTGATTTACATGGGAGAACATCCTAGCAACCCAAAGACAATTGGCCAGAGGGAGAGAGAATCCTGACATCTTCCTTGACTAGAAAACAGGAATTTAGAGATAACGATGACTGATGTTTAAAAAGCATCTAAAGTTTGTAAAGCATTTTATATCTTATTTGCATCTCACAACCACTCTGTGGGAGAAATATTATTGGCATTATTATTTTCATTTTGCAAATGAAGAAACTTAGAGAGTTTAAGTGAATTTTCCATGGTCACATAGCTAGCAAACACCACATGTGGAATTTGAACCCAGATCTCCCCTGATTATAAATCCCAGAGTCTCTCTGCTATACCATATTGCTTCTGAAAAGATAAAATTCAAGAATTCACAGTGCAGCTAGATGGTACAATGGATAAGTGTTAGTCCTGCAGTGAGAAAGACTCCTTTACCTGAGATCAAATCTGGCCTCAGACACTTACTAGCTGTGTGACCCTGGGCAAGTCACTTAACCCTGTCTGCCTCAGTTTCCTCACCTGTAATGGCAAGATTTTTGCTAGGGAAACCCCAAATCGACTTATGAAGAGATGGACATGACTGAAAAATGACTGAACCACACCTCAAAGATCTGATCAACCACTACATGATCTGTAGTGATTGGGAAAGGCTCCTCACATTTACCAATCTAATTGAGAGGATCTGAGGCAGCAAAAATGAGAGCTGTTAGTCACTGCGGAGGCTCCTAAAGCCAGCTTGAGCAGTGACTGATTGTGAAATATTTAGTGTGACCATTTACACCTCAGAAACACTAGGAATCAGACCTTGATTTTATTGCTTTGTTGGTTGTCTAGAAGACTTGAGAAAGTAATAGAAAGAGTGTTAATAATGCATATTAAATTAATGAATGTGTTGTGTCACATTTTGGGGGTGTGTGTGGGAGACAAAGTTGTTAAACACTCACTAGCACACTAGTGCTCTGGTGACCAATAAAAGCAACTCACTTTGAAGGAAATTGCACACTTTCTTCGGAACAGCTGTGCAAGACGGCTATTGTAAGCATTATTCTTACTCCTGTTTAACAAATGAGGATGAGACTCAGAGAAACTGAGACTTGCCCGTGGGCACCTAGACAGTAGGTGGCAGAGCTGAGATTTGAATCCAGGTCTCCTGACTTTGGGTCCGCTGTTCTTTTTGATGCCCCATGCTAGCTTTACTAACTCTTCTCATTCCACACAATGCCACTGCATGGAACTTACCTATACATTTAGGGAAAATGTCTTCCTAGGTTCAAATTCCAAAAGGCTTTCTCTTGAAATGCAAATTCAAACAACTCTAAGGTGCCACCTCACACCTATCAGATAATAAGACTAAAAAGGAAAACGATAAATGTTGGAGAGGATGTGGGGAAGTTGGGACACTAATGCACTGTTGGTAGAGTTGCGAACTGATTCAACCATTCTGGAGAGCAATTTGGAATGATGCTCAAAGTTCAATCAAACTATGCATTTACTTTGATCCAGCAATACCACTACTAGATCTGTATTAAAAAGAGATCATAAAAAAGGGAAAAGGACCTACACGTGCAAAAAATATTTATAGAATCCCTATATGTGATGGCAAAATATTGGAAATTGAGGGGATGCCCATCAGTTGGGGAATGGCTGAACAAATTGTGGTATATGATATTTTATTGTGCAATAAGAAATGGTGAACAAGCAGATTTCAAAAAACCTGGAAAGACTTGTATGAACTGATGCAAAATGAAATGAGCAGAACCCAGGAAAACATTGTACACAGCATCAACCACATTATGTGATGATCCACTATGAATGACTCAGCTCTTCTCAGCAACACAATTATCCAAGATAAATACAAAGAACTCAGGAAGGAAAATGGTATCTACATCCAGATAAAGAACTGATGGACTCTAAATGCAGATCAAAACATACTTTTTTCGATTACTTTATTCTTTTTTTGTGTGTTTTTTTCTTTTGATCTGTTTCTTATTTCACAACTGTCACTAATGTGGAAATAAGTTTTATGTGATAGCACACGTATAATCTATATGAAATTGCCTACCATTTTAGGAAGAGAGAGGGGAGGGAGGTAAGGAGAAAAACTTGGAACTCAAAATCTTGTAAAAATGAATGCTAAAAATTGTCTTGATATAATTGGGAAAAAATAAAATGCTATTTTAATTAAACACAACAACAACAGCAAAAAACTTCTCGTGAAGTTCAGGTAAATTCATTCTGAACAATTGTATCCTGCAGTTCTCTCACAGGAGTTCTAGGCATTGGCACTGGGTCTCTGACAGCTACTAGGACCAGGATCAGGAGCCAAGTGATGCCCATAGGCTTCAGGGCAGGATCTTGGCATGGAACTGTGTCTGGAAGAACTACCATTCCATGTCAGCACAAAGTAGAGGGAAGAAAAAAGATAGAAAGCCTAGATGGAGAAAGAGACCCAAATCAATTATCAAAGGATTAGGGAAACCAGAAAGGTACAAGCAAATTTTCGACGCCAAGTAAGTTGGCTGAAATTAGCCTAGGAGGGGACCTTGAGCTTAGAGCTCCCCAATCTAAGTCTAATGTTCTTTTCAGGTTACCACACATTTCTTTTCTTTTTTTAAAAAGAGACTGGGTATAGTCTAAATATTATAAAAAGTACCAGTTCTCCATGCACCATGTCTGTTACTGCCTAAGCCTTTGACTGATTTTTATTTTTGGACTGGGCCTCGTATATCCCTGGTATAAGGAACTCCTGGGGGGAAGACTTCCTCTGCCAGGGAAGATTGGCAGCTGCTGTGACTACCAACTGCTTAGCAACTGGCACCATTAGGGCAGGCTAGCCAGCCTAGCTGAGGCAGTGAGGCATTGGGAGGGAGAGCGAGGGCATGGTATATGCCAGCTGGGTCAAAACTATTCAATCATTTTTACCAGCACCTCCCCTCGAATCCGTTTGGAAACTGCCCAGTATCTAAGCCAAGAGCCCTGGAAATAGCTGTCCCTCCTTCAGGCAATATTGTATACTGTTACCTTATTTATTTAACTTATGTGCAGAGTACATCACAGGCAACACCAGGCTGGATGGATCAAAAGCTGGAATTAAGGTTTCTGGGAGAAATATCAACAGTCTCAGATATGCAGATGATACTGCTCTGATGGAAGAAAGTGAAGAGGAATTAAGAAACCTCTTGATGGGGGTGAAAGAGGAGAGTGTAAAAGCTGGCTTGAAGCTTAACATCAAAAAAACTAAGATCTTGGCAAATGGTCCCATCACTTCTTGGCAAATAGAGGGAGAGGAAATGGAAGTGGTGTGAGATTTTATATTCTTGGGCTCAAAGATCACTGCAAACAGTGACTGCAGCCATGAAATTAAAAGATGCCTGTTCCTTAGAAGGAAAGCTATGGCAGATCTGGACAGCATACTAAAAAGCAGAGACGTCACCTTGCCAACAAAGATCTGTATAGTCAGAGATATGGTTTTTCCAGTAGCAATGTATGACAGTAAGAGTTGGATTTTAAAGAAAGCTAAGCACTGCAGAATCAACACTTTGGAATCGTGGTGTTGGAGAAGACTTTTGAGAATCCCTTGGACAAGCAAGGAGATCAAAACAGTCAATGCTTAAAAGAAATTAATTCAGACTGTTCATTGGAAGGTCAAATACTGAAACTGAACCTTAAATACTTTGGCCACATTATGAGAAAATGGGACCCACTGGAAAAGACTCTGTTGCTGGGAAAGATTGAAGACCAAAGGAAGAGAGAATGGCAGAAGATGAGATGGATGGATAGCATCATGGAAGCAATGAACATGAGCTTGGACAGACTTTGGGAGACGGTGGAGGATAGAAAGGTCTGGCATGCCATGGATCATGGGGTCATGGAGAATCAGACATGACTGAATGACTGAACCCCCAGGCAATCAATCCTCCTTCCAGTCCTGCCCCTGTAACCATGAACAATAATTATAATGATAGCTAAAATTTATATAGTGTGTGATATGTGCCAAATGCAGTGTTAGGCACTTTACAATTATTATCTCATTTGATCCTTGCAACAACCCTAGGAGGTAGGCGCTATTATTATTCCCATTTTACAGATGAGGAACCTGGGATAAACAGGTTAAGTGACTTGTCCAAGGTCACACAACTAGTGTGTTTCTACCTGTTCGTGTCCTCTGCCTGAGTAGAAGCTCCTTCCTCAACAGCCATAGATTCTGAAGACCTAGAAAATAAAGTTCTCACTGCAATTGTCAAATGGTTTTACATTAGAAAACAATATTTTATCAATGAAAATGATACTAATGAAAATGCATTCCCACTTTCTTTGCTGCTATATTCTAAGGGTCCACTGAGCCTTTCCATTTGATTTGAAAGTGAAACCTCATTTGTGTGTTATGTCTCTCTTTGGGGAGGCGGCTAGAGCCCTGGGTCTGGCGTCGGGAAGAACTGAGTTCAAATTCAACCTCAGACACTTACTAGTGGTGTCACCCTGGGCAAGTCACTTAACCTCTGCCTGCCTCAGTTTCCCTGTCTGTAAAATGGGAATGATAATAGCACTGACCTCCCACGGTTGTTGTTGTAAAGTGCCTAGCATAGTGCATGACACATTGTTGCTGAGTAGTTTCAGTCGTGTTTGACCCTCCATGACCCCATCTGGTGTTTTCCTGGCAAAGATCCTGGAATGGTTTGCCATTTCCTTCTCTAGTTGATTTTGCAGATGAGGGAACTGAGGCAAACAGGGTTAAGTGACTTGCCCAGGGTCACACAGCTAGTAAGTATCTGAGGCCAGATTTGAACTCAAGAAGATGAACTTCCAGTGCTTTATCCTATCTACTGCATAACTTAGCCACCTAGGTGCTTAATAAATTCCCTTTCTCCCTCTCTCCATAGGAATATGCCCTCCTTGAAAACAGTCCTTACCTGGCATTTCTGTTTGTATTCCAGGGCTTACTTTGTCCATTCATTCATTTTAGTCTTAAGAGAGTTGTCAGGTGCACTGGGAAATTGAATGCCTTGCCCTGGGTCACACAGCTTGGAGGCAAGGATGGCAGAGTGGAAAGAAAAGTGGTCCTGCAGTCCATAGGACCTGCACTCAGATATTGCCTCTGATGCTCACTCCCTGTCTGTCTTTGGGCAGGCTTCTTGGTCTCCCTGGACCTGAGTATACTAATCCATAAAATGAAGAGGTCAGATTAGAAGGCATCTGGAAGTTCCTTCCACTTCTAGATCTATAACCTAAATCAGGGGTTCTTAACCTTAGAACCTATATTGTAAAAATATTTTGGTAATCATTTGTCAGTGTAATTGATTTCCTTTGTAATCCTTTATGGATTTAGAAACATATTCTGCAAAGTGTCCGAGTCTTCACTGGATTGTCCAAGAGGTATGTCAAACAAATAAAGAGGTGAAGAGCTACTGATTTAAGCCCATCAGAATCAGGCCTTCACACCTATCTTCCTGACTTTGAGGCTCTCTGTCTTTGAGGACATGCTGCCTGTCTCTTACTAATCCCCTTTGGATTTTCTCCCAGCCTTGATGTAAGAGTGAAAGTTCCCGAAGTCCAAACCTATGTATCTGAACACATGGTTTATTGCCTCCAAATAGTGGCATCTGGGAGCCTCAGCATTTGGTTCTTTCTCATCTTGTCTTAGCATGGTTTCAAAACATCGGGAAGTTTTATTTACACAGTAAAGAATACAGAAAGAGATACTCCCCCTCAGGTGGGCTGCCCTCTCTGTCACAAGGGACCTGTATAGGTTTTTGGACTTGTAGTCCAAAGGAGGTAGAAATGAGAAGAGAGAGAGCTCCAGGCATTGGGACAGCCAATGAAAATGGCCAGAGTTGGAGATGGGGTATCTTGTTCAAGGAACAGCAATTAGACGAATGTCACTGGACCAAAGAATATATGATGGATTGTATAGTGTAAGAAGACTGGAAAGGTAGGAGGGAGCCAGGTTGTGAGCGGTTTTGAATGCCAGATAGAGGGTTTTATACTTGATCTTGGAGGTGATAGGAAGCTACTCGTTTATTGAATTAGGATTGAGGTGACATGGTCTGACTTGCACTTTAGGAAGGTCAATTTAATGTGGATTGGAGTGGGGAGAGACTTGAGGCAGGCAGACCTATTGTCAGGCTCATCTAATAGTCCAGACGAGGAGATGAGGGTCTGCACTAGGGAGGTGGCAGTGTCAGAGGAGAGATAGGGGTCATATTCAAGACATGGTACAAAGGTAAAGCCTTTATCATAGATTGGATATGAGGGGTGAGAGTGAGGACTGCGGAATGACATCTAGGTAGTGGGGCTCATGGGAATGGAGAAGTTGGGAAGAGGGAAAGAGGAGATGGGTTCATGGGTCCTTCTTGCTGTTGTCACTGTCTTTCCTATTGCTATCTTTGCCTCACTTCTCCCTACTGTTCATCGGTCCTTCAGCAGGTGTTTTGAGGTACATCCCCAAGGGGATCTAATGCAGAAAATCACCCCATAGCTAACAAAATAGTCAGAGCAGCCCTTTTTGTGGTAGCAAATTAGGTGACCATAGAAAATGGGTGGCTATTGACTGGGAATGCTAAGCAGTGTTGGCACCTGACTATGTTGAAGTAATCATGAAATGAAGTCTTGCCCCTCAGTTCCCAGGCTGCTGCCTAGAAAAGATTGCCATAGAGAGATCAGCCTTCAGAAATGGCCAAACAGAGCTTGTCTGTGTAGTTCATCATTTTCAATATCGATGTCCTTTTTAACATGATATCGAGACTTGTAGGAAGGAGAGGCCAGAAGAGATTGTATCTTGCCTATCATGTGCGAGGAAAGAAGGCAAGCACTGATGGGAAGGTGCATCTGACCTTTGGGTGACAGCTCCCTGGCCTTCCTCTACCTTCTGCTATTAGTGACTGCAGTATAGTAGCAAGCATCCTGTATCGTGAGTCTAGGACATAAAGAATGGGGTAGGGAGGATGTAGGTTGCTTTCATCCAGATGTTGACCATACCCATTTGAACCTGTCTCCTCCCCTTCCTTCTATGGGGCACAGAGGACAGAATTTCTCCCCACAAGTATCAATTCTAAGTTAAAAAGACGCCACCAACCTGTCCCTGTGGCTTCTTCATCTGAATGGTCGTTTTCTTCCAGGACCTCCATTTTGAAGAGAACCCTGGCCCCTGCCATGTTTGTTCTTTTGTTCCTCTTTGGGTCCCACTCCTGAGCTCCTGACTCTCTGAACTTTCTTCTTTCCCATGGCCCTGTGTGGGTGCATCCTCTCTCACCCCCCTTCCTCTTCATTTTACATGTTCTCTTCCCCATTAGAATGTAAGCTCTTGTAGGACAGGAACTGTCTTTCTTTGGGTTTCTGTTTTATCCCTGGCGTTTAGTGTAGTTCTTGGTACATAATAAGCATTTATTGAATACTTGGTCACTGGACATGACTCCTTGATTTCTTTTTTGCATTGTGCTATCTTGGAAGATGAAGACAGATAGGGGACTGTGCAAAGAGAAAAGTTAGTCTAAATACAAAAACATTAATCTAAACTACAGAACAGTCAGCACTTCCATCCCTGGTTCTGCTTCTGCTTTCAGGGCTATAGTTTACTGAGAATCACAGGGCTGGAGGGACCCAGATAAAGGAGAATTATGGACACCTCAGTTCTTAGATTTGGAAGGAACCTCAGAGACCTTCTGCTCCAATCTAGACATAACCTAAGATCCTTAACAAATAGCCATCTAGTCTTTGCTAGAAGACCTACAAGGATGAGGACCTCAGCTCTCTGGAAGTAGCCCCTTCTACTCTTGGCTAGCTCTAGTGGTCAGAAAGCTTTTCCTTGCTGCAAGCCTAAATCTGCCTCTCTAATTGCCACACATCTCCTTGCTCTGCTTTCTGGCCGAATTCCCATTCCTTCTTCCACAAGACAGCCCTTGTAATACTTGAAGACAGCTTTTGTGTCCCTCCTGAGTATTCTTGCCTCCAGGCTAAGCATCCCCAGTTATTTCAATCAATACTTGTATGACATATTCTCCAGTCTACTAACTTTTCTGGTAACCCTTTTATGGACAAGTGTCAGTAAGTCAATAGGATACTTAATGGGGCAGCTAGATGGCACAGTGAATAGAGCGCCAGCCCCAGAGTCAGGAGGACCTCAGTTCAAATCCAGCCTCAGACACTTAACACTTACTAGCTGTGTGACCTTGGGCAAGTCACTTAACCCCAATTGCCCTGCCTTCCCCCCTCCAAAAAAAAAGGACAAAAAATTGATGCTTATTAAGAGCCTGCTATGTGCCAAGAACTGATATCACAAAGAAAAGCCAAAGATAATCACTACTCTTAAGGGGCTCACAGTCTGACTGGGAAGATGTGGAAATAACGATGCACCATGAAAACAACTATAAACAGGATAACTTAGAGACAGTCAACACAGAAAAGGCCCTAGGTAATATTTGTAAAGCACTCTGTCCACCTTAACAGGCAAGAGAAACACTAGTTATCATCACCATCCTCCTCATCTAGCCCATCTGTCTTTGGTCTTTCTTATTTCCTCTAACAAAGCTGAAAAAAACATCTGCAACACAGTTACGCTACACACCTATCTTTGAGATCCAGACGGCCCACAGCCAGGACATAAACATCTACAAACGCAGGAGGCGAGAAGCAGGGTGGTGTGATGAGTAGCGCACTGGGTCTGAAGACAGGAGGACCAGGGGCCAAATCCTGCCTAGGATGCTTCCCAGCTATGTGGCCTTGGGCAATCACTTACTCTTTCTGTGTCTTGGTTTCTTCATCTGTAAAATGAGGAGACGGACTTGATCGCCTCCAAAGTCCTTTTTTGCTCAAAATTTATGACCATAGGACTTCTAGGAAAATCACATTTCAGTTTGTTTATGACCCCACCACTACTCCTGCGTGTGAGCCAAGAAAACACAAAATAAATCCCAAGCCAGTGTTTAACTCCTCCATCTAACAAGGCAGATTGCTAGATGAAGGACTTCAGAAGGCTGCATCTAAGTTTTGGCCCCTCCTTACAGCGTGGGCTCAGGGGAAGGCATAAACAAGCTCCTGGGTCCACTGGTTTTCCATTTCCGTTGTCTGTCCTATCATTGTCTGTATGCTTCTCCTGGTGGCTCACTCAGCAGGTGGTAGGGGCGTCTTTTCTAGGGTTTGGTGCATATTATAATGCCATCTGCAAAAGAATCATCTAAATTTAAGAAATCTGATCGATGCAGTGACAAAACACGACTCTAGAGGACTGATGATGAAGCATGCTGCCCATTCCTGTCAGAGAGGTGGCTGCAGAATTATCAGAGAGGTGACTGCAGAATGCAGAAGGAGACATGCTTTCTTGGCTTGGCTGATGTGGGCATTGGCTTTATTAGCTATGGCCATGAATATTTCCTTTTTTTTTTTCCATCGGAGGGGAGGAAAAGAGAGAAAATAGATTTTTGTCAATTAAAAAATAAAAGCATCTAGGGCATAGTTTCCAACTGTTTTTGATTGAGAATCTCTATCAGTAAACAGTAAACAATTTTTGAGGACATGGTCTCAATACATGTACATTGATTTGTAAGTTACATAATGCACCATCATATTAATATGTTCTGTATATTAAGACATATATGGGGCGGCTAGATAGCACAGTGAATAGAGCACCAGCCCTGGAGTCAGGAGGACCTGAGTTCTCAAATCTGGCCTCAGACACTTAATACTTACTAGCTGTGTGACCTTAGGCAAGTCACTTAACGCCAATTGCCCTGCCTTCCCCCCTCCAAAAAAAAAACAAACCCCAAACAAAAATATATAGAAAAACAGAAATGAAAAAAGATGAGGCAGAGATGATGTATTTTAAAAATAAATTTTATTTTATTTAATAATGGTACAATTTTAAAAAACTTAGCCAAAATATTATTAGTAACAATATTATTAGCAATAATATTTTAGTGAGGGGAATGTAACACTATTTAAAGATCTTGGTATAACCCTTCAACTCCTGTTTTTAGTGGCTGTCATCACTGAAAAAGATAACTTCACTAAGACAGGTAAGGTAGATGGGAGACATGTTATTGGCTGTTCTTATAAATCATGGCACCCGTTTTTCAATCCCATCCACAAATTATACAGAGATATTTTTGTTGAAATTTAGTAAATTTCATCTCAGCTGTTAATCAGTTCTTGCAAACTAATCAGAAAGTGCTGCCTTTTTATATTTTGAACAAATGGGTTAAAAATCCACTAATGTTCTACATTTGGAAGACTTTAAAGTAGGTTACAAAATTGTTTCCAAATGTTTTAAGTGTACCAATCTGAGAGTTTTTAATAGATAACTCACATCATGATCTGCAACAAAAACTTAGTCTTTAAATGTCTTGATAAATCAGGATGGTTTCTTGCCTTCATCAGCTAGTATCTCAAGGCGTAATTTACACTTAGGATGAGGTTCATTGTCAATGATGAAGAATGAAAATTCATATTTCAAATTATCTTGATAGTTCCAATTTTTTCACTGACTTCTTATAAGACTTAATGAGATCATTGCTTTTTACCTTGTAACATGGCTGACAGAGAGCTCATATTAGGAGCAGGAGAAATGTCAACTCTTCCATTTCCTGTTGTTTGCTCATGCTTAGTATTCTTAGTGTTATCATCACTTGGTATTATAACCCATGGTTCCTTTGCAGAAATCTTTTTATGTCACTTGTCTATTTTTTGTGGGTTAGTTTAGTTAAAACTAGGCAATATAATCTGTAAATCCACCTAATTGAGGACATGTAAAATGCAGTATGTTTGTAACCTGGGTCTCAAGCTTATTTGCATCGGACACTCATCCACTGGTAGACAATGCTTATTGGTTGTTCCATGTCTGTGAGAAGGATGGAATTGGCAAGAGCCTGAGAGAAGAGAAATCCTGATCCTTCTGGTTCTTAGCTTTGAGAGAGAACACGTGGTTGGTTCCAGATTCTATTGTTGCTGCTATAAGTTTGTGTCCTTCAAGCACTTCCTGGTTCTTTTCCTGTTTGAGGGACCTCTCACTGAAGACAGCCTGGAAATGCTTATTCTCTCTCTGAAGGAAGAAAAACAAAGATCCCTCTTTCTTTCTATCTTTTGCCAACTCTGCCCCTCACGAAGGTACAGATCATAGGGCGATTGTTCTGCACCAATGACCTTGAGTTCTGGGTTACATGTTGAAGTGAAGAAGCCATTATCAACCTCTCTGTACTGCACAACTCCCCTTCTACCTAAGGATACCTGATGTATCATAGGTGTCCCATAAATACCTGACATATGGATGGTCAGGGAGCCACTATTAATCATATATTAAATATTAGTGAAGCTTAATTTCCTTATTTTAAAAATAAAAACCAAATCCATATTCCTATAACTATATACACACATACCTATACCTACATATATACGTGTATATGTGTGTGACATTGTATATATATACACACACATATGTACACAACACTCCTTTTTGGTCAGACTTGACCTCTGCAATCTTTTCCAGCTCTCCATCTGTGATTTAATCTTGTGTATTCCTTGGGGTATATACAGCCCACCATAAAGAACTTAGAGAACAACTTCTTAACTAGGGGTCTATGAACTTGGTTTTGAGAAATTCGATGGCTGCATTTCAATATAATCGCTTTCTTTTGTAATCCTGTCTATTTCATTTCGTGCATTTCTTTCTTTTTTTTCCAGAGAGGAGAAGGCAAGGCAATTGGGGTTAAGTGACTTGCCCAAGGTCACACAGCTAGTATTAAGTGTCTGAGGCTGAATTTGAACTCAGGTCCTCCTGACTCCAGAGTCAGCGTTCTATTCACTGTACCACCTAGCTGCCGCGTATTTCAAGCATTTAAAAGCGTGATTCTGAGAAGAGATCTGGCTTCACCAGTCTTCTAGCCACTTCCACAAATGTCTTTTGCTGATCTCCAGTGCATCATCATTTTGGGGGAATCCTAAAGAGTAAGTCAAGAGAGACTAGACACAGAAGGAAACTTTCCAGTCCTCGACTGGCTCTGTCCCATCTTCTATTTCTGATTTTGAGAGTTTTGGTTCCTGTTACTGGTGGTTAAAAGTTATGTCACATCTCATTCTCTCTGGCTTTTTAGCTTCATGGGTCAACTAGAGAAACAAGACCCTATTACGTTTACTTAGAGTATCTTTGATAAATATATGGAAAGGGAATAGGTGGGCTTTTGCAAATGATATTCTACAGCAGACCACATCTCTGAAGTCACACCATTGACAGAAAGATGCAGAGAACACAAGGTCTCACTGTGCTCAGTGTTTCTTGCTGCAAAAGGATTTTTACTTGGAAAACAAATTATGGAGGTGCAGGCTCCTCCAGCAAGATGTCTCCCATTCATATGTTAAAGCAATTCATTGTTTTTGAAAGATGCTGTGGCAGAGATAGCTTTGTTCTATGATTCAGTTTCTTGAAGAGCTACATACTTGCTACAAGCGTTTGAGTCCTCAGTTACATATTCCTCCATTGTCATGAAGAAAAAGGACACAAAGTCAAAATGAAAGTAATTTCTAGAGGGTGAAAGTCCTCTAGAACAGGGATCTTCAAAGTGAGGTTCTGGCTCAGCCAAGTGGGAAGATGGTCACGTCCCAGTCTCTCCTGATAACGCATCATGGGTCTTATCTTCAACACAATCACACCTACTCCTCACCTATTACTCCCACTTCAACCCCTCTTTCAACCTTGTGTATGTGCCTGCTTGAGTGTTGGCACCTCAGGGCAGTTATAAACTAACTGTCACTTGGTTAACCACAGCATGGTGCTATTGGAAAAATTTCCCTCCTCTACTGCCCCAGCAGACCGATCCCTTGTTCCTCCACCCCCCACTCCTTCCAGATAATTTTGTGATTGTAGCAGGCATCGTGGGGGTAGCTAGGTGGCACAGTGCTTAACCTGAAGTCAGGAAGACTCATCCTTCTGAGTTCACATCTAGCCTCAGACACTTACTAGCTGGGTGACCCTAGAGAAGTCACTTAACCCTGTTTGTCTCAGTTTCCTCATCTGTAAAATGAGCTGGTGAAGGAAATGGCAAACAACTCCAGTATCTTTGCCAAGAAAACTTCTAATAGGGTTACAGAGAGTCAGATATGACTAAAAATGACTGAAGAAAAGCATACATCACAGATCTTATTACATTATATTTCCCCTCAAATCCATGCCTTTTCTAAAATGCCTTTTCTAAAATTCTTCATTTCTGCTAAGGGTAGTACCATCCTTCCATTCATGCAGGATAATGCTTTCAGCATAGTCCTCTATTCCTCCCTTTCACTAATCCCTGAATCTAAGAGGGAGCCTTTCTGCCTCTACCAAATTTCTCACATTCATCCCCTTCACATGGCCATGTCCTAAGTCAGGCCCTCATCACCTGTCACCTCCATTATTGCAATGACTTCTCCCTCCTTTGAGCCTCTCCCCATTCCATTCCATCCTCCTGCTGAAGCGAGTTTCCTAAAAAGTACGCCTGACTTCATTATTTCCTCCCCTATTCAGTAATCTCCAATAGTTTCTCTCTGCCTCTAGGATCAAACATAAATCCTTTTGTTTAGTATTTTCCTTGTCTGTCCTGACATTTCTAATAGGGCCAGCCAGTCATTTATACTTATTTTCAGTTACTTACTCAAGGAGTTCCATTGTAGTCATGTCTGCCTTTCTTAGGCAGTCTTTTTCCTCATTATAAGAATGTTTTCTTGTGCCTTCAAAATTTCATCTTTGAGAGTTTCTCATCTTTCTTGGGTAAGCTGCAAGATGTCAGGCCATTGTATTCTATCCAGCCTTTCTCTAAACTCTTGAAAGTTGTCTTCTCTGCTAACCCCTGACCTAGAATACATGTGAAACTATACCCAACTTTCTGCCTTCCTTATCATGAATGCAACGATGAAGTTGTCATTGGCCATTAAGGTTCTTGTCATTCTTACTTCAGCCCCCAACTCCTCCTTGTTGGTTAGAATGTCTTGAGAATAGCATTTACCTTTCTTGTTTTATTTAAATTCTGATGGATGAAATTATCATTAGACAAATCATAAATGCATTAGCTGCTCTGCTCTTGACAGAACGAAAGTTCCTAAATGCATTTGGATAGGTAAAGTCCCCTACCATTGCAATATTGCACTTCCATGCTATATTTATAATATTTTCCAAACTCCTCATATAGTTTCTCCTTATGTGTAAGTGGCCTGTAATATATCACCTACAAAAAAATATTTTTCTTTCTCTTGACTCAAATGATTTTCATCATGTTTCCTTCCTTGGATTCTTGCATTTCTTCATATTGGAGAATTTTCTCAATACATATCACTCCTCCTCTCTTTTTATTTATGCTTCTTCTTTTGAATAAGATATATCCTTGCAGGGGGTCTAAACCTGAAATCTGTGAACTTGTTTGCTTTTTAAAAAATGTTTTTTGATAACTATATTTCAATATATAATTGGTTTCCTTATAATATTATGTATTTTGTTTTATGTATTTAGAAACATTCTGAAGAATTTGTAGGTTTTACCAGACTGGCAAAGGGTACCATGACACAAAAAATCTGAAGGACCCTGCTCTATAACCCTATTTTGGTTATAAATTCCATCTTGTTCAGTGATGACTAAGAAGTTAACTCCCTTCTTGTGTTAAAAATCTCTACTTTACCTTGTTCATGAGATGTACTTTGTGTATTTGTATATGGATATCTGAGGCCATGGATTATATTTCTTCCTCATTTCTTGGTTAATGCTTCCCACAAATTAATGGTCTTCTCTTCTACCATTCTTCCTATATTATTCCAGCTGCTTTTTAATGATACCAGGAATGTCAGGTATTTGTGGGCAGTTTTCTTTCCCATTCTTTTTCCTGTTTAAAAACCTTGGGACAGTATCCACAGACTTGCTTCCATCCCTGACCAAGAGTCCATCATTTTTTCCCTGTTTTTGTTGATATCTTTTGTTTTGTTTTAAACATCACCAAATCTCCTTTATTCTTCCATCTTCTCCTCCCAGGAATCATTCCATGAAAAATAGTATTTTTAGAAGAAAGAGCCCATCATTTAATATTTTCCTCCATGTGTGGGATCTAAATAATTTTCTCAGGCATCATTTTCTTGAGTAATTGTTCTCTTCCAAAATCTATGGTTCTCTTCCGAATCCTTGAGTTGCTAGGAGTGATGAAAACACCACTGATGTTGCTAAAACCTTCAGTTCTTTGCTCAGGAATGCATCAACCTTGACATTACTTTCTGGGTTCCTTTTGGTGTTCCCACATGAATGGCCAGAAGTAGGGAGTAGTTGTTAGGTTTACAGTTCTGAGGAGGCTCTCCAACATGTCCTGGATACATGTCCTGGGAAGACAGCAGATCTATACAGGTCAAGGTGGCAAATACTTCCATGCCCATCAGCAGGAAACACCACCCACCACAACTGTTTTCTTCTTCCTGCATCTGTTATTGGATGATCTCTTGTCTGAAGGCACCTACAGAACCACATCCTTGTTCCTTGGGGCACAAGAAGCTGCTTCTTCTGGATATGTTCCAACCCTCTAACCCCTTCCCAACAGGAAATCTCCATTTTCTATATCCTAAAAGGATCAGTGGTCTTTTTACTTCTGTCTTTCCTTCTTTATGACACATTCTTCAACCCTCATCTCCTGACATAGGTGAAAATTTCCCATTTTTTCATTACATCCTTTTGAATTTTTTTGTCTCCTTGAGACACTTCTCCTTTAAAGGAATATTTCACCTTCCCTCATAATCTGGAGAGCAGAAATGCATTTCTCTGGTTCATTTACTTCTTTATTTAGAATAAAGACTAACATCTATTTGTGTATACATATGCATTACATGGTCCTGGAAGAAACAGAGATATAGCACACTCTCTGCAGGCCACCAAAAATTCCTGTCCTTCGTATGAAATAAGATCCATAGGCCATTGTCTTCCTTTTGGAAGCTCTTTTGGTTAATCCTTGTGGATCGTTGTTTCGTTGTTTAGTTGTTTTTTGGTTATCTTCTGCTCTTCATGACCCCATTTGGGGGTTTCTCAGCAAAGGTACTGGAGTGGTTTGCCATTTCCTTCTCTAGCTCACTTTATAGATGAGGAAACTGAGGCAAAGAGGGTTTAAGTGACTTGCTAAGGGTCATGAAGCTAGTAAGTGTCTGAGGCCAGATGTGAGATCAGGAAGATGAGTCTTCCTGACTCCAGACCTGGTGCTATAACCACTTAATGACCTAGCTGCCCTGTTAATCCTTGTGGATAATTGGATGGCAGATTGCCAGTTTTTAAGATACAAGACACAGCTCCACTGAGACCTATCCAAATAGTTAACCTTGTTGCTGATGTTCAGATATTCTTCTCCATGTTCCTTCAGGCTGGGCTCCTTATGTCCAATTGGACTTGGGCTGGGGAGGATAATTTATTTAGCAGAAGGCAGCAAACAAGGAACAAGACCACAAGACATTAGGCCTAAAGACGGTGTGTGCACTAGAGACAGATCTTTCTGGCTGGGAAGTCCACTCTCTGTCTTCTGTGCCATGTTGCTTCTCACACAACGCTTTAAGGTTTACAGGTTACTTTCTTTACCACAGCTAAGCTGGAATGCGAATGAGATTTTTTTGACCTCAAGGCTGGTGCTATATATACCATGGCTAATGGATGTGAGATGTGGTGCTTGTGGGAGAAGATTCTAGATGCATGGAATGATTTGAACAGAATCAGAGAGAGAAAAATGAGTGTGGAGTGTATAGGGATCTTCTTGATTTAGAGGAGGGTGCATTTTGAAGAGCTGTGGGAGATTAGGTTGTATAGGTAGGATAAGGCTGTATGATGAAGAGGCATGTCTGTTGGT
>CM053590.1:49538080-49554137 GCA_028646515.1 Pseudochirops corinnae | reverse complement strand
CAGGGAAAAGAAAAGGGGAGACAGGAGAAAGCAGTGAAGGAAATAAAGACTCCAGTCTATTAGGTGGTCAGTCTGACCTTTAATAAAGTCATTTTTGGGGACAGTATTTGGGAATATTTATGAGGTAACAAATATTTTTAACATGTGACACTTCTCAAACTATCCACTGATTTGGGGCATCTTCCTAATTAAAAAAAAAGTCCTTGTTGGTGACTTAGATCATATTTACTATCCCTAGCCTGAGACTGGCATAAATACTAGACTTGAGATTTCTTTGGTATAAGAAGTTCCAGATGAGGAACTTCCTCTACTAACTTCTCTGAAACTTAGAGTCTAGAGCAACTGAGAGGTTAAGTGATTTCCCTAGGGCCACACAGCCAGTATGGGTCAAAGGAGGGACTTGGATTCCTATCTTCCTGACTTTAAGGTCAACTCTCTGGCTATTGTACCACACTGTCTCTAGATCAGAGGTACTTAACCTCATGTCTGTAAACTTATTTAAAAAAAAAATATTTTGAGAACTTGATTTCAGTTAGTTTCCTTTGTAATTAGCTTCAACTTCAGCTAATTTCAATTAGTCTCCTTGGTAATACTATGTATTTTATACATTAAAAATATTTTATGTACTTAAAATTTTTATGCATTTAAAAATATTTTCCTGAGAAGGGGGTCTATTTGCTTCACCAGTCTGCCAAAGGGGTCCATGATACAAGAAAGCTTAGGCGCTTTCTAGGTGTAATAGAATAAAAATGAAAGGGCAGGCAACCAATTATTTTAATTAAATATCAGCTTGTTAGTCTCCAGGTCTCTGGGAGCACTTGGCAGGGCACCTTCTCTGTTTGGTAAATGTCTTTAGAATACTTCACTGAGCATTTGCTTCAAGATTTTTTTTTATAATGTTGTGCTCTCAGTAGTCCTTCAAGAAATACTTATTGAATGAATGAATTTCAATAAATGCAATAAATATTATTGTGTGCATTACAGCAAGAAAGTAGGTCTGGCTACCTCATCATGCTAAAAAAAAGCATTCTTTCTCTCTGTGATAACTAATAAACCCAATGGCTGATTAACAAGATTCTACAGTCAGAGGGGAAGATAGCAGAACCCAGCAGGTCCAAGAGTTAGGGATGCTGTAGGGCACTGGATAAAAGATGAAAGGCAGTGCAGTATCATGGAAAGAGCACTAAATGAATGAGTAAAAGACCTGGCATTATTGCTAATTAGCCATGTGATCTTGGTTGAGTCAGAAGTCATTTTGAAAAGTCTCTGCTTTTATATTTGTAAAATAAAGATAGTAATACTTAAACTACCAATCCTTCACAGGGCTGTTTTGTAACATTTTGTAAAGGACTAGATAAATCGAAATTATTCTTATTATATAAGCTGTCCCAGAAGTCTCAGTGCAATTTTAAGCTTTAAAAGTTTTATTTTTTTAAAGCTTTCAAAGTTCCTCTCAAAGCTGGTATTTAATAATTCTACTATGCATTTATAGACGACAAAAGATTGCATGCAATCAGAACTTATATGGCACACAAAGCCCACTCCCTCCTGTTGCTCCCTATTGCAATGAGATCAAATGTACCCTGAAATCCCAGGGGACAGACAGTTGAGTGTATCATGTAAGAGAGGGGGACAAAAATCTCTTCTCCTTCCTCAGCCAGTTATCTTAAATCTGTTGTCATATCTGATCATTTCCAATTTCACAACATTGTCATGTACTTCTAAGAGTTTCTTGTACAGGCTTTCATAACCTTGGGACTCCTAAAATAGCTTTTTAATTGGGTCTCACTAACTCAAGTCTCTCTCATGTCAATCTGAGCTGCCCAAGTGATTTTCCTTAAAGCAGGTCTGATCATGTCATCCCTGTTACTCCAATAAGTTCCAGTGGCTGCCTATGGTCTTTAGGATCAAATAGGACACGTTCTGTTTGGCAGTGAAAGCCCTGGACCATCTGGCTTCTTTCTATCTTTTAGTCATCTTAAACTTGACTCCCCTTCACCTTCTCCCATCCACAAATTCTGATTACAGCTACACTAGTTAACATCCTTGTCCTCTCTGCCTTTGAGCTGGAGATCCTCATGCCCAAAATACTCTTTCTCCTTACATCTCCCTTTTAGTTTCTCTAGCTTCCTTCAGACTCGCTCAGCTCTCACTTTGTGCAGAACTTTCTCTAATCTACTTAGCATATATGCTGCATATACCTAGTTATTTACATACTGTCTCCCCTATTAGAATGTAAGACAGACTAGTGCCCCAACCAGTCAGCTCTTCCTGAGTCCCCTAGCTGCTAATGACCCCCCATTCCCTTGTATCCATTTTGTAGTACCTATATATGTAACTGTTGTCTTCCCAGATTCATTGTAAATCCCTTGAGGGGAAGGACTATTTCTCTTTTGTCTTTGCACCTCCAGCACCTAATATAGCTTCTGTCACATGGCAATGCTTAATAAATGATTGTTGACTGACTGATAGCATCTGAAGTTGGTATCAGCAGACCACAATAACCATCTCTATGACTGGTCATACAACGTAAAGTGCCTGCTTTGGAAAGAACATGGGTATTCTGGATGGGGTATAGAGGAAATCATCTGAATGCAAAATTACTACAGAGAGCAATTAGAAAAACAAAGCCTTTTCCATCTAAGAGAGATGTGATAACAGCTCTTGGTATGCTTTGGATATTTTAGGTAGATTTATGGATATTTTAGGTGGGGACAGTGATTTCTTCCATAGGTACATGAGGAAGTAAAGAGAATAAAGGCAAGCTCATTTCTCTGGCTTTCACAGATAGCCCACCCCACAACCCAGCGGCTCTCCCATTTATGTCACAAGAGAAAGCTGACACCCATTTCAAAGTGCCATGGTGAGAAATTTCTTCAGATCATCTAGACATGTGAGCCATTTCCCAGGAGGCATGACCTCTTTGTTCAGAAGCACAGCATCAGGGCATATCTGGGAAATGCCACAGCAGGACGTGTCTGGGAACTCAAACTGCTGACCATTATGGAGAACAAAATTCCTTGTCACCAGCCCTACCATCTGTTCTCCTCATTTCCATCAATGTTGCCATAAGCAGATTCTCCTGAACATATTTTCAGCTGGTCTAGGTCCCTGTTGAATCAGCCTCTGCAGACTGGGTCAGCACACATCTCTAAGCAGCATCTACAGTCAAACCCAGAAGATATAATCCCATTGGGACACACCCTTGGGCCCATAGTGGATGGGAACTCAATGCTGTAATATCTGAACAAGGAAACTGCTGCAGACTGATATACTTTCGCTGCAGAAGGGCTGCCTAAATTCACTGTTTCTCTTTTCCTCAAGCAGAAGATCCATATCTGAACCCTGGCAATTTCCTCTAAGAGACACAGAAGCCAGGCGCTGGGGATGTCCAGGGCAGAGGCATGGGGATAGGAGAGGAGATGGGGTGTCATTTGGGAGGAACAGAGAGAAGGTTGACTTGGCTGAATCAAAGAGCCTGGGAGAGGGAGTAATACACGATGAAGCTTTAGAAGGATAAGTTGGGGCAAGATTGTGAAGGATTTTAAAAGCTAAATAGAGGGATACGTATTTTTATCCTAGAGACAACAGGGAACCATTAGAGTGTACTAAGCAGGGGAATCTGATCTGTGCTTAAGGAAAATCACTTTAGCAGCAGAGTGTAGGGTGGCCTGGAGTGAGGAGAGACTTGGGGAGGCCCATTAGGAGGCCATTTTGACACTCTAGATGAGAAGTGATGAGGGCTGTGTGAGCAGAGAAAAAAGATTGGATTAGAGAGACATTGTAGAAGTATAAATGGCAAGTCTTGGCAACTGATTGGATATGTGGAGTGAAGGAGAGTGAGGAGTCAAAGATAGGACCAAGGTTGGGAACCTAGGAGAATGGAGGTGACAGAAATGGGGAAGATTGAAAGATGGAAGGGGCACAAAAGGTAATGAGTTCCATTTTGGTCATATTCAGTTTGAGATGTCTCTGGCATGTACCAATTTGACCCAGAGTAGGGGTGCTCTAGACTGGATCAGGGGTTCCAGACCTCCTTGCCCTTGTCCTTGATCCTGATATAACTCTCAGGGGAGGGTTGGAGGACTCTAAGACATTGTGCCTTCCCATTTCAGTATTCTCTGTGCTGTTTGTCAATGTTTCCAAGGGAAGATATGGTCAAAATAGGATACAGACAGTATTTGCACAACAAAGACCAATAAAAAAGATCCTCACTGAAAACAGGAAAGGACACAATAGAATCTTCCTGAAATGTCCTATGGTGGTGTTGCCACCCTCCTTGGCTCCTCACCATCTAGCATCACATTCACGATCCCCTGTAACCAAGCTCCAATCCATATTTCCAGTCTTGTATTACCACCAGTCCCCTGAGCCGCAGTCAGTTTGGCCTATTCAGCATTTCCAAAACACACATTGGGCTTTTCGGCCTTTGATATTTGTTTGTATGCCATTTCCTCTGTCTGGAATGCCAGCCATTCTAACCCATTGCCATATATCAAAGTCTTACTCACTCTTTGAGGTTCCGTTTGAATGTTCTAGTTCAGGGATGTGATGACCAGCCTTTCTAAGTTCTGACATTACCTCCGCTTTGTCTTTCCTGACCAACCCATTTATAACATCTCTCCCCATCCCTATGAATGCCAACACATGCAGTTTGTTCCTCTCAAGGGGGCTACTTACCATATTCTACCATGTACTGCATCTGTTCATTTATGTACATGTCTTATCTCCCCTACTAGATTACAAACACAGTAAGGGCAAGGTTAGTGAATGGCACATCCTTGAACCACGCACAGTACTCTACTAGCAGAGCCTCACACAGTAGGCCTCACACAGTAGGCACTTAATACCTACTAGGTGAACAAAGGTAGCTTTCTCTGTTCTAAACTCTTCATTTGCAATTCACTCTGGCATCTCTACTGTCATGATATTTCAACTTTAACTTCTTTCTTCTACTAAATCTGAAGGTGGGGGAATGAGATCTCTGGGATTCATCTTGGCCACAAGGCAGACATCATAGTTGTCGTGCATAAGGACATCGATGGCTACGACATTCCACTGATTTTCCCATGGGTCCAGCTCCCAGATTTCCTTGGAGATAATCTCATGCCGATCTGAAAAATAGTGAAAGATATGTTAAAGTGTCATGGATTTTAGCCAAATTCATTAGATCAAATTTTAGGACAAATGTCATTCTCCACATGAAGACTGTAGTCTAATGGGAGTCCATATTTTAAAATTCAGGGTGACACTATGTGCATGGACTGGGGGTAACATTGGGAATTCCTCTTGGTCTGTTAGTAGGCCTGGGCCTGAGAACTGAGACCTGAGTGTGAAATCTGGCTCCTTCTGGTGTATCACCTTCTAAAAGACATGTACAATTAGAGGCTACTACACATAGGTCCCAATGGGAAGGAGCCACCTCCCTCTATCCCCCAAGCAGGGGTTATATCAAAGATAATTGGCCACTGAGACTGACCTACTTAGTGGGTTTCAAGTGATTTAAAAAGTGCTTGTTGATTAATTGATCAATGGATTCCTGAAATGTTATATGGCTGCCAGTCATGGAATCTGACAGTTTCCAAGGAAATACAGTTGAGGATAACCCAAAGGATAGTGAAGAGGCATGTGGTGGGGACAAGCAAGTTAAAACATGTGACAAATACAGTCTTACTGAAGAAAGTGGGTAAAGGATGGAATCTGAGAAACATACAACTAGAAAAAACAATGGGTGAGTCATAGAATAAGAACAAGGAGTAACCGATGGGGAGTTTGTGCGATGCACTGGTATTTATGTATTGTGAAGAGAATTCAAGAGTTTTATGTGTTGGGAATTGGCATTCTGAGGGTGCAACATGAGAGAAGTGCGTGATCTCTTTGGGGGACAAATAGGAAAGCCAGTGAGGCTGGAATTTAGAATATGTGAGGGGGAAATGTGTGAGATAGAAACAGGAGGCGAGGTTTGAGTCTATGGACTGGAATGGATTCTCTTTAGTCATGTTTCATCACTTCCCCTTTTCTACTCCTTTTGCCTTAGTTTCTTTTTATTGCTACAACTGACCCTCCCCCCCCCTTTTTTTTTTTTATTAAGTGGCTGTTTTGCTTTGTTCTTGAAATGAAAGCCCCTGGCATTGTTCTTGCAAGGAAAGCTCTTCTAGATAAGCCTAGTTTCTCTGTAAAACTCATTTTGTCTAACTGGGGTCATGTTTTCTTACACCCTTCCCATTGCTGGATTCACTTCTCCCAGTCATTCCAGAGAAGTAGAAGCAGGTTCTGTCCTGTTTCCTCCTTTGTCCAGCCTCCTCAGTTGCCACCAGCCTGTGTGTGAACCCAACAAGGAATGTCATTGTGCTTTGGAAGCAGCCTGGGTAGGGCCAGGTGGTGGATGCACCAGAGATTGCTCGTACTGGCACAGGGCTACATGCCCTGTCTACTACAAAGCCAACAAGCCCACCCACATAAAGTCAGGAAAGGCTTTCCCTGCAGCCCACCCAGCCTTTTCCCTGGACCAGGGGAAGACAATATGGAGAGTGTGCTCTCTCCCTCTCTTTCTCTCTGGCTTTCTGTAATGAAGGCAAATGACTCCCTTATGTACTTGGCACTGTGCCAGAGTTCAACCCCAGCTAAGGCAGTTCTGAGGCACTCTCTTTGTTCTGTTCCCTGGCTGCATTGAGCCTGGGTCCTTCTAGCATGGCCTCCTGCTTCTACCTTCCATATCCCAAAGGCCTCAGTCAGTAAACATTTATTAAGCACCTACTATGTGCTAAGCGCTAGGTATGCAAGGAAAGGTAAAAGACAGTCCTTGTCCTCAAGGAGCTCACAGATTATGGGGGGACAACATGTAAATGACTCTGTACAGACAAGCTGTATATGGGACAAATAGAAGATGATCAACAGTGGGAAGGCACAAGAATTATGAGGGATTGGGAAAGACCCCCTGTAGAAGGTTGGATTTTATCTGGGACTTGATGGTAGCCAGTGAAGCCTGGAGGTGGAGATGAGGAAAGAGAACATTTTCCTCATAAGATACAGCCACAGAAAAGCCCAGGAGTTGGGAGATGCAGCGTCTTGTCTGCCTAGCTAACTGGAAGCAGCTATATGGTATAATGGATAGAGCACCATGCTTGGAGTCAGGAAGACCTGAGTTCAGATCTGGTCTCAGATACTTACTAGCTGTGTGACTCTAGGCAAGTCACTTATCTGGCTCTGTTTCCTTGTCTGTAAAATGGAAGTAATAATAGCATCTGTCTTTCAGAGTTGTCCTGAGGATCAAATTGGTAATAATATTCATAAAGCACTTTCCAGACCTTAGTAAGTTATGCAAATGCTACCTGTTGTTAACTAATCTGGGCTCCTACAAACCTGATACCTTCCCTCCCCTCCTTTGAAATGCATAAAATGTGTCTCCAGCATATTATCGGTCCTACTAACTAGTCCTTTAAATATCTATTGACTTATTTCGCTGCCTGTCATGTACTTCTGGTAATTTACTGAAACCTTCATCTTGGGGGTCCGTACCAGATAACAAATGAGGATGTTAGTGTGTTTATTAACTAACATAGCCCTTTATCATTAGCCACTGATAATTACCAGGTCATGAAACCTACCCCATGTACACCTCTCCCTACTTTCCCTCCCCATCCTGGGAAGTTCTTATCATCTTTCAGAACTTCAACTTTTACTTTTTTATAGGCAACAAAAAATAAGATGAAAGCTCATCCTTCAGTGTCATTTCCACGTAGAGAGCATGGCTTTGATTTGTGAATCAGTGTCTGTCACATGGCCATGTGCAAGGGCAGAGTCCAGTCTTCAAACCCCTCGATCCTTTCTCCAGTTTATCAATGGATGACTTATTCAAAGAATAGTGCTTAGATGCTGGGAGGACTTTGGACACTCACTGCTTTCAACCCAAATTAGGTAGAGCTATTCCAGTGGGTGTCACAATATATGGTGCTTGAATACTGGAGAAATGATTTGTCTTCTCATCCTATATCCTCCAGTGTTTCAACTACAGCATTCTCTGGGCCAAGCTCCATTATATGGCATTTCTCAATTTAATTTGTTTTCAATAATGTACAATAACTACTCTATAATGGATGAGACTGGAGGAGAGCAAACTTTTATGGGAAATTGGTCAAAATAAATAACTCCTAACTTTGCCAGTGTCAGAAAAGGATGCTTCTGAGCTGCATACTTATTAGGTCAGCAGGAAGATGGTAGTAACAACACTGGCTTATACATTAACAAGCTAAGGGATTTTGCATTTTTAAAATTTATGTCTGATGGGATAATTTATACAAATGAAAGCAGAAGATATATACACACACACACACACACACACACACACATATATATATATATATATCCTCTTACTTGTTTGTACACATGCCTGTATATGCACATTTACATATTCACCTGTACAAAAGGATCCATATTTTCAACCTAGAGCAGTGGTTCTCAACCTTCCTAATGCCACGACTCTTTAATACTTGTATGTGGGCATATCTGCATGTGGGCGGACCAGCCTGGAGACGTATGGAGGAGGCCTGTCTCGGTTCCTAAGACCATTGGAAATATATGTTTTTCGATGGTTTTAGGTGACCCCTGTGACTCCTGTGAAAGGGTTGTTCGACCCCCAAAGGGGTCACAACCCACGGGTTGAGAACTGCTGAGCTAGAGGAAGCATATATTCTCAGATCTCTTTTAAATAATCTGTCTCATATGAAGGTTGGATTGAATAATCTCTAAGACTCCTCAAAGCATTAGCATTTTACAACTCAAATATCCAAATGGAGCCCAACACTTCTGTGTTTTGGGATTTGCCACATCTGGTGGGTGGGGCCTCTAAGGCTTTTGTGCCTTAGACAAAGTTTATTCCCAACTATCTGGTAGAGAGTAATTAATATATGCCCTACTTTGGGGCAGTGGTTTGGGGCTTTCGCTGACACACTCCTGTAACTCATAACAAAATACTCATGTGCCATGACAAATGATATTTTTTGGCACTAAAAATGTGCATTGATAAAAAGAAATATAAAAAGAAATATTAAGAAATGCCCTATGCTTCATTCCCTTATCTGGTGTGAGCTAGGCAGGTCTTTACCTTGCCTGACTCTTGTCCTGACTCTTGATGGGATGCCTCTGGTAAAAAGGGTCATAGGTTTAGCTGTACCACCTGACTTCAACCCAGTTCTGGACAGCTCTGGGACTTCCTTGCATATAGATTTAGATCCAGAGATATACAGTCTATATGTCACCATGAGTGGGTCTTCTACTAACCGGTACTACATGTGAGAGTAGTTGATATATTCAGTTCAGGATCTAGGTCAAATGAAGTCATCAATGATTCCCTTACTGGAACAGCTTAGACCTTCTGAAAGCAGTTCCTGGAAGGTCCCGAGTCTTTGGAGGCTCTAAGTGTCCCAGTTCTGAGGATTTACCACCTAAAGCTCCCTGGTGTGGCTCCCCTAGATCCCCAGTGGTCCTCAGAGTAGGCTGAAAACAACTATAACTAATAGATGCTACAAGGAGTATGTGGGGTTTTCTACCATGTCTTTACCTCTTTGTGCCACAGAGAAAACTTGAGGAATCCTAACAACACTCCCCAAAGGAGATGAACAATTATTAGTTGATGATATACAACACTGAATTCCACAACTACTGAGCAAGACACGAATAATGTGACTGCTAATGTAATAAACAGTGTAATTGGCATTTTTATAATAAGATGATAAAAATGGTAAATAAGGAATAGAAATAGAATATTACTAGTCCCCCAAAGAGGAACAAAAATCAAAGAGCTTGGTTTCATTTTCCTGTCTTTATAGCCCTAGTGTCTTGTACATGGTAGGTATTTAATAAGTATATGTTGAGTTGAATGAAATTAAACTCTTAACTGAAAATGATAGCATTGTCTGCATTGACCAAATGAGATAATATTTGTGAAGTGTTTAACATAGAGCCTGGCATATAGTAGGTGCATAATAAATGTTTATTTCTGTCTGTCCTTTTTTCTTCATTGTCTGGCCAATACAGTTAGAAGCATTCACGAGGCGAATTTTGTCCAGTTGTTTCAGTCATTTCTGACTCTTCCTGACCCCTTTTGGGGCTTTCTTGGCAGAGATACTGGAGTGGTTTGCCATTTCCTTCTCCATATAATTTTACAGATGGGGAAACTGAGGCAAACATGATTGAGTGACTCATCCAGGGTCACACAGCTAATAAGTG
The DNA here is from genome assembly GCA_028646515.1 of Pseudochirops corinnae. Lineage (NCBI taxonomy): Eukaryota > Metazoa > Chordata > Mammalia > Diprotodontia > Pseudocheiridae > Pseudochirops > Pseudochirops corinnae. Next base: position 49,543,910 of record CM053590.1, on the reverse strand, counting down.
TCTGAGGCTGGATTTGAACTCAGGAAGATGTGTCTTTTTGATTTCATGCCCACCATGCTATCCACTGAGCTGCCTAGTCTTTGTACTTACTCAATTGTATACTCAATTAGTAAATCAAGGCTCTTATGCTTACACTGGAAGTCAACTACTAATGTGTAAAAACGTTTTTAGAAGGAGATACATTATTTCATGTTGTAAATTGTCAATTCCTGTCATGTTTGCTTTACTAGTCAGGCTTATATTAACTAAGTATTTGTGGAATGAAGAGTTTAGGTCTGTCAGTTTGGCATTACTGCAAAGGGCAATGAGTAAGCTAGACATTGACTCTCCTAAAAGACCATGGAAAACTTTGCTACCATCAGGCAGAACAGAAAGTCCCTGCTTAACTTCCTGTAAAAAAAGCCTATTATAGTTACTAATTTTCAGAATATTCTAGTCACAACTCTGTCACTGCCCCAATAACTCAACTTTGGAATCTCTTAATTTTTCTTCCAACTAAGTATTACCTCCTTTCTCTATTTGTCTCACTATTTTAAAAAGATACACTTTGCTTAGCTTAATGGAGAGGTTGGTTGCGGCAATGTGTCTAGTCAGGCCCTTTCCTTGAATCTGTACAAAATAAAGGAATACCTGGAACTTCTGGAGCACTCAGTAAGTTCATCAACATGTTTAAGTAAGGACAATATAACATGGCGGAAAGAGTGATAGACTTCTGCGTGGAGGACCTGGGTTTGAAAGCAACTCTGCAAATGGGAAAGTCATTCAACCTCAGTTTCCCAAAGTAAAATGAACAGGCTGGATAAACATTTAAGGCTCCCATAAGCTCTAAATCTATGATTTTACACGGCATTAAACATAAAGATATATTTAAAAATAGAAAACCATAGGATGATGCATAGAGTAGATACTTGATCACTATTTGCTGAATAAAGGAATGGATGAAGCTTTATTGACTTCCCTTATCCTAAAGCAAGTGTAAATGAAATACATTTGTATGGGATTAAGCAACTTCCGCAGCTTAAAGCACGTAGAGGAACAGTTTATTGTATTTATAATGATTTGGACACTGTGAATTTTTCAAACCCCCAAAGAAGAGGTCAGATTCCAGAAGGGTCAAAGTTACTGAACAAATTCAGGGAAGAGAATTTTCCATTATTAGACATGAACAATAATGGGAGAAATGATTATTAATAACCAATATCTTGGGGAGATTTAGAGCTCTCCCCTTCTTCTAAATTCCTCATTTTAAAAAATTCAGTTTCTTGAAGGACATCACTGATAATGAGATTGCATTAACTCTCCTCATCTTGGTCAGACCCCACCCAACCTTACATGGAATTTAATCTACGGTAGGGAAGCCCATGGTTTTCTATTCAAGCTTGTGTGGAGACAGATCCTTTGGTCCTGACAGCCCAAGGCTAGGGTGATCTGAGTAGAGATATACTTTCTACTTAATGTCGCTTTTAGCCCTTCATTGAACATCTAAGGGTATATAAACAGTGAGCTGATCCCATGATTGTTTTTGATCTAAGAGAGACCAAATGACTATCCTTTTATTAATAACTCGCTGGCATTGTTAATAAAATGATTATATTACCTAGCACATATGTCTCTTGAACCCTTTAAAACATCACAATATTAGCCAAGAGTTGCTGAAGAATCATGAAAAAATTGAACTACCTGTATAGAGACAAGACTATGATATATCACCAAGGTGATAGATTAGGGTGAAGTCAATGATTCCGCCTCCACAACATCTCTTGAACGCATCCACTTTCAAGTTCAGGCTCTTAACACTTCTCATCTGGAGACTACAATAACCTATTAACCTCCTGGCCTCCAATCTCTTCCTTTTTCAATCCATCCTCCAGTCAGCCAATCAATCAATAAACATTTATTAAGTACCTACTGTGTGCCAGGAACCATACTAAGCACTGGGGAAGCCAAAAGAGGCAAAAGACAGTCCTTGCCTTCAAGGACCTTACAGTCGAACGGGGGAGACAACATGGAAACAAACATATACAAAGCAAGCTTTGTATAGGATAAATAGCAAATAATTAACAGAGGAAAGGCCCTCCCTATAGCTGTGAAATTGATATTTCTAAAGCACAGGTCCAACCTTATGGTTTACCCTTGCTCAGGTAGCTTTAATGGCTCTTTATTATCTCCAGGATAAAATAGAAAATCCTTTATTGGTATTTAAATACCTTCAGATTCTGCGGCCAGCTTATTTCCCCAGACTTATTTTACATAATTTCCCTTTATCCATGATACATTTCATACAAACTGTCCCAATTCCTGCTCTCCATATATGACAGCCCATATCTACCTCTTTTACAATTCATCCCTCCATACTTGATGACTCTCCCCTCAAAGCTTAGCCCAAGTACCAGTTCTCACACTAGGCCTTTCCTGATCCCCTGATTTCTTTGCGTTTATTTTTTTATATGGAACCACTCTTTCAAGCAAGCATTTTGTATTCAAACAGCCTTTACAGTGGTTCTCAACCTTCCTAATGCTGCGACCCTTTAATACGGTTCCTCATGTTGTGCTGACCCCCAACCATAAAATCATTTTTGTTGCTACTTCATAACTGTAATTTTGCTGCTGTTATGAATCATAATGTAAATATCTGATATGCAGGATGTGTTTTCATTGTTACAAACTGAATATAACTCACAGGTTGAGAACTGCTGCTTTAGAAGGAGACCTACTCCAGACTTGGAGAAAGAGCTGAGTAGCACACTGCATATCTTTGTAAGGGATGTGACTGGCTGTAGAGCTTCTTGGGAGAGAGATATGGGTGGTTCTGGAGAGTCTTTAGGAGAACGATATATGAACAGAGGACACCCCAGGGAACAGAGAAGAAAAGACTTTAGATGCTACAGACATGTAGGCTCCTCTGTGTGTCCCTGATTTTCAGCTCATATCTAGAGACTTGCAGTGCTTCTCAACCTTCTTAATGCTGCGACCCTTTAATACTCGTATGTGGGCGTATCTGCATATGGGTGGATCCGCCTGGAGAGAGATAGAGGAGTGGTGTCTCAGTTCCTAAGATCATCGGAAATATGTGTTTTCCGATGGTCTTAGGTGACCCCTGTGACCCCTGTGAAAGGGTCATTTGACCCCCAAAGGGGTCACGACCCACAGGTTGAGAACCACTGCATTTATAGAGAGACCCTCTATGCAGCAGAAAAAAGACAGTCTCCCCAGTGTAAAGCAACACTCTCAGTTCCTAATGTACAGCCCAGCTTACTTGCTTGCTTTCTTCCTTCTTTCTTTCTTCCTTTCTTTCCTCTTTTTTTTCATTCTCTCTCAGTCCCTCTCCCTTCCGCTCTCATTCTTTTTTCTCTTCTTTCTTTACTTTTCCTTCCTTTCATCTTTCTTTCTTTTTTTCTCTCTCTCCTTCCTTCCTTCCTTCCTTCCTTCCTTTCTTTCTTTCTTTCTTTCTTTCTTTCTTTCTTTCTTTCTTTCTTTCTTTCTTTCTTTCTTTCTTTCCATTAGACCTTCAGGACCTGTTTATGCTGCTCTGCCATTGACCTAGGAACCTTGCTTTTCCTTATTTGGACAGACGAATTACCAATACACATACTTGTCATGCAATGTTTTTATCAGGCCTTGTAAGAAAGTTGTTCATCTCTTAAGAAAGTGCTTGGAAGAACAAACAAAAACTTTCCACTTACAATTAATATTTGGTTATTAATTCATTAACATGAACATGAGCATATAAAAAGGCCCTGCCTTGGCCTTAGTTATAGTGATCTCTTCTCTGCATTTCTGCCAGAGCATAAGTGTTTCAGAGGCATGTTTTTCATAGATATGTTAGCATAGTGATCCTCTTAGTGAGGTTAGAATTAAATAGTTAGTCATCCTGAATATAGCGACCTCATTTACTGATGCAACCAATCAATCTTTGGAGCTTTTTGCTTACTAGATCTATGCCCATTTTAAAATCTGAGTGTTACATTGGGAAATTGGACCCATCCTGTAAATACAATGATGGTTCATCCAAATTTGTGCTTTTGCGTGACACATAGCAATGATAAAAATGAGACATTAAAGAAATTAGATTAACAAATATCTAAGTGCATTAGACAGCATTTAAGAACAAGTTTTAAGTAATTTATTGTAAGTGGTGGGGGGAATGAGGATTAAGATGCTAATTCTAAAGGGATGATTCTACTTGCATGAGGAGAACTGAGATAAAAACAAGAGTGTGCCTGGTCCTTTGAATTGTATTTCTATACTACAACTTGGGAGAACAAAGGATCCCTTTTGGTAACACAACAGGAATCCATCAGAATATTTGGATTTCCCAGCACCTGAGTTAAAGAGGGCCTCCTTTCCAGGCTTCTGGCATCTTACTCCCTTCCATGCATTCTATGATCCAGGGACAATGGCCTTTATCACTATTCCTCGAACTCAACACTCTCTTGGCTGTTTCCTAAGCCTGGAATCCTCTGGAGACTTCTTCATCTTCACCTCCTGGCTTCCCTAACTTCCTTCAAGACTCAGTTTAATCTTTCTGAAAGAGGTTTTTCCCAGTTCGCTTCAATGAAAGTACCTTCCTTCTGAGATAGCCTTCTGTTTATATACCTTTTAGAAGCATGATTGTTTACATATTGTGTTCCCATTTGGAATGTGAGACCCTTGAGGGCAGGACTGTTTTTTGCCTTTATTTCCTCAGCATCTGTGTGCTTCACACAGAACAAGCCCTTAATAAAGACCTGTTGACTGACTGACTGACTGAGTCTCTCTTTTTACCCTAGAGTTCTGAAACCCAACCCACGTCAGGATAAAGGTAAGAAAGAGCTTGGTTTCCAGCTCCTCTTTAGTCCATATTACCATGTCTGGCCTCCATGGTGCTTTTTAATTTGTTTCCTTTCTTTTTGATAAATTAGGTCATGGAGCCAGCCTTGTTTCCCTGGACTGGAAGATTCAACAGGGCTCTTGAAGGATACCCAAAGTCTCCAGGGATTTTAACTTAAAAGAAGACAACTCAGAAGATAAAAAACAAGCTATTTCTTGTTTAGGAGCCTTTCAGTCACTGATTTCATTGAGATTCTGCTCTTGTGATTGGCCAACTCTGAAGGCTGGGCCATTGTAGCTCTGTGAGAACATTTGTATTGTCTAGATTTTGGCCAGACATAAATACCCTAAAGATACTTAAACCACTACTGGATGTGAATTTGGAATGCAAAAGCCAGATCATTAAAGTACAAAACATTTTCCATTTTAATCTATACCTGCTCCGTGAAAACCCCCGCAGACATACAGCTTTCCATCCACTGTTCCTGCATTGGTAGAATTGGTTCGAAGGGAGAGGAGGGGAGTTGGCAATGTGGGCCCCTCCCTCCAAAAATCCCCATCTGGGTTGTAGATCTCCACAGCATCAAGGCATTTACGAACTTGGCCTTTGTCTCGGCCCAGGCAACCGATTCCACCTGCAGAAGATGACATATTGATCATTGAAATGGCCAAGGACCAAAAGCAGAAGCTCCATATCAGGCAGAGCACTCTCAGGGAGATTTGTATCACACTCTTAAGTGATTCCTGGTTTGTTTGTTTTTTTCCTTTCCTGCCAAGTGCTTACTGGCAAGATGATTTCTAGGGAAAAATTATGTCTACTTGTCTAGCTTATATAGTACTTCCTGGCCAGATCTAAATAGAGGTGGCTAAAGAAGAGATAGCTTGGCTATAATGGGTGACTTCTGTTCATCTCCTTTCATAAATTCTTCTTAGGAGATCCAGGGGCCCTCCTATAGATCCCTTGATATTATGTGGGTGCCAATGGGACAGTCAAGCTGTCTGGGGGTTACATTTTTTTTTT
>CM053590.1:49491910-49537580 GCA_028646515.1 Pseudochirops corinnae | reverse complement strand
ACGACGATCCGGATCCAGGCCGCTCAATGCGAGAGCACTGGCCTGAAAACAATCGCTCACTCCCCCTGCTGTCTGCAGGCCACGGGCGGGAAGCTACAATGCAGAGGGGGGTGCAAAACCTCCACCTTTCGCTTTTCTGCTCTGGAGACCTTTCGGCCAGACTGCTTATCTCCCCCTTTCGCAATCCCCACGCACAGCTGTCGCTAATCCACTCACCTGAGAGGCTTCTCCCACCCAGCTGCCCCCGGGGCACAGCCGCAGCTTCAGGCCAGGCTGGTTTTGGTTCGCAGTGCTGATATGGTTCCTCGTAGCCAAGCTGACTTTAGTGGGAAGTATCCTTGTGTGCGTTTTGGAGTTCTAGGATTGGTTTAGAGTCCTATTTTATGGGTATTTTGGGGTGGCTATGTGAAGCTGCAATATGTTGCTGCTGCTACGCCGCCATCTTGGCTCCACCCCCTGGTGGTTACCTTTTTCTTTCATTATGTGACTCCTCAAAACAACCAAGAGGTAGCACAGGGAGGGGCAGGGACAAGACAATACTGTACTTAGAGACGTCGGGAGAGGCCTCCACAATATCATCCACGAAAATATTTTTATGCTTTGCAGTGGTTCTCAACCTTCCTAATGCCACGACCCTTTAATACTCATATGTGGACATATCTGCATGAGGGCAGACCCACCTGGAGATGGATAGAGGAGTGGTGTCTTGGTTCCTAAGACCATCGGAAATATGTGTTTTCTGATGGGCTTAGGTGACCCCTGTGAAAGGTTCGTTTGACCCCCAAAGGGGTCGTGACCCACAGGTTGAGAACCGCTGTTTTAAAGAGAAGCGTTCATGTTTTTATTAACAGTATATCAATATCTCTAGTGACTGAGGAGACTTGCCAAAAATCCTAGCTATTATATGGATTCAGTTCCTTCCCCTTTACTTGCCCATTCAGAAGGGAGCAATCTATCTCAACTGAAGGAGGTTTTATTTGTGCTTTTTCTTAAGTGGTTGTCCAAGGGACAGAGAGCATCCTGGTCTTGTTTGGTATGGCAGTAGAAGTTTCTGGTTCCCTTCCCCCCCCCCCCCACTTTGTAATGTCAGTGGTTATATGAACATAACTTTTATTTGTTTTTCAAAAATAAAAATGTTATTAATCTAAACAAATGAACAAAACCTCACCATCTTTTCTAGATATTCACTTCTGATGGTAACTTTTATGAAGCTTCCTCTACTTCATTGATTAATGTATTACAGTCTGCTCATGTGTATCACATGGTTGACCTCCCCATTACTTTTTAGACAATCTTCAAGTCTAGAATTTTTTAGAGATTATAACATTCCGTGGCTTGAAGTCACACAGTATCCCTAGATTATTATGGTTAAAAAGATGCACCTTTGAGTCTGAGAGAAGCTTAGAGTTGTCCCATGTTCTACCCCTGGCCATTTTCTACTCTCTGGCCATCTTGTCTTCTGCCTTTCTACCATGTACTTTCCCTGTTCCTCCTGTCTTCACTTTCTTCCTGGCCTCACCTCTTGCTTGGGTTCAACAATTAAATCAATCCTACTGTTACTTTAAGTATATGGGGTCTTCAAGATGACCAGTGCCTCTGGGGTGAGGGCTTGCTGAGCCCTTTTCAGGGTTGTTCATCTTGGGTGCCTGCCTGAATGACCCAACTCTCATCTCTGGCTCCAGGAAGCTGCAGTTTATTCAGCAGTCAAACCCCAGCAAACCTCAGCAAATGGGCTAAGCCAGGTTAAGGGTAACTGACAGGCTTCAAACCTGTTGGTGAGTTAGGGGGATGTGTATCCCAAGCATATGAAAACTTTCCCCACAGAACGGGCAGATGAGAACAATTTGTTCCAACAGCCAAGAATGTGGCTGAAGCAGGTGCTATGGAGCACTTTGTTGTTGGTCCTTCATTCTCAAAGAGGACCATGGCATCAGGAAGGTGATGTCCATGTGGATCCAGTGGCAAGATATAGATCAGGATGACTGCAGATGGCCCCTTGTGGAGCCGTTAGAGCTTGGTCAGACGTTAGACACCAAGGTCATCCACTGCATCCCAGGCTGTTGCCAGTTATCCCAAATTTTGTCTTGCCACTGGATTTACGTGACTCAGAAAGAAACAATGAGGCTGAGGACTTTGTACAACTCTGCCTCACTTAAATCCAGTTGATGCACAGGTCAAAACATCTCCCATGATGTCATTAGTCCTCTGAAAATGAAGGACAGACAAAAGCAATGACTGTTAGTTTAAAAAAGGCCTGTGACTTCCCTGACCAAAACACCCTGGCCACCACGTGTATTCTTCCCTTATTAGAATGTGAGAAAGTCAATTTCTTGAAGACCCCAACTCAAGCTTTAATCAGCATTAATCAGTTTGGTACAGTATGGGTTGTAATTATAAGTTCTATGTATTTGACCCCAGAGCTGTGAGCTGCAGATGGCAAGATCACTTGCATAAACATAGGCAGCTGGCTAGGAGTCCTCCACCCTTGTTTTTCCTCATCATGGTGACCAAGCCCAGTGTGGCAGAGGTGACTCAACTATGTGGAAAGTCACCCAAAATTATTTTTGTACTTCTGGACCATTCTCTCTTGTCCAACATGAGCAGGAGTGTATTTTATGACCATCTTTTGACCCTCTGGTCAGTGGAGATGACCTATGCTTCATCCATCTTTTATGACCACCTAGTCAGTGGGGATATTTCTTGCTTCACCCAATTTGTGACCCTGCTGACAGATCATTTTTGTTTATTTTAGACTATGTGTCATATGTCAACCAATGGAATTATTCTGTATCTTGTATAGTTCTTGAATGTTTAAATATCTAACCCTATAAAAACAGGGTCCTGGAAGGAAAGGGCATCTCGGATCATGAGGAAGATTTGAGGGCCACTTCATTAGAGGGGACCGTGAACCCTTCAATAAAGTTCCAAAGCTCTGCCTCAGTTTCTCTTATTGTAGGTTGGATAATTTTTATCACCACAAATGTAAGCTCCTTGAGGGCAAGGACTGTCTCACATTTGTATTTATATAACATAGTAAATGCTTAACAAATGCCTATCCACTTAATTATTCATATATTATTCAAAATACTGTGCAATTTCTCAAAGATAATCTGACCTTTTCCCCCCTTCCTGTTCAATTCTGAGTCCAGCTCATGGATAATTATTTGGAGCACTTTTTTTCTATGTGGCTATTAATAGCTTATATTTCTTCCTTTTAAAACTGCCTGTTTATATCCTTTTATCAACTGGAGAAAGAAGTTTTTAATTAAAATTCTTCTAGCATCTTTCCAGTATGTATGGATAGATTTGTTCTATGGGTGGCCAATCCAATTGTATAGCCTAGTTTGAATAATAGGCATTTTTCATCCAACTGAATTTTTCCTATGTGGATAGTTATACCAAATTCTTTTGAGTGATTATGTACCTCATTTAAGAGGCTCTGAAATGTTCTCAGGTTTGATGTGATCAGCACAATGGTATTTGCAAGCAGTAGATTTTAGTAGAGTCTTCCTCTGGAGGACCTTGCCATGTATAGGGAAACTCTCTTCTACTTGGACTTTGTGCTGGACACCCTCCGTGATTGTGGAAACCACCTTTGGCAAATATACATTTCCTTGTTTTGTATCTTGCTTAATATTAGTGATCAGAAAGTTGTTGAATCAAGTTTTCTCTGTCACTGCATCTTTCAAGGAATCTTGTATGATTTTGACATAGGTTATCAAAGACACCTTGTTGGAAAGGAATATTTATATGGTAGCATTTTGTTTTACCAAATCAAAGTGGTTTTTTTTTTTTTAAATAACCAACAAGTAGTCAGCATAGTAGGATATCTTATATTCTACAAGTCCCATTCCCTAGCAGCAACTATGGGATTTAGAGTTTCAGAAAGGAATCGGATAGATCAATAATTTATGAAATTTATTATGAAACATTTTAACTGATGGAAGAGGAAACTCTAGTCATAAAACAAAATGCCCAGAAACAAGAGGATAAAGGGGGCAGAGTAAGAGAAAAAGATACAACTGGGGCTCCGTCACCAGAAAAATCAGTTGCCACAAACTTGGGTGCATTGGGCTGTTGCACAAAGAGATCATGGATCTCTTCTGTGAACTTGACACAATCAGGTTCCTCAGTGCTCCATGACTCTCTTCCTCCTCATTGTGTTGGGACATTTGTGTTTACTGAGGACAGCCTTGATGCTTATGTGGATTATTTTCATAAAAATTTTATAGAGATGGGAAAGTAGCTTTATGGGTTGGTAGCTATTGATACTTTGAAGGTTGCCTTTTTTGAGGATAATTATAAGATTCAAGATTTTTTTTTTTTGCCTTCAAGCTTTTAGTATTCTTTCTTTCCTTAGACGCCTTGACAATCAACCACAATAACCTTGACACTAATCACCTGCGTTACAGACCGCCTTTGTGTATGCTTGATTTAATTCATCTGCTCATCCCATTTTTTCCTTTACTACCATTCTGACTTTCTTACTGAGCACTGTGGTGTTAGAATCCACATTTGGTGACTCCATCTTTTACATTTCCATCTAGCTGTTCTCTTCCAGTTTATTTCTTACGTGCTTTTGTTTAAAATGACTTTGGTTAGTTGAGTCTTTTACCAAGTTTTCTCATGTAAATTTCATTTTTCTTTCTGTCACTTCTTCATATTTTGTGTAGTGCTACTGTTTACAATCTTTCACCACCATCCTGCAGTGGTTCTCAACCTGTGGGTTATATTCAATTTGTAACAATGAAAGTACATCCTGCATATCAGATATTTACATTACAATTCATAACAGTAGCAAAATTACAGTTATGAAGTAGCAATGAAAATAATTTTATGGTTGGGGGTCACCACAACGTGAGGAACTGCATTAAAGGGTCGCAGCATTAGGAAGGTTGAGAACCACTGCTCTACAGGATTTTACAAATGAGTTTATATGCTTAATTGCTTTTATCCTTGGCTGCCAAATTCCTCTACTGAGAAGGCCAAATGTTTGCTGATTAGGGCAACTTCTTCAAGGCCCTTTAGTTTCCCTCTTCTGGTGAATGATTTATATCAGCTAGACTTCTGTAGAAAAATGGTGATAATCTGTGTTACTGTCTGTTCTTTTATCTACTTCCCATGTTTTGGCATCAATAGCTTGCTTAAATCAGGCTGGGTTGGAGTTGCCTCGCTTTCATGCTACAAATTCTTATTTTTACTCCTAGTCTGGTATATTCAAAGCAATCATGATGAAAACCAAAGAAAAAGTATCAACTCAAAAGTACGGATTTCTAACACTCATTTGACAATTATTCAGATATCGTCTCGTAGCATTTTTTGCATCATTTAACTTTTCATGTATTTATGTCTATGTTAAAAACCTCTAAAGACTAATGACCATATCTCATATGTTACCCATAGCCCACATTGAAGCTCAGGGTTTACTTGGATGGAATTCAGTATTGGGAGATTTTGAATAAAATCGTCATTGTTTGTACTACAGCATGGGGTATTTTCTGGTTTTGCCTGAACTGAGTTTGGTTCCAGTTCTCCTCTAGATGTCCTCAGTTCCCTTGCAAGTACCAAACTATGAAGGCAAGGAATATAGAATAAATGTATTACACAGAAAACACAGAAAACGCAATATAAAAAGAATTCCAGCTTAAGCCCTCAAGGAGCAAAGTTTTACTCTCTTATAGGTTCTGTCCTTCTCCTGGCAGCTATATATATATATATATATATAGTGTCTCTAACTTTGGCCACCCTGGAATTAAAGCACCCCACAGTGGGGAAAGAACTTAACGGTTACTAAGGAGTCAAGCAACCATCACCTAGTGAGCACCACCTTCCTAAGGTACGTAGATATATAGTTCCTCCAGATTTAATCCCAGGGTTGAGCACTCACCTCTATTCTTTCTTCCCAGGTGGAACCTGGAGAAAGAATTTAGGGTCAATCCAGAGTTGACCTTTATCTTCAGCATAGCTCAAGAAGCCATTTTCATGATCTTTAATATCTATGGGACTCTACACTTCCCAACACTGTTCCCATATAACCTTTTCTCTGCTTTATAGTAATTTTTATGTATGTATATATGTATGTATGTACACATAATGTATATGTATGTACATGTACACACATATATAATACACACGTAGATACCTTTCTCAGCCTCAGTTTCCTCATTTGTAAAGTGGGGATAAAAATAGCACTTAGCTCACAAGGTTGTTGTGAGGCTCAAGAGAGATAATGTACATAAAGTACTTTGAGATCCTTATATATGTTACCTATATCTTCATTTACCCTCACTTTTCTTTCCTACATGCCTTCTTGAATATGAGTTTGCAGATGAGTTTGCAGATGACATCACTGTGTAGTCACAGTCCTTTTTGAAAAATTAAATTATTATCCAACTCATGTTTCATTTATTTACCGAGAGGCAGTATGATTTGTTGGAAAAGATGATAATGAAAGTAGGAGATTTAATTTCTTGAGTCTCATTGGCTCCCTGTCTCATTCCCTAATGTGAAAATTTCAAAATTTTCCTCCTTCAAGCTCTCAAATACCTTCCTATTTTTATAGCTGGCAACTGAGTCTTCACTACCGGTTCCCTTCTCTGCACTAATATGGATGTTTGGTTCTTTATTTACCTTTGATAAGACATGGGTTCTCTGACAGCAAAGAGTTGAATTCTTAGTCATTAAGTAAGAAAATTTTCACACCAGCTGAGAAGGCTATAAGAAAGGCAATTTGTTTCTAGTAATTAAAGCCAGCAATCCTCTAGGAGGGAAGTGTGGAAATGACTTAATTGCCTCTCAGCCCAATTTCTGGCACATAGTAGGCACTTAATAAGTGTTTATTGATTATTAGTATTGATTTTGAGCAACCTTTTAGAGTAATAAAGTGGACTCTTCATTAGATCCAGAGTCAGAGAACCTAGGTTCAAATGGCAGCTTTACAACTCAGTACCCTTTCTGGCCCTTGGTATTCTCATCTATGAAGCAAGAGAGTTAGATTTGATGACCCTTAATTTCTAAGCCTATGAGGCTTTCAGCTGTGGGTAAATGTTATTTTATTTTTTTTTTTTTATCATTTTAAAAACCAAGAGACCAAAGCAAACACAGGTGAAGTAAGGGTCACCTTTGTGAATCAGGCAGAGGCAGAATGAGGCACTGAAATCCTGAATTCTGACTCAGAATATCTCCTTTAAAAATCCATTAGAGAAACTTCCCCCAATACAATACAAGCAAAGAATAGGTATTATTCTCTTGCTATTCAGAATAATAATGTGCTTGTCATCTTCATTGTTCTGTTATGAAGGTGGATTTAATTACTGTGTACGGTCCTTAGTGTAACAATCTTAACCTTTTAAATATATTCCCTTTTCTTCATTTGGCAGGCACTTTGGAGGATCTACTCCAGGAGGAAAATAGGCCAGTTGGTCACTTCTGTCCTGGACTCTAAACACATTAATAATGAAGAACATTATCCTACTTGGGCAGAGTAGCCCACAAATGCACTTTATGACAGCAGCTGGTCTGATGAATGTAAATTTAACATGTATTTCTATCAGGTAAGCAGCTAAATTAAAAAAAATTTCTTTAATAATAAGCTATGTTCACAAGACACATCTTTTGATGAGAGAAATCCCAGCCTCTGATCAGCTCATAATTGGAATTTTAACATAATACTTGCTGTAGATACTACATGGTGCAGTGGATAGAACACTGGGCTTGAAAAATCAGGAAAACTCATCTCCCAGAGTTCAAATCTGAGTTAAGACACTTACTAGCTGTGTGACCCTAGGCAAGTCACTCCACACTGTTTGCCTCAATTTTTCATCTGTAAAATGAGTTGGAGAAGGAAATGTCAAACCACTTTGCTAATAAGACCCCAAATGGGATCATGAAGAGTTGGACATGACTAAAAAATGACTGCAAATGTCCTCTTGATAGTAACCTTGACAATGTCTCCCCTTCTTTGTGTTTCAGGGTCTATTCAACTATATTCTAGCTTTATTTGCTTTTAGCAAGACTCTTAATTAAAAAATAGAACAAGTGGAATTCTTTTTTTGAGTCTTGCTTAGCCCAAAATATGTGTCCCAAGTGTATCTTGAAGGGCTTACTCTTACTCCCTTACTCTTTAAAAATGTCTGTGAAGATTAAGGTGAACCACCCCTCCTCATTCTCCCTCTTTACTTTATGGCAAGCTGGGACCATTGTTCTATATTTAAAGGGGGGCCACAGTGTGCAGCAGGGTGTGGGAGAGAATGCCTTCCTTTCTTATATGCTATGGTGACACCTTTGTAAATGGTAAAACTGCTAGGAAGAATTTCTAGCTCATATGGGATATGGCTGAGGGTAGAGATGATGGGGTGCTTGTGCTCAGATCCCAGCCCAAAGACCCTCTCTCTGGCAATTACTCATGAGTGGGACCCAGTGAAGCATTCTGTCTCTCCTTCCCTGGTATGTAAGAATTAACTTGGTATAAACAAGATTCTCTTGTACTGGCTCCTAAGATATTTGGACTATTGTATATAGCCTCCTTCCATCACCATATACATTCCAGATGTCAAGATATACGTCCATTCCCTAAATCTGTCTTGTCAAACAGGACGTTGACTGGTAACAGACAGGACAGTTCTGATTAGTTGCAGGTCTAAAAACCACACCCCTCAGTATCCCCCTCTCCCTTCTCATAATGTATTCTGGGTAAAACACCTGCATTGTAGATACAAAATGTGCATGTTTCTTTAAGAATTGACCATTCCCTAATGCCTGCCCCAACTACCTAATGGCACACACAATTCATTGTACTTTTTCTTATATAAACTTTAGCAGCACCCCATTAGATTGCATGTTCCCTAAGAACTTTGACCTCTCCTATAGTGTTACAATGAACTTTTGCCACTTGACTTAAAGACTGTTTGAGTCCACAAATTCATTCCAGATGACTCTGCCCTGTACCTCGATATTTTGGGGTCCTTGCATCAAAGAGAGGGGAAGAATGTACCTTTCTAATGTTTTCTGAGGACATTTCCCATTCCTTTCTACCCATGTACCCTTGGATACACAGGAGGTATAGATAACCTGGCTCAGAGGAAGTTGATCTTAGAATTTCAGAACTGGAAGTGACCTCAGAGGCTATTTAGTACAAACCCAATATGATCAATAATGGCCTGTCTAACCTATATGACAGCCATCTAGCTTTTTCTTGAAGACCTTCAGCGAAAGGGAGCACACTGCCTCCCAAGGCAGCCCATTCCACTTTGGGGTACTGCTAATTTCTATGAATATTTTCTTTATGTCAAGCTGAAATCTACTTCCTTGCAACTTATTTCTGTTGCTCATTACTTATGCTTGCTGGGCCCAAAACCTTCTTCAGGCCTTCTAATACCTGAAAACAGTCATCATGTCCTTCCTAAGCCTTCTCCACTTCCAGGCTATATATTCCTAGTTCCTTCAAACATGGCATGATCCAGAGGTTCTTCATGATCCTAATTGCCTTCCTCTGGATGTTCTCCATTTTATCAATGGTTCTTCCATGGCACCTACAACCTAATACAATACTGGTTGAGGTACAGCGAGGCCAACACTTTTCTAGACTTGGCTAATGACAGATGAACCTTTTCTGTTCCTATAGTATAATGAAGACTCCCATTGAATTTGTTGCCCACAAACACCCCTTTCCCTGATCATATATTTAGAGCTAGAAGAAAACTTAGAGGTAATTTAGTATGACACCACCATTTTATAGACGAGGGAGACGTTAAGCAACTTGCCTCAGTTTGGATTTGAACTCAAGTCCTCTGAATCAAAAAGTCTTTCCACTATATTATTCTGCCTTTTCTTTTTCAAATGACCTACTGTCTAATCCCAGTCTCTAATATCTTATACTTGTAAAGTGGGTTTTTAGAACCTAAGACTTTATTATGTTAATCCTATTGAATTTCTTTTATTATATCTGACCCAACATTCTAGCTGGCCACAATCTTTTCTGAGACTGACTGTGATTGTATTATCTATCCCTTATAGTTCTGTGTCATATGTAAATTGGATAAGTGTGCCTTCCAGGCCATGGATAAAAATGACAAAGAGCACTAGGACAAGCACAGATCCCTGGGGTGCTCTACAGGAGACCTCTCAAGTTGATATTGATCCTTTGGGTTGGGACAGTCAGGCAGTTCAGAATCTACCTACATGTACTTTTGCCTAGCACCTGGTTCTCCATATTTTCTAAAAGAATGTTATGAGAGTTATAGCCAAATACTTTTCTGACATCTAGATAAGTTAGAGCTACAGCACTTATTCATGTCCAACTCTTTGTGACCCCATCTGGGGTTTTCTTGGCAAAGATTCTGAGGTGGATTGCCATTTCCTTCTCCTGATCATTTTACAGATGAGGAAATTGAGGCAAACAGGGTTAAGTCATTTGCCCAGGGTCACAGGGCTAGTAAGTGTCTAAAGTCAGGTTTAAACTCATGGATATGAGTCTTCCTGATTCCATGCTCAGTGCTCTATCCACTGTACCACCTAGTTACCTTTCCCCTAATTTACCAGCCTACATGAATATATCAGTGACCTCAGTTCAGCATGTACTCTCTCCAATGGTGAATGAAGGGAGCAATCCATTAAAGCCTTTTTATTCTGTCTAAATTTTGTTTATATTCTGCCACAAGGCAGAAACTCTACAGGAACTTCACCCAATATGGTGGTGCCTTTCTCTTGTCATTACATGGATACTAATGGAGCATGTGTGTCACTGTCTTTTAACAAGAAAGGCCCACTTTTTTTCTGGTCATATATATCTCTGATGATGTCATTTCACACCACCTTTCCTGGACAATTATTTATTGATAGTATGTGACTTAGTGATAATAATATTGACAACATATCGATAATGCTTATGCCCACCATGAGAGAGATGCTTCAATGTCTTTGGTATTGCCTTCAACTTTAATACTTTAGTAATTATAATATCCCATTACTCATTGTCATATAGAATTACCAGAAGAATAACTGATATTAAAAATCTGGGCCCATGTTTTAGAGAGAAGCTTAATATGAAAAACATGGTGCAGTTTCCCAAAGGTAATCCAGCTTACATTACTCCTTCCCAATACCTGCCCATTCACATTGTCTACTGTAATCACTGGCCAACCCTTATGTATACCTCTTTTGTGTCTTACTTGATATTAATAATCAGAAGACCATCAAACAGTATTACCTCTGTCACGTCTTTCAAAGACTCTCCTCTGACATATGCGTGGGAAATGTCTTGCTGGAGAAGAGCTTTTAAGGCCTTATTGAATCAAATGCTATTCTGTAGTCATCAGACAATAAGCATCGTGGGATCTTGTATTCTCTATTCCTTTCAATCAGCGTTGTTACTATAAAGATGTGGTCTGCTATAAATGTCATATGTGAATCATACTTATTCTTTTATCATGCCTTCTTCAAGGATACCCTTCATTCATGGGTAGACATTTTCATAAAGACACAGTAGGGATAGGAAAGTAGGCAGAAAGATTAATAGTGATCCATAGCCTCTTGGTGTCCCTTTTATTGTAGGGGTAATAGTATCTATAACTTTTTTTTTTTTCCAAACCTTTGGTTTTCTCCTCTTCTTCAGGTACCTTGAGAATTCATCCCTTGATGCCCTTAGACTGTTGCCTGCTGCACAGACCTTCATGTAGACTTGGTCCAGTGTTCTTTCTATCTTTTGTCTTCTTCAGAGACATTTCTTCTTCCTTATTCAGCACATCTCGGACTGTGATGTTAGAGGCCAGAAGGAATGACTCCATGGTTATTGATGGTGAAGAGAATTTATAATTCTATACTTTTCCATTTTTCTTCCATTTCATCTTAAAGTGCCCTCTCGATTAGATGCCAGAAATTCTTGCCAACTTTTCTGAAAACTTGTTAGTCCCTGACCATTTTTCACCATTTTATGAGCTACTACTACCCATCAAACCATCATCTTTAATCATTCTCTTCCATTAGATTTGACAAATTTATATTCTAAACCAGTGTCCCTCAGTGCTGTATCTCTTTGCTTGGCAAAGAGGTAAGTCCCTTCTGGCTGAGGCAGTTCCTACATTCTTCTTGATCTCTTCCTTTTGGTGACTGATTTATATTAGTCAAACTTCCTTGGGAAATGGTAATCATCCATGTCAGTTCCTGTTCTTTCATTAATTTACTTTTTCCCCCATCAACAACTTAATTAAGTCAGGATGCAATTGCCTCAGTTATGTACCATGGCTCTTAATTTTATTTCTTCCTTTTGGCATTGGGTTTAATCTTGATTCTAAGAAGTCGATAGCTCATTAGGGAATGACTCCCACATCATTAACCAGTCATTTCCTGTATCTTTTTACTCTTGGTGATATTATTTCTTTCCTATGTTTCATGTCTCCCTACTCTCTCCTTGAGGAAAATATCTGTGCTACCCAGGCATGGGATTTCTGTATAATCTGGAAGCCTCTTTCATTTCTTGCTCCTGAGTTTTTTGTTGGTGTTGTTGTCGTCTTTCCTTATACCCACATTTGTCTTGCATTTTTTGTTTGTTTGTTTGGACCTGTGAGCTCCTGGGGAGGACTTTCTTCCCTAAACGCTGACCAGCACCATCCCTGAAACATGAAACCTGTTGTCCTACTGACAGTCCTACTTACAGGTCTGTATTTGCAGAGCAAGAGATGAAGTTTAGGAAGTTCGTAGCCAGTGGCACTGACAAGTTAGAGTCATTTGTCCAGGGTCACATAAGCCCGTCAGAGCAAGACCTTGAACATCATTTTTCTAATTGGGATTACCTCTTTAACCATGGCACCACATGGCATCTCAGGAATCAAAGCATCTGTTGATTTACTTCAGAAAGGCTTACCGAATTCTTGGTAGAATTTCTTTACGACGATGTTTATGCATAATCTGTAATTATCTTCATAAAAGGCAGGGAATACGTGTTTATTAAGTGCCTACTATGAGCTAGGCACTGTGCTAAGTGCTTTGTAAGTATTATCTTATTTGATTTCACAAGAATCTGGGGAGGGCTGTTTGCTATTCTTACCCCCATATTACAGAAGAAGACATTGAGGCAGACAGAGGCTAAAGGTCGTACCCAGCATCACACAGCTGGCCAGTGTCTGAGGTGGGATTTGAATTCAGGTTTTCCTGACTCTGGGTCCATCTATCAGAACAATATGAAAACAAATGCTTCATGAATTAGCGACTGAATACAAACTCATACAACCCATCCTATCTGGCTGGCCACAAATAAGAGCATGCTTCAAATATAAAACATTTAAAACACCTAGCAGAGGGGCTAGCACACAGTGGATGCTGTGTAAATGTTAGAAATTATAATGATAATTATGTGATAATAATAGTTATTATTCACATCCTATCCCGGGCTCCACCCTGGACGTTTTCTTGTGTTCTGTCCTGCTCCTTCTCCTTCCCTCTCTCACCCTCCTCGCCAACTTCCTTCTCTTACTCAGAGAAAAGTAATCTCACCATGACTATTATTTCTTCTGGAAAGGCCATGTCAATCAGAAGCCCTAGAGTTTCACTCACTGTCCTTGTGACTTGGCATTCCCAAACTCCCAGGCCTGGCTCCTACTATGTGTTGTTTTCTCCATCAGAGTATAAGATGCCAGAGGATGGGGTTATCTCAATTCATATTTACATCCCCAGCACTTAGTAGAGGATCTAGCACATGGTAAGAGCTTAATAAATACTTTCCATTCATTCATTCTTTTCTCAGCTTATCAATGAAGATGGGCACTTTCTCTAAAACTTGAAGCTTTCAATCTTAGAAAAGGTACAGATGTGTATTTATAGAGGATGGGTTGCCTGGGTCGCTGAGAGTCTGAAAGACAATCCTTTGGGTCTGGCCAGGTAAATGAAAGTATGTGGGAAGGCAAGAACAAAGTGGTAGGTGAGGCTAGACCCTGGAACTTCACTTAAAACTTTCCCAAATTCCTACCTTTCATATAGGTACTGTCCTCCAAGGACTTCAGGCACCCTACACTAGTAACTTTGCCAAAGAAGGAAATAAAGTTAGTTTGGCATGAACTATTCTTAATGAAGCTGTGCTGGCTCTTTATGATCACTGCTTCCTTTTTAAAAAGTTCATTAACAATCATTTTAATAGGAGTAAGGAAGATTTATCTTCATGATTTCAAATCTGCTCTCAGACACTTACTAGCTATGTGACCTTGAGCAAAACACTCAACCCTGTTTGCCTCAGTTTCCTCAATTGTAAAATGAACTGGAGAAGTAAATGGTAAACCAGTCCAATATCTTTGCCAAGAAAACCCCAAATGGGTCCATGAAGAGTCAGATGTGACTGAAAAATGACTGAACAGTAACAACAATGACTTTTAAAATTTTGTGAAAGATTAAAGAAAAGCTCACTGATTTAGGGCATGCAAATTATTCTCTTCCCTTTTTAGAAAAATCAGGATAACATTTGTCCTTCTTTAGTCCTCTAGTACCTCTCTTGTTCTCCGTGAAAGATTTGTTCTCTCCTTAAGTCCTTTGGGACTAGAGAATCATGTTGAAAAGATCATCATCTGTAACTCTATATTTATTTATTCATAGGCCTGTATATATTTATATAGCTGTATATGGGTGTGTATATGTGCATACATACATCTATAGATGTATATATAAATGTATGTATGTGTGTATGTATACACACACACACGTATATATTTTCCTCTATGGTCATTGTGTGGAAGAGTTTACAGGTAAGAATCTGTTAAATTCAAATTTTTTCTTATTTTTTGATCATTTTAGGAACTTGGCCAAGTCTGTAACATCTGTACTGAAGGTATCACTATGGATTAGTTTTTGCCAAATAAATACTGATCAGCTTTATTCCATAGTTTCAATATGCAGGAAATTACCAAAAGCAAACCTTCACAGGGATATTTAATAATGAATAAGAAGAGAAAACATTAAGGAAGAATAATAGGAAATGAACTTAAGAGAACAAGCATGATAACAGGTGTTCAACAATACATTTTGTGTCTAACTTATGTGAGTTTTTTTAAAGTTTGACAATTTATATTCATTTCCATATTTATCCAACAAAAAACTACTCAAAGAGAAATCAAACCAAAAAAATGAGCACAAGTCTGAATTAGGGTTATCAATAAGAAATAAGGATGGTTATACCTTAGACATGGCAGAAATTTCTCAGTAACTGAAGGCTAGTTCTTTAAGGACCAAAACCTTTTTAAGCCCTTTTTTTAAATTTAAAGTTTTTCAAAATATGGAAGTTTTCCCTTCTTTATTAAAGCACACCAAACATTCACAATTAATTT
Organism: Pseudochirops corinnae; assembly: GCA_028646515.1. Classification (NCBI taxonomy): domain Eukaryota; kingdom Metazoa; phylum Chordata; class Mammalia; order Diprotodontia; family Pseudocheiridae; genus Pseudochirops; species Pseudochirops corinnae. The sequence continues at coordinate 49,522,275 of CM053590.1, read as the reverse complement.
ATTTAGACAGCAAGGTCATCGTTATGATCAATTTGTAATAGAAAGAAATTTCCCTTTGGGGGAATTTCTGTGTCAAAGAAGTCAGACCAAAGTTTACTTCCCAGTTCTTCTTAGTCTTCTGATCAGGATGGGCTATGGCTAGCTTTCAGTCATAATTTTTTTTATCATTACTTTTCTGTAAATATAGAGGGTTTGGGATGTTTGATCAAATCGGTGAATTCTAGGCAGGGAGTGAGATAGAAACGCTTAAGATACCAGCTGTGTGATCCTAGGCAAAGCACTTAAACTATCTCAGCCTCAGTTTCCTTATCTAATCTAGATAGTCTCTAAAGTCCATTCTATCTCTAAATTTTTGATGCTAGGATATAGTCTGGAACTTCCTTTTTGCATAACAGTTTCATTGCTTGCTCCTTTTTCACGCAAGTGGAACGTAGAGCATGACTTCTTAGATGGTTTTGTTGCCAAATTTATGAGCAAATCAATGCCTGAAGACATCTTCTTCCAAGTTGTTTTCCAGTTCTTAATAATATCATCACTCTACTTCAATGTCCTTTGACTTTTGACCAGTTTTCCAAACAATATTTATTTCAACATTGGCTATCATGACTTCACTCTCTTAGTCAGTTACAATCCATCACTAAGTTGTTTTTTGAGCATCATCTCCTGGTCTTATGTTCAGTAGGAGGTGTTACCTCCTCTCCAGTCATATGGAACTTGGATCTAGTCGATGAGATAAAACACCTACATAAAGTACTGAATAATTTGTATTGTGCTCAAAAATTGTGTTGTAGAGGCAGCTAGGTGGTGCCATAGTGTACAGAGCAGGGGTCCTGGAGCCAGGAAGAACAGAGTTCAAATCCAGACTCAGACAAATGTGACCCTGGGCAAATCACTTAACCTTATTTGCCTCAGTTTCCTCAACTGTGAAATGGGCTGGAGAAGGAAATAGCAAATCACCCCAACATGTCTGCCAAGAAAACCCCAAATGACGTCACGAAGAGTGAGACAGAACTGAACAACCGAACAAAAACAACAGCAAAATATACTTGACATATTTAAACTTTAAAATAATCAAGGTTAAAAAACAAACTATATACAGAATTGAAAAGCTGATTCATGGGAGTCTTTAGCAAAACACGGTCAACTATGTTCAAGTATGCTCAAAGCCAAAGCTCAAATAACCAGTCTCTATAGCTAGGCTCGACCAAAAGGCCTAGATCAGCAGTTCTCAACCTGTGGGTCGTGACCCCTTTGGGGGTTGAACGACCCTTTCACAGGGGTCACAGAGGTCACCTAAGACTGTCAGAAAACACATATTTCTGATAGTCTTAGGAACTGAGACACTGCTCCTCTATCCATCTCCAGGCGGGTCCGCCCACATGCAGATACGCCACATATGAGTATTAAAAGGTCGTGGCATTAGGAAGGTTGAGAACCACTGGCCTAGATATTCTATCATCCCCCTAAAGTTGGATTTCTTTCTGCTGAACTTTGAGCTCAAAATATATTTCACCCAAGCTCAAATTGTCCACAGAACTGACTTTTATTAATCAAGATAAGGGTCTTTATTGACAGTATGTTCTAGTTAATTGTGAATGCCAGGTTAAAATGGGAATTATTTTGACAAAATGTCCACCCCCAACTAAGAACAATGGAGTACCTAGTAAGCAGGCACCATATAGCCGGATTGAATATTTCAGGGGAAGAGGATATTATCAATTTGGAGAAAATTCCATTATATAACTCATCCCACAATGACTATAAAGACCCGAAGTTGCTTGAATTCTTATTTTGAAAATGTGTTTACTTGTAAGAAAGGAAAAAAGGATTTATCAGAAGGAACTGAAATCTAAGCTTTCTATTCTTATAAAATAATTCACCATTAAAGTGATCTTTGAAATGCATAATAGCTATAATGACTCCAATCTGTTCTGTAACTTTTCCCTTCACTGCTCTTTAATAGCATTCAAGCTGAGAGTCAGACCATTTATAAGGCTGATACTCTTTCAGTAAACTAGTGCAGCAAAATGGATTCCTGGAGAAAACAAATGGTAAGGCTGAATATCAGCAATCTTCATAGTTTAAGGGAAATGAAAAGGCCCCCCTTTTTGTTGTTGTTTGTTTTTGTAAATTTCCAGAAGGAAATGTAGCTTTTATTATTTATTTTTATTATTTAATGTAACTCTTCTGACATGATGGGAAAAGTTGCCTTCCAAAGGGTCTCAAATGGACCAGATCACTAAGAATTTGGTTTTTCTAGTTCACCTTTCTAACGTGAACTGTTATACTGAACCATAGAACGTTACAAGGTTGTTGTGAGGATCCAACAAATTAATGTAAGATGCTTTGTAAACCTTAAAATGCTTTATACATCCTCTCTCTCTAAAACACTCTATAGCTATCGTAAAATTGATCCCTTAGAGATGACCTCCATTCTTTTAAAGTCCTGTTTGTTATCCTTCACTGTCTTCTCTGCAATCTGAAGGCTTTTTCCTTGCCAAGGTCAAGTTCTCCAAAAGATCATAAGGAGCTTGTTATCTGACTCCTTCTTGTTTCTTTTGAGCCCTTTCTTCTCTTGTTATTCCTTCCCTCTCTCCCATCTTCAGTTTCTTCTAATGATTTGGGTTCTTTTTCCACCTCCTACAAATATGTCCAAATCTCCCCCATCCCTAAAAAGACTCTTGCTTGGAGCAGAATCAGATGAACAATTTGTAAGATAGCATGAAAGTTATAATGATAACTTTAAAAGATCTGAACGTTCTGAACAATATGATGGCCAGCCATGTTTCTAGAGGACAGATGTTGAAGCATGCTAACCATCTCCAGATGAAGTTAGGGTACAGAATGAGACATATAATTATTTGGATATGGCCAGGGCTAGAATTTGTTTTGCTTGACTGTTCATGTTTGTTACAAGGGTCTTCTTTTTTTTCAGTAGGGATAGGAAGAGGAGATTAAGAGGGAGAGAAAATAGATTTTTGTTCATTAAAAAAAAATTAAATTAAAAACCCACACTTGGCCCTGTTAGTCCCTCAGGCTACTGCCCTGTACTTCTAATTTTCACAACCAAACTCCCCCAAAGGCTTATTTACATTTGTTACCTCCATTTTCTCACCTCTTGCTTACTTCTTAATTCCTGCAAATTGGTTTCCAACTCCACTACTCAAGTCACCAATAATCTTTTTACCACTAAATCCAATGACCTTTTCTTATCCTCATTCTACTTGACTTCTACAGTTTTTGGCACTGTGAATCATCCCCTGCTCCTAGATATAGTCCCCCTTGACCTCAGTAATACTTCTGTAAAGATGGGTATATGAGTCAATAAATTGATCAATTACTCTCATCCACTTACAGTAACTAGATGCTATACTTTGATACCTTTGTCAAGTCAGACCTCGGATCAATCAGATGTGTGAACTAAGTGTGAACAAGGTCAGTGAACCAAGGCAAACTTTGAAATGGGCAAGTAGGTGGCCAGTGGAGAATGTTCAGTGCTGGAGTAAGGAAAACCTGAGTTCATAAGGCCTCAGATACTTACTCTCTGCTTGTGACCCTAGGCAAGTCACTTAACTCTGTTTGCCTCAGTTTCTCATCTGTAAAATGATCTGGAGAAGGAAATGGCAAACCACTCTAGCATTTTTGCCAAGAAAACCACAAATGGAATCACAAGGTGTCAGACACAACTGAGCAACAACAACAAATCTACCTTTCCAATCATTTGATATTTTAAGTTGTCTTCAGACATGCTGGCTTGCTAGCTGTTTCCTCCCTGCCTTTGTATGAGTGGTTTCCATTACGGGAATGTACTTACTCTTTACTTTTGCTTTGTAGCATCCCTAGCATCCTTTAATACACAGCTCATGTACCTTCCTGATTCCTGGTCCTGCCGCTGGCTTTTTTATTAGCATCTCTTCCGTTTGAAATTGCTTGATAAATATATTTTGCACATACTCACTTGTGTTCCTGTTTTCTCTCTTCTCCTCTCCCCCAACTAGAATGTAATTTCCCTGAGGACAAGACTTATATGTTTAGTGCCTAGCCCAGTGACTCATTTAATAAAATGTGTTTTGAATCAATGAATGATTCTTGTCCAAGTTTCTCCGTTTCACTAGTGAGGAAACTGGTGAAGCCCAAGGAACAGAAGCCACTTCACCTAGGTCACAACAATTAAGTGTTTATTAGGCCCAGGCACTGTGCAAAGTGCTGGGAATACAAATATTAACAAAAAACAAAAAAAAAAGACAGTCCTTGACCCCAAGAAACTTATGTTCTACTGGGGGAAGGTAGCACACAAAAGGACCTGAAAACTGGGGGCAAGGGCAGGTACCTGCAGAAGGCATGGTGGTGAAGTCAGGAGAATGAAACTTGCCTGATTTGGGCCCTTTCTTTAACTAGAGGTAGTAGGAACTCACCGGGGGAAGAAGGGGGCTTCCAGGAAGGAGAAAGAAGGCAGCTGAGGCCGAGGGGGCAGAGTCTGAAGGGTAAAACACAGCGACAAAGCACGACCTGAGACTTAGGCAGGTGCTTTATCCACTCAGTTGTGCTAACTGAAGCGATTTCTGTACAGAATTTGATAAATTTAATTACCTGATAAAATCTCCAATACCATTAGCTGTTTCCTGAACTTGACAGTCTATCTCTTGCCTCTGTATATCTGTAAGTGATAGAATGTGCACACCCACATCTCCAGTTGTCAGAATAATCCTTATCTTTCTTAAAGGATCTCCTGAAATACCCTCTTCTCTATGAAGCCTCACCTGATTCTTCCAGTAACTAGTATTCTCTACCTCAACAAATGACCTCAGTTTGTCTCATCTGCTCCAGTGCTTCTCCGTGGTAGAGAAGGTTTTCCTTCAGCCTTTGCATCTTTAGTGTCTAAGTTTTTTTTTTTTTTTGCACAGAGTAAACACTGGAAAAATACTTAAGAAAATTTGAATGTAAGCACTCATTTCAGAAGCAAACAATTTATTCAAATTTACGGCAAAGATACTGGAGTGGTTTGCCATTTCCTTCTCTAGCTCATTTATTCAGATGCAGAGTCTGAAAGCTAAGATTTCTCCTAGTTTCTCTTATACAAATGTCCCCCATCCCAAGACCCCTGAGTACCACATTCAGATCAATATTTTATAGAGACATTCAGAATTTAATTGAATTTCATTTAACTACTTAAAATTTAAGAAGTTCCCAATAAAACCCCAGGGGAGAACTAAGTTTTAATGAGTCAGGATAGGACAACAGGCACAAACTGAGATTCTGTCATTAGCTAAACAATTTATATTGCTTTATTAATGGATTTTCCCGTTGGATTTACTCTTATACTTTATTTACAAAAACACAGTTAATATTTTCACAGTGATATAATACCTCATATGTTTGACCTACATTTTGTTAGCTGTAGTTCTTTTGAAAATGCTTTAGAAGATTAGGAGTGGTGTTATTTTTTTTGTTATGGTAGTTTAACTATTACTTATAATGAGTTTTCACAGTCTTCAATGAAAAGGACTTCTTTTTTAAACATATTAAAATGCATGACCTTAAACGAAGCCCTTCCATCTGGTTCCTTTCCAAAAGTATCTCAATTGGTTCTGTCATTAAGGACACAATACCACTCTTTCTTGCACTTCTTAACAAATATAGTTATGTTCCTGAGAAAATATTCTGAAAAAGAGCTAAGATCAGTCAACTGTAAATAGAAGAAAGTGATGTGAGCCTTAGGTAAGTGTATTTGAGTATCTGTTTACCTAGAAGGACTACATCTGCTATATTTAAGTATTCTTAAAATCTCTAGGAAATTAACTACCAGGATAGTCGATTCCCATGTACTAATAAAATAAAGCTAATAAAATAGATGTAACCAGTCATATGAATAATAAAATTGCTTAACTACACAACCTAGCCCAGGGGTGGGGAATCTGTGGCCTTGAGGCCACATGTGGCCCTCTAGCTCCTCCAGTGGGGCCCTTTGACTGAATCTAAACTTCATAGAACAAACCCCCTTAAAAGGATCTGTTCTATAAAACTTGGACTCAGTCAAAAGGCTGCACCCAAGGACTTACAAGGCCAGATGTAGCCTCGAGGCCACAGGCTCATTTCTAGCCCCATCTTGCATCTTATTTATATTTAAGATCTTCAGGCTAGATTATTCAACATCTGTCCAATAAAGATATGCCCTCAGCTAGCTTGCCATGATTCCAGAAGCTGTTTTCACCTAAATTCAAATTCTTCATAGGAAGTATCTTTGCCATCACATTCTCAGAAACCAGTTTTCCACAACTAAAAACATAGCTCGGAATTTGTCTAAGGCCAGTATTTTTGGCTAATTGTGGAAGTCAGGTTTAAATGGAAATTTTACTTTTTAAAGAATATGTATAAGGTAAAAAAAATTAAGGTCAATGTTAAACATCATTTTTAGCATTTTCTTCAATGCTACAAATTAATTTTCAGGCTGTGACAAAGTAGAGTAAATGTCCTCTCTAAGGAAAGAAAAATAGGAGAAATAGGTGATATGATGTTATAGGAGAGTGGTACCCAACCCAAGACATCAGCCAAATGAGGGTCACCAGAATCTGTAGAAGGGTATCAAAGGATCTTTTGCCAGTGCTCCAGGATAGAGCTAAACATTCCTAAGACCTAGTCACCAGTAGAACCTATAAGGTTTGTGCCTTTCCCTTCCTCTCTCAACTCAGAATGGGTGTGCCTGAAAAAGCTTCTAGCCCTGTTAGGAAATGTACTTTATCAGGAAGAATAGAATGATGTAGCAAAACCCACTTCTCTGGTTGTTAAAGATTTTAAATCGAGACATACTAGGCACCATGATGGAATAGCGAGGTACTCAGAATTTATGGAACGCTCTTGTGAACAACTTTAAAAAAAAGATGCTTCTAGTGGTACTGGACATCTCATTCTATCGGGGAAATCAGACTTGTGTGACTACATGTTGGCATAGTGAGTGCACATTAACTCACAGTGGATGCTCAGTGAACATTTATTGAATAATTGAGGGGTCAAATGAGTGTTTATTATGTTAGATAAGTTCTTCCCCAACCCTGCAAATAGACATAAATTAATTGGATACATTAAGATAGCTCTTGGATGGTTTTATATCTCTATCTCTATCTCTCTATCTCTATCTCTATCTCTACATATCAGGAAGCTTAATCAGTAGGATGACTATAATTTTTTTGAAGTGCCAGGTCAGCCTGAATGCTTGATATAAGTTCAAATTCTGAGTGCTCAAAAAAAATCTTTTAGAAAGGAATCCTTTGTTAATTATAAAACAAATATGTTTTCCTGAAGAATGAGGCCCTTTCCTTTTGTGATTCTCCCAGGTGTATCAAAGGCTGTGCACTCTACAGTGCTGAAAGGATTATAACCATGTAGACTAAACAATTGACATTAATTAAATGATAGAGATTCTCTTTGGTGCCTAAATCACTTCCTGGTAATAGGTTAGATATATTAAAAGCTCTTGGGTACCTATGGTACCAATAAAATTCACGGTAACAACTACCTTTCAGTACATGGAGGCCAGACTTCCAGCAATCTTCTTCACCCAGAACACTGCCCTAAATCCCAGAATAAATGGGAAAAAAGGTCCCTGAGCAACATAGCTGTCACAAAGCCCACTTAACTGGTAAGGAAAGCTATGCTACCTTCAGGCCCTTAACCAGGGTCTACTGAGTTAGAATTGTGTATAAAGGCCACACTGACTGTGGAGAGAAGTAGAAAAGTGATAGCTGATCATAAAGGGAAAAGAGGGAAGATAATTAAAGTCTGGCAATTTGGGGCCATTTAGGTGAATCTGAATGAATAGCCTTACACAAGTTTCCATAGCTTATGAGACCATTGTATTTCAACACAGTACAGTAATTGATACTCGTAAGATTAAAACTGAATCATCAAGAAAAAGTTAAATTATGTTCAGGGTACTCGTTAATAAGACATGGACATATAATTATAATAGAGGATATTTCTTGTGCCAAAGATCACTTTTTATGGCACAAGAAAAAGTCACAAAGTGAATCTCCTTAAAATAGAAACCAACATTTCATAGTAAATGGAGAAAAAATGTTTGAGATTTTTATCTTGGAAAAATGAAATAAAAATCTGGAAAGTTTGTTTTATCTTATGTATAGGTGCAGCTAATTGAATAAATCAATTTAGTCATCTCACTTAAAGTAGAGGGTAAGAAATCCTTATATCTTAACCAGAAGAGAACTAATCTCAACCAACCAATTTAGGAAAAGTGAAAAATAGTCCTGGAATGGCCACTGTTAAGAAGAATTTTCAGATTAGCTGAGGAAATTGAGTCATGATCTACCCGTCATCTATAAAACAGAACAGTTTGGAACCCAAGTTATTTGAGCATATTGAGGAGATTTGCATTCCAGTGATGAGGGGAATGAGGAGAGAGCTTTTTGAACAAAACCCCTGAGAAGAAATCTCTTGCAGAGAAAGGGAGCATTTGGTCTTTCCCTCAACCATAGCTGGAGGATCTTGCAAACTTTGACGTATCAACTTTTCTTATTGTCTCAACTTAGTAAAATACCCTCAACAGCTGCTTAAGGCTGACTGACTCAGCTGACAATCATGATGGGAAACATACTAAAATGGGGGCTTGAGTGGACAGTACTAGAAAGATAATTCTCAACCCCTTAGGTCTATTCCTAGAACCCTGAGACATATAATAACCATCCTCTTCGGGCTTCTCAGTGTAAAGTGGGAGTTGGGATAGTTGCTTCAGAGGATATGTTACATTGTGGAGGTCCTCTGGCCAAGGTCAAGGAAGTATAGGGAGATGCAGGCCCACCTGAAGTGCTTCCCTCTCCCCCAAGAGACTCCTCTGGGGGTTTAGTTGGAATACTTTGATTCTCTGCTCAGTAGAATCCAAATCTTCAGCTCAAATAATTTGGGTTCTGAACTGGTCTTCTATTTTATAGAGGGCTCATAGGGCATGACTAAATTTTCTTCACTAATCCTAACTTTACTCCTCTCAGAGATCACTCCCAGTCATTCAAGAACCTTCACATTTAACTAAACTATTTGATTGGGTGATTGAGACTTGTTCTCACCTTGTTAAGGATATTGTTAGAAACTTATCACGTTAAGCAGAGTGAGATTATTAATTTGTTCAATCAACCCCACCCCTACACTTATATTTAAGAAAACACAGGTTAAAATCCCAACCATGTGCTAATTTTTAGAGTGAACAAAAAATAAACCAAGTTGTTGATCATTTTGACATAATGTTTCCAATAAGATTTCATGATAGCCTGATATATTTTTAATTTTATGCTTGATTTTTGCAGCTTAGTCATAAAGAAGGTCATTGTTAATATATATGTATATATGCATATATATATACATGTATATATCTATCAGAAAGCTTCATCAGTTTTCTCAAGGGCCTTTCTTAGTCTTGGATATGCAAATCATTCTTTTTGCAGTGAATTGAGAATCATTTGGAGACTGAGAAACTAGTGCTAAGTGAGGAAGACGTTTGAGTGGGGACTAATTTTAATAGTGGTCAGTTCATAGTATTTTAATGTTACAGTAATTTATGTTTCCTCATAGGAAGGCAGTGTCTCAGAGTGACTAGAAAGCTAACCTTGGAGTCAGGAATATTTGGATTAAAAAACTGCCCCCAATAGATATTGGTTGTGTGACCCTGGGTAAGTCATGCCACCTCTCAGAGCCTCAGACAGTCCTTCAAGTCTATATTTAGCAGAGAGCTGATGATCAGACCTGGGCTGAGAAGCTAACCAGCTTCCTCTGCAGTGGGGCGTTGCTGTCCACCTCTCAATGCCAAGCCTTTTCTCCCTTCTGCTTGTCACCTTGGAGGAGCAGATCTGGGACATCTGCACTGCTCTGAGCAGAACCCTGACCTGAGGCTGTCCCACAACCAATGCCCTCTGGTAGGGGGATCAACTCCTTTCATCTCCAGCCCCAAAGCCTGAAATCAGTTCTCTCTGCAACACTCCCTTGAGCCTGTGAGATTTTCTCCCTATCAATAGATATTACCCCTGTAGCTTTTCATGTTTCTCTCCCTAACCATGTAATGAATGGTTACACTGGTCATTTTGGAGAAAATTGCTCCCTGCCTACTCCATATGTTCACTCCTACTGCCCCCTCCCAAACTGACCTCACCCAAATTCCACTCCAAACCTGTCCCCTCTTTCCGTTGTGCCCTCTGAAGTTCCTATTCCATGGCAAAAATCTCCCCTTCATCCTAGACCTCTTCCTATCTATTCCCTTACTCAACCCTGATTCCTCTTTGAGAACTATGCATCATGGGCTCCTTTTTATCACACACTGGTTCTGGAGGGATCTCTTCCGGGTTCACCCTTTACCCCCTCCACTCAATATTTCCTTTTCTGAAGTTCACTATATTAAAATTTTCCACCTGGTCAAAATTATGGTAGCTACAGCCTACTGATCACCAGGTCATTCTCCCTCCTTTTTCAGGGAGTTCAGCACCGGGCTTGCCACCTTCTCCTAACTCCTGCTCTTATACTGAGGGACCTTAATATCTTAATATCAAACTCCCTAATGTCCAGTTCTTTAAATCCCATTACCTATTTCTTCACTTCACTCCAGCTAGTCACACACTACAGCTTGCTAGTACACACAAGCTTTCCATTCTTCCAATGAGAAACTCTGACATTCTATCTGATTATAATCTCCTGTCATGCCATCTCTCCCTAGGCTTTACCTTTCCTACAGCTGTTCTTCATTCTCATCAAGCCCTCCATTCCCTTCATCCCTTAGTACTCTCTCAGGTCATTAGCCTGACTTCATTTTCTTCTCTCTCAAACCTCAACCTGATTGCTGCTTCAACTTGACACCGTCTTTGTTTTTTAATCTCTTATCCCTGCCTGACTTTATTCCACTACTCTTTTCTTACCAAACCTTAGTTCTTATTTGCTTCTACCATCTGTCTTTTCTTTGTTCAAATTCATTATTTGCTGAATGAAGTCAGAGGAGGTCTTATAACTTTGCTGACTGAGCACATTATAAATTCATGTTATCCGATCTCAAGTGAATCCTTATAGCAGCAAGGTAATCCTTTTATTCCTTCCCAATTTATTTCCCATTTCACTCCTCTAAGAAGCATTCTAAAACTTCTCTTCCCTTCTCCCCCTACTCTCTTAACTCAGAATCTTGTCTCTTTCTTCCCTGAAAAAATTGAGGACATTCAAAATGTCCCTCTTTCCTATTCTCTTCATGTCAAAATCTCTTCCATCTTCTCCCACACTCTCCTTCCATCTCCCCAGGCTCTAACAAAGAGGTGGCCCTTTCCCTCCTTAAGACCAACCCCTCTACAGGTGCACTTAATCCTTTCCCTTCCAGTCTTTTCAGAGGATTGCATCCTCAACTATCTCCAACTCCCTATCAACTGGTTCCTTCTCTACTACATTCAAACATGCCCAAACCTCCCCCATCCTTGAAAAACCATCACTAGACTTTACCATTCCCACATGCTGTTTGTTGCCTTATATCTCTCCAACCCTTCTTGGTCCAACCCTTTGAAAAATCTTTCTACAATTGTTGCCTCCACTTTCTTGCCTCTTACTTCTTAATACTTTGCAATCTGGCTTCTAATGTCTTCACTCAACTGCAAATGTGCTCTCCAAAGTTACTAAGTAGTCTCTTAACCACCAACTCTGATAGTATTTTCTCAGTCCCCCCCTTTTTTGACTTATCTACTGTATTTGATGCTGCTGACTACCCTCTCCTAGATACTTTTTCCTCCCCTGGGTTGTATGATATTAATCTCTTCTAGTTCTCTTCTTCCTTCTCAATTTCCTTTGCTGGTCCATCATCTATATTATACCTCCTAACTGTGAGTGATCTCCATGGTTTTGTCCTAGGCCCTCATCTCTTCTACCTCTCTATATTTTCTTGATAAACTCATGAACTCTCATGGATTTAACAGTAATATGCAAATGACTCATAGATTTTATAAAAACATGTATATATGTCTCTGTGTTTCTATATCTGTATCTATACCTATATCTATCCAATGTCTTCCTTGAGCTTAAGTCCTGATTATTGGACTGTTGAAATTGGACATTTCAAACTGGATGTCCAAAGATATCTCAAATTCAATGTGTTTAAAACCAAATTTATTGTCTTTCCTCTTAAACTCTCCCCTCTTTTCAAACTTCCCTATTTCTATTTAAGGCACCATTATCCTTCCAATTTCTTAGATTCATAATCTTGGCTCTCTCCTAGACTTTCCAATCTCTTCCCCACATATCCAGTGAGTTGCCAAATCTTGTTGTTTCTGCTTCCACAACATCTCTTGCATTCAGTCCTTTCTCTCCATTCAGACGACTGCCATCTTAGTTTGGGTCCTCATCACCTCTCACCTGGATTATGGCAATGACCTTATATTAGTCTCTCTGACTTTTGTTTCTCTGCATTCCAGGCCCATCACATACAGTTGCCAAAGCAATTTACCTTAAGTACATATCTTACCATTTGACTCTCTATGCTTCTAGTATAAAATATAAACTAAATTTCTATTTATTTATTTATGTTCATGTGATATATTCCAAGTTAGGCTTGTTTGCTGGTTATGTTGGTCAGTTTTACTCAACTCTCCTTTTAAAAATTCTTTGTGACAAAGGATTGCTTTCTGGGTTGGAGAAGGAAAAGGGATATCTTTGGAAATAAAAATGAAGTAAAAGCAAAATGAAAATTAAAAATTAAAGAGGTGTTGAATGAAGTACAGATTGCATATTAAGCAATTCGAATGTCTAGGAATTAATGTATCATAATAGCTAAAATTTATATAGCACTTTGGATAGCTAAATGGTACAATGGATAGAGTGCTGGGAATTAGGGAGACTCATCTTCCTGAGGTCAAATTTAGCCTCTGACTCTTAGTAGCAATGTGACCTTGGACAAGTCACTTAACCCTGTTTGCCTCAGTTTCCTCATCTGTAAAATGAGGAAAATGGCAAATCACTCTAGTATCTTTGCCAAGAAAACCCTAAATGGGGTCATGAAAAGTCAGACACGACTGAAAAATGACTCAACAATGACAACATATAGCACTTTAGGGTTAACAAAGAGCTTTACATGTTATCTCTATTAGGCAGAAGCTATCATGACCCTCATTTTATTTTATTTTATTTTTTTAAGACCCTCATTTTATTTTTTATATCTATATATATTTCAAATTAACTTTTGTTTATTTTTAGTTTACATCATTCATTTCTATAAGATTTTGAGGTACAAATTTTTTCCCTATCTTTCCCCTACCCACCACCCCAAAACAGTGATCCCACTGTATATCCCCTCCCCTAATCTGCTCTCTCCTATAGCCTTCCCCATCATCCCTCTGACTTTCTGGTAGGGCAAGATGGAACTCCCTACCTCAATGCCTGTATATTTTATTACCCAGTTGCATGAAGATAATAATAATAATAATAATATATACATATATATTTTTAACATTTGATTTTAGAACTTTAAATTCTAGATTCTTTCCCTTCCTCCCTTGTCACCCACTTCCACTAGAAAGACATTTTAAAGATGAGAAAATGGTAGCTAAGGGTGGCTCAGTGTCTTGTCTACCAAGGGTCCCAAAGCTGGTAAGTATTTGAGGCAAGATTTTCACTCAGGTCCTCCTAGCACCAAGTACAGCCTTCTCTTCACTGTGTTATCAAGCTTATTCTATACTCCATTTCAACTTCTCTCTTATAACTTAAGACAATATCTGCTCATCACATCCACACACTTGAATCTTCCACTTGAATTGTAGCCCCGATACTAAAATTTGTTTTTTTTCCATTAAATTAATCATTTGACATTATATATGTATGCAAGCACGAACACTCACTCATCCTTTCTTTTCATTTCTCAGAAAGTAACTACTGCCCCTTCTTGCTCTTCCATTTCTCTGAGGATTGCTTTCATTCACACATCTCCTGATGCATGTTCTCCTCAAGCTTTCTAGGCTCTTGCTGCCTCCTTTTTCCCACTTCCTACACAGGACTAATTTTGAATTTTAATACTGTTTTCTTCCAGTCATTTGTGTGCTTTTTTCCCATCCCAATTAAGCCCTCACAGCATAGAGAACATTTCTGTCCTTCTGTTCCAATGACATGTTTTGTAACTCCAATTTTTAAAATATGGATTGTAACTATTCATGATTTTCATATTACTATATTATCATCATATGACCAATGATGAAATCCAAAAAATTAAAAATTAATGTGGCAACACATAGGGGATAGGAAAATAGACCTGGGATTTCACTAGTATGGGGAATTCCTAGAAGAGAAATTTTCTTCTGCAAATGCTTTTTTGTAATCTTAAACTGGAATGCAGAGAAGTGAATGATCTGGCCAGGGTCAGACATATGCTATATGGCACAGGTAGGGCTTGGACCAACCTAGATCTTCCTGGCTCTGAGGCTAACTTTTAGCCATAGTGTCACAGCCTCTCATGCTCTTGTTTAAAATAAAAAGCTAGAACTATAAAGTCAGCTATTCATTTCTCAGCCTAATCAGGGAAAAGGGAACAAAATAGAGATACCAGAACTCAATACCTTATCCAAATTCCCATTTTAGCTAATAGTTGAATACCCTCTCCAACCGACACCTCTACCAGATCTACTGAAAAACAAATAACCAAAAGAACCTTGGATAATCTGAATTTTAGATTCTTTAATTTCCCTTGTTCCTAACTGAAATGATAGGTAAGCAGGGGAGGAAAGCAAAGGAGCTTAAATCTACAAATTGGGTAATCAACCCCTAAATTCTAAGAATTGATTAAAGACCTGGCTTGGACCTTAACTATGAAGTCTTCTGTCTCTCAACTAGGGTTACATGATCAGAAACTGCAAGACTTAGAAGCTTGCCTTACTGCTAGTGTACAAGTGACAGAGTCCTTGTCAGGGAGATAGGAGCACAGCATACTGGAAGTAGCACTTGCTGGTAATCAGAGGAGGTGGTTTGGAATCTGGATGATCTTGGGCAAATCACTTCTTCACCTCTTTGGGTCTCAGTTTCCTCAGTATAAAATGATGGGGTGGCACCACATGTCCTCCAACATCCCTTCTGGCTCTAAATCTATGATCCTTTGTAGTCACAGAACTCATTTAAAGGGCTCTGGTGATGAAGGGATCTCAGAATAGTAATTGAAATCCCCAAATGAAATAGGAATCCTCAGTGGCTCTAGGCTTAAAACGTGTGGAGGTAGAACAGGGATTCCTGCCACTTCAGAGTAGTTACAGTGGACACTGGCTGTATTCTTGCCCTTTTGCTCTGTATTTTATAGACAGAATCAGGGCAGTGCCCATGATGACAAAAAATCAGTGGTGTAAAGTGGTGACAGATTCCATTCTAGTCTCTTTCTGTAGAAGGCCACCTCCAGTTGTTCTGATCTATATCTTGCCACTGGCCCCAGATGGCTCTGGAGGAGAGAGTGAGGCTGGTGACTTTGCACAGCCCTCCCTCACTTAAATCCAATTCGCTTGCAAGTCACGGCATCACCTTTCTGATGCCATGGTCCTCTTTGAGAATGAAGGACAAACAACAACAAAACTTTCTCTAGGACGTGTAGTCTTTCCACCTTGCAGAAGCCAAGCATTCAGTCCAGCTCTGCTCTGTCCCTCCCTTCAGGAGGCCCCACGTCCAGATGTTGTATCAACTCAAACTTTATGAAAATTTCTATTTTGTTTAATAGTTGCAAGAGCCTCCTTTGTCTCAGTTGTTTCTACACTGTTAATTTCTAATTTCATTGGATCACAGAAGAAATCTTAAAAGGCTATCTCCCCCAACTCTCACATTTTATAGATGAGTAGTTGAGCTCAGAAAGGGAAGTGATTTGCCCAAAGTCACATAGGCAGTGAGTGGGATTCATACCTAGATAAATTAATAAGCATCAATTAAGCACTTACCACTACACAATTGGGGCACTGGGCTACTGAAGATTCCAGGAATATTAATACAATAATGAAATCACTCTTCCCCTCAAAGAACTTACATTTGTTCGGGGGAGACAAAATATAAAACTGCATTTAAATAAATAAACTTAAAATATACACAAAATATGGTAATATATTTAAGATAAATTTTAAAAAACTTTTTGGAAGGCAGTTGGGGTTAAGTGACTTGCCCAAAGTCACACAGCTAATAAGCATGTCAAGCATCTGAGGCTGGATTTGAACTCAGGTCCTCCTGACTCCAGGGCCAGTGCTCTATTCACTGCACCACCTAGCTGCCCCCCTAAGATACATTTTTAAAAGAGGGGAATGGCAGTGGAGGATAGTAGGAGGTATCTAGGTGGTGCCATAGTGCACAGAGCATTGGGCCTGGAGTCAGGAATACCTGAGTTCAAATCCAGCCTCAGATACTTACTAGCTGTGGGACCCTGGGCAAGTGACTTAAGTTCTGTTTGCCTAAATCCCCTGGAGAAGGAAATGGCAAGTATCTTTGCTTAGAAAACCCCGGACAGAATGAGCATTCCACAAGGCCACAGAACTCAACAAGAACAACAAAAGCAGTGGGAGTAGGGGACAGAGTATAGGTTTGATATAGAAAGTGGTACTCGAGCAGATTTTTGAAAGAATCCAGCAAGGTGGAGGTGAGGAGTCAGTCCATTCGAGGGGTGGAGAACAGCGAATGTACAGACACAAGGGTAGGAGATGGATTATTGTGGGGAAAGCTGATTTGGCTGGACTTTTAGAGTATGGAAAGGGGAATCATATATGATACATTGACAAAGTAGTTTGGCACCAGGCTTGTGAAGGCCTTTAAAAGCCAAACAAAGGAGCTTATATATTTAGTTCTAGAGTTAATAGGGAGCATTGGAGTTTATTGAGTAGGGAAGTCAAGCAATTAGACCTTCTTTTTAGGAAAATCACTTGGTTAGCCATGAGATGGATTGCAGAGGGGAGAGACCAATTAGGAAGTAATTGTCTAAGGAAAGATGATGAGTACCTCAACTAGGGTAGTGCCAATATGTGTTTGTGGAAGGGATAGATGCAAGAGATGGTGTGGAAGTGAAACATATCACAATTTGGCAACCAATTTGATATGTCAGGTAAGGAATGTGAAGATTTGCGATTCCAGAGTTACCGGAAGTATAGTGATTGATGATTGAAAGAAATAGTGTGGTTCAGTAAAGGAGTGGAATTGGCAAGGAAAAATAATGAATTTGGTTTTGCACTTGTGGAGTTTGAGATGCATACTGGATATCCAGTTTGAACTATCTAATAGGTAACTAAAGATAAGTAACTGAAGCTCAGGACAGTGATTCGGGCTAGATAACTAGATTTAGGAGTCAGAAACACAGAAATGATAATTAATCTCAAGGGAGTCAATGAAGTCATCGGGAGTGAGAGACTAGAAGAGGGACAGAGCCTTGGGAAACACCCACAGTTAGTGGGCATGATATGTATGATGGATCCACAAAGACGACTTAGAAGGGGGAGTCAGGGTAGTAGGAGGACAGCCCAGAGAGGGCAGTATCACAAAGACTTAGAGAGGAGAGAGCAGCAAGGTTTAGATCAACTTTGTCAAATGAGAATTGGGTTTTCTAACTTCAAATCTGGCCTACTTTCCACAGTATCTCACTGCCTCTTAAAAATGATCCAGTGTTAAAAAAGCAAACACGCCGATAATTAAATAATGTATCACAAGTTCATTTCTAAGCCTGCACATTTAGGATTTGCTTCTTATTAATGAACGTGTGGTTAGACTGGTTGTTTTTTGCTAGGTCTCATATGTCACTCTACCATATTGGAGTAAGCTGGCCATTTCAGTCAAATTAGTTTTCTCACTAATTCCTCCAGTTACCATACTCACTCTTGCCACTACAACTTTGCTCAAGCTGTTCCATGGCTCTATATCTCCAAATTCTAGCAATTCTTAAAGGGTCGTCTCAGATCTTATTCCCTTTATGGCATCTTATCTAACTACAATCAATATCAGTATTCTTTTTCTGATAACCCTTTAGAGCCCTTATTGCCTGGCTGTACGATGCATCCTCAGGTATGGGAGTGTAGTCTCTCCAATTGCATTTTAAGCATTTTGAGATGGTTTTTTTGTCATTCCACTGCACTTAGTACAGTCTTGAGTACAGAGCTCCTCAAAAACTTAATACAATGAACCAATTAAAGACATGGCTTGGACCATTGGCAGACACAGATTATAATATGTAGATTTATTACTTATGTAAATCAAAGTTGAGAGATGTGTTACAATGTTATAGAAATTAAGGCACTAAAAGAGGCATCCAAAACATTTCCTTACCCACAGAATTATTTGTTTTATCTTTCTTTCTCCATTAAGGCTGAATGGGATCTTTGGGGAGTTCTCATTCTGTTACTATCTAATAATTTATCCCTACGATTCCTCCAGTCCTTAATAAGGTTCATTGCATTGGTCTTCTTTGAGAAATCAGTCTTCATTCATTTAATTTCTGCTGCTGCCTCATCAGAGGCCATATTAACACCATTTCAAGGTAAAAAGTATTGATCACATGAATAATTTTAGCTTTTAAATTAAAATCAAGGTTGCTGACAGAAGTAGCCATGAGTTATGCAGGAACATATTTGTACTCTGCTTTCAAAAATCATAAAATATCTTTTAATATTTAAGTGCATGTGTCTCTTCACTCTAAGCTGAAAACTGGCAATGATAGTAAAAAGGAAAGGAAAAAAGGAAAAGGGAATGGAAAAGTTCACTCATCTTCTCCAGACTAAACATTCCCAGTTCTTCCAAATGACCCTCAAAGGGCTGAGTGTCAAGGCCTGTATCATACTGACTGTCCTCCCTTAGGCACTCTCCAATTTATCAATGCCCTTCCTAAACTGTGCTGCCCAAAACTAAACACACCACTCCATAGGTGGTATAACCAGGGTAGAGTATAATGGGACCATATTCTTATTTCTGAAAGCTTTTCTTTTAATGGAGGCTCAATATCACAGTTTAGCCCCCCAGATAATACGAAACCAGGGATGATGTGATAACTAGCTCTCTTCAAGTATTTAAAGGACTCTTATGTAGAAAGAGTGTAAGACTTATTCTGCCTGGCACCTTGAGAAGAGAACTAGTAGTAATAGGTAGATGGTGCAAAGTGGCAAATATAGCTTTAATGTCAGGAAAAATTTCCTGTTGATAAAAGTCATCCAAGAATAGAATGGATTGCATCAGAGGATGATGGGTTCTAAGGCTGGATGCCTGGATGTTCATTATATTTCAGTGTGGATACTCTCTTGTAGTGTGTTTGGATTGGACCAGATGATCTCTCAGGTCCAAAAGTTGGAGAAACAAGGGGAACTATATTGGAACTGATCCTCATGAAGGAAGAATTGATTGCTGGGATGGAAACAATGGGAACCTTGGGAAAAAGTGAACACTCCTTTCCTAGAATTTGTGATAGAAGAGTAGAAAGCTGGGCATATCTAATATATACCCAAGATTTTTGGAAAGCAGACTTCAAATTGTTCAGAGGAAATATAAGTAGGATCCCATGGATGAAAACTCTATGGAAGCAGTCAGTCCAGGAGACATGGAAACCTTTCAAGAATAACATCATGGAGACAATTTTAATGAAGAGGAAAAACAGGAGTTGTCCAAAAAGATCAAAATGGACACATGGGAAACTTGTCAACCAATTCATGCAGAGGTTGAAGCAAAGTCAGGAAATGGAAGATGAATAGAAAATCATGGTATATACGTCTGGAAAACCAGTATTTGGAATCATCACAGCTGAGAAAAGTGAAGGACATCAAAAGGATTAATTTTAAGAAATACTGGGGGAAAGAGGAGGGTTAAAGAAGATTCAGTGAGACCACTTGGGGTAGATGGGACAATGAAAAATAACAAGAGAGAGAAGCAGAAATTCTTCTCTAGCTCTTGGTATTTTTGCTAAGGAGAAAGACATTTACACTGGATCCACAAGAACAAAAATGCCTAATGGGAGGTAGCTAGGTGATACAGTGGATAGAGCACTGGGTTTGCAGTCAGAAAGACTTGAGTTCAAATCTCACCTCAGATACATACTAACACAACCCTAAATGCTTACATGTGTGTGTGTACACATACATATATATGTATATACACACATGCATACACAAAGCATTCTATATATGTGTGTATATATACATACATGCATATATATATACATATACTCATATATAATAATACTAACACAATCCTAAATGTGTGTATGTGTGTGCATGTGTGTATGTATATATATATTTGGATATAGTCAATGGAGGACTTTGTTTTGTTTGACTAGATTTATTCATAATAGGGATTTTGTTTTTCCTGTTTTCTCAGTGTGGGGAGGGAGAGGTGGGAAAGAGAGAAGACGTATCTTCATGAAAATAAAATAAAATTTAATTTAAAAAAAAAGGAAGTCGTGATCATAATGAGCCAGCACAGTTTCCTCAAGAGCAGGACATGCCAGACTAATTTCATTAGAAACAACAACAACAACAACAACAAGATTACTAGGCTGTTAGATCAGTGGAATGCTGCAGTTCACCTAGATTTTAGCAAAGCTTCTGACAATGTTTCTCAAGCTACTCTTGTGGAAAGATTGGGGTCAAACAGTAATTCAGGGCATTTAGAACTGTCTGAACTGACAGATGCAAAGAGTTTGATGTCTATTTGGAAGACGATCTCTAGTGGAGTGCCCCAAAGATGCTGTGCTTGGCCTTTGACATTTTTTATCAGTGACCAGATGATGGTATAGGTAGTATGCTTATTAAATTTGTAAGTGACTCCAAGCTGGGAGGGACAGCTAACACACTAAGTGTCAGAGTCAGGATCCTAAGAAATCTTGAAAGGCTAGAACATTAGGCTAAATCTGATAAAATAAAACTTGGTAGGGATTAACGCAAAGTCTTAAAATTGGGTTTAAAAGCTTGAATTCAAAAGTACAAGATCAGGGAAGTATAGTTAGATGGTAGTTTGGAAAAGTTCTAGGGTTTTGGTGGGCTGCAGCTTTGGAAATATATTGATGATCTGTGGAGGGCCTTGAGGAGTACAACCAGAGGTAGTGAAATATCTTCCATCTACATCACTTGGGGATCAACTGAAGGAACTGGAATGTTTAATCTGGAGAAACAAAGACTCAAGGGAGTTATGAGAGCTGTCATCAAGTAATCTGAAGGATTGTCATGTGGCAGCGAAATAGCCTTGTTATGTTTGGACCTAGCAGTCAAAACAAAGAGCAGTGAGTGGAAGTTACAAAAAGACAAATTTAAGTGCGATGTCTGGAAAAAACTTTCTAGCAATTAGAGTTGCTTAGAGGTGGAATGGACTGCCTCAGGAGGAATTGGGGTCCTTTTCATTGGAGATCTCAAAGCAGAGGTTGGATGATCACATGTTGGGCATGTCATAATGGGAATTCCTTTCAGGTATGGATGTGGTCAAGATCAGAGTTCTTAATCCTCTTTGTCCTTTCTGTGCCATGGACCCCTTCAGAATCTGGCAAAACCTACGGACATTTTCTCAGAATGTTTTTAAATAATTGAAGAAAATGTTAATATTCAGTTAAATGGCAGGGAAAATAAAAATGTAATTTATTCCCCATTCATGTTCGTGAATATTCTGAAATCCATTCATGGAACCTGAGGTTCTTGGTGACCTCAGGTTAAGAACTTTTGGTCTAAGAATCAGGAGTGGGTAGCTTGTAGCCTTGAGGTAACATGTGGCCTTCTAGGTCCTCAGGTATAGCCTTTTGATTGAATCCAAGTTTTATAGAACAAATCCTTTTATTAAGGGGATTTGTTCTGTGAAGTTTGGATTCAGTCAAAGAGCTGTACCTGAGGATTTAGAAGGCCACGGGTTCTCCACCCCTGGTAGACTGCTGTTCAGTTCCCATTAAACTCTAAAACTCTGAAAAATCTATCCCTTCCAACTCTGACATTCTGTGTTCCTGGGTTCAGTTGTTTGTGGTATTGATCTCCCTTATTAGCATAGATAATTATGAAAGAATTTAAATGGTCACTCTTCACTGACAAGAAGTCTAGAAAAAGACACATTCCTGGTTTAGTATTGCTAAGCATGGATCTCTGTCTGGTCTGTCTGATCTACTTCCATATTTTCTAGGGCATTTAAGAGCACTCTTAACAAAAAATAAATCACCTTTGTTAGGACAATGGACTTTTATCAAATGAGAAAACACAGTAAAGGGCTTTGTAAAACCTTAAGGCACCATATACTATATAAATATGAGTGATTCAACTTCACCTACCTAGGTTCTAGAAAGCAAGAGAAGAGCCACCACAACAAATTCCACTTGTCCTTGCTTATGATACAAAAGGAAAGGAGAGTTTTTCATTTTACTGAGGCGAAAGGCTAGAGAAAAGAAAAAAGTGGTTATATTATCGGTTAAAAAAATCTTTTTCTCCTTACCCAGAACATAAATCTCACTGTTGACTACAGCAGTACTGAATCGGTATTTAGAGTACTTCATCGGGGCCCGCTCCCTCCATTGATCTTGGCCAGGGTCATACTGCAACAGTCGGTTGCTTAATCGATCAGGCTCGTCATCAGGGAGATCCATCTGTATGAAATATGACAGCTATATAACAATGTACCATTTAGAGATGAATGTGAGTACATGAATGCAATTAATCAAATTAGACAGCCTCGTAGATAAATAACATCAACTGAAGTGACTCAGACTCACTAAAATTCACCAACTTTTCATGACTTGTGGTTGTAAGTGCACTGTCAAGATCAGATGAATTTATATCTTAGCCCAATGGGGCTGAGGTGCTGGGTTAAAAACAAACAAGCTGTGATTATACACTGTCACAACATAGCTTTAAATTTTTTTTTTTATCACGAAGCAACAACTGAGTCTTAAAAATGAAGCCAAACTACTTTAGCCAATTTTTTAAAGCACATTTCTATTTTGTTAAACTGTATAGTCGTGTCCTTGAAGAAGGGGTCTGAAAGGCTAAATTTCCATTTTGTGAAACATTTCTTTATGGAGAATCTGTTTAGGCAAAACTGAAGGAGTCACAAAAGTATTTTGTTTTAATAATTTGCTAAACATTTTCAGACTATGATTTCTCATAACTGGAATTTATTAAAGAGAAGGGCTTTATAGTGCTTCTTATACCTTGGCTTTATTGATTTGTACATTTCTCAAGGAAAGAAATTGTACTTTCTGCTTTAGAATACTGTGTCATAAACTCTGTAGACCCTGAATAAGTACGGAGTTGAGATTTTTTTTTTTGGACATGGAGCCTCATCAAGGAATTACCATGCAACTAAGGGCTCATTTTAATGACTTTGGGTGTCTAGACTTGTCAATCCTGGCATCACATTTGAAATTCAGAGGGCAAAGGGAGGTATAGTGAAGTTGTTAGGCTCCAGTTTAAGTGAATGATCACATATAAAGACCACAAATGCATAGGAGAAAGGGATGACAATCTGTCATCCAGTATTATATGGAGTAAAGAATACTCATATTTAGTAACAAGCATCTTAGTCATTATGGAAGTGAGCAAGAAAATAGATGGGAAGAATAAGTATTTGTTGAATGAATTTTGAACCGTGGCAGAAATGATTTCCTTTATGTCTGGCTCATCATACAAATTTTTATTTTACCAGAAAGAGAAGTAGTATTTATTACCATTTTGAATCACAAGTTTTGACCCATGAATCAACAACCAGGTATACATGGATTACACATCTAAATAATTTATAATTATTCATGTACACATGCTTTTATCAAGGACACACTAGCTATCAAGCTAGCTGTAAAGCTATTTCTACAGGGGCAACATGAAGGCTCCATTATACTTCACAGACCTGGCAGGGTATTCAATCCAAGGGTTTCTCAACCAAATTTTTTTTTCTTGTTTATGGACAGTGGATATGATCTAGGAAAACCGCCTGCGAATTTAATTTTTGTAAATTGAATAAATATCTAAAATACACTAAATGGAGATCATTATGTAAAATAACATTGTGGTGAATCCTTTGATAAAATGTCCTTTTGTGATATGAATAATTACCTCTTAATTTTCGTAAATCTGGATTTTGAGAAACCCTTGGATTTGCTTAAAATAAAAGATATTTATAATCTCTTTTGAAATGCTATGGAACTTGGAGGGGGGGGATAAGAAGTAGGTGCCTAATTTAATAACAGACTGTTGCATAATAAAGCTCTACATTTCTGCTTTTTAAAGCCAAAGATTCTAAATAAACCAATATGTTAAATTTATTCTTATTCTAAATCTCCTTCTTTATTTAAGCATTTGATCTCTATTTTAGCAAAAGAATAGCTCCTGAATTGTTTTTCTCAGGCTTTGTCATAGAAATCTTGATATGTAAATGCTGTTTTAGGTTCATGATTAGTTCATAATTTTAGTTATAATCAACTCGAGAAACCTTGGCAATGAGCTACTATGAAGACTATAATGTTGTTGTTCTGCTGTTTTACAGTCATGTGACTGTAAATTTGGGATTTTCTTGGCAAAGATACTGGAGTGGTTTGTCATCTTCTCCAGTCCATTTTGCAGATGAGGAAACTGAGGCAAACAGGGTTAAGTGACTTGCCCAGGGTCACACATTTAATAAGTATCTGAGGCCAGATGAGTTTTCCTGAGTCCAGGCCTGGCACTCTATTCCACTGCACCACCTAGCTGCTCTATGAAGACTACAACCCTTTTCAATTCAGAGCATAATTTTAAAATGTGGTAAGATTAAGATTTTGTCATACATAGTGGTTTTTCTCTGTTAAGTGGTCAAACTGAATCTTTTTTGAGTAAGTCAATATAAAAGTTTGTTCAAGTCTATTAGGGAACAAAATATTAAGACAAAAAGAATTTTCTTTATAGCTTGTCATACATGTCTCCATTAAATCTGGTCTGGCAGGTTAGAAAAATCTCACTTTTAACAAACCTTTCCCACAGGCTTACCTTTGAGGTTAGGCATGGTTACCATTAAGCCCTTGTTGATTTACAACCATGTTACCTAGGAGAGGATGGATCGTTAGGCCTCTTTCCTCCAGTAGGAAAGAGGGGAAGGAAAGGTATGAAGTATATGACACTGCCTACAGAAGAAAGTCTTGAGTACTGGGGTAGTCAAGGAAAGAGGCAGAATGGGAGGGTGAAAAAAGCATGAAATTGGAAGTTCTGGTCCTAACTTGCCTCTAAAGCCAGTGGTCTCAGTGTAGATAAGTCACTTCACCTAGTATATCTCATTCAAAAGGGACAGGTAAATGGTTGAGGGGAGAGATGGAACAGGTTATATTAAGAAAATCACGTGAAGAAATTCAGGGTAGTACAGACGATTGGGTGAAGATCAATGGAGGCAAAAACATGTTATGTTATCATTGTCATATACTATAGATTACTAGAATAGAAAGAAGAAATAGATGAAGAGTTTGGGAGACAGATCACAAGAAGTATAATATAATAGTAGATCTGGAATCTGGGGAGCTGTCTTTCTGCCAGAAACAGACCAACTAATAATATCCTGATTTTCCTTGGTGATGATTTCTTCCTTCAAAAGGCACAGGAATCAAAAAAGGCAAAGGCCTATTCTGCATCTCAGTACCCTCAAAAAGGAAAAAACAATTGCTGCTGGGGGTGGAAGTGTTGGGAAGAATGGAGAGAAGGGATTACTACATCTTTGAATTTTTCATAGAGAATGAGGGAAGAACTGAATACAAGCTGATGTTCACCCAAGATTTTGGGAGAGCAGGTTTCAAAGCAATTAGAAAAATAATAGGTAGAATCCCATGAACAAAATTTCTATAGAAGTTAGTCAAAGTGGGATGAGAAACTCTCAAGAACAAAATCCTAAGACAAAAAAGAGAAAACGATTTCATTGGGGAGGAATAACTAGGTTAATCTAAAGAGCTTGATGTGGAAGCCTGGAGAACTCTGTGATTTAGATTAAAAAATAAATCCACACGCATAGATGGATATATACACACATACATGTCTCTCCTGTATATCTATATCTCTCTATGTGATGGCAGGCAAGCAATAGAAGATGAATGAGAAAGTACAGCATGGTCCTCATTAGTATTATAAAAAATACTAGGAATACTAAAGTTCAGAATGAGCCAAGGCTGGTTAGGAAAGCCAAGGATGACCAAAAAACTCAATTTTTTTTCAGCTATATTGGAAATCAAAGAATGATAGGACCACTGCTTTGGGTGCATAAGATGATGATAACAGATTACAAAGAGAAAACAAAGATGCTTAAATCATAATTTTATTTTCTTTGCCAAGGAAAATTATATTTGGACTGGAAAGAGAACAAAAATGGTTGATAGGGAGTTGTCGCACAAAATAAATACACAGAAAATAAGAGAATCTAGTTGTCCTTGATAAGTTCAAGTTACTAGAATCAGACGTATCCTACACTATGGAAAGAGCTGGCAGTTGTGATTGCTGAGAAACTGTCAGTGATCTTTGAAAGATCATGATGAATAGGAGAGGTACTGGAAGACTAGAGAAAGAGAAGATGTTTTGATGACATGGAATTAATTTGACTTTGTTTCCTGGGAAAATGGTACAACAGATCATTAAAGAGATAATTAGTGAACATCTAGTTAAAGAAATAGTGAACCCAATGAGCCAGAATGGTTTCATCAAGAACAGGTTATGACAGACTAAATGTATTTACTTTTTTCAACAAGAGTTTGTTGCTTAGTCATTTCAGTCATGTCTGACTCTCCATGACCCCATTTAGGGTTCTCTTGGCAAAGGCACTGGAGTAGTTTTGCCATTTCCTCTTCCAGATCATTTTACCGATGAGAAAACTGAGGCAAACAGGATTAAGTGACTTGCTTAGGGTCATACAGCTTAGTGTCTGAGGCCAGATTTGAACTCAAGATGATGAATCTCTGGATTAGACTATAAAATGACGGGAATGTGGTAGATACAGTTTATTTAGATTTTTAGAAAAACATTTTAATAATGTTTCTAAAACTATTCTTGTGAAAAAGATGGAGAAATAAGGACTGGACACCAGCCTGGTGCATTCATAACTTATTGACCAGTCAACCCCTAATTAGAGTTTAACAATTTGATATCAACTTGGATGTCATAAATAGTTTAATATCAACTTAGAAGAAAAGTCTTTAGTGGAGTTGTCCTGGGAGTGGCACTTGGTTTTATGTTGGTTGGTATTTTAATCAGTTACTCAGATAAACACATAGTTAATGTGCTTATCAAATTTGTAGATGAACTGGTTAATAGAGTTAGGTTCCCTAAAGATCTTGATAGGCCAGAGTATTGGACAGACTCTAACAAGATATAATTAAATGTAAAATTTTACATTTGAGTTTGAAAAATAAATACTACGAGCACACATTGGGGAAGAATGGCAAGATAACATGTCTTGTGAAAAAGATCTGGGGATTTTAGTAGACTTCAGGATCAATATAAATCAATAGGGTGATATAGAAGCTAACAAAAAGTCCAGTGTAATTTTTGTAGTAAGAAAGTCCTAATGTCTAGGACTGGGGAGGTGCTAATGCTTCCATGCTCTGACCTGATTGGATCGTATTTGGAGTACTGGATGTAGTTTGGAGGATGTCTTTTAGGAGCAATAAGAGTAAGCTGGGAGGTAACTGGAATGGTGAAGGACCTTGAAATCCTGCTAAATGAAAACAGTTGAAGGAATGATGACGTTTATATGGTGATATTTATCTTGGAGAAGAGAAGACTTAAGGGAGACATGATGGCTGCTGAAATATTCGAAAGGTTTTCACAGAAAAGAGGGATTAGATTTGTTCTGAACCCAAATGGCAAAACTATAAGTAATGTGTATATTAAGGCAAAGAGGCAAAGTTAGACTAGGAAAAATTCTGTAATGATCAGAACTGTTCAAAAGCAGAATGGATGCGCTTGGGAGGGAGGGGTTTCTTCTCAGTGGAGATCCTCAGATAGTCTAGAATGTTGGAAAGACCTGGATCCAGATCTTCTGTCTGATACCTAATCATGTGACCTCATTTAACATCTCTAATATTGTTACCTTAACTGTAAAATAGGCTAAGAGTACCTTCTCTAACTAATAGTATTATTATGAGGGTCTAATGAAATAATGTATGTACAAGTGCACTGTAACTATAAAGCTTATGAGTTGTTGTTATCTAATTGATCTCCCCTTGTTTGTAAATATAAGGACACCAATCTTGAAAGGTTCAGTGATTTGTCCAAGTTGATACAATTTGTATCAGAGCTAGTCCTAACATTTTTGATAAGGAGCAACAACTAGGAAAGCAATTGCTTATATGTTAAGTGAATTCATGTTTATGTAGAATTCACTTTAAAATTTAGTCTTCTATATTCCCATGTAAGTTTTATATTTAACATTGTAAAAGAGGGAAAGTTTTTGTTTTTATGTTTTGGGTTTTTTTTTTTTTTTACCTAGTGAATGCACAATGTTTTAGTTTTCAACGAACAAGTCAGCATTCTAAACTGAGAAGCTAGCTTGCATGCAAACATGCTGGTTAGGTATGTAAGAAATTTCTTAACCTGTGGGGTCCATCCTCCGATCACATAAAGTTTATTATTCACTGTTGCCACAGCATGACACGCTAGTTGTAACGGAAGAGGGGCCACCCTTTTCCAATTGTCACGCTCCACTGAATACTTGTCGACACAGTTTGTAACAAGATACTGGTTTTTCAATTTCATTTGTCCTCCTATAATGTAAAGGTCACTATAGACACTGCCTAGGGCATAGAGCTCCCGAAACTCAGTGGCGCATAACTTTTCCCAGAATTTGTTTCCCCGGTTGTGGTACCTGTAAGTGAATGGATAGAAAGTTCAAGATTAGAGATGACATTGTTTTCTAGAGACCAAAGCATCTTTCCCTTGAAAACTACTTGAGTGTCTTTCCAAATCATAAATGTGATATGGCTCTTCACACTGAAGAAAAAAAGGACTTTTTTCAAGACTGCCAAGATGCAATTGCCAATGATGCAGAGAATGGAATGTACATAAAACATGTGACAACTTCTATCTGAACAATTCTACAATAAAAGTAATATAATTGTGCCTAGCAAAGGGCCTAGTAAGTGATTAATAAATGTCTGTAGGACTGATGGGAAGAAAAGCTGAGACAGAAAAACAGAAAGTTGGGAAATATCAATTATTAAAGACCACCCTTGATTGCCCAGTTCTGGGGAGAAAACAATGACAAGAAACCCTATCAGGGTTAAAAAATGGGCAGCAACAATTCATTTGCAAAACTTAACAGAAGACACTCTGGGGTCAACAAAACATCAAATAACTTTAGTCTGTTTCCTAAATCAAAACTAGAGTTATCAAAAAAGCTAGAGTTACAAGAGAATAAGCAGCATGTCCAAGTTGTTCTCTGCATCAAACACCATAATTCCGAACTTTCTTAAAGAAGACAAAGGGAATAGAGCTTTCCTATATATCTACCACTGCCCTATAACTTGCACTTATCTGAGACTCAGTTTTTTATGATCCAGAGTGGAAATTGCAAGAATGAAGAGAAGAATACAGAGACTTTCCAAAATGGATGGTTGGATGCATAAGGCTACCCCATGCCTAAAGGGATGCCAGTCTTGGAGGTGCCATGGAGGAGTTTTCTTGAATTCCATGTCAATTTGGAGGGTGATTTTGCCCTCTTTCCCCCCAGTCCCTCTGAACAAATAACTTGCAAAGGTGAGGGTGGGTGATTCTTGGCTACAAGATAAGTAAATGCTGATTCTATTATTTTACCCTTGGGGGAGAAAAAGTTAAATATTTCATGTCTTAGTGTCAACCAGTGTTTTAATCATCAAAAAACGTGTCTGATTGATTTGGTAATAACACTGGGCAGATTGACGGATTTACAGGAAGAGCTGGTTTCCAATCCAGTCTGGGTCACTCACTAGCTGTGTGACCATGGGCAAATTAGTTAACCTTTCTGAGCCTCAGCTTCCTCATCCGTAAAATGGGGGTAATCATATCTGTAGCACCTATCTCACAGGGGATGCTATGAGGCCCAAGTAAGCTAATGCAGGTAAAGCACCTTGCAAATCTTAAAGCATATATAAATGCTATTATTGTTATCATCATTAATTATTATTGTGGTGATGTTAGCTTCTCTGCATTTTGTTTCTTTCTATGTGAAGTAGCACTTATTATATCTGCCCTGCCTACCTCACAGGATCAATCAAATGAGGTAATGCTGGCAAAAGCTTTAAAGCACCATGCAGACATAAGGAGCACTTGTAAACATCCAGCTGAGGACCTTTGTGGAGTAATATTGAAAGGTGGAAAATGGGATGTTGGGCTTGGCTGCGGCAGGAGGATATTGTACCAGTGAAGGGCAGGACAAAGGGGGAGAGAAAGAGGAGGAGGAGGAAGGGAGACAGAGACAGAGACACACAGAGA
>CM053590.1:49468700-49491410 GCA_028646515.1 Pseudochirops corinnae | reverse complement strand
CTCTTTTCTCCCTCCTCACTTTTGGGGATCTCATCCATGCCTATGGGTTCAGTTATTATCTTTATTCAGACTACTCCCAAGTCTTTATATCCTGCCCTCTCTTCCCCCAAGTCCAGGAGAATTATTGATAGTTCTATTTTAGGACTTCAAAGTCCACATCCTTGAAGGCATTTCAATCTCATTGTGTGCAAAAACCAGAACTCATTTTTGTTTTCCCTAACCCCACCCCTCTTCCTAACATTCCTATTTCTGTTGAGGGTATCACCACTTTTCCAGTCTTTCAGGCTGTCCATTTTTGCAGAATTATCCTCAGCTTTTCATTCTGCCTTTTCTCTCTGTCCTGTTTTTCTGAGCTTACCAAGACTTATGAGTTTTACCACCACAATACCTCTTGAATCCATCCCCTTCCTTCATTCTACCCATCACCTCTCAACTGTACAGCAAGACAGCAGCTTCACAGCACATTCTGTTTCTTCCAACTCCAACTCTTCTTCCATACAAATGGCCAAATGAACTTCCCTAAAGCTCCAATCTCACAGTCATTCCCCTAGCTCATAATTACTGAATGGCTCCCTGTCACCTCTGACACAGAATATAGCCTCTTCAGTTTGGCATTGAAAGCCCTTTGTGCCTCTAGCCTGGCATGCAGAAAAGGTCACTGACTCAAGTTAGAGGGTCTTGGTTCAGATCCTTTCTCTGACACTTATTGTGGGTGTGACTGTGGGCAAACCACTTAACTTCCTGAGAGCTCTGTCTCTTCTAAAATGGGGTTGGGCTGGATGGCTTCTGAGCTTCATTTCAGCCCTATGATGCTACCCTTCCCAACGGTCCACATTGTTCCCTTTCACATACTCAACCTTCAGGCCAACCTGGACTTCTTCTGTTGCCTGAATTCAGCCCCATCTTCCACCTCCATCTCTTTGCATTGGTGATCCCCTTATATCTGGAATGTACCCCCCCCCCATGTAAGTTTCTGAAGGCAGGATGTGGTCAGTTTGTTTTGCTTCCCCTGAACCTAGAGGTGCCTTGTATACAATAGGCATCATATATATGCATACACACACACACATATATATACACACAATATAATTATAAATATATATGTATTTACATATGTATATACACACACATATATATGCACACATATATATGCACAGTCAGACATGACTGAAATGACGGAACAACAAATCATTTCAGTTGTGTCTCACTGTGATCCCACTTGGGGTTTTCTTGGCAGAGACACTGGAATGGTTTTGCCATTTCCTTCTCCAGCTCATTTGACAGGTGAGGAAACTGAAGCAAACAAGGTTAAGTGACTTGCCCAGGGTCACAAAACTAATAAGTGTCTAAGGCTGGATTTGAACTTGGGAAGATGAGTCTCCCTGACTTCAGGCCCAATCCTCTATTCACTTCGTCACCTATATGCCCCACATATAATAGATGCATGCATGTGCACACCCACACATACATATGTGTATACATACGTGTATGTATAAATATACCCCTTGTTTTATATGTAATTTTGAAAATACACACATGAAACACATCATGGTCTGGATTGTGTTTCCACTGGTGTATTAAGATCCAGAAGCAGTTTCCTAAGGGTACAGAGTCTAGATAAGAGGGAGCCTGGTTTGTCGTTAAGATTGATCTGCAGCAGCTCTTCAGGATCCCTAGATGGATGAGGAAATTGAATCCAGTTTACTCATTGACTCACTTACTCACTCATATGTATGTATGTATATATATACACACACACACACATAATGTATATAAACACACACGCACACAAAACTTGTCTTTGGCAAATATATTCTATACAAAACATCTGAAAGTAAATTGTGGACTTGGACGTACCCCAAAAGCCAAAACATTTGTTCCAATAGAACTAGCTTTCAAAACAGAAATAATTGCATCCCCCACTGTGTAGAAATGTTTGTGGTTACCTTTTTTTAGTGGTCAAACATTTGTATACATATTCCCAAAGGCTTCCATTCCTAAAAGCTTTCCTACTTTACTACAAATTTATGGAACACAGTGATTTACTGTTGGAAATTCTTATCAGCTAGGTCTGTAGTCAAGACACCCACAGGTTTTAAAATGTACCTGGCAATGCCTTGCTCATGGTAGTCATTGAATAAATACTGTTGAATCAGAGAATTTAAAATGTTTGACTGGAAAAAGCTGAGTGGCAATGAAGGCATAGTGATCAAGACCCAGCTTCTAGCCTGGCTCTGCCACTGGCCATGTGACCTTGTACATGACACTTCGTTCCTGGAAGCCTCGTTATTCTCCTCTGTAAAATGGGGAGCTGGATCTAGAGGTGAGTTTTCCATCTGTGAGCTGATGGCCAGGAACTGCTCCACAGCAAATCTTGACTCATTACAAATTTTATACTGTTAGAAAGTCCTCGCTTCTTAAAACCGTAAATTTTTAAAAACTGGCTTCTCCCAGCATCTCTCTCCTCCAGTTTCTTCCTCTTCTCAGATTCTTAGTCCCTGGACTCTGAAGTGCTGCCCACTTCTCTACAGAAAATTTAGATATTTAATTGGTCGAAAGTGTAGTCTGGGTTAGGACACACAGGCCTAGGTGATCACTAAGGATACTTCCAGCTGTATAAATCCCTGGGTATACATACTAGACTACAGGTACCCTCTCTGTATTCCTGGCTATACTCTGTATATCTGTATAGTCTAGAAAATGCATGTATTTACACACTGTTTTAAAGTATAGAAAAAGGGAATGATAGCGGGAGAATTTTTCTTTTGCTGAGGATAGTAAAGGACTTACTCCTTTCATCAACAACACACAGCTAGATAACTACCTTCGGTGACAGTCATTTTCTGCTCCAGTTTATAGAGGACTAAACTTGAGCATTCAGTTAATAACAGAAAATAAGTAAAAATGCAAATTGCAATGTTAAACATAAATCAAAAGAATGAAATCTAACTGCTTGCAGTGTCTACCAGAAATCCAAAATGTTGTTACGTCTACGTTTACTATTTTCATTTTTAGTTTTGATAAATGGATTCAATTACAAATTTCCAATGAATAGTACTTCAAATTGGAGCAAAATTGGTGATTTATTTCCAGTGCTAATGTTTTGCTTTTCAGATAGTTTCTTTTTATAATTCTTACTCAATCTCTAAACTTAATTTTTTAATGGCATAAAGCCTTCCACATAATAATAATGGTAACAGGCCCATCCTTCCTCAGTTAAAAATCATATTAATACTAGAACCGAATTTAAAGCTTTGGGAATGCTAAACTTTTTATATTTTATTATTATTATTATTATTTTTGGTGTGGACCTGTGAGTTCATTGTTATAGGGACCTTCTGTTGAAGGATCTCCCTTTATCAATGAGATCAGCAACTGTTTTGCAACTTTGGGTCCCTGAGTTACCTGGATCACAGAAGGTTTAAGTGACCTGTCTGGTGTCATATGGCCAGTGTATGTCACAGACTGAACCCCAACCTAGGTTTTCTTAACTCTCAGTCTATCATCCTACCCATAATGTGTGCTGCTTTTCATGTCTGACCTATATTCTATACATTTAAAAAATATTTTGTTTTCCCCCCAATTACAGATAAAAATAATTTTAAACTTTTTTCTCCGAATTTCGAGTCCAAATTCTCCCTCTCCTTCCTTCCTTTTCACCCTCCCAGAGACTGTAAGTAATCTGATAAAGGTTATACTAGGGGTGGGGAACTTGTGGCCAGTTCCCCACTCCTGGCTATATATGTATGCAGTCATGTAAAACATATTTCTATATTGTACTACATATTTTAAAAAGGAATTTTCAACCTTAATACACAAGTAGTTCTCCAATTTATGAATAATTTATCTAGTGATTAGGAGACATGGGTTCTAATCCTGACTTTTAATTATGTGACTTTGTACAAGTCATTCTATCCCTAGATGCCCCACTTGTCTCATCTGTAAAATGGGAAGCTTGGTCTGGAGACACATCTTCCTGATTGTTAGACTATGTCCGTGCCCCGCTGCATAGCAAAATTTTCAAGTATCCTTTCAGTAGGTGACTCTCAGATCTACTTGTCCAGCCCTACCCTCTCTTCAGAACTCTAATCTCCTGTCTATCCTATCTAATAGGCAACTCTATCAAACTGGATGTCCCAGAGGAATCTTAGACTCATGCTAAGAACTGAACACATGATCTTTCCTCCCAAACACTCCTTCTTCCTAATTTCCCTGTTACTGTCTGGTGTACAACCATCCCATCCTCCCAGTCACTCAGGCTCAAAATGGAGGTGTCATTCTCAGCTCCTTCCTCTGTCCCACCAGTCATTCTCTCTCTCTCTCTCTCTCTCTCTCTCTCTCTCTCTCTCTCTCTCACACACACACACACACACACACACACACACACACACACACACACACATACATACACACATGTCAGTTGGCGGATGCTTTCGTTTCTACCCTCCACATCTCTCCTCTGACATTGCTACCGTCCCAGTGCAGACCCTCGTCACAGCATGTCTGAACCACTCTAATAGCCTGCTAGTTGTTCTCCTTGCCCCACATCTCTCCCCACTTTAACCCATCCTCCGTTCAACTATTAAACTGATCTTCCTAAAGTTCTGTCTATATCAACCCATATCCCCATTTCAATAAAGTTCAGAACCTCCCTATTACCTCCAAGATCAAATATAAAGCCCTCTGGTTTTCAAAGCCCTTCAGGACCTGGCCCCTTCCCATATTCTCAGTTTTTTTACACCTTTTTCCCCAACACATACTCTCTGATGGCGCGACACTGGCCTCCTGGCTGTTCCCCAGGATGCTACGTTTCCTGACTCTTAAGCCTTTCTGCTGGCTGCTTCTCCGCACCCAGAATCCTTTCCCTCGCCATCTTGACCTCCTCGTTTCCCTGGCTTCCTTCAGGTCTCAGCTAAAGTCCTACCTTCTTCGAGGGGCCTTTCCCAATCTTCCTTCCCTCTGCATTACCCTCGCCCTACTTCCCCAATTTGTCCTGCATATGCTGTTTATACATAGTTCTTTGCATTTTGTTTTCTCCATTAGACTGTGAACTCTTGGAAAGCAGGGCCTTTTCTTTTTGGTGTAATTTTTCTCCCTTTTTGTATCCCAACACTCAGTGTCTTGTCCATAGCAAGTACTTCTCATAAATGCTAGTTGACTGACTGTAGCTAGGCTCTGCTGAAGTTATTTGAATTTGTACTGCATATTCATTGGGCTGTAACTAATTACCATATTTCACATAATTATAACTAAAACAGTGTCAATTCAAATACAGTTGACCACTTCAGGGGATTCATTATTCCCACTCATCTGGATTTAGCTGGGTAAAAAAATGCCAACACACCTCCTTAATGGGGAGAGGAGAAGCGGTCAAGGTGGGTGTGGAGAAACTGCCCTCAGGGCTTGTAGCTTCACCTTGCTCCAGTTCACTTCAGCTTTGCCTCAGCCCTCAACTCAGGGCCTCATTTTCTGTTGTGCAGGAGAGATCTATTTTTCCACTGACAGTGAATTTAATTTTTCCTTTGCAAGTAGCCATTAGGTTCTATTTACTCATATCATAGTTCAGTTACTTCAATGCTTTGAAATGTCATTGGCATGGCCATTCCCTTCACTGATGTGGGACTGCAACCCCTCTTTGATTGTAGAAGGACTTGAGGGGAGATGAGTCAAAAGTGGTGAGCATCTTCAGATTTAGTTGGATTGGCTCTCTGAAAACAGACTAAAAGTCGTCACTGGACTTGTAGCCAACAGGTAGACCCTACTAAGCTTGCATCCCACTGGCAGAGCCTTGGAGGAGTCAGAGTAACCGAGTATTTGAGTGGGGCTTTAGTGGAGGAAGTTAGAGCATCATTGGCTAGAGCAGTGCTTGTTTATAGCACATAATCACTGTTTACAGCATGGGACCATAGCTAAACAGCCAGTAATGGTTTAGAGCACAGTGCATTCATGTTGAATTTATCTGAGAGTTCAAAGTTTTCAACAGCCCACTCCTTTTTTAAATCAATGTTACCATTCTATTGCCTTCTCAAATACAATGGCTGCCGAACAACCTTTTGTTTATTTTTTTAGGTCCGCATTATGTAGGATTTGATCTCTATTACTGGTGATCTTCACCACATGTAAAAGTCACTGTCAGTGTTTCATGTAGCTGCCTTCCTGTCTTGGTACTTTAGGTGGTGCAGTGTACAGAGCACTGGGCCTGGAGTTAGGAAGACCTGAGTTCAGATCCAACCTCAGGCACTATAGTTCTATGACCCTGGGCAAGTCACTTACCCTCCGTTGGCCTCAATTTTCTCATCAGTAAATTGGGGATAAGTATATGTCCTAGGGTTGTTGTGATTCTCAGATGAGATATTTGTAATGTGCTTAGCACAGTGCCTGGAACACAATAAATACTTGTTCCGTTCCCTTTCCCTCCCCCCAGTTATGTACATAGTCTGTGTTGACACTTTATTCTATTGACACTGAGGATACAAAGATAAAAATGATTCAGTCTCTTTCCTCAAGGATCTTATAAGGGGAAGACAACATGTACAAACACAAATGGATGTATAGTACAGGATGTCCTAAGCCCCAGTTTTAAGCTATTAAAGCTTAAAACTCCACTAAGACTTCAGGAACACCCTGTATATACAAGGAAAATAATATAAGGCAATTTGGGGGAGGCAGGGGAGGATCTAGTTGTTGTTGTTCAGTTGTGTCTCACTCTTTGTGACCCCATTTGGGGTTTTCTTGGCAGATACTGGAGTGGTTTGCCATTTCCTTCTCCAACTCACTTTACAGATGAGGAAACTGGGGCCAGCAGGGGTAAGTGACTTGCCCAGGGTCACACGGCTAGTAAGGGTCTGAGACTGCATCAGAACTCAGGCAGATGAGTCTTCCTGACTTCAGGCCTGGCACTCTGTGTACTATGGCATCACCTACTGCCCCTTCTAGCAGCTATGGGGATTAGCAAAGGCCCCTTGTAGTGGTCTGTGATTAAAATGAGCTTCCAGGGAAGCGAACGATTCCAAGAGGGAAGAAGATGAGGAAGAAATTCCAGGCATTGGGGAAAGTTAGTGAAAAGGCAAGGAGGTAAGAGATGGAGTGTTATGGGTGAGCACGTGGCCAGGACAGCTGGACCATACAATAGGCAGAGGAGAGAGTAATATATAAGAAGGCTAGAAAGGTAGGGTGGAGTCATGCTGGAAATGCCAATCAGAGGAATTTAGATTTGATCTCAGAGGTGGCCAGAGTTTATTAACTGAGGAGGGAGGGTGACACAGTAAATCCTGTGCTTTAGAAGTAATTTTTAGTGATTAGGTGAAGGACGGGTTAGAACAGATGAGTGGGGTACACTCTCCGCACCCTCTGTGAAGACTCCTCAGAACGAGAAGGGAGAGAAACTATCTAGAAACTAGAGAGAGACTTTTGTGAGACTGGACAGACCTTCCCTTGTTGTCATCAGCATTAGGCCCCTTTCAGGAGTTTTTGACCTCCACCTTTGCTTGTGACCTTTTCCCCTCCCTTGCTGTGGCATTTAGCAAATAAGGATGGATGATACCTTGGCTTCCTGTCCCACCTCCCTGCCAACAGGAGATAGTAAAGGGCTTCTTTGTTATCTGCCATTGGGTTAGATTTCGCACCAAGACTGAGAGCCCACTTCCCAGCCAGTGGGAGAAGGGACAGCCAGGGGGAGGGGGCTTGACTGCATTAGGGTATAAATTCTTGTTCTGTCTTTTGTAACACCTCCTCTCCTTGATCCCTGCCATGGAGAGGACTACTCTCTTCCTGCAGGGGAAGAGAATAAAACTTCCTGTTCCTTCCTCAAGATACCTCTGACTTTTGATTTTTTTTGGGTAGGGGATTTTTGGGGTCCCCATCCTCCCCCACAGGGAAAAGATGTAGGGCAAGGGGATGAACTAGGGATCAACTGCAAGAGTCCAAACAAGGGGTGACTAGGCCCTGAAATTGGATAGTGTCCGTAGGAATAAATAGAAGGTGATGTATTTGAGAGACATTGTGGAGCTAGAAATAACAAGACTTGGTAACTGGCTGAATATGCAGGGTGTTGTCTGTCCTTCGTTCTCAAAGAGGACCATGACATCAGGGTAGTGGTGCCATGACAGGGTGAGCAGGAATGAAAAGCTGGAAATGATACCAAGTTTTCAAACCTGGGTGACTGCAACATGTGCTCGTCCCACTTAAGGGTAGTCCAGAAGAGTGGGTTTGAGGGGAAAGATAGTGAGCTTTCTTTTGGACTTACTAAGTTTGAAATGGCTATGGGACACTCAGTTTGAAATATCTAATACAGCGGTTCTCAGCCTATGTGTCATGACCCCTTTGGGGTCAAACGACCCTTTCACAGGGGTCACAGGGGTCACCTAAGACTGTCAGAAAACACGTATTTCCGATGGTCTTAGAAACCTCCTCTGTCTGTCCCTAGGCGGGTCCGCCCATATGCAGACATGCCCACCTACGACTATTAAAGGGTCTCGGCATTAGGAAGGTTGAGAACCACTGATCTAATAGGTAGCTAGGGACTTGGGACCAGAGCTTAGGAGTTCCTCTCTTTCAGTCATGCTCCTAGAAGAAGTTGTCAACATTCCTTGCCTTCACTTTCCCTGCTCTGACTTCTGGTTTAACTCCTTACAATCAAGCTTGTCACTACCATACCACAGAAACTGTTCTTTCTGAGATCACCAAAGGTCAACTTACCACAAAGTCCAGTGACTTTTTATCAGTCCTCATCTTTCAAGGCATCTCTGCAGGATGTGGCACCATTGACCCTGTCTTCTCTCTGAAGTACTCTCTCCTCCTAAGGTGCTTATGACATTCTTCTGTCACAATTCTCTTCCTACCTTTTGGACTGATACTTTTTAGTACCATATGGAGGATTATTATACATGTCCAGTCCCCTGTGTGTGAGTATCCCCTAGGGTTCTCTCCTAGGCCGTCTTTTCTCTCTCTGCACTCCCTTTCTTGGCGATCTCCTCAGTTCCCATGGATGTTCAGTGTTCACCTCTGTGCAAATAACACAGATCTACATATACAATCCTCATCTCTCTCCCAAGTGCTACCATTGACGTTCACTCTGAGCCAGGAGAGCCCAGAATACAGCCACTGACTGGAGTTTGAGCAGGGTTAAAAGGGCCATCCCTTGACTCACTTCTTAAAGAGGACTATTCACTGAATAGGCGTTACCTCACTCTAAGTGAAAAGGCCTTAGCCTAAAAGGGCCAGGGTCCCAGAGTCTCCCATTGCATCCTGGGTCATCTCCAATCATCCTGATGAATTTCTGGCCAGGGCACCCACATGACTCTGGAGGAGAAAGTGAGTCTGGTGACCTTGCACAGCCCTCTCTCCCTCAAATCAAAGTCAACTGCAAGTCATGTCATCATCTCCCTGATGTCACGGTCCTCTTCAAAAACGGACAAACACAACCCAGTTGGTAACGCCGAATCTCAGACTGCCTGCTGGATGTCTCTACCTAGCTGTTCCATAGGCATCTCAAACTCAACATTTCTAAAACAGAACTAATTATCTTTCCTCTTAAGCCCCTCCTTCCTGCTAACTTCCCTAATTCTGCTGAGGGTCCCTCCTGTTCAAGATCTTGGAGTGGTCCTCTCATGTATTCTCCGACCCGGATGAGCCCCCAACTCTAGTAGATCTTACCCCTTCTTGCCTTTGTTCCACCCTCTCTCCTCACAACACAAACAACCTAGTTCAGTCCTTATCAGTCTTGCCTGGGCTGTTGCAATATCCTCTTAACTGACCTCCCGGAATCCAGTTATTTTCTTCTTCAATACATTGACCCAAGAGTGCCAAATTGATGTTCTTAAAGCATAAGTCTGACCATGTTCTCTCCTTGCTGAAGAAGCTTCAGTGATTTTTCCATTGCCGTTAGGATAAAATGGAAATTCTTTGGTTTGGCAGTTTGGAATCTTCACGGTCTTGGTCTAGCTTCTCTTTTCATAGTAATTAGATATTATTTTCTCATATGTTATGTTCTCCAGACAAACTAGTCTCCTTATTCCCAATATCAGACATTCATTTCCTGCCTTTGCCCAGCAACCACCACCCATCATAACTAAAATGTTTTTCCTTCTCTCCATTACCCCTGGGAAAACACACACACACACACACACACACACACACACACACACACACACACACCCTGTATTTTAGCATATGCCACTGTTGTCATCCACCAGCCCCTACATGCTCCTTTAGGACTTCCAGGCCCTTCCAACTGCTTACAGCCAAGTTTTCTTTAATATTCCAACATATTCCAAATGTCTTATTGGGCAATTTGAAGCTCTTAAAACTACACTAGCACTAAGATGTTTGGGACATTTTCCCCAATTAGAGTGGGAAAGAGTGCTTAGCACATTGTAAGTAGATAATAAATGCTTTTTTCATTCACTGGAAGGCTCTGCAAACCCAGGGTCCTATATAAATGTGAGTTGTTGTATTATTACTATCACTCCAAGGCATGACTAAATACCTTTCCTGAAAGATGAACTGACTGATTTCAGTCACTGGTGCCCAACAAACTGTTGGCAACTTGGTGAGGCAAAAGAAAAGGGCTCTGGAGCTAGAAGGAGGTTCAAGTCCCCCATCAGCCCACCGACTTGGCTGTGTGACATTGGGCCAGCCCCTTCCCCTCTTCTGGGCAAAGTGAGCAGGTTGGACCAGAGGCTGAGCAAGGCCCCTTCATCCCTAACAACCAGCTGGCCTGGCGTCCTCCCACCCCATCACCAATGCACCCCACTTCCCACCCCCACCCCACCACACCTCACCCCAGGACCTTGCCCCTCTCCCTCCCTTCCTCCCTCCCTCTGGTCTCTACCTTCTCGGGGGCGGGGCGCGGCCCGGGGTGGGTGCTCACCGGGCCGGGGGTGCAGGGGCAGCTGCAGGAGCCCCGCCTGACACACTCATCCCCAGACACTCACACTGCCCAATATGGGCCTCCCTGCGGCGGCCAGCGATATAAATAGAAAGCGGGGCGGAGAGGGAATGAGGAGCTGGCTGGTGGAGAGGGGGGAGAAATCTGGGTGGGGGGGAGAGGCCGGAGACCGGGAGCCGAGGAAGAGGAGGTAATGGCAGCAGCGGCGGCCGGGGCTGTGACTCATGGAAGGGTTGGCTCCTGAGTGACAGACTGTGGGAGAGTCTGCTTGGCTGGAGAGGAGGACAGGGGCGCCGAGAGCTGCAAAGCCCCGGATTCAAATCCTCACTCCCCTTCAGCCTGACTGAGTGTGACTGGGGCAAGTATATTTCCCCACCTCCCTCGTTCATGCATTTGTTAAGCACCTAGTAGGGCTGGGGATGCAGTTTCTTCTTATTCACCCACTTATTAAACACTTAGTAGGGATGGGGATACAGTTTCTCTTCGTTCACCCATTTATTAAAAACTTAGTAGGACAGGGGATAGTCTCCCCTCATTCATGTATTTATTAAGCACCTAGTAGGGCTAGAGATAGTTTCTTCTCATTCATTCATTTATTAAGCTCTCAGTGGGACTGAGGACACAGTCTCCCCTCATTCATGCACTTATTAAGCACCTAATGAGGCAGGAGACACAGACCCTTCCCTAAAAATTGGGGAAGGGGACCTGGAGGGGAAAGGATAGGTACAAACTTATACAGCCCACAGGTTAAATTCATGAAATAGCCTTTGCCCTCAAAAAGTTCAAATTCTGTCCAGGAGGAAGCAACATGTGTGAATATATAGATTTATCCCATCTTCATGAAATAGCCCCGACCCTGAACGAGCTAGAGGGTCCTGGTGGGTGGGGCCAACATGTGCTGAAGTAAGGATCCTATAGAAGGCATTTTTCTTTATTGTTCAGACAGGAAAAAATAGGTTGTTTTAACAGTGGAATTACTGTTATTTAATCAGTTTTATCCATCCCTTGGCTGACTAACACTAGACTGTCTATCTCTAACTGTATTACAACTGTAACTGATTCCCTCTTGAGTCTTCTCTGTGAGACAGGTAAGTTATAGAACCACTGTCAGTGTGCATGGATGGAAGGAATTTCCCCCGGGACAGTTATCAACACATAAGAAATTATAAGTCTCAAGCAAAAAGAAAAAAAAGAAAGGAATGAAAAGAAAAAAGGGGAGAGGGAAAATCTAGCTATCATGTCCTTATTTAATGTCTATTGAAGAAATCAATATTTAAAGGTTTCTCACATTTTAATTATATTGCCATGCAAAAATTCAAACCCAGAGACACAGATCTTTTTTACCTTCAAATTCCATGACAAATGTTCCCCCTCCTTGTTCAGGGACTGGTTCAAACAGCCAGATCTCCTTGCTCTTCAAAATTGCCTTTGGGTGCTCTGGTATTTGGTTCCCTCCAGGATCTATCTAAGTAAAGAGTCCTGGCTGGGGACAGCTCTCAGTAGGGAATCTCTATGTCACCACACCCCCTCCCCATCCCCATCCCCACTCCTACTCCCACTCCCACCTCCACCTCTACCCCCCTCTCTTTCAGGCAATCAGGGTTAAGTGACTTACCCAGGCTGGATTTGAACTCAGGTCCTCCTGACTCCAAGGCCCCTGTTATATCCACTGTGCCACCTAGCTGCCCTCATGCTTCTCTTAAAAGTGTAAAAATTGTTAGAGTGCCAGATTGAATTGGTGTTCATGACCTCAAATTTTGGAATGACTAGAAAACGGGGAACAGAAGGAGCCTTGTGCCAGCTGTAGACCCTCTAAACCTCAGCTTACAGAGAACCTCTGTATAAAAGGTCCTTATTGAGTCATTTTAAATGCCAACTGTATGCACAGTAATCTTTGTGTTAACAAAAACAAAACAAAAAACCCTGCAAATCTTACATTGATAAAGTGCTTTTTTTTAACTTTTAAAATAAGCTTTCATCTATTCATTTTCAATATTTTTTTACAATGAGATATATACATTACCTTCTTATTTACAGCTTTTCTTTTTTCCAACTCTAACAATTTCTCCCATCCCTGTATATTCAGTTATACTCCCAGTCCCTATAAACACAGAATGTCCAGGCTGGAATAAATTCCAGAGACCATTTTGCTTAACCCCATCAGAGAATATGAAACTGAGTCCCAGAAAGCTGAAGTGACTTTCCCAAGGTTATATAGTTAATAAGCACCCAAAGTAGGGATCAGAGTCAAGCCCATGTCTTCTGATTCTGAGTCTAGGACTCAGATCTTTATTCCCTTGTTTTCTCTTTCCTTCTTTTTCATCACTTCCCTTTTCCTCAGAATTCAATAAACTGCACATCTGGTGCCATTACTGTTATAGTGTCCCTACAGAGTCAATTTATCATTACCTTGAACAGACATCATAGACAATGAGTTGGGATCTGAGTGCCTCATTGTTGCTAATATGCTACTGCCTCTTTATGCCCATCATTCAGCTCTCCATTTCCTACTCTGTTCCAGCCAGGACTGTGTTTAGGAAATTGCTCAGCAGTTTCAGCTCCTCCTGAAACAAAAGATAATCTTTTTTAAAATTAAAAACCCTCTATATTCTTCTGATGTTAAAGAGTTGAGAATTATGGAACTTCACAATCTCCAAAGAACAAAAGATTGTGGGAGACCCAAATGACAATGGAGATATATATGTGGTGGCATAAGTAGGCTATAATATATTAGTAACAATGATATATACAAGAACTGGCAAAAAAAGATACCCATCAATGTTCTTTTTAAAAAGTTGTATTGGTATGTTTTGTTTCTACATTACAAATTACAGATTACCCCCTCTTTTAACAAAGCAAAACAATTTGGTAGAAAC
This sequence comes from Pseudochirops corinnae, assembly GCA_028646515.1. NCBI lineage: Eukaryota > Metazoa > Chordata > Mammalia > Diprotodontia > Pseudocheiridae > Pseudochirops > Pseudochirops corinnae. The sequence continues at coordinate 49,477,646 of CM053590.1, read as the reverse complement.
TAACAAGATAGTGACTTTATCTGAAATCACATGCAATGTTGCACACCTATACCACCTCTCTATTTTTTATGTTGTTTTCTTAATTGAGAAATATCTATTTTTCCCCCTACTACTTCCAATCCCATTGGGAAAAAGAGAAAAGAAAGACCAAATTCCTTGTTACAAATATACATAGTCAAGCAAAACAAATTCCTTCTTTGGCTGTATACAAACACACACATATATATTATGTGTGTGTATTCATATATAGTGCAGAATATATATATATATATATATATAAAATTAAAGAATGAGATTATATATATTATATATTGAATGAAACATATATAGATATATAATTTTAGATTACATATAGAGACATAACAATAGATTTAGGGTGCAGGATGACACATCTATATGTCTCTGTCAGGAGATGAGTATGTGTGTGTGTGTGTGTGTGTGTGTGTGTGTGTGTGTATTCTACATCTCTCTATCAGGAGGTGGTTAGTATGTTTTATCATTGATCCTCTGAAATCATATCTTGATCATGTCATTGTCTTGATCATAGTTCTCACAGCTTTCAAAATTATTCATCTTTTAAGTGTTGTTATTATCTAAATTGTTCTCCTGGTTCTGCTCATTTCATTCTTCATCAGTTTATAACAGTCTCCAAAAATTTATAATATTAATATTATAGTGTGGATTTTTCTCTTTATTCTACTATCTTCACCCTGCATCAGTTCACATGTCTGTCTTTGAAATAATTTATTTCCTCATTTCTTATAGGATGATGGCATTCCATTGCATTTCTAAACCACAGCTTATTTCAGGATATATGATTTAAAAAGATGTGTCTGTCTCATAGAGCGAGGGATAACAGATGGATAGTCTGAATCCTTCACATAATTTTTTTTTTTAGTAGTTGGGTAACCCCGGGTGACCGAGAGGATAGTGATCTCCTCAATAGTATGATCCTGCTGCAAGATCATAGATTTGTGAGGGAGGACTAGATGGGTCTCTCATTAGCTGGTTTCCCATTATGCTTGGCACGAACTGTGAGACAGAGAGAGTCCTGCAATGAGAGATGGAGACATAGGTGCTAACCCTACTTCTCCCACTTTCTGTCAGAACTTGGACAAGTCAACCTCCTCTGATCCCTGTGTATTCATCTATAAAATAGAATGGTTGGACAAGACGATCTTTGAGGTCCTTTCTAGCTGTAACATTCTCTGATTCTTTTTTCTGTCTTTTTGCTGTTGTTCACCTGTAATTAGTTTTCTGTTTTTCTTTGCTATTTTACCAATCTCAAATAGATGTGTGATCTCATTGATTTGGCAGTTTCTTCCAGCAATGCAAATCCCAATTCTATCCATGCCTGTCTATCCTGTGCAACACTCTTCCGTTCCCTCCCCAAAGCTTTCCACAGGAGGTGGAGGGTCCACCCAACATGTGTGGTTTTTCCTGACGTTGTGAGCTTACCAGTGGAAACTTGGGGCTGTCCATCTGTCATTCCTTGCTCTTGTCACATGACCAATCCATCTTTTCTTCCTATCATAAAAATTCTTTGATGGTGTTCTAGCCTCTTGTTCTTCAGAATTCCTTACTGTATACACACATATACATACACATGTGTACGTACATATGTATGAATACATATATCCATATATATTTGCATGTTTATATGTGTGTATATGTGTGTATACATATTTATATATTTATGCCTGCTCACACCCATCATCTGCCTCTCCATTGTCTTCTCTGACACACTTGAATTTTTCTTAGGCAGTGTTATTTCATGTCTCACTGCCAGACAGCAACATTGGTGAGATGGTAGCATTGAAAAGATGAGCCCTTATTTTCATGGGAGGTTTGAGGTCAAAGAGCTTTGAAATTTCCTGAAAGCAATCCAACCTGCTTTCCTCACGATCAACCCTGGGCTCTGCTCATTGTTCATCTGCACTCTTTCAGATAGCCATACTGTGTTATCTAGCACCTCTTGAAATCATCCTTTTTAGGTTCTCTCTTCCAAGTATCCCCTTTACTTCTGTCCCCATCTGTTACCACCCATAATAGGTTCCCTGTATTCTTTTGGGTAAAGGTCAGCAGCTCAGTTTGTTTAATTTTCTCTTTAATTTCCTCAAACCTGGGCCATCTGTACCTGACTCCCCTGTGTGGCAGCAATTTTTACTAGTTGCCATAAAGGAGTCCTTCCTTGCCAATGAGGTTGCAAAGAGTTTCCCATCATTCTTTTACCAAAAGCTCTATTATGTTGTCAGTCTGCAACAATGTTCTCAGTCTGAAACCATGTTCCTGACTTAACGTGACATTCCGTTGTTTTTTTGAGCCATATGGTATGATATGTTTGGCCCCTATACTGCTTAAAATCCTCCTCTGTCCCTAGATGAAAAGCACCTGGCAGGTGGTCAAAGACTCTTTGCTACATTTCTCTTTTATACTTTTTTTATACTCAAAAACCCAAACTGATTTACATAGGATATAAATTGGGCATGGCAATAGTTCTTTTCTCCCTCTCTTTTTGCCTCCCTACCTCCTTCCCTCTCTCCCTTCCTTCCTTCCTTCTTTCCTCCCTTCCTCTATTCCTTCCTCCCTCCCTCCTTTCCTTCCTTCCTTCCTTCCTCCCTCCTTCCGTCCCTTCCTTCCCCTCCTCCTCTGTTTTTGCTATACTGCCCTGAGTCTTGTTTCTATTGCTCCTCTCCTATAAAATTCCCATTTGCAACTGACAGCTGAAATCATCCCTGTCCCTGGTTAAAATCAGATTGGGAGATGGGGAGTTAGAGAATTCTGAGCTCTGCTTAGCCAAATAGGCCTCTCTCACTGTGATTGTTGTTGAAGCTTTTCTTTTAGAGAAGACGATGTAGTGAATTTAGAGAATGGGGATGAGGATGCTGAGGGGACAGGAGATGATGTCATAAGAGGATCAGCTGAAGGAGTGGGAGAGCATTGAGGATGGTGAAGACCTGGCGAGGCGTGATCACTGTCTTCAAGAATAGGAAGGATTGTAATGTTTAGGAAGGATTAGCCTTGCTTTGCCTGGCCTCTGAACGCAGAACTAGGAGGAAACTTTCTGCTCAGTAATACCATCAGAAATAATATCTTAGTAACTGGAGTCATCCTAGAGAGGAATGAACCTCCTCTAAGAGAGGGAGGAGGCAGTGGGTTTTCCATCATTGGTGGTCAACCAGAGGCTGTCAGGAATGTTATAGAAGTTACAGTGTGGTTTGGAACCTCTGATCTCTTCTTCCTCCTCTTTCTGCTTCCTAGTGTACATCACTCTTCAGCACAGGTGAAACTTGTTCGAGTCTCAAAACAGCTCAGTATAGTAGGCATGACATTTTCTGGTTTTACAGTTGAGGAAACTGAGGCAAATAGAGGTTAAATAATTTTCCTCTCTACTTATAACTTACATGCTTTAAGACTTATACAAATTTTTACACCCATTATCTTACTTGCTCCTCACAACAATCTTGTGCAACATGTAATAAAGGTAATATTTGCCCCATTTTACAGATGACAAAATTGAGGTAAAGAGAGGTGAAATAATTCATGATTACACAGGAAATGAGCACACCTGTTAACAGATGCCAGCTTTCCTGATTTCCAACCCAAGTACTCCTTCTATTAGATATGGAAACATACTAAAAACCTGCATTTATTTACTCTAGAAATGTTAAGAAATAATATTTTTTCAATCTAAACTCCTCCCAGACTTTTCATTTTAGGAAATTGGGAAGAATAAAATCTAAGGCCTTCCTTAGAAATGATGTTAGGGTGGTAACCAAATCTAACTCTTGTCTTGATAGAATTGTAGCCTCTCTACTCTCTGAAGTAAGGGGTGCCAAGAATCTCTTTTGTATTCAAAGCTAAGATTTTGATTATAGGAAGGAACTCCTTAAGGGAAGTAGTCCAGGAAGAAACTGAGTGGTGACTAGGAATGTTACTGTATTCTAACATTTTATGATCTTTTTCTTGTTCAAGATTCCTCTAAATGTTACCTTAAATTGTCTTGGAGCAAGGGAACCATGTTGAAGGACATTGGGAGACTATGTCATTTTAGATATCTCTCTCCAAGCTACAAATTGCTTGGATATAGATTAATATTAAGTTAATAAAATTGTTTCTGGAAGACTTGAGCCTAAATTTCAAAGTACAGTATTAGTACTAATTTTTTTTTCTTTAACATAGCCCTTTTCTCCAGAGTCTAGTACTGCTGGAGCCATACCAGAAGTATGAAAACCATTTATCAGGTTTCTTCATGTGCCAAGTGCTTTGTTTTGCACATATAAAGAAAAGCCAAAAGCCTTATTTCCTACACCAAAGGAATTTCCTGTTGAAAATAACAGAAAAAGAACAGCATGTTAAGCTGTTCTCCCTTCTTTCCTCTTCTTTGTTCTTCATTTGATTTCTGGTGCTTTACTTTTCCCAAAAGATGGGAAAAAAGTTTTCAAAAGTTCATTTTTCTAATGTTTTTGCAAATATACCCCATATCCTGAACTAAAGGTTTGGGCTGACATGGATTGGGTTGGTCTTGGAAACTTCCCTCTTTGGTTCATGACCTGCCCAGTGTTTCCCTGGGGTTTATTAGAATTTGACTTCTTGTCTAGAAATCCATAAGAGGAAAAGGGTCTTCAGCTCCCACATAAGCACTAAGGCTAACAAATCATCAAATATAGGACAGACTTTATCTAACCTGACAAGAAAACATAAAGGACTTGTACCCAAGTTTACAAAAAGTCTGGACTATTCTCTTTCTCTCTCTGGTAATCCTCTTCTCCCCCAAGGAACCTCTGTACAGTCTCCTAGACTTAGATATTGTGGATTGCGTCTCTCACAAAAGTAAAGAACCTAGAGTCACTAGAGAATCACTCACTATTCCTGGCCCTTCACGGTCCTTATAACTCACAGTACCAGTAAAAAGCAGTCACGTTTGAGATCTACCCCCTTGCTGTTTCTCACCTCTGATTCCTTTATGGTATAAGAATTTTTCCACTTGGTCTAGGAAGTCAATATACTCAGACTGCTCTTCTTGCTCCAATAATCCCTCTTCTGAACCCAGGGGGTTCTAGGAGCTTAGTCAGTGCTCTGACATTGCTTCCATCTATGAAATTCCTCCTAGTTCCTTCTCAGAACATTGTACACAGTAACAACAAGGTTGTGTGATAACTAACTTTCATAGACTTGACTTTCCTCAGCAATGCAAGGGTCTAAGACAACTCCAAAAGACTCATGATGGAAAATGCTGTCCACATTCAGAGAAAAAACTATGGAATCTGAGTGCAGATCAAAGCAGACTATTTGCTCTCTCTTTTTTTTGTTTCTTCTTTCTTATGGTTTCTCCTATTGGTTCTAATTCTTTTTTACAATATGACTAATGTGAAAATATGCTTAATAAGAATGTATATGTATAGCCTATATCAGATTGCATGCTCTCTTGGTGAGAGGAGGGAAGGTAGGGGAAGAAAATTTAGAACACAAAATCTTAAAGAAGTGAATGTTGAAAACTAAAAGTTAATTAATTAATTAAAAAAAAAAAAGAAATTCCTCTTGGTTCCCTGGAGAAGCCACACCAATGTACAAGACTCCTTCGAGGGGACTGAATCTATGCTTTGTATATGTTGCTTATTAATATCTGTATAATTCTCCTCATCTTTTCTTTTCTTCCTCTTATTCACTTGAAATATTATTATTTTTACCATTGTTTTATTTTATTTTTTTACATTTTGGGTCTTTTGTTTTTATATGAATAATTTCTGAATATATCCTTTTCTCCCTTTCTTCCCACCCTTACCCCTGTGAACCTTCCATTATAGTAAAGAAACCAATCAACACACTGGCATAGGCAATATTTGACACCGATAGACCCTCGCCTTTCCAAAGATACCCCCTTTCAACTTCTCTGTGACTAAAATTGGTTATTTTAATTACATAACTATTCAGCTTATTATCTTTTTTGTTTAAGTTATAATAAATATTTTCCTGATTTTGCTTATTTCATTCTGCATTTGTTCAAATATAGACATATTTGATGTTTCTTTGAATTCTTGAAAGTCACCACTTCCTGTGGTAAATAACATTCCACCATATTAATATGCCACAATTTGTTTGGCTGTTCTCCCGTCAATAGGTATCCACTTAGTTTCTTCTTTTCTGCTATCACCAAAGTAGAATTATGAATGTTGTGATTTAAACCCGGAAATTTCTTTCTGTTTTTGATCTCATTGGAGAATATGCCTAGCAGTTCTCTATCCCTTTTCAAACTCAGGGCATAGCTCAAAAATTTAAACTGGCTATGAATCATCCACCACTCATCATTAATGTACTGTCAATAGGGCAACTAGTACCCTGGACAAGAAAAAGATGTAAAGACTCAGCATTGTCTGGGGAGTTTCACACCTTGCTAAGGGGACATCATTAATGCCAGAACAAAGAAAAGTGCCAATGGGACAATGAGGACTCAGGATAATACTCAGTCATACCCATTTTAAAAACCTTTCTAATGTACCTCCATCATACTATGAATTCCAGTGAAGGTAATTTGGAAAGTGCCATCCCCAACCGTTAGATCAGGATCTCTGCAGGTCAGGATCTCTGCAGGTCAGTACCAGCCAGGTCCTATTGTCAATTACCCCTTTCCATCTCATGGCGTTCTTGTTCCAGGACATGCATCAGAGGAAGAAGGGCAGCCACTGAGTATACATTCCATTTAGGCATTTGACTGTCATTATTTCATCTTTCTTCCAACTCTGGTTTCTTTTCCTGTGATCCCAAAGCTTCAGGGAAATGCAAAGTTTGCTCTTCTTACAAAAAGGTTAAGCATCCCTGACTTAAATTATTTTATATTATGAGGTCCTTTGGGGTTTAAAATAGGTTTGGATAATTCTGCTCATACAGAGTATAGTACAGAGTTGTATGCAATTGAAGAGTTAATCAATGCCTTTTGATGATATCTCCCTACCTATCCTTCATTACCCTGTCTGCCTCAAACCGCAGAAAGAAATTTTAAGTATTCCTTTAATCAGTCCTTATTCTCTCTAGCCTTTCCTTTCACCTGAAAGCACTTGGCTTCCTACCTCTATTCCTACTTTCCCATCTTCAGTAAAATAATCTGCTTATAACCCACTTCAAAAGTAATCCTTGCCCCTGTTTTATACTTCAAGGCCCCCTTCTGACTACCGTCATGGCTGATCTAACCCTGACCCCATTCCTGAATTCCATTTCATTCCTCAAATGCTAATTATCCCCAGGGGAATTTTGTTCTCAGTCCAACTCTGAGCTCCAACGTTACCTTCCACTCCCATGGTGGTCTTGCCACACTGAATTGAGAAAGGAATGGTATAGAGACCATTATGGGAGACTGAGAGCTAGGGAAGGTTGGGATTTAGCAGGCTTTTCATTGCATTCTTAGTGAAAACAGTACTAATTCTAGAATAATAAGACATAGGCTTCCTTAAATCCTGGTTCTTCTACCTATGGAACCCTGGATAAGTCACTTCATCTCACTGGGACTTAGTTTCTCCACCTGTGAAAAAGAAAGTGAGCAAGAAGAGCTCTAAAGTCTCTTCTGTCTCTAATTTCTATGACTTTGAGCAGATGTGCTCTTTCTTCTAATTCTTATATCACTTTTTGTCCAAATAACTTACATGTCATCATGCACTTAATGGACTGATGATATCATACCTGGAGGTGCTCTTTCCACTGCAGATCAAAATCCATTCACATCTCTTTTTGCCTGAATTGTGACCATAAGTTCTCCATTCATGATAGGAAGTACTGCTCTGGGTCTTTTACGTGATGAAGTACCAGTAAAACACTCTGACTGTCCATCTGCTTTCCTTTACTCTTACTCCATGACCAGCCTGCCTCCTTTTCTGATTCTATATCTCTTGGATGATATTGTTTCTATCACTTCTATGTGCGAATTATCCTTGGGAATATGCTGCAACCTAATTTGCCCAACAGAAGGCTCTCCATTGTCCTTTGGGTCACCTGTAATTTTGATCCTTCAGAAAATATGGTATTCTGTGGGAGGCTAGGTGGTACAGTGGATGGGGTACCACACTTGGCATCAGGAAGATCTGAACTCAAATCCAGACTCAGACGCTTACTAGTTATGTAACCCCTGGAAGTCACTTAACTTCTGTGAGCCTCAGCTTCCTCTTCTGTAGAATGGGGACCATAACAGTGCCTGCTTCCTCGAAGTGCTGTGAGGACCAAATGATATTACCTATATAAAGTTCTTTGCAAACCTCTAAGACTATGTAAGTGCTAGTTATTATTATCATTCATATACAGAAGAATATTGGTATTGAAAAGATGAATCCTTGTTTGGGATTGATGAGAACAGTTTGGGATTGTTGGAAGTACTATGCATGTTTCCAAATGCAGTCCATTTGTTCTCTTCCTCCTGTATAATTCTAGATCTGTTCAGATAGAGGGTAAGTGACATGCCTAGGGTCATACAGCTAGTAGGTATGTGAAGCTAGATTTGAGCTCAGATCTTATTGATGCCAGGTTCAGTGCTCTGTGCACTGTGGTGCTACCTAGCTGCCTCTTAAGTTGTTGTGGTTGGTCCTTCCTTTAAGAGGACCATGACAACAGAGAGGGGATGCCATGCCTTGCAAGTCATTGAATTGGATTTAAGAGAGGCAAGGCTGTACAAAGTCACCAGCCTCACTTTCTCCTCCAGAGCCATCTGTGTCTAGTGGCCAGATATGGATCAGAAATGACTGAAGATGGCCCCGGATACAGTGGGAGACCTAGGCCTTTTTATTTATTTATCTATTTTTTAAAATTTGATTTGTTTATTTACTTTTAGTTTACAAGATTCAGTTCCATAATCTCTTGAGTTTCAAATTTTCTCCCCTCCCCTCCCCTCCCCCCCATGGCGACATACAATCAAGTATTGGATCTGCAAATATTTTCAAATTGGACATTAGTCTGGTTGTATAG
>CM053590.1:49445049-49468200 GCA_028646515.1 Pseudochirops corinnae | reverse complement strand
AAACCTTACTGTATTATATAATTATCATCATTATGCCAAAAGTTACATACACCCTATTACTGAGTTTTTAATTCATGAAAAGTCCTGAATTTGACAGTTTTTGAAGGTAAAATTTCTAAATGTTCTCTAGAACTTAGAAGTGCCAGCCTGTCTTCCAATGTCTTTAAAAAACTGTGGTATGGAAGAGGAATTAAACTTTGCCCATGTGGCTTTGGGAAAAAGAATTGAAGCTGATAGCCCAAAGTCCCAGACATAGCCTTTTGCCCCATGCACCAAGGCTGACCTAGACGAAATAGGGAGTAGATAAGACTATGGGCCTTAGGAATGTTTATTTCTGCTTCTTTTGACTCCATAGAACAATAACAATTAATAAACGTACATAGCCTTTCCACATATCATACAGATATGTATTATGGCCAAAATTTTGTAGCCAGCTCATGTTCAGTTTCAGAGTAGCCCATTCATAACTTGTACTGCTATTAACCTTGCTTTTAGAAAATTAATGGTTTGTTTATTGAACACATATAATTTTGTGTTCTCTAACTCTGGTTTGGCCTTGTATACTGTAAATCAACTTTATTATTAATCTCTTTTGGACTTTGTGGTTCACTCTCAACATTCATCTTTTTCCCTAAGCTCTTAGAACTTTTGGCTCTACCCTAAAGCCTTCAGTTGCACCAAAGATCTTTTTTTGTTTTTTAACTACATTTCACCAAAAAGTGAAGGAACTTGGACATGTCATATGAGGATTAGTAGAGGGAACAAGGAATGTTGAGTCTGAAAAAGAAAAAAAAATCTAGGAGGTGTATTATTATTTAAGTCTTCAACTATTTGTATGGAAGAAGTATTAGGCTTCTGCATGGCTCCAAGGAAGAGATTTAGGACTAAGAAGTGAAAGTTTGACAAAACTTTCTAATAATTAGAGCTGTCCAAAAATGAAATGCGTCATAAGGGAGTGAGTTTGCTGTCACTGGAGGTATTTAAGAAGAGGCCAGGTAACCATTTAGGGAATTTTTGCTTAGGCATTTGTTTGGACTGCATGACATCTGGGATCCCTTCCAACTCAGCATGTCTGCGATTAAGACTATTCATTGTGAGTTTCGCCAGTTTCCCCCTTGTTACCTTAATATAACCTTTTCTCTGTGTCTATACTTTTCTCCTTCTCATAGTTGAAGGAGAGATATCCTGTTCCTCTGTAAATCTAACTCTTTCACCTATACTTTGGATTCTATTACATCACCTGAGGAATTGTGTTCTATTTCTCTGTCTCTGTCTCTCTCTGTCTCTTTCTCTGTCTTTCTCTCTCTCTTTCTCTCTCTCTGTCTTTCTCTCTCTCTGTCTCTCCCTGTCTCTGTCTCCCTCCTATCTTTAAATCTTCCCATTCCACTGTATCCTTCTCTTCTGCCTTCTAACACACATGTTGTTCTTTTTAATCTTTTCATAAAATTAAAAAAAATTTTTTTTTTGCTTTTTTGGAGGGCAATTGGGGTTAAGCGACTTGCCCAAGGTCACACGGCTAGTGTGTCAAGTGTCCGAGGTCACATTTGAACTCAGGTCCTCCTGACTCTAGGGCCAGTGCTCTACTCACTACGCCACCTAGCTGCCCTTACTTTTTAAACTTAATGCTCTCCTAGGTCTCATCTTAAATTTTTCCTTCTCTTTATGACTGACATTTTCAAAGGACTGTGGTGTTAATGTCTCTTCTCTGGGAAGTTCCTTTACTACAAGATACTAATGTAGTCCCAGAACACCATTCTCAGGCATCAGTCTATCCAATTAGTCTGAGGTTAACTTTTGCAAGTGGCTGCAGCTCCATTTATATTGGATAGCTCTGAACTCACTCCTAGGTCCCTTTTACCCCTACACAGCACAGATACATACCAACTAGCTGGCTTCTATCAGAGATCCACATTCTCCCAGGAACACAAAAGACAAGATATGTGTTCTTGTCCCACCCAGAAGGAGTCAGATTCTCACAGCAGAGTGAAATGATGGGGCTGATCGCTGATCACTGAACTGTTAGGGTTGTTCAGTAGAATCCATCCGATACAAATTCACTTGAGCTGTTTAACTCTGAGACAAGACTCTTCAAGTAACACCCCATAAAGACAAAGAAGCAATTTATAACTTCCACTGCCAGGCTGCTTCTGGTTGGGGGGAGGAGAGAGAGAAAGATGCCCTGTGGGTTTGCTTGTGCCTCTGGCCCATAGGAGAGCTTCACAATTACAGTACATCCAGAATACTTGAGAGAATTGGCTATGAAGTGCAAGTGTGGCATACTTGTGACAGATCCAAGTTGTGAGTTTTATTAGAAAAGGCTGTTGGATTTGGCTAAGAGGTTACTGATAGCTGTATAGAGTGACAGTAGCTTCAGTAGCATGATGTGGGTATTTTTACGGTAAATTTGTTTCTTCTCCATTGGAGAAAAAAAAGAAAACTGTTATAATAAATATGTATAGTCAAGCAAAACAATTTCTCTGCTTTGGCCACGCCCAAAATGTACGTCTCATTTTGCATCTTGAGGCCACCACCTCTTTTTTTTCAGGAGGTAGGAAATATGCTTTATCATAATTCCTCTGGAAATGTGGTTGGTCATTGTGTTTATTAGTCTTTGAAAGTTTTTGTCGTTTACCTGAACTGATGCAAAGTGAAATGAGCAGAACCAAGAGAACATTGTACACAGAAATAGCAACATTGTGGGATAATCTACTATGAATGACTTAGCTCTTCTCAGCAATACAATGATCCAAGCCAAGTCCAAAAGACTCATGATGGAAAATGATGGCCACCTCCAGAGAAAGAACTGGTGGAATCTGAATGCAGATCTAAGAATATTATTTTCACTTTCTTTATTTTTTTATCTTTTTCCATTTTGATCTGTTTCTTCTTTTGCAACATGTCTAATATGGCAATATATTTTACACAATTGCACATATATAACCTATATCAAATTGCTTACCATTTTAGGGAGGAGGAAGGAGAGGTAGAAAAATTTAGGACTCAAATTTTAAAAAAATGAATGTTAAAAATTGTCTTTACGTGTAATTGGAAAAAATGAAATACTATTTGAAAAAATAAAGCATAAGAGAGAAAAAACAAAAAAATTGTTTTTGCAATGCTTTTATTGTATAAATTATTCTTCTGATTCTGCTACTTCATTCTGTACCAGTTTATCCAAGTATTCTTAGGTATTTCTGAAATCATCTATTTTTGTCATTTCTTATATCATGTTAGTATTCCCATACCATAAATTGTTGAGTTATTCTGCAGCTGATGTGTACTCCTTTTGTTTCCAGTTCTCTGTCTTCTCAAAAAAGCAGCTATGAATGCCTTGATTCATGTGGATTCCTTTCCTCTTTCTTTGCTCTCTTTGGGGTAGCATGGTGTGAGTATAAGCCTATCAGGCAATTGCAGGAGGTTAAAAAAGCATTGGATGGATAAGAGATGGAAGTATAGAGACCATGGTAGCAAAAGAGGGATCCTACTTAGAAGCAGGGAAGCTAGAATCATAGTGTTTTGTACATAGTAGATACTCAGCAGTGACCTCATAATCATTTTGTTCATTCTGTTTGTATTTGCATTGCTTCAAAAGTTTTGGAGGAAGCTAGGGATTCCATGACATAGCTGATGTGAAAGTCCTTTTGAAACTATAAAACACTAGAACAAAGAAGGGTTATTGTTACTATTATTTTTGGACCATACCTGGGATGTCATTGGCCTAGGGAACTGTCAGAGAAAAAACTGCAGATCTGTCCCTGCTCTTCAAAGTCTAGTCTGAGAGCCGTGGTTCTCAAAACGTGAAACCCTTGTTCATGGGATCCTCGAGGTTAAAACTATGTTCATAATAATACTGAGGTATTTTTGCTTATTAAAATATGCTTCTCTTTTCTGGCTATGTCTGTGTGAGACTAGATTTTCTTCCCATACGTCTACTCAAGGAGCATCATGACAGCCTGAAATGCTGAAGTAGACTTGAAAATTCATCTGTCTTCTATTAAGCCTGTTTTCCTGAATCCAACTTACTGGTTGACAAGTCAGACATTAAAGAGATTTCCAAAAATATGTAAAACAACACTACTCTTCTAACTATTTTTTTGTTTCGAAAAGTAACTTTTTTTTCATAAAATTATGTTAACATACAATAGGCGTAAATTGTTATTTTAAATGAATTAATTGATGTCAAATAACATTTCTATTTTAATTTGTGGCTGGTGTTTAGTTGTTTCAGTCATGTCTAACTCTGTGACCCCATTTGATGTTTTCTTGGCAAGGATACTGGAGGGGTTTGCCATTTCCTTCTTCAGCTCATTTTACAGATGAGGAAACTCAGGTAAACAGGTGACTTGCCCAGGGTCGCACAGCTAATAAATTCCTGAAGCTGGATTTGAACTCAGGTCTTTCTGACTCCCGCTTGCCACTCTGTCTACTGTTGTGCCACTTAGCTGCCCAAATTTCTGTTACAGTAAATATTAACAAATAAATACGACCTACATAAACAAAAGCTCTTCAGGGTCCTTAATTTTTAAGTGTGGTCCTGAGAGGGGCAGCTAAGTTACTAATGTGTTACTAACTATGTGACCCTGAGCAAGTCACTTAACCCCAATTGCTCTCCTTCCCCCCCCCAAAAAGTGGTGCTGAGTCCCACTGTCCTAGAGAGTTGTTTGAGGAGGATCACATAGCCTGCATGTTTCAAAGGCAGGACTTGGACCTCTGTTTTTCTGACTCCAAAGCTGGAGTCTCTACTTCTATCTAATTTGCCATGCTATCTTTCCATTATTGTACTCATGAAAAGGAGTATAGCATGTAGGGAACTAAGGTTAATCTCCCTACTATATTTAGTATAGGCCAGGCATTTATTATTGTTACCAAAAGGACCTCCCTCCAATCCGCTCCCCCTTAACCCACACAGACATTCCTAAAGATTTCTGTAATAGGATAGGAAGTCATCTGTTGCTGCCGGTTGACACTCTGGACTTAGTTGAGGCATGAGGATTAATTAGATATCTTTTGAAAGTTCAGACCACACTTAGATCCTTTGATGGAAAATACAGTAGTGGGTTTAAAATTGGAATTCAGACTCACTATTTCTGAAATTTTAGTTGTCTATCCTTCAATTCACACATACTTTTTCACTTTTGTGGAGATAAGCCATGTTAATATATCATGAAATTATATGGAATGATATTATATGGAATATAAATATCTGATATGAAATGTATGATTTCAGAGGTCACATAGACTTAAATCAACCAACAAGGTTTATTAAGTATTTACTATGTTCAAGGCTCTCAGCTAAGTTCTGGGGATACAAACAAAGACAAAAGCATGGTGCCTGCCCTTAAGGATCTCCATTCTAGTGGGACAGATGACATATAAATAACCATGTCCATGGAAGATCTATCCAGAGTAGAAGGGAGGTAATGAGAAGAAAGAAAGAAGGAAGGCCCTATGGGAGTGGGGAGGTAGAGACTGGGAAAGACTTCCTACAGAAAATGGGATCTGAGCTAAATCCTGAAGGAAGTCAAGAGTCGGAGGTGAGGAGGGAGAACGTTGAGGGCATGGGTGACAGGCAGCTGGAGCTGGGAAATGGGAGTACTGTGTGTGAGGTACAGCACCAAGTCCAGTGTAGCTGAATTACAGACTGCATGAAGGAGAATAAAGTATACAACTGGAAAAATAGAGCCAGTTTGTGGAGGGTTTTAAAATCCAAACAGAGGATTTCCTATTTGATCCCGGAGATAATAAGGAGCCACTGGAATTTAATGAATAGGGAGGTTATATGGTTAGATCTGTGAGTTAAGAAAACCACTTGGGCAGAGTGGAGGAGGATAGATTGAAGTGGGGAGAGACCTGAGGCAGAGGAAGCAGCAGAAAGCTTCCGAGACAATCACTGACTTAAGTCTAGGGGAGCTTTTGGCTTATGATAGGTTTGACAGTTTCTGGAGGAGGACTTTTTTATTTATCTCTAGAACATTCAGAAAAAGCCACAGAAACACCATTCTTTCTACTCTCTGTGCCCAGTGCTGCTCTCAAAGCAGTGAAAGCAGGTAACAGCATAGATTTTTTTTCCCTGCTTCTTGTGATCAGATACAATAGCAATTCATAGATGTATGCATATAGACCATATACATATGCATATATCAAATGTACATTTAAGTTAAATTAAATTAATTAATTAAATTACATTTAAATAAAATAAAATTTAAAATTTGGCAGCAGCTAAAAGCCAGCTGAAAAGCAGCGCATTTATAACTGTTGACTACATTGACCTTGTATCTGCAAACTAATGGTTTGTTTATCGAAGAAATGTACACTCACGCTTTTACGTGTTGATTTGGCCCTCTTGTTGCAAAACAATCTCAACATTAATCCCTTATGGACTCCTTGGCTCATTCCCCAAACATTCTCTTTCTTGTATTCTCTGTGCTGATTTCTTCCCTTCCCATCCTCCCAACCCTCAGTTTACAGCAGAGGATTCAGTATCATGTTTGATTGAAGCCAGTAACTAAGAAGAGTTTTCCCTATGTGCTTCCCTTTGCTATATCAGCATAACTTTGTTACTTGTTCTGCCCTTTCATCCTTTCCTTCAGGCTCAGAGGAAGAGATGGCACAGAATCTTAGAGTCAAATTATTGTAGAGTCATCTAGACCAACCCCTACTGGATAGAAAAAGCGCTTCCATAGTATCCTGGAAAAGTGATCAGCCAGCCTTTACTTAAACCCATCTAATGATGGGGACCCCAGCATCTTTTTAGGCAGACCAGAGTGTCATTGAAAAATGATCATTGTTATGCTGGAATGCCTCAGAAGGAAGGAAAACCTGTTTCCTTATAACTTCCATCTTTTAATTTTGATTCTCCTGTCACCAAGGAGATTATATTATCCTCCTGGATCTCTTCTCTTGGCTAAACAGTAACCAATAACTTCAACCAATTTTTCTGTAGCTTATTTTTTCAGCCCCTCCACTATTCTAATTACTGGCTATATCCCAGTTTTTCAACATCCCTCTGAAAATGTGGAACTTAGGTCTGAACACAGTACTCCAGAGAGGAGGAGAAAATTTTTGAGGAGAATGGTTGGATATAACAAGAAAGAGGTTGCTCATAATTTTAGTAGGAGAGCTTTTTTTATAGCATGGTAAGATCAGAAACTAGATTGCATCAGGTTAAGTTAGTGAGGAAAAAGCCTTACTGACCTATTTGTAGGACGGGTGAGACCACAGATTTGATGAGCTGAAAGGATGAGGAAAAGATGAAAGAAAGAGCTGGGAAACAAAGATCCAGTGTAAAGATGGAGAGAGAATAGTGTCAAGTAGAGGATTTTTAAAAAGACATTTAAATATATTTGGAAATGGAAGAGAAGGAATTCCTTAGATATAGAGTCTTAAAGAAGTTAGAGAGGGAGGGATATTTGTAAAACTGAGACTCTAAATGATTTGAGATCTTTCTGACCCTGAGACCAATATATTAAAGGTCTCAACCATAGGGGTATCAAGGGTACATCAGGGTCAGTAAGATTATAGAGGATCAGAACTGAAAGGGAACCTAGGGAAAATCTACTCCAATCCTCTTATTTTATAGCTAAGAAAACTGAAACCCATCAACAGGCAAATGACAGGCTCAAGGGCACACAGGTAGCAGACATGAGATTTAAACTCAGGTCCTCTGGTTTCAAATCCAATGTTCTTTCCACTATGCTGCAGACCTTCTCCATAGGGTCACAGTCTTGCATAACCTCAATCGGAAGGGAGCTCACTTAGCCTAGCCTGTACCTGACCAAGAATTCCTTCCCCAGTATCTGATTGCCACCTATGTGACCTTGGCCAAGTCACTTAATTTCCCCCAGTTTCAATTTCCTCATATAAAATGAGAGGAGGTAGGTTCATATGGACTCTCTTTGCCTTCTAGCCATAGATCTTTGATCTCCAACAAATAAGACTCTGTGATCCAGTGTCATGGACCTTCGTGATGTTCCTCCCACACCAAAGTCCATCTCTTGGCTTCCACCATTTTCCCTGGCTGTCTACTCTGGCTGGATGCTTGCCCTCCTCATCTGCATTTCCTGGCTTCCTTCACATCCCAGTTCAAAGTCTCATCTTCTGCACGAAGCCCTTTACAACCCCCCTTAATGATAGTGTCTTCATTCTGTGATCATCTACAAGTTATCTTGTACTTGTATTATCTGTATAAAGTTGTTTGCATGTTGTCTCCTACATTAGACTGTCAGTTCCTTGAGAGCAGGGATTATTTTTGTTTGTTTGTTTTGTTTGTTTTTGCCTCTTTTTGTGTCCCCAGGGCCTGGCACATTATGGGTGTTTAGTAATGCTTATTGACTTGTCTTGACTTGAATAGTTCCAGTGGAGATGAACTCATCACCTAGTGAGGCCAGAGGTGCCTATGATGGTACATGAGGTGTGCTAGCACATCCTACGGGCCAATTTTACCACCTGATTTCTCATTCTTGTCTGAAAGCAATAGCCACAGGAAGTACCTCCAAACCCAGCAGACTCTCTGGGCTCACTTATACTCCTGAAGTGACCCATGGCTCTTGTGGACAGCTCAAACGGTTAGTGAGTTTCTCCCGAGATTGAGTCCAAGTCAGCCTTTCACTATCTTCCATCCACTGTTCCTTGTTCAAGTCTATGCCTGTATACATTCAGTGATATGGAGTATGTTGTCATAGGCAGGTTATTGCATTTTTAAAGACACAAGCTCTTTGTTAGGAAGCTTTTCTTTGTATTGAGCTGAAATCAAGCTGGAATTTTGTGTCCTGTCATTACGACTGTTGAATTCCCGGTAACACAGAACAGTACTAGATGTACAGCAGCTAGGTTTCAAAATACTTGCTTTTGAATTAATGAATGAAGGAAGCATCAAAGGCAAAGTCAGGCACAGCTAAAACATGCTTGGAGTCCATGCGTATCATGCCAGTTCATGTCTGTATCTGATAAAGGGCATAAGTGACCTGAGTATCCAATGTTAGGTGCCAAGAACAGGGCATGTGGTCTTCTGGAGCAGAGATTTTAAGCAGATTTTAAGGCTGTGAGGTAGAGTCCTCCCAAAATAACGGGAACTGAATAGTAGCCGCAATATCTGAACATAGGTTTCCTTTCTTTTTCTATCCTTCCTTCCTTCCTTCCTTCCTTCCTTCCTTCCTTCCTTCCTTCCTTCCTTCCTTCCTTCCTTCCTTCCTTCCTTCCCTTCCTTCCTTCCTTCCTTCCTTCCTTCCTTTCTTCCTTCCTTCCTTCCTTCCTTCCTTCATTTCTCTTTCCTTCCCTTCCTTTTTCACAGAAAGGTGGAAGGTGGGGAGAAGAGAAGGAAACAAAATTTAATTAACAATAAAGAATATTCATGGTTCATTTAATGCATGGCCTGTTTTTATAGAAAGAACTATTGGTCACACACTGATCTGTCCATGCACCCACCTGTTCATTCATAGGCAACAGCCATCATCATTTTCATCACCCAGTATCGCAGCACAGGGCTGGACAAAGAGCTGGAAGGAATGAAGGAATCATTGAAAATCAGGTCAGCGGTATCACTGGCTACTAAGCTTAAGAGAGGCAGCATGGTATACTGGAGTCAGGAAGTCCTGGGTTCAAGCCCAGGTCTGACAAATGCCAGCTGTGTATCATTGAGTAAGGCACTTAATCTCTCAGTGTCCTGGATTGTAAATTGTGGAGCAGCTGTTAATCTGCATTTGGTAGAGGGATTTTCCTCACCATTCCACACTGTGTGTGTGGGCCACTGCACCAATGAAATCACGAGTCCTTTTAAAAAACCAGCTCTAGCAATGTGTGTGTGTGTGTGTGTGTGTGTGTGTATGTATGTGTATGTGTGTGTGTGTGTGTGTGTGTGTGAGAGAGAGAGAGAGAGAGAGACAGAGAGAGAGAGAGAGAGAGAGAGAGAGAGAGAGAGAGAGAGAGAGAGGAGATACAGAGAGAAATGTAGCATAATGGAAAGATTATCATTTTGGGAGTCAGAATACTTGAATTTAAACCCTAATAAGAGGTGTGACCTTGGGCAAGTTTCTAGGCAGAACTGTAACTAAGGAACTGTGACCTGGGTGTTACCCCAGGGAGCTAAAATGTAGAATCTGCTGATAGTATTTGTGCTGCTTCTGTGGATATAAACAACTAATTTTAGAAAAAAATATTTTGTGAAAAGAGGAAATTATATCACATGGGTAGATGTCATCCTGGTCCTGCTTTTTCTCCACAACCCCCCACTGTTGTCTCGTGGAAACCAATGCCCTGGGTTCTTTGTCACCCCACCATAGGGGCAGTGTCCTGGAGAGAATTCCTCCTTTGGGATCTCATGTTTTGAGGTTCAATGTATTTCTTAATTCTCAAATAAATTTCTATTAAAAATTCAGTTTGAGGGTATTTCTCATGGTATTTGCTCCTGGTACTAGAATTGTTATCAATAGTTCTACCTGTAAGCCTTAGTTTCCTTACCTATAAAAGAAAGGATTGGGCTAAATTGCTTCTCCAGAAATTTAAATGGAAGTAAAAATTGGTTTTCTAGGAATTTAGCATTGTAACTGTACATTACAGAAATTGTGGTTATTTACTCAGTTCAGAGGAAAAAAAAGCCTCAAGTCTTTTGATTATAGGGGACATTTTGTTAGTTGACAAGTTGTCTTGCAGCCAGAACTACAGCTCAGCTATATACATTTTTGGTTCTAAATTAACTGGGCCTTCAGGGATAAATTGCCACTCAGGTGGTATGTCGAGACTAAAAAGATAGCACAAAAATAGCTTCTCACTTGCTTTGGATTTCTTCCTCTTAGAACTTAAAAATTCAGAAACTATCACACTTGCTTATGATATGAATAAATTTTTTGTGGTTAACTCTGAATATGTTTATACCTTTGGAGGCAGTATGCTGAGGCTGAAAGAGATTTGAAGTCAAAGGATCTGGGTTCAAGACCTTACTCTGCCAATTATTATCTGTGTGACCTTCGACAAGTAGCTTAACCTCTTTGGATCTCAGTTTCCTCATCTGTAAAAATGACAAGGCTTGACAAGATGGCTTTAAGCTTCCTTCCAGCTTAAATCTGTGATCCTATGATCTCATTTCCCCACCTGGGTTGTAAATTCCTTGAGGAAAGGGATATCTCATCATGCTTTGAATTGCCCACCGGGGCCTAGCATAGGCAATTAATTTCAGGTGGTTTTTTTTTAAGTACACTTTTGAGATACAATGAGATATAGCTGCATACTGCTTATGGAGCTGGGAAGATCTGGATTTGAGTCCTACCTGAGACATTTACCAGTTGTGTGATCCTAGAAAAAATATTTAATTGCTCTGTGACTCAGTTTCCCCATCTGTAAAATGGGGGGGGGGGTTTAGACTCAGTGATCTTTAACATCTCATCCAGCTTGAAATTCACTATCTGGTGAATTCTGGATTGTTTTCCCAATTACTCTCTTTATCAGGATATCTGCAAGTCAATCTTTTTTTCAGACTGCTGCCTTATTTACTTACATGGATGCCACGGTCCAGAGTCTATTCCTCATTGTTACATTTAAAATAGTGAACACAGGAAGCAAGGAATTATATCAGTGGAGAAATTAGACAAAAGGAAGAGGCTAATTCAACAAAAGGAAGAAAGAAAACTAAATATGGGAGGCAATGTCTCGAGTGATTAGATTATAGAAGAATGTTTTGGCCATTTTCACTGACTTTTGCATATCAAATATGTCCTTCTTACAGGGCAGTTACCCATTTGTGATGAGTACTCTCTGAGTGGTGAAGACACTGTGTGTGTCTATATGAATGTCTGGCCTGAGTCAGCACCTTCTGAAGCCACAGAGAGGAAGAAGCATGTCCTTAATGAGATGCTGACAAGTCCTTAATAAATACCTGCTGGATGCCAGGCTCTGTCCTAGGAGCTGAGGATGCAAAGACGGGCAAAACATGGTTCCCTGCTCTCAGGGAGCCCCCAATTTAATGGGAGAGACAACATGCAAATAATGAGGTTCTTTTCTTAGCCTGTACCTCAGTTTCATGCATTCACAAACTGCTATAAAGGACCTCAGACACCATTTAGACCTCCCCCATCATGTTACAGAGGAGGAAATGAGGCCCAGAAAGATGAAAGGGTCACATGGGGAGCATCAAAGTCAGGATTTGAACCCAAATCCCCTAATTTAAAGTCAAGTATGCTTTTCACAGAATAGGGGAGATGTTCAGATTGATCTCTTCTTGTAGTGTGCTTCAGGTCACATTTTCATTTTTTTTTTAATTTTAATTTTTTGCCTTTTTTTTGGAGGGGTAATTGGGGTTAAATGACTTGCCCAAGGTCATATGGCTAGTGAGTGTGTCAAGTGTCTGAGGCCAGATTTGAACTCAGGTCCTCCTTACTCCAGGGCCAGTACTCTATTCACTGTGCCACCTAGCTGCCCCCAGGTCACATTTTTAGCAAGACGTGGCTGGTACTTAGGCTTGTCCACAAATGCTCACTTAACCCATAATGTAGCTGAAATTGTATTAAGAATTCTGCTATTATCCAGTACTATTTTGGCAATAGTACCATTAAAACTGAGAGGTAGGTATGGCGAGATGGGTTGAGAGCTGGTTTGAGAGTCAATATATATATATATATATACACACACACACTATATATATATATATTTGTGTGTGTGTGTATGTGTATATATATATGTGTATGTATATATATATATAAGTATGTATGTATGTATATCCCTGCTGTCTTATATATATATAGTGTGTGTATATATATATATATGTATACATACACACACACACACACACACACACACTAAATAGAAGGTAATTAGGGAGAGAGGTACTGGCAATTGGAGGGATCAGGAAAGTCTTCACACTGAAAGTGGGGATTGAGGTTCCTCTTGAAGAAAGTGAGGGGTCCTATGAAGTAGAGGTGAGGATAGAGTGTATTGTAGGCATTTGGGGTCAACCAGTGCAAAAACACATAGATATATTGTGGGAGGAACAGAGAGAAAGCCAGTTTAGCTGGACTTCAGAGGGTAGGAAGAGAATGGTATATAATGAGGCTGTAAAAGTAGCCAGAGTGAAAGATTTCAATAGTCAAACAGAAGACTTTATATTTCATCCTAGAAATGACAGACAGCCCCTTAGAGTTTATTGAGTAGGACAGTGACATAGTGAGACCTTCACTGAAGGAAAATCACTTTGACAGCTATGTGGAGAACAGAGTGGAGTGGGAAGAGGCTGGAGGCAGGAAGATCAAATTAGGCAGGCATTCCAGTAATCTGAGGCAGAGGTGGCGAAGGCCTAAAGTAAAATTGTGACCAGATTAGGAGACAGAAAAGATCAGATGGAGCTGATATCAGAGCTGTTGTGAAGGCAGAAAGTGATGACATCTGGCACATAACGAGATATATGGGGAAAGGGAGATTGAGAAGTGCAGAATGAAGGTTATGAACCTAGGAGACTGGAAGAAAGGTGTGTCTTTGGTAGAAATAGGAAACTTTGGAAGAGAGGTGGGTTTGTAGGGTGACATAAACTAATGAATTTAGTCCTTAGCAAGTGGAATTTAAGATGTCTCCACAGCATCTAGTTTGAAATGTCCAACAGGCTATTGGTGATGTGGAGTGGAAATTGAGGAGAGGGATTGGGGCTTGATCTAGGAATCATCTAATTAAATTCATGGGAGTTGGTGGTTACCAAGAAATTGAAGAGATAGATAGACAGATAGACAGACAGACAGACAGACAGATAGATAGATAGATAGATAGATGATAGACACATAGATAGATGATAGACAGAGACAGACAGATAGATGATAGATAGATAGACAGATAGATAGACAGACAGAGACAGAGGAACAGAGAGAGAAAAGGAGAGGGGGGGGAAGGGAGAGAAGAGAAGAGAGCCCAGGACAGTACTTTGGGGAACATTCATAGTTAGGGGGATGGGATATGGATGATGAGTCAGCAAAGGAGACTGAAGAAGGGAGCAGTCAGAAAGACAAGAGAGTAACATCATGAAAACCTTGGGAAGACATGGTATCAAGGAGGAAAGTAGTCAGCTTTGTCAAATTTAGTAGAGAGACCAAGAAAGAGGAAGCTTGTGAAAATACCAGCAGCTCTGGTAATTAAGAGATCATTGGTAACTTTTGAGAGAGAACTTTCGATTGAGTGGTAAGGTCAGATGCCAGATTGCTAAGGTTTGAGGAGTGAGTGAAGAGAAAGCAAATGGAGGCAGCTTTTGGTAGGAGTTTGATTGAGAATGGGAAGAGAGATAAAGGGTGATGTCTTAGGAGATGTAAGAGCCTTGTGAACGTTTCTTAAGGAATAGGTAAGACTTTGGCATGTTTTAAGGCAGGAAGAAAATAACCATCATATAGAGAGAGCCTGAACATTAGAAAGAGGTGGATGATTGACAGACAACTGAGGGGAGAAAGAGGTTATAAAGAATGATCTTAATTTTTTGAGTGAAGTAAAAAGTTAGGTTCTTGACTGAGAGGGTGGGGATGCAGGGAGGTATAGGAAGAATAAAGAAAAAAGGAGAAGATTCAGAACATTGTTGTAAACAACAAGATATGTAATCAATTAGGGAGGAATAAAAGTATTATCCTGCTGCAGCCCATGAGGTTAGATACACAAATTTATAGTGCGCCCAGCCAGCATGGTTGTGTAACTTCCTCTTGCTCCATTGAATATTGAATATTGAATAGTTGAGTGGGAGTGGAAGAGGCAGATAGGGGGAGCAGATATGGGCTTGGGGTTTAGTAAGGGTTGAATGGTAATTGGAGGGGGGAGAGAGAGAGAGAGAGAGAGAGAGAGAGAGAGAGAGAGAGACAGACAGACAGACAGACAGACAGACAGAAAGACAGACTCCACCTCTGAAACCTTCCTGGAACTTACATGATCATTTGTCTTGTCTGGAGTTGGGACTCCACCTCCCTTCCCAGGCATCATCTCTAGACTCTGCTCTCTCTGCTCCCACCCTCATCAGGTCTCTTCCCCTTCCCCGGTCCCAGCTTCCTTTGTGCATTGTCTTCTCCCATTAGAATGTGATCTCCTAGGTGCCAGGGACTGTCTTACTTCCCTATATTTGTCTCCCCTGTACTTAGTGTCGTTCACTGCTTCGCGCATAGTAAGCATTCCATAAATGTTCCATCTGCCTCAAATATAGTGTGAGGTTGAATTGGTTTAATACAGGGTCAAGGTTAGGAGGGAAGGAAAGGGAAATCAAAACAAAAGGTATAGACCTGAGAAAGTAATGAGGGATGAAGGGGTTGGAAATAAAAAGAACGAATGTGACGAACAGGTTTAAGAAGATTGAAGAAAAGGGAGAGATGGAGGGATTGAAGGTTATGGTCAGATAGGGGAATGTCAGAGTTTTTATTAAGGAAACAGAACACTTGTGAGTAATAGTGAGATCTAGAGTATGATTAATCGGTGTGGCTGAGGAAAAGTCAAAGGATAAGTCGTAGAATTGGAAGAGACCAGGAAATTAGGGAGCAGCTAGGTGGCTCAATGGATAGAGCACTGCTCTTGGAATCAGGAAGATTTATCTTCATGAGTTCAAATCCAGCCTTAGACACTTACTAGCTGTGTGACCCTGGGCAAGTCATTTAACCCATTTGCCTCAATTTCTACAGCCGGAGAAAGAAATGGCAAACCTTCCTCTTTCCCATTGTTCATTCCATCGGTTACAATCCTTCTTTACAACCTGACTAATTCCTAAAGTGAAAATATTTGCAGATCCTATACTTGATTGCATGCTGCCATGGGGGAGGGAGAGGCTGAGAGGAAAGGGGAGAAAATTTGAAACTCAAGGGATTGTGGAACTGAATCTTGTAAACAAATGTAAAAAAAAGTAAACAAATAAATGAACAAAGACAAAAAAAATAAAAATAAAAAAAGAAATGGCAAACCATTCCAGTGTCTTTGCCAAGAAAACCCCAAAAGGGGTCACAAAGAGTTGGATGCTGCTAAAACAACTCATCACCAACAAAAGAATTTAGGAGGTGAGGAGGCATCGATGAATTCTGCTAAACTCCACTAATTAAATTCCACTAGTATAAGAGTTAAGTAAGAGGAAAATAGTGGACCAAGTGCTTAACTACTTGAGAAAGGAGAAAGAATGACCTGGGTGCTGATAGACAACAGACAGTATGATCTGTATAAAGTGAAAAATGTCAACTGGATGTACTTCAAAAGAGGTTTCTGAGTGATGTTGGCAAAAAGAGAGTATAAAAGTAACAGCAGGGAGTATTCTAACTCTCCATCTAGGACCAGTGTGTCTGGGGAAGTGAGAGAAGAGACAGGTAGTGCTAGAAAGGATTGCCCAAGAGGCAGTGTAATTTGTGGGAATTCAGGTCTCAGTGAGTATGGGAAATGGGAGGGCTATGAGACAGAGGTCTCCAATCAAGTAAGATTTGTTCATGATGGAACAGGAATTCCAGAGAGCACAGTGAAAAAGATAACTGAGTTTGAGTAGGATATGTATACGGTAGAGTTGAAGAGACTAGGGATAAGAGACCAAGCCATGGGTGCCTAGGTATGGTTTATTCCCAGGTAGCTGGAGATTAAGTAATACTTTATACCTCCCACCCCAATCTCTCACTCTCAGTTAAGGATATAACCTCTTTACTCATAAACAGATAGTGGGTGTTTGCTAACTAGAGATGAATTGGAATGTGCTCAGTCTCTAGTGGGTAGTTTTGAAGGGCAGTAGACCTTATTAAATCAGTCATTCAATCAAAAAAATATTTCTTAAGCACACGACTGAGGGCCAAATACTATGCTAAGTACTTGGGATACAAAGAAAGTAAAAAACAGTCCCTGCCCTCAAAGGAGCTTACATTATAATAAGGGAGAAAGTATGAAAATAATTGGTGGTACAAAGTACATGGAAAATAAATTCAGTAAAGGCACTGGCAGCTGGGGGATTGGGAAAGTGCAGAGGTGAGGAGGGAGAGAATTCCAGGCATGAGGGACAGCTGGTACAAAGGCAGATGGAGTGTCCTGCATGGGGAGGAGCGGGTAAACCAACATAACTGGACTGTAGAATGCTTGTGAGAAAGTAAGGAATGTCAGAAAACAGCCAGACTATGAAGAATTTTAGATGCCAAAATGGATTTTATATTTGATTGTAGAAGAAATAGGGAGCTACTGGAGTTTATTGAGCTGTGTTGTGCTGAGGTCAGATTTTGGCCATAGGAAGATTACTTTGGCAGCTGAGTGGAGGATGAATTGGAGTGGGAGGTCTTCTGCTCTTCTGGCTTGGCAGGCAATGTTGGGGAACTGAGGTAAGGAGGAGTAGAACTCTGGGCCTGGTGGGGTACTAGGCCCTGATTACTGGAGGGAGTGAAGGGGGTGCTGGGAAGTGCCTGAGGTCAGAAGTTGGGGCCTATGTGGACATCAAGTCTGGGTTCCCCTCCCCCTGTGTCCCCAAATCCCCCAACCCCAGGGCTATATTTAAAGACTTTGGTTCATCGAAGGAGGATTAACCCCTCTTTGGGCCTCTATACACCAAGCTCTTTTACCTTGATTGAACTAGTTGGCAAGATCACAGTGACAGCCAGTCCTTTCTGGTTCCTATAAAGCCCCTTGGAAACAAGGGAATGGGCCATTTCACCACCATTTTTTCTTTCTTTCTAGACCTGGTCCTTTTGAATGCTAGGAAGGGTTCCTATCCCCTACCTAATCCTGCTTCACAGGTTCCTCCTTGGTTAGTCATCTCTCTCCTCATACTCAAAATAAGTGGATCTGGGTTCCTGGCTGGGGGGGGAAGAGTGAACAAGAAGACTATGCATTTATATAGTGCCTGCTGTTTGCCTGGTACTTCACCAAGTGCTTTTTACAAATAGTATTTCAACTGATCCTCACCACAACTGTGGGAGCTAGGTTCTGTTATTAACTACATCTTAACAGATGAGAAAACTGAGGCAGACAGTGGTTAAGTAATTTGCCACAGGTGGCTAGTGTCTGAGGCCAGATTTGACCTCAAGTGTTCCTGTTCCAAGGCCTAGTCACTCTAGCCACTGCAGGGCACAGGCTGCCAGAGAAGGAGATGATGCTGTCTAAGTCATGTAGGCTGTGTAGGCTTCAGCTTCCTTATCTGTAAAATGAGAACCCTGGACTAGATGATCCTGATGGTTCTTTCCGGTTACTAAAAAACAAACAAAAAAATAAACTAAAAGACTCCCCAAAACCAAGAAACAAAAAAAACTATAAATGTGTGGTTCCCATACTCTCATCTTGGGAAGTCAGGAGTCAGAAGAGGCAAAGTTCTTCACCAGGATGGGCAGGGACACAGGTTAAATGCTTTTGCTAACCTTGAGGCCCCCTAGGTGCTGGAGGCCCCTAAGCATGTGCCTACTTTGCCTCTTGGATAATTTGGCATTGTTTCCTATGAGAAAATAAATTCCAGGCTCCTAACAACTGACATGGAAGTGAATGCTTGGAATGTGACCCTGTCTATAACTGGGGACTGCCCATGTAGAGAAATTTTCTTCTATAAAATGTATAATGTTAGGAAAATAATTTATTACATGTTACATAAAGTCTCACTGCACCAGTGTGTGTGTGTGTGTGTGTGTGTGTGTGTGTGTGTGTGTGCGCATATTTCATGGCTGGCCCTGCTAAAAATGTCCCTTGAAGCAGCAGCCGGTCTGCTAGCTTCAGCACCTGGTGGCTAGCTCAGTCCCATGCAGGGCTGACTAAAAATAGCAGCTCAAGCAGCAACTGAAGCTCCCACATGATACCTCAGAGGCTTAAAAAATAACAACAACAAAACTACAGTTTAATGGAGCTTACCCAAAGTGAACCGTTGGCTTGGTATTTTGCAATTCCCAGCCCTGGATTCCACATTAACTCCTTGGTCAAAAGCAGCTAAGCCCATCGTCTCCTTCCACCCCTCTTACCAAACCTGTCCCCCTGCCTCCTGTCTTCCCCAGTCATGTTGATGGCTCCATCACCCTCTCAGTCACCCTGATTAGAAAATGTTGTGCCATCTTAGGTTCTCTCTCTCCCTCACTGTCACCATATCCAATCAGTTGCCAAGTCCTAGAAATCTTATTTCCAAAGCATCTCTTGCCTCCCTTTCTACATCTCCACTCACTCAGCTGCCACTCTGGTTCTGGCCCTCATTACCTCTTGCCTAGATTGTTGCCAATAACTTACTTTTGATTCAATTTGATCAACCTTTATTAAGCCTTTATGATGTACCAGGGATGGATGGGGCTAGGTATTGAATATACAAAGAAAAAAATGAATCAGTAGTCACTGTTCTCAAAGGCATTTTCATTCTACTCTTCTACTCTTCACTGGCTTCCCTGACTATCCCCTCTTCCTTTTCTCCATACAGATGACAAAATAATCTTGCTAATTCGAAGTTCTGACATTGTTATTCTCCTGTTCAATGATTCCCAATTGCCCATAAGATGAAATAAAAACTCAATTTTCCTGACATCCAAAACTATCCATAGTCATTCAAGTCTAACTTTCTAACTCTTTTCTATGTTACTCACGTCCAAGAGCACTCAGTCAAACTTAACAGTTTCCTAAGCATGACCTCTGTGAATTTGCTCATGTCTCCTTCCGGATACCTGGAATGCATTCCTTCTTTTTTTAATATTTATTTATTTACTTTTAGTTTATAACATTCAGTTCCACAATTCCTTGAGTTTCACATTTTCTCCCCCTCCCTCTTCCCCCAATGGGAATGCATTCCTTCTTTTCTGTCTTACTTTTTTTCCTGCCTTATTCTTCAAAAATCAAGTGGATTTTCACTTCCTCCGTTTCACAATAACAACAGCTAGTCTTTATATAGTGCTTTTTACATATATGATCTCATTTGAGCCTCAAGACAACCCTAGGAGGCAGATGCAATGATTATTCCCATTTTACAGAGGTTAAATGACTTCCTCAGAACCAAACAGCTAATGAGAAAAGTGTCTAAGGCAGAATTCAAATTCGGGTCTTCTCGACTCCTTGCCCAGAACTCCTTCTGTTGCTTCACCTAGTTCTCTGTGAGTCCCTGAGCTCCTTAAATATTTTCAGCCTTTTGCCTGCCCTCTCTTTCTCCTTGCTTTGTGCAATACTTATCTGCATCCATGCTGTGGTCCTCTCTTTGAATCTTTGTTCTAAGCAATTTGAGGTCGAAGATTTTGTGTTTTTTTATTGCTTTCTGCTGAGCACCTCCCTGGTGTCTCGCATATAATAGCTACTCAATAAATCTCTGTTGAATTGGACTGAATCGTGTTTGGCAGAATCTTGGTGCCACATGCAATGGTAATGTCTTCATGAGAAAATCTTCTATGAGAAAATGTTGATCTAAGTTATATTTTCCCTTCAAAAATATAAAATATGAAATTATGTATGTTTAAATTTACATAAGAAAGGGCTCAATTTCCTTATTTTGCTCGAATTTCTTCAAATCTCTCACCTCCTTAAGTTCTTGGCAAACCAACATCCCTAGAACTGCCCTGGGCTAGGACATTCAGATCCCATCACTATATTTCAAACCCTCAAATGTTCCATGGGCAAATTAGTTTGAGAGATTAAGGGGGTTGTTCCTATAAAACCTTAAGGGGGTTGTTCCTATAAAACTCATTGCTTTTGCAATGTGATTTGGGGAAAAACAGCATTTCATGCTGGAAACTTGCTAAGCTAGACAAGTTCTGAGAATTCAAGGAACAGAGGGGTAGAGCTACCATCAGCTATGATGAGACTTGGATTGGATTATAGCATGTAACCATTGCTAACATTTATTTATTAAAAAGGCTTTGTTCTGGTGAGGTAAGCAAAGTTACAAATGTTTCTATGCAGCGGAATCCCAGGAAACCAGCTTGGTCCAGGCAGCTGACTGGTTCTTGAAGGCTGGAGTCTTTTACAAATGCACCAGTCTTAGGCTAAGCAGATACAGCAGAATTCCTGTGGAGACAGGGTTGTGCTCATGGACATTCATCGGTCACTATCTTCATTATTTCACTTCCTCTGGGCAAAAGAGCCTAGTCTAGACAACTTGCATGAGTGTATAACTTTACAAGGTTGCTTCTATGATATCTATTAAGGGATATACCATAGAGAAATAGTTTCTATCAGAAAATGTACTCATTTATTTTCTCATATCAGCTGAGAATATGTTTAGTCCCTTTTCTGCTCCTGAGATGAGGGGCTGTGACAGGTGAAGAGAATATTAATAATAGTTAAAATTTACATAATGCTCTATGCTTTACAAAGTACTTTACAAATAATAATTCATTTTATTCTCACAACAATCCTGGAGGTAGGTGCTATTATTATCTCTACTAGCAGATGAGGAAACAGAAGCAATTGGAGATTAAATGTATTTACTCAGCTACTAAGTGCCTGGGACTGGATTTGAACTCACAGGTATTTCCAACTCCAGGCTTAACATTCTATCTTCTATGCCACCTAGCTGTCCCTGAGAAATCTGGCAAATGCTATTAAGAGGCCTTTGTTTCCTTGAAAGAATACTTCTGATCCACAATGTTGCAGCTGCAAGGGACGTCAGAGATTGCTTAGACCTAGCCCCTCATTTTACCAATGAGAAATCTGAGGACCAGACAAGTTTAGTGATTTAGTCAATAAGTAGCAGGGCCACCAGGACTAACACCCAGGTCTTCTCATGCCTAGTCTTTATGTAATTTTGCTTCAAATCAGCAAGGCTGAACATTGCTTACTTGCCTTGTCAGTGATGCTTTCCTGAGAGATTAAGGGTGTGTGATTGCCTATACTTAAGCCCCCAGGTTACCTCCTCCATCGGGCAATGCCTTCTCCCTACACCAACACAGGGTGCCAGTTCTGAGAGCCTGTGAAATTCCATTTAATTTAAGCCTAAAAATAGTGTGAAAATCTACTCTTCTAGTCTGGCAAGCCAGCTATTTCCTCTGCTTGAAATTTTGCCTCAAAACAGAGCCTTTTCTGATTAACTCTCCCCTACTCTGATCACTCATCTCTACTTTTATACATACCTAGCTTTTTATAGAATTTCGGAGTTGGAAAAGACTTTGGGGATCACCTAGTCCAGAAGGTATCATCCAAGAAATCTTTTTACAACATTCTTAATGAGTGGACAGACAGCCTCCTTTGGAAGCCCTGCTAACCTACTTCTTCTCAAGGCACTTTTGGAG
Organism: Pseudochirops corinnae; assembly: GCA_028646515.1. Lineage (NCBI taxonomy): Eukaryota > Metazoa > Chordata > Mammalia > Diprotodontia > Pseudocheiridae > Pseudochirops > Pseudochirops corinnae. The sequence goes on along the minus strand of CM053590.1, from coordinate 49,446,082 downwards.
AGCTCTAATTGCTAGGGAGTTTTTCCTGACATCAAGTCTAAATTTGCTTTTCCAACTTCCATCCATTGCTCACAGTTCTGTGGGGCTCAGCAAAGCAAGTGCAATCCCTCTTCCCCATGATAGCATGCCCCAGTCTCTTCCAGCTGCCTTGGGATTTAGAGGACAGCACAAAAGAGACAATGAGCCAGTCATGCTAAAAGCAGGAAGACTTCATTATTGGTGCATTTTAGCTCAAACAAGGGAAGCCACTCATCTAATCTCCAAATGGTTCTTTGATCTGGAATTTCTCAGTTTTAATCTTGAAAGCTCTGAAAACAGTCACATGCAAATGAGGGCATGGACCAAACACAATGTCCTTCAGATACTTTTACCTGTCATTGCTCTGCCTATAAGCAGTACATTTATCTGCGAGGCGGTTCTCTATTACGTCCTCAGAACAGCCGGTGTCTCTCCTTAATGTTTTATCTGAGAGGTTGTGTTTCTAAAAATCAGTTTTCTTTATATAAATGTTCTTTTTTTTTCACTTTTAGCAACCAAAATGTCCACATACAGAGGAAACAACCATTCTAGTCAAAGCTTGAAGAATTATTCAGGTCTCCCCATGGGAGAAAAGCTCCCAGGTACTAAATACTTATATTGGGTCTCAGTTGCCAAGGATTTTCCAAGCCATGGCAGGAAGAGTGGGGCCAGTGATAATCTTGTGAGAAGTATGGCTTTTGTGGCCTCTGCTTTCTGGGTATCACTTTTCTTATCTGTAAAATGAGGCTGCTGTTCAGTCTTTTCAGTTGTGTCTGACTCTCTGTGACTCCATTTGGGGTTTTCTTGGCAGAAATACTGAAGTGGTTTGATATTTCCTTCTCCAACCCATTTTACAGATGGGGAAACTGAAGCAGACAAAGTGAAGTGACTTGCTAGTAAGTGTCTGAAGCTAGATCTGACATCAGGAAGATGGCTTCAGGGCCAGCACTCTGCCTGCTGAGCCACCTAGCTGCCCCTATAGAGAAGGACAAAAGAGGGGGCGGAGCCAAGATGG
>CM053590.1:49425307-49444549 GCA_028646515.1 Pseudochirops corinnae | reverse complement strand
ATTATTGACTACATCCAACTGGAACTTGAGATACACAGGCACGGTGGTTGGGAGATCCATCTTGCCCTACCCAAAAGTGACATAGGAGAGAATAGACTGGGGGAGGGGGGACACACTGGGATGGCTGTTTTGGGGTGGTGGGCGGGGGAAAGAGGGGGAGAAAATATGTAACTCAAAATCTTGCGGAAATGAATGATGCAAACTATAATAAAATTTAAAAAAAAAAGAGAAGGACAAAAGATTATTTAGTAAATTGAGAGGAAATGACTAAATAATTTCTATAATCCATTATAGCTCCAATACTCAGGGATTCTGAAATTTTTATTACTCTTCCTCCCAAAATCTTCTTAGTGTTAACACCCCAAATCTCTTTAACTGATGCTATGTTCTCAAGCTCCCTTGGCATCTTTGTTGTCCTTCTCTTGACACCCTTGAGCTTATCAATTTCTTCTTTAAAATATGGTGCCCAGGGGCAGCTAGGTGGTGCAATGAATAGAACATAGGCCCTGAAGTCAGGAGGACCTGAATTCAAATGCAACCTCAGACACTTAACACTTACTAGCTGTGTGACCTTGGGCAAGTCACTTAACCGCAATTGCCCTGCCCTCTGCCCTCCAACAACAACAACAACAAAAAGCAAAAAAAATATGGTGCCCACTTCTGAACGTAGAACCCCAGATGCGGTTTGGCATAGGAACCATTACCTCCGTTGTTCTGGGCTCAGTATCTCTAATGATCATACCCTCACATATTGCTTTGTTATTCTCTTATTTCCAATAAGTTTCGCTTCCTCAACCAGATTATGAAGAAGCTCATCCAAGACTGGGGCTGTGTCTTCTATTCCTCCCCAGTCTGACGTGGCTCCTTTTATGGTGCTCTGCATAGAGGAGCTCCTCGATAAATACTTAGGGAATGAATAAATGAATTCATTGATTTATTGTTATCCTACCACTTGTGGTTTGTCATAGACTCAAGAAGTTTGGAAGATTATATAATGGTTTATGAGAAAATTAATTAACTAATGATCTTTTATATGTGAATTTGTTAATGATGCATTAGTTACTTCCGACACCTTGTGTTGCACAGCTATCCTGGAAAATAAGGAGTTTGATGACCATATAGTTCTAATAACTTCTGCAAATCCTAGACTTTACGACTTCAAGCTCCAACTCCCAGCTATTGGCAGCTAGTCAATGGAAGACTGGGTAAGAAAATGTATAGCATTGAACTCTCCGTTGTCATCTCTGGGAAATAATATTTTCACATTTATTTATCACTTTAAGTTTTGTGAACTGATTTGCACAAATGCTCTTCATAGCAACTTGATGAAGTGGGTAAGTGCAATTATTATTTTCCCTATCAATTTATATATGAGAAGGGCTACCACCAGCTGTCCTGACTGTTGTCTTACCATTGGACTCCAATGACTCAGGGAAAGAGAGTGAAGCTGGTGATTTTTTGCAGCTGTGATTCACTTAAAGCCAATTCATGCACATGTCAAGGCATGACCCTTGTAATGTCATTAGTCCTCTTTGAGAATGAAGGATGAATAACAATAATATATCAGGAAATAGGTTTAAAGACTAGAAAATGACTAGTTTATGTCTACCCAGCAGAGCTTATATTAGAACCTAGGTCCTTAGAATACCCCCACACCCGCCCCCACTCCCACCCTAGGCTAGTTCTTCTTTAGCACTTGTCTGCTTTTAACTTATAGCTCAGCTCAAAACCAAACCAAACCAGTGCTGAAATACTAGTAGACAACCCACTTGGTCACTGCTGCTTTCACTAAATGTTACAGAAATAGGTCAGTGGGCCTTTACTATGCATCAAGCACTCTGCAAAGTGCTAAGGATCAGAAAAAAAAAACAAACCCAAAACAAGTTTCTTGCCCTCAATGCTCCTAATGGGGGTGGGGTGGGGTGGACGGACAACTATGTGCATACAAGATTTTATTTGTATACACACACACACACACACACACACAGTGTGTGTGTGTATAATTAGGCAGTAATCTTGAGAAAGAAGTAGGAATGGTGGGAGCATGGGGGATGGGCTTATCAGCAGAGTTAGGGCAGTGCCCAAAGGCAGGTATGGAGGTATAAGGTGAAGTTGTTTGGGGATCATCTGTTTGTTTTTACAAATTGTCACAGCAAGACTTGAGTGGGGAAGGGAAACCATTGCTTCAGAGAAGAGAGGGTCATTAGAACTATGAGAGGAGGAGTCTGGGGAAGGAAAGAGTGAAAGCAGAATTTTTCAAGTACAGGTTTGATGATGTTAGAAGATTGGGGGATCAGAAAGGCAATAAAAGTGCCCAAGTTAATTAATAGAAAGTCTTTTTTTTTTACTTCTTGGAGGAAAAAAAAAATCTTACTTTAGCTTACTACAGGTACTATTTGAAAACCAAAATTGCCAACACAGATCCTTCATTTTAAAGCCTAAGTGGTTGGCCAACTTTCCTAGTGAGGAAACTTAAGAAACTATCTGTGTAAGCAGGATACCTTCTTAAAGCAGACAGGATATTAAGCTGTTTCTCAGACACTTTTAATTATTTAAATTAGTAAATAATTGATCTCTGTTTTCCCCAGTGCCTGTCATTTTGTGGCATAATAAAAGCTTTGTAGCCAGCATGTTGATCGGATGGGGACTCCTTGAATTACTTGAAAAATCTGATTAGGTAAAATAATTCTTCAGGTAGTCTCCTCTTACAGTTTCTGTTACTGTTTCTCCTAAGATCCACAAATGACCTTTGTAAGCTCTTAACACTGTTGCACAGCCACCACCTTGTTGAAAGTCTCTCCTCTCTTGGCTTGTCTATGACATGGATTCTAATTCTCCTGCTGCAACTCTGCTTCTTTGTGCTCACTGTCAGTATCTCCAGGCTACAACTGTCAAGTATGGCTTGGCATATTCTTGCTTGTTCTCCTTGTGCCTTTGACCTCCCTGGTTGCTGAGGGAGTGAACCACCACTTACTCAGCTGTAGCTGTTGGCACCAAGTGCTATGGAGCAGGGTGGGTCAGATAACCCATAGAACCTAGCAAAATGGCACCTGTCTATTCATTCACTTGATGGCTGATGGATAAACCAGCAGAAGGAATCTACCCATTGCCAGTGATCATTTCTATGCATCTGGCTACCTCAACTCACTGAGCTCAATCACTGTGCTGGTGCTGACTTTGCACTGCATTTGCTGTGTAACTATGTGGCAATAGTGAAGGATCTAAAGAATACTCCTCCTGAAGCTATAAAGGAACCCGTGCCCTCTTCCCTCCTTTTCGTGTTTCTCATATCCTGCCCAATCACAAAGGACCTTGGTCATTGGTTTGGGGCAATTGTCCTATCTATGTGCCCTATTGTGTGACCTTGCTGGTCTCTATGTACAGAAACTCCTCTTCCTCTTCATGACACCAAACTGTGATATTCCCCAAGACTTCTGTTATCTCTCTACTAGGGATAGGCTGAACTGAGGAGGCTGGATCAGGTTTAGTCCTTAGGATTTGTCTGAGAAGACTGGGTGAGTGTGGTTAAATATATGCACCTGAGTACTATGAGGAAAGACGCAGGCATTATAAGAGAGAGAGATGTGCTTCACCCTGGCTCTAACCAATCTCTCCAAGCTGATTTCACATTATTCTCCTCATCAACACTATTTCAGCCAAATGAATCTATTTTCTGTTCCCTGTACAAGACATTCCATCCTCCACATTTCTGCCTTTGTACAGACTGTCCTCTATGCCTGCAATATTTCTCCTCGCCACCTCTACTTCAGGAATCTCTAACTCTTTTCAAGGCTCAGATCACTCCTCTATAAAGTCTTTCTTAATCCCAACCTCCCAGTTGTGATTGTTCTCCTTGCCCCTTAATATTATTCTTTATCTGTTTTCCATATATTTCATACTTACTTATCTCTGTTCATGTTGTTTCTTCCCACTAGAGTGTAAGCTCCTTGAGGGCAGGGAGTCTTTAATTTTTATCTTTTTTTTTTTCTTTAGAACCTAGTATAGTACCTGGGATGTAGAAAGCACTTAATAAAGGCTTGTTGAAATGAATTAAATTTCATTACTGTAGGACTATAGCAGACACTTGGTCAAAAAACCTAAATGTTAATGCTAGGTAATCTGAGTTAGGAGAATTAAGTATAGGTATGAGTGTGGACAAGTTAGATCCCAAGACAAGGAGAGTCAGGGAAAAACTTCTCTACAAAATGGGGAAGTACATGGGTGACAGAAAGGACAAGCAGAGATATGATTAATGCCAGGATCAGAGAAAGGAAAAACAACTAGGAAAGCATGAGTGAGTACTGCTACTGTGGTGCAGAGTACTGTTCTTGGATCAAGGGTCTGGATTCAAAATCTACCTCAATTACTTGCTGTGAGTCTTTGGGAAAATCAGTTTATTTCTTTGGGTCTCAATTTCATGATCTGTAAAATGAGTGAGTTAAACTAGATGATATTTGAATTTCATTCCAGCTCTAAATATATGATGGTGTAATGGATGGAAAAGTGACATCAGCCGGGATTTCCTTGAAGCGAGCAATTTGTATCAAAGTGAATCTCCCTATGAAACATCCTACTTTGTCCAAAAGCTCTGTCTTATCCTTAAAGAGTTTTAGAGAGTTCAAGGCTCCATTCATAAAATGTTTTTAACTTCATCATTTCCAAAGTCTACTAAGTCAGATCTGGGGAAGTGATGTGTTTAGGGGGCAGAGGGTTCTATGGGAGATCAGTAAACCTTCCCCAGGCTCTAAATAATCCAATTTCCTAGTGTTAGTTATCACCTCTATGTGGATGACTTATAAATTTATAGCTGTAATTCTGAGTATCTACTGGAACCTCCATTTTCAGAAAGTGCTCAGGCCAGCCATACTCACTCCATACACCCAGCCCAGTTCGTGACTCTCCAGATTTTTCTACTGTGCTTCAGCTTTCTTATCCTGGAAGATCCAGCTGTCTATGTGGCCCCATTTTCCCATTGGTGAGTTCCTCCTGGGACTTCTATTTTGAGGACGTTCCCAGGCCATTCATGCTCACATCTCCATTTCTTTCCTGTCTCCACTACTAACTCTGTGGATTTCTGCTATGGTTTCCCATTCCTCTTGCCTCACCTCCCCCAGGTAACTTGTCCTTTCCCTTATTTTTCAGTTCCCTTTATAGGTTGTGTTCTCCTATTAGAATGTAAGCTCCTTGAGGCCAAGAACTGTCTTTTTCATATATTTGTATTTTTTTTTTACTTAGCATAGGGCCTGGTACATAATAATAAATGCTTATTATTGAACTCTAGGTGAATGACTCTTAAAGATATATATGTATCTATATGCCCATATATACGTACACACATCTATCTATCTATCTATCTATCTATCTATCTATATCTGTCTATATCTTGAGTTCCTATTCCATATTTCTGTCTATTGGATATTTCCACCTACTTGCTCTATCACCTTAAATACAGTATGTCCCAAACTGAATTTAATATTTCCCCTCTCCTCCAAGCTAATTTCTACTTCCAAATTCCCTTTCTTTGTCCATAGTATGACCATTCTTCCAGTTACCCACTTGATCAATCATCTCTGAATCATTTGTCTCCTTCACTCCCTTTGATCCCCAAAACTCACTGGGCATGTTCCTTCAAAATGTCTCTTATGCCCACTCTTCCTCTCCATCCCCATTGCCACAACTCCAGTCCAAAGCCTCCTCATCTGATGGCAATAATAGCTTCCTAGATATTTTCCTCCTTCATTCTATCTACAATTTATTCTACACATAACTGCCAGGTTCATCTTCTCTAAACCACCAATGTCATTATGTGGGGAGGAGACACTGTGTGATAGTGTAAAGAGACAACCAAAGTATACAGTAAGTGCTCAATGAATGTTGATTAAAAGTTTTCCTCCTGATTTAGAAAGAACAGAATTTAAATGGAGACTGAAGGAATCTACACGCTCTCGTTCTTTTCCATGTTTGGTTTTCTTTCTTTTTCCCATTGTTCACTCCATTGGTTACAGCCCCTCTATATAACCAGACTAATGTCCAATGTGAAAGCATTTGCAGATTCTATACTTGATTGCATGCTGCCATGGGGTGGGGGGGGGGAGAGGGAGGGGAGAAAATTTGAAACTCAAGGGATTGTGGAACTGAATCTTGTAAACTAAAAGTAAACAAACAAATCATTAAAAAAAAAGTTTTCCTCCTAAGACCCAAGTGTTTATGAAAGCTGTGATAGACCTTAGAAAAAGAGATGAACTCTTCCCCTCTCAAACTGGTAAGCAAACAACAGTATTCCATTAGAGAACCTCTAGTTATTTAAATTGATCTCATGTAACTCGATTAATGGTCCGAAGAATTTGGATGGAACTTTCAGAAATTTCTGAGTGATAGATCTCGTTCTGTGGTTTTGCTAGGTGTTGAAGCAGAGTAGCTAGTAGGCTGAAAGAGTTAATGAACTCTCTGGAACTAGGGAGAAAATGACTCATTTATACTCACACCAAATTTAGGCACCCATTATAACTGAGGTCTTGGTTAATGTTAACAGTTTAATTTGTAACTCTGATTTCCATTGCGTATTTTTCTCAAACATTTAGCATTATGGCTAAAATTTTCCATGGACTCATTTATCTCCAACAGAGATTTTGAAATTATTTGTATTTTTAAGCATATGAAAAAATATCTGAGGCATTTTAAAAAACATTTCAACAAGTAAAACAAACCAACCAGTTTATGGTCTCACATCAAAAGCAGCTTAACTTCCAGCTTTCAAAGCAGCTTAGTTTCTTCAAAGCAATCTTTTAAAGCAGTCTTGCAAGTTCTTCTCAGAAATCACTAGAACACAAAACTCCCAGTAAGTTTTGCATCATTCACTCCTACAGTAATCAAATAAATGTTCCCAGTTCCACTTACAAATAAAAAGTCACAGGTTGTACCAAGGAAGAATAATCAGCAAATTAATGAATCAGAGTTCTGTTTATACTTTGGTGGCAGATCATCAATAGTTACCTTAGTTAAATTCCTTTGTGTTAATAAATATCAGAACATGAAAGTGTTTTCTGAGCCTGGATCCCTATTGTGAAATGCCAAGTGTGAAATTCAAACATTCTTGTGGATTCATTTATTATATTCCCTAATGGTCAAATATCTTACCCAAAGAAATGGTCAGTCTTGACAATAGACATTTAAAAAGGACATTGGTTCATGAATTTTTTTAGACAAACACTAATTTTGATAACTATCCCTATTATTGTTTGAAGGTACCCCACTTAATTAAGAGAATATCTGTCTCAAGTAAATCTATGGAATCTCCTGCAGATGTGGATTCCCATTAAAGAAAGGAGATGGGAAAAGGAGAATAGAATTATGGATTGCAATAGTCTAAATCAGTTTAAGAAGAAGAACCCGGCCTAGAAAAGTTAAATATCTTATACAAGGGCCTGCAGGTAATTAGGGGAGGGCCAGAACCCGGATCTAATTCTTTGTTCATCATACTTTCTACCATAATGTACTTCCTATTAAGAGAGAGTATTAAGTTTCTTTTCCCTCCCTCTATTTGCTGCCATCCAAGATTAGTTTAAAACGTATTTTATTTTAGAGAATATGCATCAATGTTAGCACGCCTGAAATAATCAAACTATAATGTTTACAATGTGATACACCTCTACGAGGCATCTTATGGAAGTGATTTTGTGTAGAATTCTTTGCTATATACATATTGATGCAAATATAAGCCACCTTCTTCTTGCCTTAGCCCTTTCCCCACCATTATAGTATCTCTTTGAAAGAAAAAAAAGTATTTAAGTGTATGTTGAAAAACAGGTAGACCTAGGTATTTCCTAGAAGAACTAGTTAAGCTTCTCTTTCCTCTGCTTTCACTTGAACAAGATGAGAAATTCTCTAGAAAAGGTAAAGTCTTTGACGAGATATGAACTTGTCTTTTCCAAAGTTCTTATTGCTCCATTGGAAGTGGGCCTTTTGTTCTACATTGAGGGTCAAGAATACTTTGTTGGGACTGTCAGTCATATGGACTGTTTAGCTACTTGGGAAAGGTTGGACCACTACAGGATGTTTATGCACTGGGGTAAAAGCTCTGTCAAGTTCAATAAAATTCACTTTATCTGCTCTCTTGTTAATGTGAGTCCTTGCATAGCAGTCAAGAGCCCCTTTCCTTCTATAGCATGAACTAGACATGAGCTAGATTCTGATGTTCTTGAAAAGGAAGCCTGGGAATAGTATGAATTAAAAAGTTATTCCAAGTCTGTGTGAATGCTCTGAGAGCAGTGGTTCTGGGCCATGGGTCACAAATGATTACACAAAATTACCAGGTAAAAGATGTATTTACTGTGAAAGCTGAATGTGCCAACAGGATTGTGCCTGCCTCTGGACTTGCCCTAGAGAGATCCAAGGGGAGGGAATTTAGGACCTATGGTGGACACAGTGTAAATTACCCCAATGGCCAATTCATAAACCAACACTCTGTTTTAACAAAAGGAAAAAATAAGAAGTTGATGGGTACCTATTGCAAATTCTACACATGACCCTTGCTTCTTTCTGTGGGAGGTTAGAGTCTGAGCCGATAAAAGTCAATTGGAACTTGAGTACAGGCCATACTCAGGTCTTATATAATATTAAGATATTTATGGGTGGGTTGGGGGGAGAAAGCAGGGGTTATACATAGATGAATATGATTAATATGATTAATACATGCATAATGAAAATTTCAAACTAGTTTTATTCAGTCAACTTCTTTCTGTCATGCATATTTCTTGGGAGGGAGCTTCCATTGCACCAGACTTCAATATCCTAACTGAGATCCTTTTATTCTTTCCCCGCCATGGCCTCCACTTGCCGCCACCCTCCTTCCCTTTTTTTAAGCACCGCAGCTGTTTTGTCGACCTTGTTCCATGGCTGGGAATGTGTCCAGTCAGCTGTGGAGAAACAAAACCCAAGAAACATAAATCTTAACAATTGTATATATTTATTTAAAAATAAATATGCATGCAGGGTTTCTTATGTTAAAAAATCAGCTTTACACATGTTATAAGGCCAAAGTGCTCCAGCATCCAAAATAATGCTTGAGACTAATGTGCAAACATTAGTGGGCGTGAGTAGATTGAGCAAGCTGATGGTGCAGAAACCAGATGTGAAAATAAAAAGCCCAACACAGGGAATTAATTTTAACGTATTTTTTAAAAATAAGAAAACAATTATAAGTAACAAAAGGGTACATTATGACATATTTTAAAATATTTAATGGTATGTTAATAACTCAATTATCCATAACCATATTATCTATTTTATTAATCAAGAAGCATTTATTAAGTGCCTACTATGTGTTAGTCACAAAGAACACATGACACTGTCTCTGGTCTAAAGAAACTTATAGTCTATCAGGGCAGACAGCTTGTCTCCATTCATACATCCATATATGCTGAATATGTACAAAAAAGATACAGTGAGTGATTTTGGGAGGGAGGGCAGAGAAGACATACAACTGAAGGGACTGGAGGGCTGGGAAGTGTTGGGGGAAGTTTAGGAAAGGCCCCATGCAGAAGATGATATTTGACCTGATTCTTGAAGGAAATTAGGAATGATGGAGGTGAGAAGGGAGTATTTTTCAGGTATTCAGGGCAGTCAATGCAAAGGTTCAGACACAGGAAATGGTGTTTTATTTGGGAGAACAATAGTAAGGAAAGTTTGGCTGGACCAGGAAGTGCATTAAAGAGGAATGATATGTAATAAGGTTCAAAAAGTCATTGGGGGCCAGATCTTGATGGGCTTTAGATGCCAAACAGCCCTAGAGGTGATGGGAGTTTATTGAGTGGAGTAGTGACATGGTTAGACCTGTGCTCCAGAAAAATCACTTTGGTAACTGAATGGAGGGTAGTTTGGAGAGGAGAAAGGCTTGATGTAGGGAGACCAATTAGGAGATAATTGTGATAGTCCTGGTGAAACATAGTAAGGGTGACCTAAGATGGTTGCTATGAAGGTGGAGAAAAAGAAATGGTTGCAGTAGAAGGTCTGATGGTACAAGCAACAAGATATGGCAACCGATTAGATTTGTGGGGTAAGAATGAGGAATTGATGGTGATGTTGAGGCTGCAATCCTGGGTGACCAGGAGGATGGTAGTACTTTCAGCAGAAATAAGGAAGTTAAGAAAAGGGGAAAGAGGATGAGTTCTGTTTGGAGCATGTTGAATCTGAGATACCTTTGGGAAACCAGAGAGAACAGTGTCATGAAACCCAGAGAGGAGAGATTATACAGTAAGAGAAGGTAGGCAACCAGGACAAATGCTGGAGAGCGCTGAGAAAAGGGCATCACATTTGGTAATTATATTTATTTATTTGGAGGGAGGAAGACAAGGCAATTGGGGTTAAATGACTTGCCCAAGGTCACACAGATAGTAAGTGTCAAGTATCTAAAGCTGCATTTGAACTCAGGTCCTCCTGACTCCAGGGCCAGTACTCTATTTACTGTGCCACCTAGCTGCCCAGGTAATTATGTTTATGGACAATCTCCTGAAAAATTGTAATCCCACTCTGAGTCAACTTTACCAAATACACTAGATTTATCATTTATTTTACAGGGGAAAAAGCCAACACCCCACCCCACCCCACATAGGAGCCTTGACATTTGATCTTTATTTCAGAAAGAACAAACAAAAAACTTGTTTTAACGTGAGTGCTAATAAACCATAATATGAAAGTAAAATTTTAGCACCCTTCCGCCTCTATTATAGTGTGCCTTTCAGCTCCAAAAGTAAATGAATTTTGCATTTCTGTCTGGTTTAGATTATCCATGGCCTTCTTTTGGGGGTGGATAATTAGGTGCAACAAGCAAAAAAAGTGGACGACCAACTCAAAGACTGTGGAATTAAAATTTTGTTTTTTGCATTGGACTTTTAGTTAACCAAAGAATTTTTTTTTATGTCTAGAAGCTGTTTTCCTTTCTTTTAAGTGATAGATCACTGTCCTCTACTCAAGTCTTCTTCTTATGATGCTTTCTTATGATCTGGAGGAACCCCTGTTTCTTAAAGATCCTGCCAATGTAAGAGAACCTACAGAATGTCCTACTAAGCTAAAAAGTCTTGGAGTATAGAAGGGGAACACAATATTTATTTGAAGAAGCTTATCACTAGAACCTTGATGGCCAGTCTTGGTTTTATTCATTCATTTATTTGCTTCTTTGTTTATTTGCCCATTCATTCATTTCGCTATCCATCAAATGATTGATTGCTAAACCACTTCTGAAAATCACCAACTAAGTTATAGAAGAGTTGTAATCAGCATCAGTGGAGTGTTAACTATCTTGAGGAAATTCGAAGTGTATACTATTTTATGACTCCAGAGAGGAGCCTGATGTGTTTATTGGATTGATAATCTATATTTTCTTTTAAAAACTCAGGGGCACATACATAAACCTTTAAGCTAATGTTTCTTTTAAAATAAATTTTTTTAATCTTAGTAATTTCCTGTTCTATTCCTCCCTCCTGTTATATTCTCCCTCATAACAAAGAAAAACAAGAAAGCAAAATGGGTGAACAAAATGATGCACGCAACATTCTGCACCATCATCTCCTACCTTGTGACTAAAGTTTTTTTTTTTAAATTAATGATATCATTTGTTTTCACATTTCCCAACAGAACTCTCCCAGAGAGGTATCCATTATGACATGAATAAAAAAGAGGGAGAAATCAGTTCACCAAATACAGCAAGCATGTGTTATAATTATAGGAAGCATTCCACAGCCTCTGGGATAAGGGGGGAAGTTGCATCGGCCATCTCTCTTTTGGAGCAATGCTTAGTCATTAGAAGCACACAGTGACTTGTTTTACTTTTTTTTTGTGCTATCCATTCACATTATTGCCGTCATGGTGTATATTGTTTTGTGATATGTGTGTCTTTATCATCTATTCTCTGGGACTAATATTGGTCATTGCAATTCATCTGAGTTCGGCTATTTTTTTTAGCATTATTTTCATTTATATTTTTTGTTGTCATTGTATATGTTGTTTGTCCGCTTCCTTTTGCTTCACTCAGTTTTAGTTCCTCCAAGTGCTCTCATTAAATTAGAATCGCCTAAACTTTGTGCCTTACTGAAATAAAGGAGAGGGTCAGAGAAGGATTTAGGGCTGGAAATAACCCTAGCTATCATGTAGCCTAACCCTTTCATTTTAAGGATTGGGAACTTAGAGCCAATAGACATAAAGGGATGTACATGCCCAAGGTCAAGTGACAGAGACAGGATTCCAACCCAAGTCCTTGATTCCAAATCCAACGTGCTCTCTGCTCAAATAGAGAGTAGGGATGACATGGAAGAAAATCCTTGGAGGTGAGAATAGGCATGAAAGGAAAGGGAGGTTAAGGGGAGGCTAGGTGGCACAGTGAATAGAGCACCAGTCCTGGAGTCAGGAGGACCTCAGTTCAAATCTGGCCTCAGACACTTAACACAAAACTAGCAGTGTGACCTTGGGCAAGTCACTTAACCCCAAAATGCCCCTCCCAAAAAAAAAACCCAAACCAAAAAAAAGAAGTGAGTCAAAGGATGGGCCCCTTTAATTAGAAAAAAGGAAAAGGAGGTTAAGCTAGTGCAAACATGATAACTTACATGGTAGGAAGTCCAAGCAAGGGGTGAGCTTCTTTGTCCTCATTTCCCAGAAACACTAGAGACAACGATGGGATTCTAAATTCAGGGCTGAAAGGGACCTTCTAGTTGAACCTGCTTATTTTGCAGATGAGGAAACTGAGACATCAGATAGATTAAGTGACTTGCCCAATGTCATGCAGGTAGTAAGCAAGCAAAAGAGAAGAAAAAGTATAATTCCAAAAAAAAGAGGGAAAAAAAGAAATGTACACAATAACTTTATTATATATTTAAAAGGAATAGCAACACATAATAAATAATGGATCTGCAGTTTCATGTGCAATCATCTTTTTTAATTACATTGTTATGGAGATGCTGGTTTTATTCCACAAATTAAAAATAAATGTGAAAAAAGAGATAGCAACAATGACAAGAAGCTACATTTATACTCTGTTTTAAGGTTTCTAAAGGGCTGGCTGAACCATCTCATTTCAGCCTTATAGGAGCCATGTGAGCTGAGCACCAATATTTCCATTGGCTTTCATGCTATAGGGAGAAAGAACACTGAGACCCAGGAGAGCTGGGTTTATTTCTGGCTGTGTTAAAAATTAGCTGTGCAGGCCGTTGGGCAAATCTCTTTCCCTGCTGGGTTAGATCTCTCCTCTGTCAAGAGAAGGCTGGGCCCTCCAGGGACAGGCTTTTCAGTTTTAAGGTTACAAGTGTCTAGCCTAGCCCTTTCTGCACACAGCAGAGCTGGGCCAGTATTTGGAGGTCATTGTCAAGGAGGCAATCTCTGACAAAATTTTTTTTGACACGCAAGAACAGCTCTTTAAAAATTATGAGAGCAACAAAAACACCTGGGACGGGTACGAGCTTGGGATTTCAATGACAAAAGTCAGTGGATACTAAACAAAGCTGCATCAGCAAATTGGAGCCTGGCAGGAAGGAGGAGTCAGCAAAGCACTTTTCACAATGATTATGACCTAAGCCTCAAATGACAGATCCTAAATTGCTATGCTGTGCAGTGAAATGTGTCCGGGTGTTCTTGAACCATTGGGGTGGGCCCTCCTCTCGTGGAGGAGATAATAGCTACCCTCTTCTCCATTACGGGGATGATTGACTGACAATGAATGAAACAGCATGGACTAAGCTAAACACTGTACTAAGCATGGGGGATACAAACATAAAACCCAAAATAGCCCTTGCCCTCAGGGAGCTTACATTCTGATTGGGGGAGAGAACGTAGAGAGGGGAGAGGTATGGAGGGAGGGGCTTGCAGAGGTAGGATTGGAGCCATAGGAGACCAGGCTGATGCATATTTTCCAGCACAAGACCAAGAGAGAGAAATATTTGGCCATGTCCCCTTTGGAATATATTTTACCCTCTTTATCCCCTTTTCACAGTGAAAACACAGTGACTAGAGTTGTTCCTTGATGTTTAACTCATGGCAGGCCTTCTTGGGGCAGCTAAGTGACCTCATTCTGGGTAGCTGGGTGGTCCAGTGGGTAGAGCCCCAGGCCTGGAGTCAAGGGGACCTGAGTTCAAATTTGACCTCAGGTACTTACTAGCTCTGTGACCCTGAGCAAGCCACTTAACCCTGTTTGCCTCAGTTTCCTCATCTATAAAATGAGCTGTAAAAGGAAATGGCAAATCTCTCCGGTGAAAACCCTAAATGGGGTCACAAAAAGTCACGGACCACCATTCCAGCCACATTAGGTGTTAACCACACCAGGTACCTCAGTCATCACATACTTGGTTTGCACATTTCATGTTTGATAATTCTCAGGTATTTTCCTGGCTGTGCTTGGTGCTAAAGGAAACACAAATAAGACAGAACTAAGCTGTGAAGACACAAGGCAGAAGGTGAATATTTGATCCTGTAGGCGTGTAGGAAGTGTTGTGGGAACTTAGAGGAGAGGCCGATCAGGGAAGGCTTCCTACACCAGACACTAGTAGCTCTGTGACCCTGGGCAAGTCACTTAACCTTTCAGCCTCAGTTTCCTCATCTGTAAAATGGGAGAAATAATAGCACCCACCTCACAGAGTTGTGACAATCAAGTAATAACGTGTCCAGTGAGTTTCCAGCCTGAAAGTGCTGTATAAATGCTGTTCATCATCATCATCATCATTATTATTATTATTATTATTATTATATTGTTGGTTGTTCAGTCATGTCTAATACTTTGTGACTTCATTTGGGGTTTTCTTGGCAGAGATACTGACGTGGTTTGCCATTTCCTTCTCCAGCTCATTTTACAGATGAGGAAACTGAGGCAAGCAGGGTTAAGTGATTTGCCCAGGGTCTCCTCGCTCACAAGTGTCTGAGGCTGGATTTGAATTCAGGTTGTCTTGACTCTAGGCTGTGCTCTATTCACTGAGCCACCAGCTGCCTCTATTATCATATTAGCTAGTGCGTAAAGAATGGTGTGTGGGGGTGGCTAGGCGGCCGGCCCTGGAATCAGGAGGACCTGAGTTCAAATCTCACTTCAGACACTCAACTTGTGACTTTGGGCAAGTCACTTAACCTTAATTGCCCTGCCTTCCCCCCTCCAAAAAGCCAAAAAAAAAAAAAAAAAAAAGAATGGTGTGTGGAGCAGATCTGGGAAATCCAGCTAGAGCAGAATAGCGTGACCAAAGGCATAGGTATAGGATAGGAAGGGAGATATTTCAGGGGCAGTGGGTGTTCCAGTTTGAGAAGAGCTTAACATATTGGTAGGCTAGTAAATGTTTAACAACCAGCTCTCCAAAAAGACTCGGCACACCTTTATGCTTAATCTGCATTATTAACATTTCTCTGTCACTTTCATAAGTTTAGACAATACACAAAAATAATCAACTGAATCCTGATTTGTAGCCCCTGCTGATTCCCAAGGCATAAATGCTCACACTGAAAATTCAATAATCTCGAGCTGGTTGGAGCTGGCTCCAGCACATCCCTGAAGAGGGAATGTGAAAGGACTTAGTAGAAATGAGGCTGAAAAAGTACATTGGGGCCAAACTAGGGAGGGGTTGAAATGGCCAATTAAACACTTCAGATTTTTTTAATTGGCAATGGGGATAAAATGAAGGCTTTTAAAGCATGACAGTGGAATGATCAGGAATCCATCTAGTCCAATCCTCTCATTTTGCAGATGATGAAATTGAGGCCCAGGGAGGGTAAGTGATTTCCCAAAGTCACACAGATAGTAAATGTTAGAGGTAAGAATTGAATCCAGGTCCTCTGTCTCCGAGGTTTCTTCTTTTCTTTGGTGGCAGAGTTAAGTGACTTGCCAGGGTCTAGTGTTTAAGGTTGGATTTGAACTCAAGTCTTCTTGACTGGAGTCAGGGTCTAGTGCTCTATCTACTGCATCATCTAGCTAATATGTTCAGGGCTCTTTCTAACATACCACATTGCCCCCTTAGCATTAGGGTGCTCTTGCAATAGATCTGGTGAAAGGTAGTGAGAACTTGAAGTATGGATGGCAGTGGGAATAGAAAGACGGGAATAGACAGTCCAGATATTTTAGAGCTAGAAATGATGGAAATTTTGATGGTGGTTTTTCCCCATGTGAAAGTACCTGAGCATGCCTTGGGTTTTTCTCTGGGACATTCAGTCCCATATGAATAGACAGAGGTGGCAAACAGGACTAACAACATCTCAAAAGGGGCCCAACATGTTCCTTAATCAATTTCCAGAGATCCTCCCCTTGTGCCATAATGATACATCACTAGCTTATAATGGTCTGTCATTGAATCATCATGAAAAATGTTTTCATTGGAAAGAAAAGAATGCTCAAAAAGAAACAGAAAGCAATTTAACACCTGTAGTCACTGTGACTGTCAGCAAGGCTGAATGATGGAGTGCAGAGCCGTTTAGACTGAGAGATCTAATCTGGTTCAGCTATTAATGAGCTATGTGACCTTGGCTAAGTCCCTTAACTTCTTAGTTATAAGAAATTAACTATAAAATAAAAATGAACTACAAAATGAGAGGGATGGCTTGGCTGCTCTTTAAGGGTCCTTTCAACTCCATAGGTCTGGAGTTTACTGTCTAGCATCCCTTGGAAGGTTCTAATTTTGACAGTTAGCCTGCCTATATGTTTGAATGATGGCTCTCATCTCAGAGACGATGGGAAAGTCTCTTCCAGCTCTATCTCTATTATTCTATGAGCCCCCTTCCTTTATTTTATCAATGAGAAGACTCTGAGAGAGGAAGTGATCTGCCCGAGGTCATCCTGAAGGGTCACTAACTTGTCTTGGTCATTATCACTATCAGTCAATATATTCATTGTTGGGGCTCATTCCCTCCTCCTCAAAATATTGTGTATTTTCTTCTTAATTTGTATGCTATATCCCTTCAGTATAGGGCAAATCCCTTGAAGGCAGGGACCACTTCTCCTTTTGCCATTGTACCCTCAGTGCCTAGCACACGTTTTGCAAGCAGTAGGCACTAAATAAATATCTGTTGGATTTGGATTGGATTAACATAGTGCTGTATAGTATTTGAACCCTACCCTACCTAGACTCTGGGCACCAAGTTTTCATTGAGAATAATTTGGCCCAGTGTACCTAATCCTCTGAATATTGCAATGCAAGCATAAGTGAATAGAAATAAATAGATGTTAAGAATAAAAATGTTCAGCTCTATTTGACACAAAGGCAATTCTCCATTAGCAATTATCAGCCTATAAAAAGAATGAGAGCAGAATTAATCTTCTAAACACAATACCCAAACAAGTTAGCTCAAGTATAAATTATGGCCTAGACAAGCATGAAGTATCACGGGTACCCCCATACAAACTGCCATCAAAGTTTCAGGGTTGAATGCATTTTGGCAGTGAGAAAATTTGTCAAATAGGAGTGTGGAAATTTGAAATGCCAAGACTAAAACAACCACAAATACATTTTATTTTACCCTTATGAGGTTGCATCAAGGTTGTGCTGTGCAGCTGTTGTCCTATATGAAAGAAAATACAGGCCCCTGGCTGGAAGAAATGGAACATAATTATGTTATGATGAGCTGGGGGAAAAAAGGCAGAGAAAAATTGGAATGCAAAGCATGATGGATGATGTTTTGTCAATTGGAAATGCAGCAATATAGCAAGTCTGGGTAATAACTCTCTCTCTCCCCTCTTCCAATTTGGCAAACTGAAGTGCAGAAGCAAACCATGTCTTTTTTGTCCTGTATTTATTCTTGACATAATTATGTCAGGCTTGTAAAGGAGACAGCATCGCCATCAATAACGAAAATTAACAGGACACGTTGTTTTGAGGTACAAAGTTATAATCCCCCTGAGCAGAAATTTGCTCTTGCCTATTTACATAGGTTGGGAAACTGTAAAGATTCTTTCTTATGTACTTTATTTGAAAGCAAGCCCTTCATCTTTTAATATACTACTTTCAGGTAGGGTCTATATCATTTCCATCAAGTTGATTTAACTTGTAGTCGGGAAGGCTCAATTTAAATCACTAATCAAGAATTTATTACTTATTTCCTGGAACATGTGAATTCTTATTTGAGTCAATTAAATTTCCTTCAAAAACATTTATTTGTACCTGCTCTTAATCATGGCGAAGCAGGTTTTGTTACAAGGTGCTAGTTTCCTCAAGAAATAAAGAAGGGTGAGACTTCGAATTCTTTAGCCTAGCCAAAGAAGCTTGTGATGCTGATCAGGGCAAGCTGTCTTCTTTTTCAGGGAGCCACCCTGAACTTTGGGAACTTATGATTGACTCCCAACTTCCTGAGTGCTGGTTTCCAGCCTAGCTTCCCTGTTGTCTGGTTGCATTTTGACCGACTCACTCATGTCGTTCCAACCTGGCTCCTGTCTTGGTGTTTGTTTGTCTGCTCCCTTGGCTTTGACTTGACATCCTGTCACCCTCCCCTTGAATTGGTTTCCTCAGTTACAAATATAGTTCATACTGACCTCAGTCTACTCTCCCTCCTCCCTCTGGCTGTGGTAGTTGGCCAGTAGCCTTTTCTCTCCCACTGCATGATGGCAGGGCTTGACAGACAGAGCACATAAATATTTTAATTTAGTGATTTATTTTAATTTCTTTCTAGATTATTTCTATTTTCAGGTTAATTCTATAACTAGGTTTAAAAAAATCCAAGTGATGGCTTGGTTATTTTATTCACTAAAATTAATTGAAGTCCATGCTTTCCCCTACTCCCCACCCTTCCTCTGGACAATTCAATTCAACAGACATTTCCTTTATAAGTATAAGAACGGTGTTCTACACCCCCACCTCAATAATTACAGAGGGCCTAGACATTTAGATTGCATCAATAAATCAGAGGTTTGAAATAGATGTGAACATCTCTATTGAATCAATCAATCAAAAGCATTAAACTAAATGGAAACAATCCAGATCATCAAATGGGGAAGGGGTATAGTGCTTCAAACCACTGGATGAAATGAAATGATGCACAAGTGTATTGGGATTAGTTGACAAGATGCAGTCATGCTCTGTGAATTTCATCCTTCCTTCTTTTCCTTCCTTCCTTCCTTCCTTCCTTCCTTCCTTCCTTCCTTCCTTCCTTTCTTCCTTCCTTCCCTCCCTCCCTGCCTCATCCCTCCCTCCTCCTCCTCCTCCTTCTCTTCCTTCTCCTCCTTCTCCTCCTTCTCCTCCTTCTCCTTCTCCTTCTCCTTCTCCTTCTTCTTCTTCTTCTTCTTCTTCTTCTTCTTCTTCT
>CM053590.1:49404172-49424807 GCA_028646515.1 Pseudochirops corinnae | reverse complement strand
CCATGGTGGCGTGCAATCATGTATAGGATCTGCAAATACTTTCACATTGTACAATAGTTTGGTCATATAGAAGGGCCGTAACCAATGAGTGATCACTGGGAAAAGAAAAAAAAAAAAAAGCAAAACCAGACATAAAAGAGAACGTCTATCCACTGCTTTACCTAATCATTAGACAGATACACTCATATATACATATATACACACACATACATGTGTGTATGTAAAATCTCCCTGAAGTAATAGGGTATGACTTGGAGGAGGAATGACATGGTTAGACTTATACTTTAAGAAGGTGACTTTGGCATCTGACTAGAAGCTAGACTGAAGATTAGTACAATTGGCCATAGAAGATGTGATGGGGGCCTGAATGAGATTTGTGGCTTTGTGAAAGGGAAGAAGGGACTGCCTATGAAAGGGATGAAGGCAGTAACCAGAAGATCCAGCAACAAAGAGGGCATAAGAGATGAGTGAGAAGGTGGCAGCATTACAAACCTGGAGTGACTGGGAGAATTGTGGTATCCTCCACGTTAATATGGGAGTTGGGAAGAGGAGAAAGTTTTTTGGGGCAAAATATTGTATTTTCTTTTGGACATACTGAATTTGAAATATTTATGGGACATCCTGTTCTAAATGTCCAACAGACTATTGGTGATATGAGATTGAAACTGGGAGAGACCAAGGCTGTATATAGAGATCTTGTTATCACCTGCATAGTGATGATCATGGAACCCGTAGGAGATGATGAGATCAAGAGAGATAGCACAGAAAGAAAAGAGAAGCAGGATGAAAACAGAACCTTAGGGAACACCTGTGGTTAGTGGGCACGGCAGGGATGATAGACCAAGCAAGTGGGACTGAGAAAGCTTGGTCAGACGGGAAGGAGGGGGTATCACCAAAGCCTCAAGAAAAGAAAGTGTCCAGGAGGAGAAAGTAATCAACTGTATCAGATGACGTCAAGAGTTCAAGAAGGATGAAGACTGAGAAAAGGTCACTTGATCTGACAAATAAAAGTCCCTTTGGAGATGGATGTCTCCATTGAATAATACCAGATGCCAAATAGTGGAGGTTTGAGAGGAAGTTCAGGTACGGAGCACAGAGGGCTGTTTCAAGGAGTTTAGCTGAGGAGAGAATGATGCCTAGTAGGGATGCTTTCACAAAGAGTAGTCTCTAATGAAGGAGCCAGCAGATAGGAAAAGATTTAATATTAGAGAGACTGGGATCAGAGTGGGAACAATCTGCTGGAGAAGAGGAGAGATTCCTAATGAAATTCTTTTACCTTAAAGTTTTCATGTATCTGAAAAAAGAGGGAGGCAAAACTCCATTGGGAGGACATTCTGGCCAAGACAAATGTATGGACTGGAAAGGATGTTGGGTCTGGGTTTGAATCCTAGCTCTGTTGACCTACGAACATGTGCAGATCACTTAAATCTTATTTGCCCATTTTACAAATGGGGGTGAGAATAATCCTTAAGACTACCTAACTTATGGTTTATTGTAAGGAAAGTGCTAGGAGTCATTCTTATTATAGAAGAGTAAGTTTAAATGTTTAACAGAATGTTGGCATCTAACCTCATTGTTCAATGGAAACTTCGGTCTCCAAAGTACTGGTGATCTCTGATTTGTTGACTGACAATAACTTGGAGAAAAGAATTAAGGCTCTGTTCTTGTGTAAACTTGATTCCATTCCTTTTTAGAGACTTTTTTCACTGTTTCTACAATAAGAGTTGTAATAACTTCCTTATTTACCTTATGGGAAAATATTGGAGTATATAATGAGTAAAATAAAAGGCTTGAAATAGGTTCTCAGGACCCCTTTGCCATCTTAAAAATTAGAAGACTCACCCCACCAAGAACTTTGGTTTATTTGCGTTATGTATTTATTGTATTAGAAATTAAAATGTCTTACTATTGTTGTAAAAAAATTGACCTCGTGGGCCTACTGAAATGGTACCATATCTGGGACCTCCAGGGGTTCCCACACAACACTTTGAGAACCTCTTCCAGTTCTAACACTCCATGCTCTAAGGCCTCTCTCACCTCAGACATTCTTTGTTCTAAGGTTCATTCATCTCTGACATTCTGTCTTCTGTGGCCCTGCCCAGCTCTGTCACTCTATGGTCTGTAAAGGCTAGAAAGCTGTGAAACCCAAGGTCCTGTCTTTTAAAAGATGTTGGATATTCCATTTGAAGTTTCCATCTTCTGCGTTGTTGGTCTGTTCTTAATGCCTGGCTCCTCACTTCATACTTTTCAGGAGATTTCTCTACATCTTAATCTAAGTACCAGACTGCTCCTAAATACCAGATAAGGCCTGGAACAGAGAAGGTCCCTGGCAGTGTTCTCCTTTGGTGAAGTAATTAGTGTCGTTGCTGTATTGGAATAGGAGACCATTGGAGCAGCAGGCTTTTATGAGTGATTGAATAGAGACCCTCTGGGCTCATAAAGGAAATGACATTAAAAGAATAAAGGTAGTCAACGGGGAGGCCATTGCCTAAATTGGGCTTGAATTTGAATATGGGGAGTTAATAAGAAGTGACTCAGGATTTCAACTGCCTTGAGGGGGTGGAATATAGAGTCAGAATGGAGGATATTATTTAAAACTGTTAGGAATTTAGAGGTAGAAGAGTACAAAAAAAAGCACTGGCTTAGGAGATAAAAGTGCTGGGTCCTAGTCCTGAGTCTTCTACTAATTAGCTGTGTGACCTTGAGAAAATTGATATACCTTTATGGCCTCAATTTCCCCATCTGTAAAACGAGGGATTTGAAGGACACTGGGTTTGAATCCCAGTTCTGCCACCTTTGTGACCTTGGAGAAGACATCCCATTTCTAAGGGTTTCTGCTTCTCAAGGCTTCCTAATCTCCCTCATTTCCATTTTCTATCCTACCTTCTATTCTACTTGATGCATATTACATTACAGAACTACATCCTCATTTGTATCTCAGCAGGATCTTCTCCCTCCCCTCTCCCCAATTCAATCACTCCTTATTCCATAAGATTCTACTTCCTCCTTCCAGGCTCACCTCAGGTGCCATACCTCCTCTGGGAAGCCTTCCCAGGTTTCCCCAACTAAAAATGTCTCTTCTGTCTCCTGCAGTGAAAAGAATGCTGCATAAAGAATCAGAGGGCAGCGCAGTGAGTTGGCGCAGTGAATAGAGCACTGGCCTGGAGTCAGGAGGACCTGAGTTCAAATCCAGCCTCAGACATTTAACACTTCCTAGCCATGTGACCTTGGGCAAGTCACTTAACGCCAACTGCCCTGCCCTTCCTGCTCCAAAAAGCAAAAAAAAAAAAAAAAAATCAGAGGGATGAGGGATCTGGGATTGAATCCTGGCTCTGATACCTAGGAGAATACCTCTGATACCTTGAATAAGTCACTAAATTCCTCTGAAACTCATCCATAAAATGAGGACGTTGAAGTTAGTGATCTCTAAGGATTCTTTTCCCTATAAATCTATGTATTAATCTAAGTTTTCTGAGAATGTTTGTCTGGATCTCTCCTTTGCCCCCATCATACTCTTCTTATCTGTGCATATATTGTACACTGTATCCTTCCTGCCACTCAGGTAGGTTTTATATAAGGTCTTCAAGGGCAGAAACTTTATCATTAAAAAAACAACAACACTTTATTTCCCCAGTGCTGAGCAGGTTAACCTGCTCGTAGAAAGAACTGAAATGTTTGTACTTAAAGAATAAATAAACTGGCAAAATGAGGAGATTGGACAATCATGAATGTCCCTTCTGACTCTAAAGCCCAGGACCTACTTTAAGATTAATTGATCTCTGAGAGCCTTCCTAGGTGTACTAGTTAATGATTACATACATACACAGCAAAGGAATTCTGTCACGGCGGCCTTTTGGTGCTTGGCATTCGGGATCAGCAGTGGCTGCCAGGAAGCCCAGGTGGAGCCAGTCAGCTCATGTTCTGTAGCAAGCAAGCTGTTATGTTTTGCAGAAGGCTGTCATTTCTGGATATGGTCATCCTTGACAGAGGTCATGCTATTGTCTGGTCTATATGGATTATGAAAGTGTCTAGATCTACATGTGACAAAAAGTGGACTGCAGCTGGCATGTTGGAAAGACTGGATTGGGGATCCAAGGACTGGAGTGACATCCTTGCTTTGTCATTTGCTACCCCTAGTACTTTGTCTTCAGTTTCCTCATTTTCATAATGAAAAGAGATGCAGTTACTAAATGAGCTAGTTGGCAACACTAGAACTAGAAATCAGGTCTCCTGGCCAGAGCTGTTACTAGGAATTTTGGTGCCTGGGGAAAACTGAGTTGAATGAATAAAGGGAGAGGATAGAGGACAGTATGCCTTGGTTGGGTGAAGTCACTTCAGAAGAAGAAGCAGCTCATTCCCCAAAGTCCAGCAAAGCCAGTGATCCATGGCCCCTGGAATTACAATTACAATTTACCCCTGGAAAGAAGTGAGGCAGAAAAAGCGTGGTAGGTAGAAAGGGTCGGGGGTGGAATCTCAGGAGCAGCCCCCGTAAGCCAGGGAAATGATAGCTTACTGTTTAGCACAGCTCCTTGCACATGATAGGCATTTAATAAATATTCATTGATTAGTTACTGATTGTTTGGGGAAGAAGCCATTTCCTAGAGGACATATACTTCCTGGACGTCAACATCCTGAAAAAAACCCGAGAAACACCACACTAGTTATGGGTCTGCTCCTAACTCACAGGTTCTTTTCCTTACCTTTCCTTAGATTACCTTTGAGACCAAATCTATTCATTGATAAAGCAATTGTTGCAGCATTACCTTTCAGGGAAAAAAAGCTCACTGTTTAAATATCTTTTTGCTTGGAAATTCCATTTCTTGTGTGGACAAGTCAGTTTCCTTATGTGAACATAAAAACAATGCTACAAAAAGTCAATAGTTTTTGTTGATACTTATGGTACAATTAATCAGGTGGTATCCTGAAACAATACAAAGTGTCTTCAATGAAATTCACAGCAATATGAAAGAGACTAGCTAGTCATTCACAGTGAAATGACAAAGTGGATGAAAAATGCATTTTGTTGAGATGATGATATGCTACTCGAGAGTCTATCAAGCAAATCTAGCATTTGGGTAACCAAAAAGTGACTTACTCCTGGTAACATGCAATGTTAATAAGCAAAGAACATTAATGATGATGTGAGTAGGGAGGAAGGATGTCTTTTGCAAAGGCTTATTTTACAGATAGATTAAACAACAACTGCCTGCATGTTAGACGAAGGGGAAATGTCAGGAAAGAGATGAGATTATTTTGTCTGTTTGGCTAGGATTGGAAGACGCTCTGGGACTTTATACAAAAGTATTGCTTAAGCAGCCTCTTCATGAGAGATCTGTTTCTTTTGCTCCTGGCCAATGTTAAAGGGACTCCTATTGAAATTTTTGCTTTGGGTCTCAGAATTGAACTTGACCTTCCTAGCTTGGACAAGTGAATATTCTGAAAGCATATCTGTCAAGAGGCAGAAAATGTCCAGATGTCATTGAATCCTGAAAGAAGTGAGTTGATTTTATTACACTTTGAAGAAATATTTGTTTAACATTCCACTTTCATGAGATATACCAGCTGGTTTTTATGTAAATATTTACTTTTTCTTTCAATGTATCAAACATTTAAAAGTTCTTATTGTATATAGAGGTATAACATAGGACACCTCTATCTTGGTTCCAGATATTCAACATAAACATATTTAGTAGTAGGCTCTACTGAATTATAGTTTTTACAAATTAAATGAACCTTTTAAGATATATAATACAATATATTATATATACATATATGTTTTTGTGGGTATATATACATATATATGTAAACCAAATGACCTAATACAATGTACATTTGTGTTACTAAAATGAAAGTTGAAAGACAACTCCCTGACCAATTTAATACCTTTGCCAAAAATCATGGTAAGATTAGAGGACAAGGATCTTTATCTGAAAGGTGTTTCCTATAAGATGATGCCCACTCACAGTATAGCACTTTGATTAGAGGATATAGGGAACTTCTATGATTGGTTCTAAGGAATGGTGGCTCTCTCTGAGGTGATCAATGACAGAGACTCTCTGGGGAGACAAACTCTTGTTGGCAGAGCTATCCTTCCTCCTTGTCCCGTAAAAGCAAACTGGGAAATGTCTTTCAGATATTTTCTCTCCATTGGACTTCCAAACCGGAGTTCCATAAGGGTAGAGGGACGATATCTTCCCTTCCCCTCCCTGCTTCCTCTAGATTAAAATGGAACCTTGAGGAAGAAGCATATGGCAAGTGGCCTGGGTTTGTCTAGGTCAACAAACTATATGGTCTGTGGGTTAAATCTAGCCTTCTACTTGTTTTTGTGGCTAGTGAACTAAGAATGGTTTTTACGTGTTAAAATAAAGTTTTATTGTATTTCAAAATACAAAAACCATTCTCAGCTATCAGACCATACAATAGGTCAATAGGCCATACTGTATTTGGCCCTTGGTCTGTAGTTTGCTGACCCCTGATCTAGATGGACCTGAAAGGGAAGGTCCTGGACTTCCAAATACTGGCTACCTTTGTCTGCCTTTCTGTTTCTCTTTCTGAGTACAGGTCAGAGACTAGGATTCTTGAGAATGAATTCCCCCCCCACCCCCCACCATGCATGTTTAAGAGGTCCTAAAGGTGGAAAGGTGGATAGAGCACCTAGAGTCAGGAAGACCTGAGTTCAAATTTGACCACAGAAGCTCATTGACTGTGTGACCCTGGGCAAGTCACTCTGTTTGCCTTTATCCATTGGAGAAGGAAATGGTAATCTATTCTACTACCTTTGCCAAGAAAACTCCATACCATACAGGGTCATGAAGTGTCTGACAGAACTGAACAACAACAAAGGATTAATTATTTGGATATGAATCATCTAGAGTAGTAGCTTCAGAGTGGAAACTGAGGTCCCTGGGGGACTTGGCTTGATCCCTAGGGATGGGTGGTCATCCAATTGGAGGTAGAGTGGGAAGATAAGTCACATCCTAAACTCTTTCTGAGAAACAACTGTTGGGTTTGTTTCTCATGCAACCACATCTACCCTTACTGCCCCACTTCCACTCCCCCGTTCTGCTTCCTCCCTCTATTGTGACAATCCCCAACCTGCCTACTTCTGAGCCAGGTGTTCTGGCAGTTGTAATCTTATCATGTCCTGGACATCCAAAGCAGCAGGTGACATTGGAATAATTCCTCCCCCACCCCACTCCTCCAGCACACCTGTCACTTGTTCATACCACCTGTTAACTGTAGCAGGCACCCTGTGGATGGCACACGCTGTGTTCTAGGACACACAAAGGAACAAGAGCCCCACTCCAAGTCCCTTTTCGTTTAGGGAGAGAGAGGGTCACAAGATGAGCTAGTGTGGACATGAGCCAAAGAAAGGAACTAATTAACCCTCCAGGGTCAGATTCGGTCCACGCAAATCTTTGGGGGTGTTCTGGACCAAGGGTCACATTGTTTTTTACATTAGGATCATTTGGAATATAATTATCAGATACTGAGCTCATAGTAAATGAAATCTTGAGCTGGAGGGCATCTCAGAGGCCATCTAACGTAGCCTCCTCATTTTATGAGGAAACAGGCCCAGTGAAGAAGTTAAATGACTTGCCTTGGTAGTAAATGATGGAGGCTCAAGAGGCTGTTTCCAGGGCCTTTGTCTCCAGGCCAGTGTTATTTGTACCAAAAAAAGGATCTGTGAATTCATCAGTGCGGGTCCATTCTCTCCACCAAGAAAGGCCATGGTCTAGGTTCCAGATACCTTTTTGAGTTACTGTAGCTGAAACAGCTCCATTCTCTGGTGGGCAGCCTTCTAGGGATAAGCCTTTCTCAACTTGGGCAGCCTGGTCCTAGGGGAGCAGGCATGGCATCTGTTTCCAGGTCTCTCCAGCTTGGGAGGGCTTGTTAGAGCTTTGTAGGCTTCATAGTTACTCCTGTCATGTGAAGGGACCCTGCAGCAGACTTCGTAAGGGGTTCAGTGTAATAGCTCTGATCAGCCAGGGTGACCTCACCATGATGAGATATCAGAGGAAGACTTCCCTGCAGAAAACTGTCTGCATATAAAGTACAATATGAATTGTGCTGCCCTGAAGGATGCTTTTAAAAGGCACCTGTTTTAAACAGTTTTCCAAATAAGCAAGCTATTCTATTAACATTTTAAAGAAACAGATATCTCTTGTTTTTATATCACTTTCCCACCATCTTCCTCCCTCTTCCCTTCCCTTCCAAGAGATCAGTCCCTTATAAGAAAAAGCAAGAAAAAGAGAAAAAAAGAGTTCAGCACCAATTCATTGAAAAAGTCTGATATTTTTTAAACACGATACCCACACCCATAGTCTCCCATCTTGGCAAAGAATGTGAGGATGGCTAGGCATTCTATTTTATTTTTGAAACTTAATATTTTATTCCCCCCCCCCCGCCAAGAACATGTAAAAACAATTTTTAACATTTTAAAAAAGATTTTTGAGTACCAAATTCTCTCTTTCCCTCTTTTCTTCCCTCTAATTGAGAAGGCAAGCAATTTGATATAGGTTATATGTGTGCAGTCATGTAAAATATTTCCATGTTAGCCATGTTGTGAAAGAAAACACAGACAAAAAAAAAACACAAGAAATATAAAGCAAAGAAAAAGTATACTTTGATCTGCGTTCAGACTCCATCAGTTCTTTCTCTGGAATGGTTAATATAAGTCCTTCAGGATTGTTTTGGATCGTTATATTGCTAAGAAGAGCTAAGTTTATCAAAGTTGGTCATTGCACAGTGTTGCTGTTACTGTGGGTACAATGTTTTCCTGGTTCTGTTCACTTCACTCAGCTTCAGTTCATCTAAGTCTTTTCAGATTTTTCTGAAATCTGCCTGCTCATTATTTCTCATAGTACAATAGTATTCCATTATAATCATATACAACTTGTTCAGCCATTCCCTAATTAATGGACATCCCCTCAATTTTCAATTCCTTGCCACCACTGAAAGAGTTGCTATAAATATTTTTGTACATATAGGTTCTTTTCCTTTTTTTTTTTTTTTTAATCTCTTTGAGAAATAGAGCTAGTAGTGTTCTTGCTTGGTCGAAGGGTAAGCATGGTTTTATAGCCCTCTGGGCATAGTTCCAAATTGCTCTCCAGAATGGATGGATCAGTTCACAACTTTACCAACAGTGCTTTTAGGGTTCTAATTTTCCCACATCCCCTCCAACATTTATCATCTTCCTTTTCTGTCACATTAGCTAGTTTGATAAGTGTGGGTTGGTAGCTTGGAGTTGTTTTAATCTGCGTTTCTCTAATCAATAGTGATTTAGATCATTTTTTCATATTGACTATAGACAGTTTTGAATACTTCATCTGAAAACTGTCTATTCATATCCTTTTGCCATTTATCAATTGAGGAATTGCTTTTATTTCTATAAATTTGACTCAGTTCTCCACATAGTTTAGAACTGAGGTCTTTATCAGAGAAACTTGCTGTAAAATTTGTTTTCACAGTAGTGATTACTGTGTATTTCCCTCCATTCTATTTTCCCACTGTTTATTCTTCTCTCTCTTATTTCATCCTGTCCATGCTCAAAAGTGTTTTTAGGCATTCTATTTTAATACAGCATTCAAAGTCCAGATTATTCTTACCTTACAGTTTCAATTTTCCTTCCTCTAAAGAATTATAGTTTGAACTACATGGATAAAGAAAAGAAGGGTGGCATAATGGACAGAGAGGTGGCCCAGAAGCCAAGAGGACCTGACCAAGTCCTACTTGGCTGTATCAGTCTGGGCAAGTTCCTTAACTACTCAGTGCTCTATTAAGTCTCTGGACTGTAAATTGCAGAGAATATGTTGACTTGCATTGGTAGAGGGAGTTTCTTTACTTGGGAGTACTCTATGCCAATGAAATCATGGGTCCAGTCACTGTCTTTTCCCCCATGGATAAGGAAAGATATGCTCCATCTTCTAATTATGCCAGTTATAGTCTGTATTAATGTACCCAAAGTTTTTAATCTTGTCCAGAACTGCAGGTAACTTCAACAAAGTACGGGTAAAGTACCTACACCTGTATAATGGGCTGATAGAAGAAATCACATAATGACTACTTCAGGGAAGAAGGAAACAAATAAATGGGAGAAGGGTCCTTTCTGTTTCTTAAATACATCCAAAGGAAGTCATACTCTGCTTTGGCCTCACTGTGGTGTGAAGGAGACCTGAGTGATAAAAGCTGACATTTACATAGTGTTTAGGGTTATCTCATAGGATCTTTGTGAAGATCCTATGAGATTAGTGCTGTGGGTTTGGTATCCCCATTTTACAGGTGGGGAGTTCTTTGCCCCGGGTCACAGAGCTAGTAAATATTGGAGGCAGTGTGAATCTAGTGTGTTCTGACTTGGAGTCCAGCACTCTATCCGTGGTACCACTTTCTCAAAGACTACACTAAAAAAACCAAACCAAAACAAAAAAAACAACCCACAAGCTCTGGCAGGCCTTCCCAAGTTGGGCAAACCTTCAAGAAGAGGCATGGTGACAGACTGTGTGGTTGTCACCTGAGGAACAGCCTAGCTAACTTTGGAGGTGCTCATCACCCAAGCTGATTTTGAGTTTCCTTGGGCACAGCAACTCTAGAATATTGTCTTTTAAGGCACAGGGCAATTGTAACTTAAATTGGTGGAGGGAGTCTCTACCATTGAAATCTTGGGTCCTTAAAATATAAAAGTAAGTAGAGATCCAAAAAATGTTACAGCGGGAAGTAAAATGGCATCTCGACTCTGGCGCTGAGCGAATGCCATCTCGGGCGTTTTCCTCATAGCATCTTAGAGTTGGGAGCTGGAAAGGAATTTAGAAATCTAACCCGCTTGTTTTTTATAGCTGGGGAAAGTGAGGCCCAGAAAGATCAAGGGCCAGAGCATTTGAACCCATACCCTCTGACATCAAATCCAGTGGCTTTTTCATTGTGCCACACTGCCTGCCCCAATTCCCAAAATTTCTTTCTAGTAGAAGATTCTGATGACATCCTGCAAATTCTTTTCTTGCAAACACTTAATTTCTGATATTTTTTTTTTCCACTTTGAGTTCTTAGACAATTAAAGTCAACAAGTTTCTTTCCTGCAAACATTTAATTTCTAAGGTTTATTGTCCTCTGAGTTCTCTGACAATTAATTAATTAAACAAGTATATATTAAGTACCTGCTGTGTGCAGACCAGTCAGAAAGACTTGAGTTCAACTCCAGTCTCAGATGCTTACTAGCTGTGTGTCCCTGAACAAGTCACTTGACCTCTGTTTGCCTCAGTTTCCTCCTCTATAAAATGGGTATAATAATAGCTCCCACTTTCCAGGGGTGTTGTGAGGATCAAGTGAAATAACAATTGTAAATCACTTTGCACAGTGCCTGGCACATATTAAGCATTATATAAATATTAACTATTATTATCATAACTAATTACTGTACTACATTCTGGAGGAGATAACATAGTTTAGACAGGAGACAGTCAATAGTCTCAGCTTTGTGGAACTCACAGCCTAATTGGGCTGAAGGGTAGCCTGTAGCTAAAGGATTATGGTAAATGCTGGTAAATGTTTATATGAAGTCTCATAATTTTAAATTTAATTAGTCAGGAAGGAAGGTGCCTGTAGTTATTTCCCATGGCTTGGGTCTGGTAAATGGAGACAGGGGGCATGCAACAGAGCTCCTGCAACTCATTCCAGAAATAGCCATGATTACTTCTACAAAGGCTGTAGAGAGTCTGCCCACAAAACACGTATTTATCCACAAGCCCGATCTCCTAGCCAATTTCACACAGGATGGTATAATTTAAAGCTGGAAGAGATTTTAGTTCAGGACCCATCCCTGCCATCTTCTGGGTGGAGAACATTGAAGCCCAGAAAAGGTCAAGTCAACACGCCCAAAGTCACATAGATGTAAAAAACAGATCTAATTTATCAGTAAGCCAGTGTCAAAGTGAAGGAAACAAGAGATAGGAACTGATTATGAACAGAGACAAATATGAACACAATAGTAGGAAGAGAGTTACAGGAAAAGACTTTACCAAAATACATTTCAATGATGACTTATGTATAAGAAGTTGGTAAAGGATGTCATTCAGGAAATGTAGTGTCAGAAAAGGAGGTGAATGGGTCATGTAGGAAGATCATGGAATTAAAGCTAGGGTTACTGAGCATTTGCTCAGTGCCAGTCGAGACGCCATTTTACTTCTAGCTGTAACACTTTTTGGATCTCTACTTACTTTCATATTTTAAGGACCCAAGATTTCGATGGTAGAGACTCCCTCCACCAATTTAAATTATAATTGTCCTGTGCCTTAAAAGACAATATTGTAGAGTTGCTGTGCCCAAGGAAACTCAAAACCAGCTTGGGTGATGAGGAAGGCCTGTGCACTGTGTAGATTCATGTATGTGTTTGTGTAAATTTGTATATTTTCCTCAGTTCTATGTAAAACAATTTTAACATTCTTTTTTGAAATTTTGAGTTCCAAATCCCCTCCTTACCCCCCTTGAGAAGGCAAGCAATTTGATATAGATTATACATGGTGTAAAATATATTTCCACACTAGCCATGTTGCTAAAGAAACAACAACAATCAAAAACCAAAAAAACACAAACCAAAAAAAATAAAATAAAAAAAGATATAGAAGGTTTTTTTTTAAAAAAGCATGCTTTGATCAGCATTCAGACTCTCTCAGTTCCTTCTCTGGGGGTGGATAGCATTTTTCATCCTAAGTCCTTCAGAATTGTCTTGGATCTTTGTATTGCTGAGAATAGCTAAGTCATTCACAGTTGAACATTGCTCAGTAACAACTGAGCACAATGTTCTCCTGGTTCTGCTCGCTTCATTGTGTAGATTCTTTATGGAGACTCTCTGAGAGCTCTGTGTACAAGAATAACACAGGATTAGAATGCATGGATAGATTATGATCTGTGCTGATAGAGGGAATATCCACAGAGATAAAATTAAAAATTCATTAAAGCATTAAAATCTATGTTAAAGTGTAGCCAGAGGGCTTTGCCTGCTCTGGATCCTCACAAACTTAGGTTCAGGTTGAGGGGATCAAGTTTCAATGATAATTTACCTATCTGGCTTGTTTATCCCCACCCAGTTATAAAACTGGGAGCACCTGAAGTTTCTAGGTCTAGCAGTTCAGTTGTTCTCCACCCTAACAGAATAAACAAAGGATAATCTTGGATAAATAAAGCATTTCATTGGGACAGAAATGAATAATAAAGTGACAGGGATAAAGCTCAGTCATGAATATAGCTTCTTTCCTTCTTCCACCAAGGATAGTTTGGGAAATCTGGTCCTTTGTTCCATGTGGTCATGAACCCACCATCGATGGCCTCCGTTTTCTCTATTTTGTCCAATCTTTCCTCCTTCTCCTTAGTATAATCGACCTGTATCTTTGGCTCTCATGTCTCATGAGAATTGAGTCCTCATTCTCCCAAAATCATATGGGCCATGGGCACAGACATCATGAGAAATATATTCTTTCCTAGTCTCGTCCAAGCCTTTTAACAGAAGCATATAATATATAATATTATCTTGCCTTTGAGCTTTTTAATGGCAAGGACTCTGTCTAAAACTTGATTTCAGTTCTACCCAGCAACTAGCACCATATTTTTCACATAGTAGATACTCTGTAAATCCTGAATTTGAGGAACTTGAAAAAAAAAGGTTTATTGAAAGAATGATCAGGAAAAGAAGAGCGAATATTTATTTGTGGGTAACAGAGATTTGAGAGATCCTACAATCCAATACCTTTGCTTTACAGATGAAAACTGGGATCCTAAGGTGTTAAATGATTTGCCCAAGGTCACATGGGTATAAGTAGCAGAGCAGGGATTCAGCCTGGGTTGTTTTTTTTTAAAGTGCTGTTGCCACTATATTACACTCTTGCAAGTCCTTAGATGAACTCAACTAATAGCTAAACAACTAAAGTATATTATCTGAAACAAAAACATTCAACTTTTCCTGTTGGCAAATGTTTCCAATTTTTTGCCCCCAAGCACTATTAGTCAATGACTCCCAAGAAACTGCTTCTTATCTCAGATACCATGACCGACTAGTACTACTTAAAAACCCCACAGATGCCCCATACTCTGTGTATGGCAGTCTTTTGTTACGAAAGCTGACGTTATTACAGGGATGCCTTTTCCCTCTTAGCTGTGAATGTTCATCCTATTAAAATTCTTTTCTTTCTGTCTTACTGGGAAATATTTGCAACCAGTATGGGCATACAGTAATTTAATACTTTGAAATTCACTGTTACAGAATTTATAAGCCAGGAAATTGATTCAATATGGATTGCTGAAAAACTTACTCTTCAGAATTCCCTGGTCTCTTTGGCCACTTGCCCCAGTGAACATGTTCCCCCTGTTACTTTATTTCCTGCTGCATTTTGAATTTCTGTCTTTGCTACATTTGCAGCTCTTCCTCCCTTCAGCCTAGATCCGTCTGCTTTGTATCTAAAAGCCAGCAATTTCCACAAAGTGCCAGGAAACAATCTTAGCAACCAAAGAGAATTGTGAATTTTCCTGCTGCAGAATCCTGAAGAGAGGGTTTGATAGAAGCCAAGCGCCCTTTCATCCCAATGTGTTCTATTCAGCTGAGGTCAAAACGCAAAATAAAAATGACAACTTTAAGCGATTGTACCTGTGATAAAAATAACTCTCTCTCCTTGATGGTCACATTTGGAATATTAGAAATTATTTCCTACTCTGCATTTATGAGCACTGCCACATTTAGAAACAAGAGTAACCATAATGTCGTTTTTGACTCCTTACCTCGATTCACCCTATCCATGGCCAAAACTTGTCTTTTCTACTTTCTTATCTTTTGTATATATGTCTTTTTCTCCACCCACACAGACACCACCCTAATTTAAGCCTTCTCACCTCAAGTCTCTCTGCTCTCTGATCCATTCTCCACTTTGATCTCCTAAAATGTAAGTCTGTCTATCCTAATCCCTTTTTCAATAATCTACTTATTACCTTCAGCATCAAATATAAAGCCATCATTTGCATTTACAGCTCTTCACCACTTGGCCCCTTCCCACCTTTTCCTCTCGTCCTATACTTTGCTCCCCCCAATCACCCTAACATCCAGTCATGCTGACTTACTCCAATATGATACTTCATCTCTGACCTTTGAACTGACTGTTCTCTGTGCCTAGAATTCTCTTGCTCCTCACCTCTGCCTCTTATCATGCCTGACTTTCTTCAAGAATCACCCCAAGTCTCACCTTCTTCTAGAGAACTTTTCCAACTCCCTCCAACCACTTGAACTTTCTCTTATGAGGTTACCTTCTTTCACTTTGTATACATCTTATATGTACATAGTTATTTACATGTGTCCCGCATTAGAATGTAAGCTCCTTCAAGGCAGGGACTGGGTTGGTTTTTTTTTTTGCCACTCTTTATATCCCCAGGACTTAGCCTAGCACAGATCAAATATTGAGTGCTTTGTAAATGTCTGTTGAATGAGTGAGTGAGTGACTGAGACTGAAGTGATTTATTTAGGGTCACATAGTACAGATGTTTGGATCAGGATTTAAATTCAGGTCTTTCTACATCTAGCACTCTATCCACTGCACCACCTAGCTGCCTCAGGAAATGGGTTCAGGAAAACTGTGCTTTGCTCCAAGTCATAAAGTTAATAATGTTAGAATGGAGATGTAAAATACAGAATCATGAAGAATTTCAGAATTGGAAGGGACCAACTGGCCCAATCCATACCAATCCATACATTGGACAATATTCCCCCAAACTAGTCATTTGGTCTTTAATACAAGAACTCCAATGAGGGACAAACTGAAGGCAGCTCAACGTACTTTGGGGGAGTCGGAATTGTCATTAAGTTCTTCCTTCCATCAAGCCTAAATTCATCTCCACGACTCTCACTCTAAGGTTTTACGTTTGGAACCACTTAGAACAAACCTAAACTCACTTATAACCAACTGCACTTTAAATAGTTGAAGGTGGTGATCATGCCCCCTGTAAATCCTTTCTCTTCTCAGCTAAGCAGCCCTAATTCCCTCCTCCATTCCTCATGTGGCAGGGCATCAGGGCCCTTCGCGATCCTAGTTTCTGTCTTCTGGATAAATGCTTCCTAAAGTGGGGTACCTAGCACTGAATCCAATGCTCCGGGAGATGGTCTGACCAAAGTAGGGCACGGTAATCCTGTTATCGCCTTTTCCTGGGATTTAGTTAGTCAGGGCCAGGGCTGAAAGTTGGCTCCTTCAGTAGTTTATTGATTATAGATTTCCACTGATTATATTTTGAATATATATAATATATATTATAGATTGATTATGGATTTGTATTTTATATATTTCCATTTAAGATACAACATTCTATAATTCGGGCTTTGCCCACTAGTAGATAAGGCAAAGTAAGGGAGGTAGATTAGGGGGGTGGAGCAGTTATTGGCTGTCAAGCCAAGTCAAGTGGCATTTATTAAGCATCTCCTACATGTCAGGTCCTGTGCTAAAGGCTGGGGATGCAAAGAAAGGCAAGAAGACAGTCCCTGCTCTCAAAGAGATCAGAGTCTAACGAAGAGAGACAACATGCTAACAATAATATGCAAACAAAATATATACAGGCTCTATTTCTTATCTTCTGGGCAATGCAAACGTTGCCCCTAACTCTGGGAGTGGGGTTTGCATGTTGTTTTGTAAGTTTTGTGAAGGCAGAGCTTGATTTCACTTTATGTCCCCTGTGCTTAGCACAGAGTTAGGCACATAGTAAGCATTTAACAAAAGCTTCTTTATTCAACTTGACTGGCAACTGCCGTTGTAAAAGGACTGAGCCCTTTGGTCTCACCACTCCCTGTGATTTTGCTTCCTGAACTCATAACACTTCCTGGTCTGAACCTCTGCCTAGCAACCAATTTCCCTCATGGGAACATAAAATCATAGAATCACAGATTTAGAATTGGAAGGGACCTTAGAAGCTGTTGAGGCTAACCTACTAATTTTACAGATAATAAAACTGAGGCTAAGTGATTTGCTCAGAGTCACAAAGCTAGAAAGTGTCTTCGGGAGGATTCAAACTCAGATCTCCCTGACTCTCTCCACTACCAGTCTCAGCCCCTTAGATTGTGGCATTCCACCGCACCCTCACACCAGTCTGGTCTGGATAGTGTTCTATGTTTGTTCTTTTTCCAACTTGCACCCTGACTCTTCCTCCTCAGGTGAGGATTGTCCTTCCCCTCCCCCTAAATATATTAATGAATACATTATACCTATTATATATAATGAATATATTATATATAATGAATATATTATATAATGAATTATATATAATGAATATATTATAAATAATGAATTATATATAATGAATACATAATCTACATAATGAATAATGAAATATAATTAGTCTGGTTTTAGGAGGCAAAGGGCAGGGGGAAAGACATCACAAATGGAAGAAAGGGATTACTCCCCAATGGTGGCATTTCCAACACCATGCAACTTGGGCAGAGGAGTTTTTAAGGCAGCAGAGTCTTCTCTTATGCCTTTAGATGAAACCACCTAAGGTACTCCATTTCTGGCCGTTAGTATGGTGAAAAGCACAAAGCAAGCCCCCAGTAAATTCTCCAAATCATTTAACATTGTGGACATTCCATTGTCTGTTCTTCTTGTTCAAGGATCCTACTAGGTTAATTATGAACTTTTAAAAAATTTATAGCTTAGGTCATCTTGAGGGCTTATATATTCATAGAGAAAACTTAAATTCATCCAAATACCTTCAAAGATGTTTTATAATATTAAGAAAAACAACCAACCTTCTAAATCAGGTCACTTGCCTTTGAGCAAGCAGCATCATTTACCAATGTGCAAAAATTAACATTCATCAGTTTCTTCTCTAACACTGGTGTCAGGGGGCAAGAATAACACCAGCCTAATAGGCTGTTTGTGTAACCATGAGAAAGCTATATAACTGAGTGTCAAGAGAGAACAAGTCTCTCTACAGTGCCTTTACAACAGATCTATATTTTGCCTTCTGTTCTCAGCTGCCTCATCTGTGCCTCTTTTCTCTTAGGCATTTTCTTCCTTGTCTAGGATTGATTTAATAAAAAGCAGCCCCTGATTGCTGTTTTTAAGATCTCAACTTTGGTTAGCTGCCACTGGGAAATCTCTTTTGGTGGCCCCAGAAGAACAATGCACTGAAGTCTACACTTCAAAGTAGCCTCTCATATCCTACCCTCATCATCCTCTGAGTTGGCTAATGAGACCTTCTAGCACTTTGAAAGCATCATGTGCTAGTGAAATATCTTGGAAAAGAATCTCAGGCATGGGGGATATAACTTGCAATGAATCAATCATGCTGGAGCAAAGTACTTTCTAAAAGGATCACAGGCTTTAGAGCTGGAAGAAACCTAAAAGTTCATCTATCTAACCCCCTCATTTTGCCATATTGGGAAATCAAGGCTCAGAGAAGGAAAGTGACTTGTCCAAAGTCACATGGATGTTAAATAGCAAAGCTAGGATCTGAACCCAGGTCCTTTGATTCAGTATTATTTGTCCTTATGCCATTTTAAGGTTTTACTTTATCATGTCTATGTATGGAGAGTTACTGTTTCCTAAAAGTGGGCCACTTGTCAGTTTTATCTGTCTTGTTTCACAGTTTGCTTCCTGACCATTCTGGGGTGTGTAGTGTGTAGTGTGGTGTGTGGTAGTGGTGGTGGTGTGTGTGTATGTGTGTGTGTGTGTGTGTGTAGGTGTGTTGGGGTAGGGGTGGAAACAGGAAACTCATGTCTAGCTCTTGTGGTCTATTCTATCATTAACTTTTCTCATATATATGTGTGTATATGTTTATATATGTGTGTGTACATATGCATGCATATGTATGCACACATACACACATATATAATGTCTTCCAAAAAAAATGTCAGCACTTTTAAGGGAAGACCACTAAAGATCTTGTGGTATGCTTTGAGTGTAGGAGGCATTCTGAAAGTATTTAGTTATTGGTAGCTTGAATCTTTTCATGTTAATCAGGGGTAGTGGCTTATTAGAATGATTCAAACTGTTTCTTAGGCTTTCTTCTTCCTATGTTTTTCAACATTTGTTGCTGAGACTTCACAGGAACAGAAGATCTGGTCTTAGAGAGTATCTTGTCCAACTCCACTTTAGCCATCACAGTATCATAGATTTGAAATTGAAATGAACATAGTCCCACCTCTTCCTTTGTGCAAATGAGGAAATTGGGATCCATAGTGATTAAGTAAGTTCCCCAAGGTCACCCAGGTAATAAATAAGAGAATTGGCACCCAAACCTATATCCTTTGATTCTAAAGAGAGAACTCTGTCTACTATGAAACCCTACTTATCCATATCTGGATGGAGGGAAGAGATGGGATGAATGCAACAGTGTAAAAAGAGGAAATCATATCCCTCAGGGGTTAATAGGAACACAATTCATACTGCCTCCTATAAAATATGAATAAAAGTATTTGTACTACCTGCCTCACAACATGTAAATGTGTTATTCTTTTTTTTTAATTTATTTATTTAATTTTAGTTTACAACATTCAGTTCCACAATCCCTTGAGTTCCAAATTTTCTCTTCTCCCCCCAACCCCCGCCACAGTGGCATGCAATCTGATAAAGGTTCTACAAATACCTTCACACTAAACATTAGTTCAGTTGTAAAGAATTATAACCAATGGGATGAACAACAAGAAAGAAGGAACAAGACAAAAAAGAAAGAGAACCAGTAGTTTGCTTCAATGTGCATTCAGACTCTATAGTTCTTTCTCTGGATATGGACATCTCTTTTCATCATGAGTCTTTTGGAGTTGTATTATAACCTTGCATTGATGACAGGAGCCCAGTCTATCAAAATTAGTCATCACAGATATGATGTGTCTATAATTGTGAACAAAGTTCTCCTGGTTCTGCTCTCCTCACTCAACATCAGTTTATATAAGTCTCTCCAGGTTATTATGAAGCCCGTCTGCTCCTCATTTCTTATGGCACAATAGTATTCCATTACTTTCATATACCATAACTTGTTTAGCCATTCCCTGATTGATGGACATCCCCTTGATTTGCCACCACAAAATATGTGCATATATATACACACACATATATACACACACAGTATGCATATATACATGCATATATACGCACACATAGATTTACCATCTCAATGCTTTGCCACTGCTATAAATATTTTTGTACTTATGGATCCTTTTCCCACTTGTTTGATCTCTTTGGGATACAGCCCTAGAAGTGGTATTGCTGGGTTTCAAAGGCTATGTATATTTTTATAGACCTTTGGGCATAGTTCCAAATTGTTCTCCAGAATGGTTGGATTAGTTCACAGCTCCACCAACAATGCATTAGTGTTCCAATTTTCCCACATCTTCTCTAACATTTATCATTTTTCTGTTCTGGCATCTTAGGAAATCTGGTGAAATGTGATACCTCAGAGTTGTTTTGATTTGCATTTCTCTAATCAATAGTGATTTAGAGCATTTTTTCATATGCTTATAGATATCTTTAATTTCTTCCTCTGAAAACTGCCTGTTCATATCCTTTGATCATTTATCAATTGGGGAATGACTTGTATTCTTATAAATTTGACTCACTTCTCTGTATATTTTAGAAATGGGAGCTTTATCAGAGACACTGGTTGTAAAAATTCTTTTCCAATT
>CM053590.1:49367544-49404072 GCA_028646515.1 Pseudochirops corinnae | reverse complement strand
CTAATCTTGGTTACTTTGGTTTTATTTGTATAAAAACTTTTCAGTTTAATGTAATCAAAGTTATCCATTTTGTATTTTGTAATGCTCTCTATCTCTTGTTTGGTTGTAAATTCTTCCCTTCTCCATAAATCTGACAGGTAAACTATTCCTTGCTCTCCCACATTGCTTATAGTATCAGCCTTCATATCTAGATTGTGCACCCATTTAGACTTTATTTTGGTATATGGTGTAAAATATTGTTCTTTGCCCAGTTTCTGCCATACTATGTTCCAGTTTTCCCAGCAGGTTTTGTCAAATAGTGAGTTCTTATCCCAGAAGCTGAAGTCTTTGCATTTATCAGACAGTAGATTATTATAGTCATTGACTAAATCTCATGTACCTAATCTATTCCACTGATCCACTACTCTATTCCTCAGTCAGTAGCAAGTAGTTTTGATAACTGCTGCTTTATAATATAAAGTAAAATCTGGTATGGCCAGTCTGCCTTCCATAGCATTTCTTTTCATTAATTCCCTTGATATTCTGGACCTTTTGTTCTTCCAGATGAATTTAGTTATTATTTTTCTAGCTGTATAAAATAATTTTTGGTAGATTGGTGTGGCACTAAATAGGTAAATTAATTCAGGTGAAATTGTCTAAACGTGTTCTTCTTTAGCTTACTGCTCACATAAGAGCCTCACAAAGGCTCTTCCAGATGCATTTTATGCCTCCCACTAACAAAAGGGGCAAGACTGGTAACTGTAGGAAGGAATGTGTCTATAATTGTGAACAAAGTTCTCCTGGTTCTGCTCTCCTCACTCAACATCAGTTTATATAAGTCTCTCCAGGTTATTACGAAGCCCGTCTGCTCCTCATTTCTTATGGCACAATAGTATTCCATTACATTCATATACCATAACTTGTTTAGCCATTCCCTGATTGATGGACATCCCCTTGATTTGCCACCACAAAATATGTGCATATATATATATATATACACACACACATATATATACACACAGTATGCATATATACATACATATATACGCACACATAGATTTACCATCTCAATGCTTTGCCACTGCTATAAGTATTTTTGTACTTATGGATCTAAATTTCAATGTTTGTTTTATTGTCTTCCTTAGGGATTCTTAGCATATCCTAAGGGGTAGAGTTGGGGAATATATTAAACAACCCTACAATTAACTCTGGTAACAACAGTGAACAGCAAACTCTACCCAGATTGTCACTTTCTCCTGAAGAACCTGAATGAGGATAGTTGACATTAGTTAAAACAAGCTATGAGGCTAGTGTTACACATAGGCGCCATCTATTAATGTGCCGATGGTCATTAATTAGTCTTGACTGAGAACCAAAGTATAGAAATCAATATCCCTACTCCTCCTTTCTGAGGGGAAGACTCGCTTATCGATGGTTATCACTGTCGATAATGACAGGACTTCTTTGGGATATAGTACTCTATAGCCATCCTTTATTTCTAAGACCTTGGTGAATCCAAGGAAAGAAATCATATAGCTGAGGCAAGAAATGAAAACTGTACACACACACACACACACACACACACAACTAGAGAATTGCCCCTTTGTGTATTACTGTTCACCTGAGACTTGATATTCATGGTAGATCATGACAACTTATGAAATAAATACCTAAGAGTCTAAAGTGGAATTTTTAATCTTTAAAAATAGGTTGTTGTTTGGTTGTGTCCAAGTCTTCTCGGTAAAGATACTGCAGTGGTTTACAGCATCTTTCTTTCTCCAGCTCATTTTATGGATGAGGAAACTGAGGCAAACAGGATTAAGTCACTTGCCCAGGGTCACACAGCTAGGAAGTGTCTGAGGTCAGATTTGAACTCAGGAAGATGAGTCCATTACTCTATCCACTGTGCCACCTAGCTACCCCTAAAAACAGTTACATTTATAAAAAGTCAATTGCACCCTTCTCTGTATTGCCACCCTATGAAACTGGCTCTTGCTCTGTCTATTCCTAGGACTCAGGGTAGGGCTTACCTTTCCCCTAGAAGGGCTTAAGGAACCGTTACAAAAGGAGAAACTCAAGTACTTGGCTCAGGCTTCCCCTCCCTGTGCCCTTTCTGCTTTGGGTTTTTCTAATCCCTAGTCCTCCATGGCAGCACGCTGCACTTTCTCTGTTTATTTTTTTTCCCTCTCCTGATGGACAGCTGCAGCCCTCCAGGTTCCTGGCTTATGTCAACAGGGAAAAAAAAAAACAACTAAACTAAATCAGTTCCCTTTTTGTTGCTGCTGCCCCTTCTTAATGCTGATTGCTAACTCTTTCCTGGCTTCATTTATCCTGTAGAGTATTCTTCCTTCTCTTCTCACTAATCAGCCCTATGGCAGGTCCCCCACTTCTTCCTTATAGAGGAAGCTTCCTTTTTACCACTTAAGAATTTATACAGTTGCTTTGTTTAGTAGTACATACAATCAGGTGCATTGCTATTTTAGACTCTGGGCTAATTTAGAATCTCGGATGACAGAGATCATCTAGTCTAGAGATCAAACAACTTTGAAAGGGAAAGGAGTAATTTGTGAAGTTTTC
The DNA here is from genome assembly GCA_028646515.1 of Pseudochirops corinnae. Classification (NCBI taxonomy): domain Eukaryota; kingdom Metazoa; phylum Chordata; class Mammalia; order Diprotodontia; family Pseudocheiridae; genus Pseudochirops; species Pseudochirops corinnae. The sequence continues at coordinate 49,401,516 of CM053590.1, read as the reverse complement.
TCACAGTTGCTGTATTCTGAGTAGACCTCTCAACACTCTACTCTGATGTTGCCTCATGGTATGGCAATGATCCCAGGTTCCTAAAAGTTATACTGGGGAAGAACCAACTTGTCTAGTATGATCCTAGAAACAGACTATTTATTTTCCAAAGACTAGCCTAGCTAAGAAGGGAGAAGCAAATCACCAATTGGCTGACTACTTGTTGATGAATTCCTTGGCCATGACAACCCATGAAACAAATAAAAATAGAAAATGGCTCTCACTTCTGTATAGCTCATTTCTGTTTTTGCAGTTACTGTGACAAAATTGTGGAAAGTGGGGCAAAGGGTGCTAAGAAACACAGTTTTTTGACCACTAATAATATTAACAAAGCTGTTGATACTCCCAATGTGAGATCCTTGCCCAATAACCAAGAAGTGGAAATAATCTTCAAGGAAGTGAATCATATCGATCTTGACATTCTCACAATAAATGAAACCAGAAGACAAAAGGAAGTTGCAGCTTAAATCAAAGGATGACTCAGGTTCTCCTCAAAAGGCAAGCAAAGGAGTTGATAGAATTAATTTTTTCATTCAAACAAAGATAACAAACCTCATTATTTCCTCAGCCATTAGGTCATATCATATTGCAGTGCATATGAGAATTATTTGCAAAAATGCCACCATGAAAAGAACTGCAGCTTGAAGAAGGATCAAAATCTTTAAGCATGATGAAGAGATAACAAAGGTCTATGAAGAATTTGATAATACATTCTAAATTAAATTAGCAGATATTAGCATGAGAGACATCATAATGGGTAGAGAATTGGCTTTGAAGTCATAAGAACCTGGATTCAGGTATTGCCTCTGAAACATATAAGCTGTGCGACCACTGGCAAGTCATTTAGCCTCTCAGTCCTCCTTTTGAGTTGCAGAACACTTTCTGATCTGCATTGGTTTAAAGGAGTTTCTGGGACCAATGGAAGTTCTGTACACCAATGAAATTATAGATCTTCACCGAAACAAACAAAAACCACTTTGATACCTGATGACCTTGATGCAAAAAATGGCCATGAGGACAGTGAGGAAAAACATGCTGTAATATATGATTCTGAACAGAATCAATGTATGAAGAATTAGAAGAGAAGGTATTAATTGGGGGCAAGGGGAGGGAGGAAAATTTGCAGCAGGTATCTTTGATAAAGGTCTATTATTCAGGATATACAGAGAATTGATACAGATATATAAGAACAAGAGTAATTTCCCGTTAAATAAATGATTAAAATGTAGGCAGTTAAAAAAAGAAATTAATCTAGTAGTAATCATATGAAAAAATGTTGCAATCATTAATAAGAGACATGCAAATTAAAACAACTGTTAGATTTCACAGCACACCCATTAGATTGGCAAAGATGACAAAACCCAAAACTGGTATTGTTGGTGGGGCTAGTACACTCATGCTCTGTTGGTGGAGTTGGGAATTGGACCAACTGTTCTAGAAAACAATTAGAATTATACTTTTAAAAGTCATAACCCATATAGACCATTCGAAATAGTTATACCATTATGGTGCTACAATGAGGAGGATTGATAGGAGATAAAGGAAGAGAAGAGCAATAATAAAAAATTTAAACAGAAAATGTGGTTCAGGAGGAAGAAAGAGGTCAAAGATTTGCACACTACCCAGAAGCATCATGCCTACTACACTCATGAATACTTTATTCACGAAAAGAAGTCAGAGGCACCAAACTACATCAGAAAAATGAAAATGATTTCATTTTAATGGAGAGGAAACAGTTTCTAATGTAAGTCATTCCTGAATCAGCATATGGTTGGACCACTGACTTTGAACAAAGATCTAAATAAATACAGAGTTAGAAGAAAGAATAAAAATGAGAAAAAGATATGGCATGCAATTAAATCAACTCTATTTTTTTCAGTTGTTTTTCAATTATGTCCGACTGTTTGTGACCTCATTTGGGGTTTTCTTGGCAAAGATATTGGCATGGTTTGTCATTTCCTTCTCCAGTAATTTTACAGATGACGAAACTGAGACAAACAGGGTTATGTGACTTGCCCAGGGTTACACAGCTAGTAAGTGTCTGAGGCCAGATTTGAACTCAGGAAGATGTGTCTTGCTGACTTCAGCCCTGGCACTCTATCCATTATACCACCTAGCTGCCCTAAATCAACTCCAGTCCCATCTATTAAATAAGTTATTGATGCTGGAAAATGGGAAATAGATAAAGGAAAGGAATCAACACTAATTATCATAATATCTCATGGGGGTTTAACTGAGGAAAATCAATTGCCAAAACAAGGAGACCAAAATAAATCCCAAAACTAAATTGACCAGTGAACGTTCATCTTGGTTGCTAAGCAGAATGATATGGCAGTCAAGGGCAACACCCTTAGAGTATAAACCTGATTGCAAGAGCCTATTTAGAATAATATTCAAAGATTGTAAGCAGAGTTTTTTAAATTGTTGTTATAAATTATCAAAAAATGATCAAAGAAGAAATGGCAAGTTTGTCTAGATACTCAACTAAGTAAAGCCATCCAAAGGTTATTAAAAAAATGAATGAAAAATGGAGAAAAAATTATAACAATTGTTTTTGCTATTAAAGATAGTGGAAACATGATATTTGCATTCTAACATTGAAATCCCAGATATACTTCTCTTGAGGAAGTGGAAATTGTCCAGAAGAAAACAAAGATGAGAAAAGTATCTAGACCAAGGCTACACACAAGATGTTCAGGTTGGTGGTGATTCAATTGTTAGGGTGGGGAGGCACTGATTATCAAGATATCTCTTAGGGAAAAAAAGATACCCAAAGTCTCAGGAAAAACTGCAGAATTTATTACCAGAAAGAAAAGAAAAAGAAGAAAAGAGAAAAAAATGATGTTTGAGAGAACATCCATAACTATTGACAAATAATGCCTTCTTTCCCATCTATAGGAAGTTTAAAAATACTTTACATCTGCATGGAAGAAATCCTTGATGAGGGTCTTAGATGGGATCATGCTGGTTTGTGTGAATGTAATTCAGGTCAAGACATCATGCTTGCGATGTGATTGGTCCTCTTTAAGAATGAAGGCTGAACCACAACAACAATAAGCTCTTTACCAATACATGATGGATTGAAAAAAATATTTAGAAAAATTGTAGTAAAGATTCAACTAGGCCTATTATTTGTTAAGGTAATAAAATATTTGGTTTCATATAATAGGAGTTCTTAATTTTGTGTGTGTGTCATGGCTCCTTTTTTATAGTCTGGTGAAGCCTATGGACTTTCTCAGATTAATTTTTTTAAATGCATAATTTTTTAAAGTTACAAAGGAAAGTATGTATAATGAAAAACATTTAGCAGTTAAAAAAAAAAAAAGCAAGTTTATAGATCCCAGGTTAAGGATCCCTTGGTGGGTTTTGAGTAGGCTGTAACACACATTACTAACCAAGAGAGGTAGTATAAAGATAAGAAAAGGAGATGGACTGGATCTGTGGTGTGATTGAATGAGGGATAACTACTGGCCAGTTCCCCTGGCTCCACTGCCATCAGGGCAGTGTCAAGAAAATTCACAGCACAGCCCTAGCCTGTTGCATATTCTCCCTATGAAGGACATATGGGAGGACACGGGGAAGGGTTGCACAGGATGAGAGGGCATGGAACGGGTGGCAACCTTCATCACTGGAGGGAGTACTTGCATCACTGAAATTACAAATCCATCCAAGTATCAAAATAAAATGAAGACAATCATACTTGTATTGCCAGCCTCATAGCATGGTAGTGAGGAAATTCATTGGTAAGCTTTAAAGTGCTATAGAAATGGGAGTCATTGATGTTACTATTAAAGACAGACTGACTATTTTTTTGCCTAATTATTCAACCCTTTGTTTTAATTTGCCTGCATAGGCAAATGCCTCTATTACTCCTAAAATGGCCTAAACTTGATGCTTAAGTAACCTGCTCCCAGAGGAGGTTTTTAAAAAAAAATGTAACTCAAAGCAAAATGGGAAGATGTGTATGAGTATGAACCAACAATTTTACCTGCTAACCCAGTGAGCCTGTTGTGGTCTATTTCCACCCCTCACTTAAACAATGTTTTCTATCACATTGATGCAGGTACCGTAACTTACATTTGGGGTCACTATAGAATAAGTTTGTCAGTGGAAGAATCTCTTTCTCATTAGCAGGTTATTATCAGCCTTTCCACTCCTCACGTAGGATTCCTATTATTGTGATTCATCCTAGTTGCTAATTACCTGACATTTTTGACATGCCAAATTTATCTAGAGAAGTTAACATTTCGGCTGGAACTCTTCGTAGATTTTACATTATTTAAAGTGATTTCACAATATGCACATGGTTGTCACACACAACGGTACAAATTTACTTTAAGTCACAGAGTGTCAGGTCTGGAACGGATCTGAGAACAAAGAATGTCAGAGCTGGAAGGACCCGGGAACATGGAGTGTCAGAGTTGGGGGGGAGACCTTAGAACAGAGAATGTCAAAGCTGGAAATGAACTTCAAACAGATAATGCCAGAGTTTGGAGAGACTTTAGAACCTAGAATGTAAAGCTTGACAAGACCTTGAAAGGTAAATTGTAAGAGCTGGAAAAGATATTAAAACATAGATCATCATAGCTAGAAGGTATATTAAAACACAGAATCTGAGAACTGGAAAGAACCTTAGAACCTAGAAAGTGAAAGCTGGAAAAAATATCCCTTAGAATTCCAACCTTTCTGCTACGAGAGGTGGGATTGTGAGGTAGAAAGAGTACTAGACTTGGGAGTCTGGAAACTACAGTTAAAATACTGCCACATGGGGCAGCTAGGTGGCACAGTGGATAGAGCACTAGCTGTGGGGTCAGAAGGACCAGAATTCAAATTTGCTTTTAGACACTTACTAATTGTGTGACCCTGGGCAAGTCACTTAACCCTGATTGCCTCTAAAAAAGAAAGAAAACAAGAAAAGAAAAAAGAAATCTTGCCTTATATTATTAGGTCAGACTATAGCTTGGTTCCTTAATCTCTTGGAGACTGTTTCCTCATCTGTAAAAAGCAACAACAGAGATAACAATACCCATGCCAGCAACCACACAGAGCAGCTGTGAAGAAAGCACTTTGCAAAATGTGAAAGACTGTACAAATGTAAGTGAATAACATGGGAGAAACTTGAGACCTATAGGAGTCAATGCAGTTAATCGGTAGCTAAACTGGACAGCATATTTGCTGCCTTTCAGGCCTCTACTCTATACTATCTTTCTGTTTCTTGAATCTTTCTGTTTCTAATAGGCTAAACTCACCAATGCAAGTTCTCCAGGGACCATGTTAATAAAAGATTCATAATTCACAAATAACTACAGAGAACCAATTACTTTCTTCTCATCTTTGGTATATGGGGATTGTCAGTAAAGTACCTTTGGCTATTGCCTAGACTCCAGAGACTCTCTTATACTGTTCAGTTGCAATTATAGATTTATAGCTCTCTAGAATGAGAAGGGACCTTGGAGATCATCTAGCCTAATTCTTTTAATTTTACTGGGGAAGAAACTGAGGCCCACTGAAGGCAAGTGACTGGAGTTCTCATGTTCATAGAGCAAATTGCTGGGATCAGAATTCAGGTCTTTTGACTTCTAGACCCATGTCGTTGCTTTGAAATGATGGTGTCTGTCTTCACAAGCAGAGAAAATCCTAGAGAATTGAGGCTATTATCTGGAAAGCTGAGAGAGGAAAACTTGCTTTTCTGTGTCAACACATGTTAATTAATTTAAATTCTCATTCTGTGTACAATGGAGAACACTTTATACAAAGTATTCCTATCTCTCGGGCTTGTTGAGTACCTTGCAAACTGCAGAGTTTAGCAAATTCAGTTCTTTGTGCCTTCTTTGCCCTCACATTAAGCTCTTAATAATAATAAGACTTTTTTCTGAGAGCATTTTCTCTTTCACCTTATTCTAATGAGATCAAGGGATCAGAGATTTAAAGCCAGAAGGGATCCTAAAAAACATTTAACCTAATCCTTTCATTTTATAAATTAGGCCATTGTGGCCCATGGAAGCATCCATTTACTCAAAGCCTCAGACCTCCGAATCCAGTGCATGCGTTTTCATGATGCTGACAATTCTTTCCTTCATTTTTTGGATAGCTTTTTAAAAAGTACCAAACATGAGAACGACTTGCCTAATTTAATACAGAGTCTAGTTGGGAAACTCAGGAACCCAGTCTCTCAATACTCAAGCTCCTACCCTCTCTGCCACACTATATTATTGTCTTGTCTACTTTGATTTAAAAAATTTAACCCTTCTAGAAAACTTCATCATAGTGCTTAATTACTGTCTTTTCTGAGATCCCACTTTAAGATAGATCATTAGAGTTCTCTTTCGAAAGTGTCAAGTAAAGTTCTGCTAATTAAAAATTGTCAGAGCTAGAAGGGATATTAGAGTGTAGCATGTCAAGAGCAGAAGAGGCTTTAGAACATAAAATGTCAGGGCTAGAAGGGATCCAAGAACCATGGAATGTCAGAGCTGGAAAGGACCATAGAATATAGAACATAGAACTGTGAGGGACCTTAGAACATGAAGTCTGGAAGGGGCTTTGTAACATAGCATGTTAGATCTGGATGAGACTTTAGACCATAGAATATTAGAGCTGGAAGACACCCTGGAACCCAGAATGTCAGCATTAGGAAAGACCTTAGAACATAGAATGTCATAGCTGGAAGGAACCTTAGATTGTAGAACATCAGAGCTGAATAAGAGACAAGAACATGGACTATCAGGTCTGAAAGGAGCCATGGAACCCAGAATGCTAGGATTGGAGAGGAGCTTAGAACACAGAATGTCTAAAACTATGAGGGACATTAGAACATAGAATGCCAGGGATGGAAAGGACAGCAGCATGTGAAATGTCAGAACTGGAAATGATTCAAGAACAGGGAATGGTAATATTAAAGGGACTTTTGTAACAGACTGTCAGATCTGAAAGAGGTCTTAGAACACAGCATGTCAGGAGTAGAAGAGATCTTAGAACATAAAATGTTTGAGCTGGGTGGGACTTTAGAAGATAGGATGTTAAATCTGGAAGGGCCCATTGGAAGATATGATGGTAAAGTTGAGCAGAGAATGCCAGGGGTGTGAAACACCTTAAAGCCTAGAATATTGTAGCTAGAAGGGTTCTTAGGTCCTCCTAAGACTGGGACTGGAGGGAACTTAGAGATCATTTCGGTCAACACTTTCATTTAAGGAAGAGGAAAATTAGGACTCAGAGAGATGAAGGGACTTGCCTGTGACTATACATGAAAGCCAGAAGCAGAGCTGGGCCCAGACCCCAAGTCTCTGCTGTTCAGGGCTCTTTCCATTACTTAACCATAAGATTGCACTGCCTAGAGAAAAACCAAAGAACCCAAATCGTGAGTCGGATTTTACAGAGCTTAATGTTTTAAGCGTTTAACAATCAGATCTAGTCTCTTCTTGCACTATGCAAGGGGAAATTGGGAATTGGGGCCATCTTCTCTATGATGTCAGGAGTTTGTTTTGTTTTAAGCCGCTAGTAAGGAAAGAGTAGTCCTCTCACTATCTTGACCGTATACCTTGCCTGAATTCCCCGAATCCTTGTTCGGATGGAGTTAGGGAAGAAATCCTCTCCAGTGCTTTCTGTGTCCCCTCTCAGCACCAGGAGGGATGCAAGGGGGCTGAGGCTTTGTATCTCTGTAGGGATGGCTCAGCTGCCTCCACCCTTTCTCCCTGGGATTGGTCGGCCCTGGTGCTTATTAAATTATGTTTTTAGCTCCATGTATGTGTGTTTTAAGACACGAAGAGGGTCCGGGCTTAATTAAGAGAACCACGGAATCCTCTGCTATTAATTAACGAGTGACTCCCATGGGCATTGTCCCCCGTCAGCAGGGAGCTTGCTTTACCCCGGAGGAGCCCGGCACCCGGGCTGGGATGGAGCGGCTGCAGCCCGAGCCCTGGCTTCCCGATCGTGCTGGATTTGATCAGGCTTGGCTCCCGGACAGAACGTGGGTACCTCAGGCGGGGTGGCAGCCCCTGCGCCCGCCCAGAGTCCCCCTTCCCCCACTCACCTCCCGCCCCTGCAGGCTCGCTGGCCGCCAGCCGCCCCGGCCCGGCCCCGGCTTGCTACAGGTTCGGACTCATCCCCACCCACTTTCCTCGGCCGGGCCCAATGCGGCTGCCTCCTCCGTCCGCTGGCCAAGCCTGGGAGTCTGGCTGCAGAGCCGCTTGCGCTGTGCCCTGCCCTCGCCCTAGAATAAAGTAGCGGCCGCAGACAGCGCCTCCCCTCAATGCACGCGAGGTAGCGAGCGAGCGCAGCAGCAGTAGCAGCAGCAGCCGCAGCAGCCGCAGCAGCCGCCGCAGCCCGGAGGAGCGGAGAGCAGAGCCAGCCCGCGAGCGCCCCTGCCTCTGCCTCTGCCTCTGCCTCTGCCCGAGCCCAGCCCGTCCGCCCTGGGGAGGAGGAGGCCCCTGGCCCCGGCGGCAGCAGCAGCAGCCGCAGCCTAAGCCCAGCAGCAGCGCGCCCGGCCGCCCAGCCACGGGTAAACTCCCCTTTCCGCGGCTCAGCAATGCCAGTGCCAAGCACGGGGCGCCTTCTCCTTCTTCTTCTCTGAGACTGCATTGCATTAAACCCTGGTTGCATGCTAAGCGTGGCAGCCTGCTGCATCTGATGCCTGGAGTCCTTGTTGCCTTTCAAACCAAGCAATATCTTTATATCATTCTTTCCACCCTCTCCTCCTGCCCTCTCTCCTGCTCAGCCTGGTATCCTTGTATGCTACCAGATGAACTTGTCCTCTGGACTCTGGCCACTCTCGTGTCTACCCACTGCTAAGGGACTGGATGAATTCTTGGCTTTGCCCTACTTTCCCCCCCACTTCTTTTTGAATTTTCGGATGACAGCTACAGGAGCCACTTTTATTCCCCCTGTGTCAGACAGGAAGGAAGTAAAGTTTGCAGAACAACCTGGAGAAAGAACTTTCTTCCAGGGGCAAGATTAAGCCGTGTGTGTGTGTGTGTGTGTGTGTGTGTGTGTGTGTGTGTGTGTGTGTGTGTGTGTACACACCCCACAAGGCACCTTTTGGGCTGGAGAAAAGCTTAGTTCTCTCGTAGAGTGGTTTTTTCTCTGCCCCTCCCTTTTCGAACGAGGGAATTTGGATAAAGTGATGAGATGAACAAGTAGTAGGAGAGAGGATAGAGAGAAGAGAAAGAGTGGAGGAAAAGAGGGGAGCAAGGAGGGAGAAAAAGGAAGGGAGAGGGGGAAGCTAGAAGAGACGGAAAGGGAGAGCAAAAAGTGGAGAGGGTGGGAGGGAGGGAGAGGGAGAGAGAGAGAGGGAGAGAGAGAGGGGGAGAGAGAGAGAGAGAGAGAGAGAGAGAGAGAGAGAGAGAGAGAGAGACTGTCACAGGGAGCTGAGCTTGGAGCAGGCTCTAAGGCGTACACTCCAAGAAGCAGAAAGGCATGATTTGGGGGTGGGGTGGAGGGAGGGGGGCTGGAGGGAGCGCTAAATATTTGGTTGGGTGTTACCGTGTGACAGCAGTGATGGGGGAAAGCTTTTTCTTTGCTCGGATTTGATTTCCTGGTGCTGTCTTCTCTCTGGAATGCAAAACCTCACACGATGGAAACAGGTTTGTCATCCTAGCCGTGTGTGTCGGATGGTAGAAATGATAATAACAGTATCGTTCACCTCATTATTTTGTCCCTTTGCTGTTCTTTAGAGATTTTTTTTAAGAGAGATGAATCTTGAGATGCAGCTGGGTCCTTGCATCCATAGCGGTGCCTATAATTTCCACTTGATTACAGCTAAAATACTCTTTAAGATTAAGTTTCTTGAAATGATTTAAAAATAAACACAGATGGGAAAGGGGGGAGCTTTAATGAGGCCCTTGGACTTTTTTTAAAAATTTAAATAAAGTGAACATTTTCTTAAAACAAATGTGTCCTCTGTCTTAGCAGTTGGAGGGGACATCATTTCTCTCCCCCTCCACTCCCCGCATCTTTGAAATGGAGTGACGTGTTTTTTTTGGTGGCTTTTTTTTTTTTGGACTGATTTCCTTAAAATGCTACTGACTTTGAATCTATGTAGACAGGACCCCCTTCCCCTGCTTATGAGTGTTTTGGTAAGATCTCTTCATTTAGGCTTGCCTTTTTTTTGCTTTCAAGGTCCTGAAGAGGCTGCCAAAATGCCTGAGGAAAGTTCTCCTAGGCGGACACCCCAGAACGTCCCTTATGAGGGCCTTCCCCATCTGGTCAATGCAGATGGGCAGTATCTCTTCTGCAGATATTGGAAGCCCAAAGGGATGCCAAGGTGAGTGTTTCTAAGTGATATGTTTTGGATGATGTAGAAATAAAAGCCACTGGTCTTCTCCATTTTAACTTCTAGTTCCATTTAATTTAAGGAGACACCCAGAGGCTAAGGAGTTGTACACCATCATTTTGGGGTGGTTTAAAGTTATCTGAATTCAGTGATACTTCCACATGGATTAAATAGAAAAAATTAATATTTTATGAGGTTTTTAAAAACTTATTAAATAAAAGTCTATTTTCACTGTAACAACAAGAATACAAATTCTACCATCTGGCAATTTAAAAAAATATTCCACGTGTTCATGAGTTGTTATTATTTTTTGTACTTGAGTGGGATTCCTGCCACACAATGACATTAATTTAAAATCAAATCCCTTGATTGGATGTAATCACCTAATCAGATAAGGGGATAGGAAGGCTTCCCTCTTCCTTAATCCTTTGCCTATATTGCTTTCTTTGATTACATGGTTCAGGAAGCATAAATACGTTATTTTTGAAGGAAACTGCCTAGCATGTTTTATTTCCTTCTTGTTCAAACTAGCTCAACTACTTTTTGCCTTTTCCATCAAAGATTCATCTTGCCATAAGAAATGGGCATTCCTCTCTAAATGAAAAGGCAGCTGGTGTGCTATTTGTCTCCTCTAAAGGCAAACAGGAAAAACTCTGTTTATGTTGTGCAGGGAAGAAATAATTTATGAAGCCTGATTGGTCAAAGGACAAGGAGAAAGTGAAAATTTCCTTTCTGGTGGACCCGTTACCTGATCTAGTGTCAAACTGCCTCTATATGCCCCCTTCCCCAATTCTGTTTTGTGTTAACTTCTCATCTTCCCTTTAGATTTACAGATAGCATTGCTATAAATTTCCTCTGGTTGCTCCCTTCCTTTAGGTGTATGTAAACCAAGGTTCAGTGAATAGCATTTATCACTCTTCTAGAGGTGTGAACTTTTAAGGCAGTTATTCAGGCTGAGACCACCTGTTCAAGAACGACTATTTCCATCTCTATAAACATCTTCCAAAAATCGAGGAACAGTTTGGCATCCTTTCTACCCCAGTCCTGGCACCAGCCTAAAGATTTCCTGTACAGGAAGATTGTGTGTGTGTGTGTGTGTGTGTGTGTGTGTGTTGTGTGTGTGTGTGTGTGTGTGAAACAAAGTTGTCAGGGATTATGATGCTAATTAATCATTAACTGTCCACTAGATTGTAGTTCCACTGGATGGGAGATTAGAGAATTAAATGTCCTGGTTTTAGTGTCTGTACAAATTAGTAATACACTGGTGAGTTCTTTGATCCACATATAAAAGGATGGTAAAGAAATGAAAGGAAAAGTTTTTCATCTCTCGGTAGCCAACTCTTAGAGCTCTGTTGGCTAGCAAGTTAATTGAGAGGGACAGTGCTCTGGTTTGAGGATGATAACATAAACAGGAGCAGTATTATTCAATCACAAATGCATTGGATTGATGGGATGGCAGTAGGACAAGGGTGGTTAGTAATGGGCACAATTGGTCGATCTCCTTGTGGTTTTACTGGGTTAACTTCCTGGAAAAAAATCGTAGAACATGGCTGAGAAATTAAGAGGATTTACAGCAGGAAAGAAAGTTTAAAAACTAGTTTATTCCTCTCATTGAAGAGATAAATTGAAGCCCAGCCTGGAAAACAACCAACCCATAGTAATACAGATGGCAAATGACAAAGCCAGGATTCAAACCCAGGTCACAGAACCAAAGATCTGAGATATGGAGAAAACGTTAGAGGTGGTGACTCTAACAACCCTATTTGACAGATGAAGAACGTGAGATGTAGAGGGGGATGTAATCTGCCCAAGTTCACTCGACTTAGTAGGTGGCAGTACCCCCAGGACTGTAATCAAGAGACTCTGGCTTGTTCTCTTCTGGCTTTCTATCCTTGCCTCTTTCTACCACTCCATGTTCTCCTGGAGAGTCTGCTGAAGCATATATAGACCCCCTTCTCAGAATAGTGTTTTAAATGCATAAAATAAAATATGCAGAATTACAAAGAAAACCAATTATATTGAAATTCAGTTATCAAATTTTTTTTTTAAGTTCAGACTCCAGATTTAGAACCTTTGAGATTTCCAGACTGCCCAAATGAACTGAATCTTTGGTTCTGTTCTTCATTTCAGTTCCCTTGCATTACTTACTTAATTAATTAGTTCAGGGAATCAGTCTGGGGGCTGTGCACTTAGCAAACATTACTTTCTTACTATGTACACAGCTTTGTGCTGAGAGGCATAGAAAGATGAGCAATAAAAATGATAACGATGATGATGGTGGTGATGGTAGGGACTGAACCTGTCATTTTAATGGCACAGAAAATTAACCATTAAGGAAACTCCCTCTCCCAGTGCTGGTCAGCACCTTCTAGTCTTAGTGGGTTGCTTAGAGCACTGGAAAGTATTTCCCTAGGGTCACACAGTCAGGCTGTGTCAAAGGGAGAACTTGAACTCAGGTCTCTATGCATTACCCCCACAAGCTTCTGTAATCATAATGACGATGATGATGGTGATGATGACGATGACAGTAACAGTAACCATAGATGACACTGATATAGTGCTTAGAGCATACAAAAAGCTATACCTATGTTATCTTATTTCATCATTAAACAAACCTTGTGAGGTAGGTGGTAACTGGCATTATTGTGCCTGTTTTTACAGGCACATATAAGGGAAACAAGCCTTAGAGATGGCTTGCTGATAGTAGCACAGCTAGTATAGTTGGATTTGAACCCAGATCTCTCCTGATTCCAAGTCCAGTGCTCCTTTCATAGTATCAGGCTATGTCTTATGATAAGGTCCTTGCCCTCAAGCAGTTTTACACTCTAATTCAGGCTCTGAGTCTTGTACAGAGATATATATAATAACTAACTAGAACATATTATGTGCCTAAGAGAGGTACAAACAAAGTGTATGTGTGGTGAGTAGGCAAAATTCACTTCTAGCTGGAGAAACCAGGGACAGCCTCATGGAAGGAGAAGCATTTGGGTCAAGCATCAATGGTTAGGCAGAATCTGAACAGGCAAACACAGCGAAGAGGAACAGAGAGGATAAAATGCTCTGTAGGTAGACAGAAAGGCAGCTAGGTAGCACAGTGGAAAGGTTGCTGCACCTGGAATGAGGAAGATCTGAATTCAAATTTGACCTCAGACACTAGCTAGGTGACCCTGGGGAAGTCACTTAACCCTGTTTGCCTAAGTTTTCTCCTCTGTCAAACCATCCCACTATCTTTGCCAAGAAAACCCCAAATGGGGTCACGAAAAATTGGACACAACTGGAAAATGACTCAATAAGAGCCACAAGAAAAGGTAGATGGAACAGCATGAACAAAAATGTAGAGCCCCAAACACTTGGCTGCTTGTTCATAGTACTTCATTCTTGAAGAGGACCAGAATGACATCACTATGTTGGGGTTAATGTACAGTGACTCTGACTGTGGCTGATCAGACCAATATGATGTCAGAAGGTTCTACCACAGGTTGGGCACAAATAGTCTGTATGAACACTTGGAGTGGAGATGGTTCTAGATTTACACATCTCACATTTCTTTTGAGCCCAAAGGCAAAATTTGGTAATACCTTGAAGGATGTCGCAAAGCCTAATTTCACTTCATAGGGTATATGAAGTATAGGGTATATGAAGAGTAGTAATATAAAACAAGACTGGAAAAGGTCTATTCGAGTCAGATTATGGCCTTGAATACCTGGATGAGGGCTTTGGACTTTTAACTGGTAGGAAATGGAGAACAGACATTTTTGGGTAGTGATGTGTGCTTGCTCTGGGTGAATTAATCTGTCAGCACTGTGTAGGGAGGATTAAGGAGAAGTGAGAGTGGGGCTGGGAGAAAACTCTTATCCAGGTAAAGACAAATGAACTCTGCAAGGAGCATGGCAAGGAAGTAAATGTGAGAGAGACTGGGAAGGTATTATCAGCAGGATTTAGTTATAGGAGTCAAGGGAGAAAGACAAATTTTAAAATGACAAGGTGTGAGCATAGATGACTGGAGAATGAATGGTGGCATTCTTAGCAGAAATAGGGGAATCAGGAGAAGAAGAAAGTTTTAAGATGAGAAGGTAAGGAGGTTGTTTGGGGATGTCCTGGTTTTGAGGGCCCAAACAGCTTCTCCAGATACGGAGACTGGCAGAGATTTAAAGCTGGCAGGGACCTATGGGATTGTGTAAGCCAACTGTCCTACAGGTGGTTGGAAATGTGGGTCTGGAGCTCAGGAGAAGAGTCAGGGTTGGCAATACAGACTTAGGAGTCCTCTCCAAAGGAAAGTTATATCTGGTTTGTATGTGTTTATATGGTTTTTTTAGTTGATGTCCTTTGAAATTGTAAGGAATCAAAGAACAAATGAATTTAGTGTTCAAAGGAACTTCAGAGGTTACATAGCCAATTCCCTCATTTTATTGAAGAGGGACCTGAGCTCCACAGAAGTAAGTGCCAAGCCCCAGGCTTCATGGATAATTCATGGCACCTGGGTCTTTTGATGGCAGATCCAACCTTCTTGCTATTGTTCTTAGATGCTGGGAAAGGAACTCCTATTATTACTACTAATAAGAGTAATAATAATGATGATGATGATGATGATGATGATGATGATGATGATGAAAACTTCCATTTATATGGTAGCTTTTAAGCTTTAAAACACTATATAAATGGGAGTTAATTCTTACTGTTAGGAGTGAGTGAATTCTAGTGTATCTTATGACAATAGTTATAGTCTGGAGAATTGCAAGGGCCAAGTGGTGAGTGTTTGGATGAGCTCTCCAAATCAGAAGTTCTTCACCTGGGCCCCAGGGACCCCCAAGCTGTTTGTGGGTAGTTTTCAGGGGGTTCATGAACTTGGATGGGAAAAAATGACATTTGTATTTCAATATAATTGGTTTCCTTTGTAATCTTATTTATTCTGTTCTATGCATTTAAAAGCATTATTCTGAGGTCCATGGGTCTCACCAGATTGCAAAAGTTGTCCATTACACAAAAAAGGTTAAGGAGATTTGATCTATATAGAAAATGCTTTTCTTGAAGAGTTAGTTGAGAAAATTCCTCATTTATGCCAAGAAGATAAAGTTTTAGAAGGGTGTGTGTGTGTGTGTGTGTGTGTGTGTGTGTGTGTGTTTTAAACTTAAGGGTGAAACTTGTTAAAACGATCAAAGAGACTTACTTCCTGTTTTATTTAAGGGGCCTCCACACTTGGGGTTTCTAGTCCAGGGCCTGTGTATAGTCTTCATTGACTAGGGATAAAGAAATACGGACAAAATTAGAGGAAAAACTGGTGTTAATGGCAGCAGGCTGTTGAACAATCCCTATTGCATATATTTCACTCTAAAGACTAGTGGGTAAGCCAAGGGGGTGGGAAGTGGGGAGAGGGATAGGCAAAGGGGACCAAAAAATTCCCCTGCTGAAAAATCTCTTTCCTCCATGTACCACCACATTGATATGCTTTTGGTTAACAAATTCCTACCTGGAGGTGCATAGACCTGCCCACCCACCATCCACCTGGAGAATTGATCCATCCTATCCCTAAGAGTCTTCATCTGCTTGGGACTTATTTATAGGGTCCCGGAGGCCATCCTAAAACCATTCTAACTCTGTCTTTGGAATAAGTGGGATAGGTAGCCAAAACTGGAACAGTAGGTTTGATTTGACATCCTACAAAATTCAATTCCTCTGGTTCAGCCTAGTCACCTTAGTCCAGGTAGATTCAGGCTCCTTGTATTTAGATAACCCAGTTTAGTCCAGAACCTTCCTGGCTGGCCTCTTCTACTCTTCCCACAACTCTGGGAGGAAGAGAAAAATGGAGGAAGAAAGAGGAAGAGGAACAGGAGGAGAAAGAGCTATTCCCAAATCATATACCATGAAAAGTAGGCCAGATCCTTCTTCTCACTCTCTCTTCCTTTTGTGTCTCTGTTATGTATACTTCCAGATTCCCCTGTTCCTAGAAATCTCCAGAATCTATTTCCCTTAAATATCTGTTTTTAAACTTCTAAAAATAATAAATGTTATAACAGAATGAAATGAAATGAGTAAGTAAGCCAACAAAAAGAGGAATAAAATTATATGTAATATCACAAATTCCATACTTTTTTCCATTTTAATAACAGGAAAAAAGTATATTTGGCTTACCAACACAGTAACGACATCTTATTTGCTTTGTGTGTTCTTTTGATTTTTTTTCATCTGTGTACTTATAAAGCTTTGCATCATTTGGTGTGAAGTAAAGACCTTTGGACTCAGAGGTAGAAGAGCTATCTTAGATATGACACTAGCTTTGCTACCTCTCTGAACCCCAATTTCCTCATCTCTAAAATGGGGATAATAATGTTCACACTAACTACCTCATGGGGGTGCTCTGAGGAAAATGCCTTGTGAACCCGAAATCAATAAATATGAGCTACAGATAGTGGGGGGTGGGGGTGGTGTGTGTGTGTATGTATGTATGTGCGCGCATGCATGTACACATGTGCACACAAATTTATCAGGATACTGCCAATCCACTGATTATCTCCACCCTTCACTGATGTAATTATAGGAGTAAGGGAGCTAGTATCAGAAACAACAATATGTAAAGATCTTGAATGAAGTTTAAAGAAGTTTGTTATTAACTTAATAGAATGGGGACAAGGGGCTACTCCTTTACAAAGTATGACATCTTTAAGCTTGATTGAATTAGGTGACTCTTGACTATTGGCTCTAAAGTATCAACCACATCCCTGATGACTGTTTAAAACATTAAGACACGGGGCACTTTTGAGGAGTGTGACCCCTGGCCTGGCCACAGAGAAGAAAGCCAGCTAGGAAAGAAGAACCCAGCTCTTGAGAGGGTGGGATCCTCTGTCTACCTTTTCTCTTGTGCCTCTAGCCAAGGGGAACAGTAGAATCAAAACTGCAGGGGCTGGACCCTTAGACAACAGAGCAGAGACAGCTATAGATTTTAGAGAGAATTAGCCTTGGACATCAGGAATGTAGCTATGGAAAGGAACAGGCTCAGGGAGCTCGGATGAGCATACCCCCCAGTAAGTAAATGGCCCAGAGGGTCCCACAAGAGGAGAAAAGACATTGGAACTCCACAGGGTTGCAAGTGTTAGGACTAGAGTACTCTATGTATCTGCCCTCTTGTCCTGCTAATGCCGCGTGTATTTATGGGAGAGGGTTTCCCAGGTTAATGGGGGAAATGTTTTGTAGCAGTTTTTCTAGTCCATCTCATTAAATGCCTTTGCTTCGAGCTCATTATGTCCTGTGACTATTAGTATGGTGAGCATTACAGTGGAGAGTCACGAGCCATAGTTTGGGAGTTGAGATCTAGGAATAGTCACCTTCTAGTGACCTAACCTGCAAGTGCCTCCGATGAGAGTGATACACTCCCACACACACACACACACACACACGTGTGTGTGTGTGTATATATATATATATACATGTATTTATGTATATGTACATATATATACATCTGTATATATACACATATTTGTAGTCATGTGTTACTCTAATTTTGTTTTCATTGCTGTATCATTCCATTTTTAAAATAGTCTATTTCATTTTTAAGTCGAATAGTAATATCCCATTTCATTGATAAGCCACAGCTGGTACAGGCATTCTGCAGTCAATGGATACATCATTTCTTCCAGTTATTAGCTATTGTTTATCACTCTTCTATGAATGTTTTAGCACAGAACTGATGGGATTTTGCCACCTTTTCATAGTTTCCTTGGGATATTAGTTCAGATAATAGGATCACTGGGTCAAAGCTCATAATTATTTTTGAAATTCCTTTTGTATCTTGCCTGGTCACTCTATAAAACTATTGCATCAATTCATCTTCTTATCAAGAGTGCAATACTTAGCTTGGTTCGGTCTGTTCTTTTCTTATAATTTTTAATTTTCTTTGACAATTTAGTGGGTTTAAGTAAGGCAGTACCTGAGAGTTGTTTTAATTTGCCTTTCTCTGATTATTCAATCTTTCAAATGACAAATTCTTAACATGTATTTTTTTCCTTTGAGAATTGTCTGATCCATGCATATACTTTGATCACTCATCTCCTGGGAAATGGATTTTGTCCTTATAAATTTGTATCGGGTTCTTATAGAGTGGAGATATCAGATTTGTATCTAAAGCATTTACCACAAAATGCTTCCCTAATTTTTTTCTTTTTCTTTTGGGTACATGACTTTTTGCTCCTTCAATCTAAAAATATTTATTAAATACCTATTGTGTACAGATTACTATGGCAGGCTTTCAAGGAATACTGAGTTTAAATAAAATGTAATCGAGAAACAGTTTGTAAGAAGGATAAGACAAACACAAAGAACTATAAAACACAGTATTACATGATAGATGTGCTTTAGAAGTTCAAAACAGAGACCTGAGAGTCTTTATAAACTGGGAGAACTGGGGAAGACTCCCTGGGGAAGGTGGCATAATGAATTAGACCTTAAAGAAGGGACAGGAATTTAATAGGAAAAAGAGAGGAGCTATAGCATGGTATAGTCCTAGAAAATAATGTTTAATGCTAGAGAGATGCTCTCTGCATCCAGAAAAAGAACTGATAAATAGAAGTATGTATAGAATAATTTTACACCCACCCACACACACACACACACACACACACACACACACACACACACTCTTTTTAAAATTTGTATCTAATGGTAGCCATGGGGGGGGGGGAAGAAAAAAAAGAAAAAAAAATAGCAAGATGTACATAGTAGATTTGCAGTTTCATGTGCAATGATCTTTTTTATTGTACTATGTTGTGGAAATGCTTGTTTTTTTCCATGGATTGAAAATAAATTGTAAAAAAAAAATGTTTGAACCAGTTGAGAGATAGGAGGTAACATGACCCAGTTGGGTATCAGAGAGTTGACTAATTTGTCGAGAATATAGTATATGCAAAGGGTACCAGTGAAAGAGAAGGACAAAAACAAGGAATAATTTCAGATTATGGAAGGCCTTGAATACTAGGCAAAGTAGTCTGAACTTTCCTCCTGAAGATATTGAAGATTTTTCAGCAGAGCAATTATATGCCCATATCCAAATACAGGAAAGATTTTATGACAGGAAGGGTTTAAGAGGCTATTATCATAGTCCAGGTGAAGGGTAGTGAACTCTTACCCTAGGGTTATTGCAGTAGGAACAGAGTAGGAGAAAGATAACTGAAAGGGTGAGAAGGATTGCAGAGAAATGGTAAATTAAATGAGAGGTGGAAGGAGAGGGAAGAGTCGGAGCCAAAAGCGAGCTTCCAGAGATGGAAGCCTGGCTAAATGATGGGGGCTGAAGTCAGAAACAAGAGTAAATTTGAGGAGAAAGATAAACAGCTCAATTTTAGCCTTGTTGAATAGAAGTCTTCCTTGAGGGCAGAGATTTTTGTGTTTTTGTCTTTGTATTGGCCATGCTCAGCACAATGCCTAGCACAAAGTAAGTATGAGAGAAATGTTTGTTGAATTGAGTTGGTTTGAGTTATTAGTGAGACTTCCAGTGGAAAGGTTCCAGGATTCCAGGTCGGTCTGGTAAAGGCAGCTAGAGAGGGGGCTCTGAAATTTAGAATACAGCAATAAGACTATAGATAATGGTTCAGAGACATCTGTATAAAGTGATAGTTAATGCTGTGGGAGTAGATGAGATCGGTAGGGGAGGGAATAGAGAGAGAAGAGGGCTGAGGACGGGCCCTTGGGTAATACACACATGTTCAAAAATCCTTTATTTTTATAGAATCCTATCCATCTGTTTTGTTTCTAGTAATTTCTTCCATTTGTGCAATGGATAAGAACTTTTCTATACAACCAAGATTAATGTTTCTCTTTCTCTAAATTTTAGTGTTTTTTTTTTTTTACAAAAAAACCCACTTAAATCATTGATCCAGTTAAATTCCATTCAACAGACATTTATTAAATATATAATACATGCAAGTGTTGTCTTAGATGTAGGAATTCAAAAGCAAAAAAAATCAAATCGTCCTTTAAGAGAGCTTATATTCTATTTGGATGGGTTGGTGGCAGAACATATATACAGATATATAAGTAAACATAAAATAATTTCAAGAGGAAAAGGACCCTAACAACTGGGAAGAGATTAGAGAAGGTTTCACATAGGAGGCACTTGAATGAGCCTTGAAGAAAACTCACTTCACACACCTGCTTTGGCACCCATTTTATCTGACATTAATTAATTCTCACATAGTGAAGATCAGTGTGCCTTAGGAGGCACCTACTCTGAGTCATTTGCTCCCCACCTAGGTGACAAGCTGCTTGGTGCCCATGTCTTCTGTGTCTGGTGTCCTCCCTTATTAAGTTACCCAATG
Organism: Pseudochirops corinnae; assembly: GCA_028646515.1. Lineage (NCBI taxonomy): Eukaryota > Metazoa > Chordata > Mammalia > Diprotodontia > Pseudocheiridae > Pseudochirops > Pseudochirops corinnae. The sequence continues at coordinate 49,380,912 of CM053590.1, read as the reverse complement.
CCTACCATTTGCTTTGGCAGATCATCTCATAGATAGAGTGTTACCAGCTGCCCTCAGATAGCTGGTGGACTTGCTTAACCAGTTTGGTGGAAATGAGCAGCTGGCTTTAAAACACACAGACCTCTCTTCAGTTCTGGCCCTGGGGTGGACAGGAGGGCATTTCATTGTCAGGGAAGAATGATCTACTTGTATGATGGCAAAGTTCAGTGTGCCAAGTCCCGGGTGCAGCCATTTTGGCCAGACACATCAAGGCAAATCTGTGCTCCTACAGTTCCTTCATGCCATTGACCTGACGTCCTGATGATGAGCTATCGGTGTCTGTAAACAATGATGATGTCAGAACAAGTACTGAACAGTCAGCTTCAGGTGCAGGATAGATTTGTGCCTGACCTAGCCAGGCAATTATCTTACTAAAACTCTTATGCTTTGGAGTAAGGCTCACTTCATAAGACCAAAGAGCCTTCATCACTCACATTATATTGAAAGCAGGAAACAAAAATCATACTTGAAGTCAGTAAGATGCTCACATGTTGTTTTTTTCTCCCTCCTACAAGAGGGCAAGACCAGAACTGGATCAGAATGATGACTGGCCCATTATCAGCCATCCTGCTCTGCTCAGTCCTTGCAATTTGCTTAATTGCTGTGTTTCTCCATTTTGCCATCAATTGAAGAGACTTAACTGCTTTGGTCTAATCTCACTGGTGCTTGGATGGAAATTTAACATTTCATCTCCGATCACTCAAGCACCATTTAGCATATTTTCAATTCATTTCACTCAGTACACCTGTCCCTCTGTTGTTTTGTGGTCTTAACTCTTCCAGACAGAGTGAGGTAAATGGAGTCAGAATGGAGAGGTAAGAGGGGGGCAGAAAGAGCCGGAGACTGGAGCCAGTGTCTGAATTAGAAACAGAGTCAAAAACTAGGGGCATCTCAGGAAGACCAAAAGGGGGATGGTGAGAGGCATGGTCTGGATTCAGACTTACCTTTCATGGCTTACCATTCCAGTAAGTAGTACAAGTATTCTTGCTCCCATTTGAAAGATAAAGAAATTGAGACCCACTGGATTGAAATGATGCAATGAAGATCAGACAGCTGTGAAGTGTCAGAGGTGGGCTTCAAGCTCAGGTCTTCTGGCTTAGTTTTGCTAGAGCAGTAAAAATGTTTTTCTCCAATCAATTGATGTTCTGGTAACAAACTAGCAGTGTTTGTAAACAAGAATGATTCAGGGATGGAAAAAACCTTAAGTAGCTGCTGCCAGCTTCCCTCCTAAGTCCTAAAGATAGGAAATTCAGCATGGAGATGAGCAGGTCAACTTTTGGAGTTCTGTTGAGTTCCAGAGCCCTAAAGTAATTAGCTAATTGATTCTTTCAGCAAACATTTGAGAGGCAGCAATGTGGTGGAGTGGGACTTGGGGTCAGGTTACTTGGGTTCACCATCTTTGAGATGTGTGACCTTGACCTTGAGCAAAATCACTTAAATTTTCTGTGTCTTGGATTCCCTACCTTCCTACTGAGAATTCTGGTACTTTGGCTCTCTCTCTCACAGTGATGTTGAAAGAACCAAATGGTATAAAATGACCTTAACTACATGTATAGACCTGTAAGGGAGAGGGGCTGGGTCTGTGATTTCTTGGGTATAGGGAACTTCTATATGAAGAAACTCCCTCTGCTAGTGCAGATTTCGTACTTTTTCTGCAACTTATAGCCTTAGAGAATTGTCTAGAACATCAACAGGTTAAGTGACTTGTCCTAGATCACACAATCATGTATAAGATATAGGACTTGAATCTAGGTCTTCCTGGTTTTGAGGCTAGCCCTCTTTCCACTGTGATATATGTATGTGTAAGCAGTTCTTTTTATAAAGTACCTACTATGTGGAGAAGCCTATTCTCAACACTGAGGGAAATGCAAAGATAAATAAGACACAGTCCTTGTCCTCAGGAAGAATTTAATTATCCAAATGGGGCATAAATTTAAATTGAGCCAAGAAGATTTACTTCTTGTTACCCTTAGATGCAGCATAGAAAGATATATTCTTTCAGGGGCCCAGCAGATAATTGATTTTGCTATGCCTATGTCTTGAAAAGATAAACACGAATTACTGATCCTTAGGCTTGTACAGAAGGAGATTTAGAATTGTATATATCCTCTGTGGTTCATTAAATGTCTTTCCTGCCTTGTTGAAGCTACTAACACTAGAGAATCAAGTAGCGTTTTACCTTTTTAAAAAATCTCTAAATCAGGATGTAAAATCATTATCGGGAGCTTACTTACACACAGTTCCAGGGCTAGATGTTGTATGACAGTTCATTCAAAATGACATGTTTTTCCCAATTGGAGTTTATAATCAAATGTAAAGATAATCTGAATGCAAAGAAATAGAGGCCTTTTTTTTTTTTAACTTTTCCCACCAAGCAAACAGTAAATTCTCTCTCCTTTTTCTTTCCTGGCACTAAAGTCTTGGCCACTCATTTAGCACTTAATTTTTCACTGTTTGTGACATTAACTTTTCACAGTTTCATTTCTACAACTAGACAGTAAGCCCCTTGAGGCCAGCCACTGGACCCAATACCTGTCTCTATGTGTACCTTACATATGCGTATGACAGGTATTCAAATAGTTTTTGAATGAATGAATTAACCAGCCACTGAAGGAATGAATAAATGCAATATACAGATGCAAAATGGGGAAGGGAAAGGATAAAAAAAGGTTTTTTTTTCCCCATGGTGCCTAGCTTCCAGAATTAAGGACATGATAATCCCTCTGTCCTTTGCCTGGCCAGACCACATCAGGAGTGTTGCTTTTCAGTTTTGGATGCTGTAGTGTAAGAAGAATATTGATGATCTGTAGGGCTCCCAGAGGAGGGCAACTATGACAGTCATGGGCCTTGAACCCATGCTGTGGGAAGGTTGGTTGAAAAAACTGAGAGTACTTAGCCTGGAGAAGAGAAGACTCAGGGAGTAGGAATGGAATTATTGCTGTCTTCAGACCTTGGAAGAGCTATCACAGGTGGAGGGATTAGAATTGAATTAGTTTCAGAGGGCAGAACCAGGAGCAATGGGTAGAAGCTGAAAAGTGACACATTTTCACTTCATGTCAGTGATGACTTAAAAAAAAGTATGGTGGTCCCCAAATGGAATGAGCCACCCCAGAAAGTCAAGGATTGCCCTCCTTGGAGGTCTTCAAGCAGAGGCTAGAATTGGGAATGTCATAGTGAGGATTTCTTTTGTGTATAGGTTGAGCTAGATGACAGTTGAGGTCCCTTCCAACTCTGACATTCTGTAACTCTGAGTGACATAAAAACTAGAAATACCTGGTTTATTACCTCAACTCTGACTCAGAGGACTTATATAACAACTCTGCTCAATTCCTGTTGGAGATCATAGAGATTCTGGGATTCTCCTCTCAGTCCCTCAGATTCCTTCCTTACTTGCCAGAAAACCTACATCCAGGGGTCTTCCGAGCCTCTGTTTAGCCCACGAAAACTCTCCTATTTCTTGCTGCTCCCCATTGGCTAATCATCATTCTCCTTTAAAAGCCTTTATTCATGTTGATAACTGACTGGAATTACACTGAGGATCTGAGGGCAAAAACATTCTCCATTCCTCTCTCCTCCCCTTTCTAAATGGTAATCTTGTTTAATACTTAAGCAACAATGTTGGAATACTCTGTGTGTGTGTGTGTGTGTGTGTGTGTGTGTGTGTGTGTGTGTGTGTGTGTGTGTGTGTGTGGTGGGGAGTTGGCAGTTGTGTGGTGGGGAGCTGGCACAGCACGACCAAACATGATTTTATTTTAAACAACGAAAACTAGATGCTAGCAAAGTAAACAAGTCATATTTTTTCGTGAACGTAATACAGAAATCATGTTTAGCATTCAGCCTTGCCACTCAGATATTGTCAGAGCATTAAGCGCCAGATTTTCCTGAGTACTAAGAGCCCTTGACTTATCCTGCTTCTTGATTGAGACGATAACTTACAAAACTGAAAGGTTATGCTGACTTAGGATAGAAGGAGAAATGGACATTTTTATTAATATGCCATTTATAGAAGCAACATGTACTTTTTCATCAGAGATCAGTGTTGATCTTTCCTTCCTTGGACCTTGAATAATTCTTTGTTTGTTCTTCTCTTATAAAATTCTGGCCTTAGAGTATTATAGTTATTTTGTTCCTAGAACCATAGAATTAAGAGTTGAAAGGGAGTTTGGAGGAGATTGAGTCCAACTTTTCATTTTACAGATGGGGAAACTGAGGCCCAACTCCAAATCTGATGCTTTTCCCACAGCTTCTCTTTATATGGTATGTCCCCTCTACTGGCAGAAACAAAGCTTATTTCTTTCTCATTTTTGTCTTTCCCCACTGACACAGTGCTCCATGCAAACCTCAATATGGTTTCCTTGGTATAGGTGCTTCTCTGCCACTGCAGATTGCCCCCATGATTCACTGCCTATCCCCTAACGGACAGCCATTTGTTGAAGAACCTCTCCAGACATAGCTACACTGGCCCTTGGGTGACAGGCCAGCAGTTCATCCCTGGCCTTGAACTTGAGACCCTTCCCACTAGGTGGGACCTGCCAGAGGTTTTACTCCTCTAGCTCAACCTTTAAGAGCTCAGCCACCATGAAGCCCTTGGGGGAGAATATTATAAGCACCTATTCTAAATGCTTGTTGAGTTGAAGTCAAAATGTCCCAATTTCTCCTCCCGGTATTCCTAAAAGCTTCTCTCCCCAACATGCAATTTTCTCTGCCACTTCTGGTGCTAATGCTTTCCTTGTAACAGGACAACAGGCTGATTTTTAAATGGGGGCATCTCATCACACTTTTTTTTCTTTTTACAAGAATCTTTAAATGACAGAGGCTCTTTGATGGGAGAAGGACCGCTGCCATCACTGCAGTAGATGTTTCCGACACTTTTGTTGGTGTGATAATTTCTTCCAGTTACCACAAGAATGTTCTGCAGATACAAATCTGGCTTTGTTTTGCAAGGGAGCCTAAGGGGAAAAAATGGCAAAATAAGCTCTTCAGTGAATAGCGCCTATTGTTGCCAATTTTCTGTTTATCAGTTGACTCTTACCTCACAAGTCTTAATCCTAGTCCCAGACTCACTTTGTTTGTGTTCAAAGAACAAACCAATGGGTCCATGTCTAAGTCAATGATTCTTAAAGTGACATGCAATTTGCAGCTGAGGTTATAAGACCTGCTTTTTGTAAGCAGCCAAACTTTTTTGTATTAATGCTAACAGTAAGAGGCTCGTAGAACTGAGAGCAGGAAGGGATACGAGGGACCGTCTAGCCCCAGGACCTCATATTACCTCCATAACATTGTCTTTTGCCTGGGTCCTAGCATGTCACTCATATAGCCTCCATCATGGTTGATGCCCTCATCACCTCTTGTCTGGCGGATTGCAATAGCTTCCTAAAATGGTCATCCCGTTTTCGGGCTTTTTTTCTCTTTAATCTGTCTTCAACACAATTACCAAATTGGTATTCCCCCAAACACCAATCTGACCATATCATTCCTTTACTAAAAAATCTACAGTGGCTCCTTATGGCCTCCAGGGTAAAATACATACTCCTCTTTGGGACACTTAGAGCCCTCCACAGTTTAACTCTCATCTCTTTGGCCAGCATTCTATCCTGTTCCTCCATTTGATGCCCTCTATGGTCCAGTTAAATTGTCCTACCAGCTACTCTTCATATACAACATTCAGTCTCCCACCTTACATCTTTGCCTAGCTGGTCCTCCATGCCTAGTATCCAGACCTTCCTCACCTCTACCCCTTAGAATCCCTGTCTTCTTTGAAGGCTCCACCCAAGAAGGGTATCTTTGTTGCTGTTGTGTCATTTCAGTCATGTCTGACTCTTCGCGTCCCCATTTGGATTTTTCTTGGTAAAGATACTAGAGTGACTTGCCATTTCCTTCTCCAGCTCATTTTACAGATGAGGAAACTGAGGCAAATAGAGTTAAGTGACTTGCCCAGGGTCACACAAGCTAGCAAATGCCTGAGGTCAGATTTGAACTCAGGTCTTCCTGACTCCAGGTCAGGTGCTCTATCCATTGCCCTACCTAGCTACCCAGTATAAGGGTATCCTACATATCCTTCATTTCCCACTACTCCCAGTTGTTAGTATTATCTCTTTCTTGAAATTACTTTCTATTATTTGGTATATATAATTTGTGTTTACTTATCTGTATGATAATAGAGTCAAAGATTTAGAGTTAGAAGACATTAGTCCAACCCTCTCATTATACACATGAGGAAGATGAGACCCAGAAGAGATAAGTGGCTTGCTTAAGACTACAGTGGTCATAAGGCACAGAGCTGGAATTTGAACCTATGCTAGCATGTTAGCCCCTCAAGAGCAAGGACTGTTTTGGTTGGTCATTTTCCCAGTGCCACTCTCAAAGCAGTTACTTAATAAATAATTGAATTCAATTCAACTGGGAAAATTTTAGTCTAGTGATACTAGGTCACATTTCTACAGCACTTTCCAGTTTACCCAGTTCTTTCTTTTCATCCTCCCCAAGAGGTAGGTGTTAACAGGTATCATTATTCCAGATGAGGAAATTTCCCCACAGTCTTGATTCCTTGAAGGAGTGGGGTGGTACTGATGGTAAAGTGCTCTACTTAGAATCTTGTAAACCAGTTCTAGGGAAGGGGTGGAGAAGAGGGGTGGCTTGAAGGGTCTCCCTGGCAAGCCTTCAAGTTCTTCTTTTTTGGGAACTCCAACTTTACATAATGAATATTTCTTAATGAGTTTTTATTGATGTCTCTTGATTTTTCTCTTTTTTATACCATCATAATTTCCTCTGGTATCCCATTCCCTTCCCCTCCCAAAGAGGCATTATATATAACAAATAATATTTTTAAAGACAAAAGTTTAAAAAGAAAAATAAGGGGAGAAAGTCAGCATAGATGATCAACCAGTACATCAAAAAAGTCTGAAAATTTGTGCAATGTACAACATTTGTGGGCCTCCTACCTCTGCCAGGGAATGGGATGGGACAGAGGTATTAGCTGTGCATTTTTATTACTCCCAGATCAAACCTCCTGCTCTTTTGTCTGAATTTTTCTGTGTTTCAATCTTAGATTGATCACCAGTCCCTGGTGCCTGTTTCAATTGGCCATCTTGGGAAGGGTTATTAAAATGTATACCTTACCTTCTCCATAGGAGTTCAAACAGATTTTATTCATATTACCCATTGATATTTTCCCATCCCTTTCATCGTATGGGAATTGAACTTTAACACAAAAACAATTTTGAAATTTCATAGATGAGATTGGGAGTGATCAGAGGGGGAAATTGTATGTTTTGGGAAACTTTCAGTCTCATTTAGAAGAATCACAACTATGAGAGATGCTTCATCTTTGCTCCCATCCCTCTTTCTGTTTCTAGAGAGCAATTGTTTGGGGGAGAAGGGACATTTGGATAGGAGCTAAGTAAGGAGTCCAGTGCTAATATTTGGATAATGCTACCCCATTGAAGGAGAGGCTCTCTCCGTGTGTTTCTTTATAGGTACATTTAGTCCACAAGAGAGTGAATGCCTTTGAATCATATTTGAAGGCAGTTATTTTTCTACTCACTGGTCATTTCAACCTTGAGCACAGAATTATAGGATATTAGAGCTGGAAGAGATCTCTTAAAATCTTCTAATCTTACGGAGAAGTAAAGTGAGACCCAGAGAAGGAAAAATACGCATCTGAGGTTACATAACTAGTTAGTGGCAGAATTGAGAATGATCTATTTCAAAGCTCTAGGCAAAGAATAATTTATTAATCCAAATGATTAAGAATCTCAATTCAGTAGAGTATTTTACAAATGCAAATTAGGTACTTCACTATATTTATCTTTTTTTGACCAATCATGTTGCATGCATGGAAAAACTGGCCTATTGAGGACCTCAGAGATCTAACTTATTTTCAGTTATTCAGCATCTTCTCTATAACATAACTCTCAGTTATAACAAGAACAGGATGACCATGTTTGAGATTATCCTTACAACACCTGTCCCTATCCCTAGCCTCTATCACCCTCTGTGATGACTTTTTCTCAGTCCTCATCCCTCTTGACCTTGGCCATTGATATTGCCCCCTCTTTTCCTTGTTATTCTCTTCCCTCTTAAGTTTTCAGAACATGATTCTCTCCTACCAGTCTGACCTTTCTCAGCTCCCTTTGTTGGACTGTCATCTCAATCATGCCTGCTAATCATGGGTTTCCCCCAGGGCTCTGTTCTGGGTCCTCCTCTCTTCATTCTCTAGACTATTTCACTTGGAGATCTCCTTAGCTCTCCAGGGTTCAGTTATCATCTCTGTGAGGATGATTCTCAGATCACCTTATCCAGCTCTAACCTCTCTGCTGACCTTCAATGTTATATCTTCAGCTGCCTGTTAGAAGTCTCCAACCAGATGTCCTCTACCCATCTTAAATGCAACATGTCCAAAACTGAACTCGCAATCTTTTCCCCAAGTTCTCCCCTCTTCCAAATTCCCATATTACTCCCCTATTACCACTTACTCTCTGGGTCTACCAGGCTTGAAACAGAGGTGTCATTGTCAACTTGTCACCATCTCTCACCCCCCCCCAACCTATTGTCAAGCTCTATTTCACCTTTGAAGCATCTCTCAAATATGCCCCACTTCTTTCCTCTGACACCACCCCCTCCTAGTGTACCTAAGTGACCCTCTTTTTCATGCCTGCACTACAGCAACAGCCTGCTGGTGCATTTCCTGCCTCAAGTCTCCCCCTATTCTGGTCCATCCTCCATTCAGTCACTAAATCAATTTTCCTAAAATTCAGATCCTATCATGTCACACCACACAGCCCTCTTTCCATACACACACTTAATAAACTCTGACAGCTCCCTATCGCTTTTCAAATAGAAAATTCTCTGGCATTCAAAGCCCTCCATAACCTGCTCCACCCCTCTCTTCCTTTCCAGTCTTCTTCCACCTTGTGTCATCTTCCATGTACTTTTTGATCCAAAGATACCAGCCTCCTTGCTGTTCCTCACACCAGACACCCCACCTCCTGTCCCTCATTCATTCTACCTCCTCTTCTCTGCCTTCTTTTAAGCCTCAGCTAAAATGTCATCTTCTATGGGAAGTGTTTCCCAGTCCTTCTTTATTCTAGTGTTTTCCCACAATTGATTGTTGCCTGTTTGTCTGTAGCTTGTTTGTATAATTGTGTATTGTTGTCCCCATTAGACTTCAAGCTTTTTGAGACCAGAGAATTTCTTTTGCTCTTATTTGTATCCCTGGCACACAACACAGTGCCTAGCACATAGTAGGTGTTTAATAAATGTTTATCAAGTGACTGATTGACATTAATCTTGGCATAAAACTCAATGAATGCAAGAGGGACTTTATAGTGACATCATTTTAAAAAATTTGTATCTATATCAGTGTGTTAAATTCCCTTTCACCAGTGTGAAGTACTATCTGTACATGTAATCAAATTCTAAGAATTTTAAAAATATTTCTTGTAGGGAAGAGGGGAAAGAGGGTAGGGTGATGGAACAGATCTGTGATTTAATCAATGTGGGGAATTCTCTGCTGTGGAAACTCCCTCCAGTGATGCAGATCGACCACTCATCTGTAACTTGTGGTCTTAGACAGTTGCACTGAGAGGCTAAGTGAAAGGAAGATGGAGGAAGAGAAAGTAATATTTCCCTTTGTGGAATGAGAGATAGAAACACAACCAGAGTAGGGCAAACCTAGGTTCTTTCCCTTTGTCACATGTCTAGAATGATGTAGGTAGGATTTTAACCCAAGTTTTTGACTCCAAGGTGGCCTTCTACATTATGTTACACTGCCTCATTTTTTTAACTTTTAAAATTTAACAAAAAGATTTAAGTTTTAAAAATTTTATAATTTCAGTGAGACCTCTGATTCACCTATTAAACTCCATCAACTTGTACTATTCCATTTTATAAAGAAAGGAATTCAGTGATTAAAAAAGGAGAATTAAATTGCTGTTGAGATAGCAGGTAGTTAACTTAATGAAAAGCATTTCTTGTTTTTTATCTTATCTGCAAGCTCTTTGACATTATTTGTAGCATTGTTATGGACTGCAAAATGAGCTTAATAATTTAATATGGCTAGAATTGGGCTGATGAAATCAGTTTGTAAAATGTTTGTAGATGTGAACAAAGGATATTACTTAGGGAGTAAATCAGAGAAAGCAGCATGGTTTAGTGGAGTCAGAAAACTCAAGTCTGACTCCTGGCACTCATTTCATCACCATGATCTTGACTTTGACCATGATCCATCATCACCACCATCACCAATTTAGGGGTGGAAAGAGCCTTACTACTGTGACCAGGATTTGCCATGAGGTTAGAGGCAGACCTCTTCTCTACCCTGAGCCTCTATCTCCTAATCCATTAATAAGAAAACTTGCATTTGTTACCTTACTAACATTGTGAAGCTAACATTTTTATAAATTGTCAAGCGCTCTATAATTGTGACTTAGTAGACTATGATTATTTGGGTCCTATTAAAGGTTCCTTGTGTTGTCATGTTTATATTTTAACATTATATTGAAATGTTATATTACAAAGTAAGTAGAAGTGATATTTCTCCTCTCGCTCTAGAGGTCTCCTTTCCCTTCCGTTACACTTTACCCTTCTCAATATTCTTCATTCCACTGTCCAACACCTCCTCTTTACTCATGGTTTTTCCATATATTTTCTTTTATACCATCTCTCCTTCTGTAAATCCAAGCATTCTCTCTCTGTATCCAGCCACCAATACTGTTACTTAGAATGCCATCTGGTCATTAAGCAACCCTGTGAGCTAGGTGCATGGTCTAAAGAAGAAAGCTTTGGACCAGAAGTCTGGAGGCCTGGGTATTAAGTCTGGTTCTGTTTGCTGGAACCACCCATGTCACTTTACCTAGGTTTCCTCACTTATGAATGAGGACAATATTAACCCTTCTCATCTTATGGGATCACTATGAAGGTAAAATAAGATAATGCTAAACATTTTAGAATCATTTTGTTGTCATACATGTGTATCTACAACAGACAGTCCAGATGGACAGCTCACTGGGCCCGGAGTTGGACAATGGGCTGGATTGCTTTCAGGAAATTACAATGCTCTTTTACTAACCCCAGACTCTGTATGAAAGCAAAGGCCTGTCCTCTCAATACTAACATTTCACCCTCATTGCCATATGGCAGCAAGATGTAAAAGGCTAGTGCCAGAGAAGAGGAATATTGCAAAGAGGGCAATGGAGAGATGGATGATGGGGGGCAGGGGCACCAAACTGCAGTCACCCAGGAGGAAGTCTGAGTAAAGAACAGAAATAAAAGACATTAGCAATGTGTTGTACCATCAAAGAAAAGATGGGCTGGTCATATGGGAATAGCAAGAGCTGAGAGCTGGATATCCTGAAAGTTCCTTTGGAACCCTTTTGATGTCAAGACAAAGCAATGAAGTGGCTGCAGGTTTGGTCTCAGAAAAGAGAAGGAAGGAAGGAAAGGAAGAAAGAAAGAAAGAAAGAAAGAAAGAAAGAAAGAAAGAAAGAAAGAAAGAAAGAAAAAGAAAGAAAGAAAGAAAAAGAAAGAAAGAAAGAAAAAGAAAGAAAGAAAGAAAAGAAGGAGGGAAGGAAAGCAGGAAGAAGAGAGGGAGGGAGGAAGGAAAAAGGAAGGAAGGAAAGAAGAAAGAAGAGAGTGAGTGAATAAATGGATGGATGGATAGAAGGATGCATGGATGAATGAATGAATAAAAAAAAAAACATTCCTTAAGTGCTTGCTGGTTTCCAAGCACTGGAGATACTAATAGTGAGACAGTCCTTGCTTTTAAGGGACCCATATCCTAGTGGTTGGAAGGTTCAGCTGCATGACAGAGAAGTCCAGCGGTCCATAGGGTTCAATGGCAGGGTAGATAGCAAGGCCCAGGAGTCATTACTGGTACATCAGCTGGTATGATGTCAATGCCCAAGGGTCAGGAGAGAGAGCACAGAGAGAGGACAGATCCATGGTAGATGATGTCTGATGGGCCAGAGAGCCTTGAACAGAAATATAACAACCATTTATTAAGCACCTACTACATGCCCAGCACTCTATTGTGTACAGGGAAAGATACTAAATTTAGCTAAGATACAATCTGCCCTCAAAAGACATGTACTCTAATACAGATACTCTAATACACATCATACTCTAAGAATATTCTATTCTATAGATATCTATATATATAATATCTATAATATTATACACCAGCATAATAGGTACAATATACAATACCACATGGTAAGGACATTGGGAGGTTTAAAAACAAAATACTCTCTAAATCTGGAGGGAAAGATCATTGGTGACTAAGGACCTGGGAAGGCTTCCTGGAGGAGGTAGCCTTTGCACTAAACTTTAAATGGGGATGGGTAGGATTTCATCTGAAGAAAAGAGAGAGTAAAGGTCTTACTGGTTTTCTGTATGTTGAGGGTGGTGATGTAGAAAGTTCTTCATTTAGGCTTTGAACTTTGAGTACTTGGAGGGGAGATAAGGGTACTGAGATAAGATTCGAAGGGTAGATTAGGGTATAAGCACTGGGATTTCGAAATCAGGAAGATTTGACTCCTGCTTCTGGGCATCTAGGAGCTGTGTGACCCTGAGGAAATCTCTTAATATCTTTGTGCTTTGTTTTCCTCATCAGTAAAATGGGAGTATAAAATTTTATGACTTCTAAGGGTTTCTCCCACTCTAAATCTGTGGTCCTATAAACAAAACTCAGGAAACAAAAGGGCTCCAGTGGAGATTCTTGAAAGAAGACTGACATTACTGGGCATTGGGGTTACCATTATAAAAGTGGGCAGATCCTAACTCTATCCATGTGGAGAATCTAGAAGTAGCCGTTGGATCAAGAAGTGTGCTCAGGACTCCTGCCAACCGTGAGGGTGGAAAAAGGTGGAGATGATGACAAGAGGAGAGTTACCTTTAGGAAAGAGCCAGGGAGGTGGAAGGAATGTTGTTGACAGGTCAGGGATTCAGGGCAGGTTGTGAGAGAAGGAGTAAGGGCGCCCAAGGGCACAAACAGAATTGATTGGGCAATGAATTAGGTGACCCAGGTTAGAGTTGGCCTTAGCGGAAGGAGAAAGGCAAATTAGGAAAGAAATTAGTTTTCTGGAGGAAATAATCTGAGCTTTTGACCTACACCCAAGACTGTAAGAGTGGCTAATCAGGACTGGGGAGCTAGTGTAGCAGGAAGTAGATTGGCACGGCTCCTACCATGTATGACAAACAAAGTTAGCAAACACATCTATGAGGTCACTTTCTTTTTTTTTTTATTAAATTGATTTGTTTATTTACTTTTAGTTTACCAAATTCAGTTCCAGAGTCCCTTGAGTTTCGAGTTTTCTTCCCTCTCTCTTCCCC
>CM053590.1:49340970-49358979 GCA_028646515.1 Pseudochirops corinnae | reverse complement strand
TCAACGTGAGAGCCCTGGCCTGAAAACAATCACTCAGTCCTCCTGCTGTCTGCAGGCCAGGGGCGGGAAGCTACAAAGCGGAGGCAGGTGCAAAACCTCTGCCTTTCGCTTTTCCACTCTGGAGACCTTTCGGCCAGACTGCTTATGTCCCCCTTTCACAATCCCCACTCGCAGCTGGTGCTAATCTGGCTCACCTCCCACCCAGCCGCCCCCGGGGCACAGCCGTGGCTTCAGGCCAGGCTGGTTTCAGTTCGCAGTGCTGATATGGTTCCTCGTAGCCGAGCTGACTTTAGTGAGAAGTATCCTTGTGTGCGTTTTGGGGTTCTATGATTGGTTTAGAGTCCTATTTTATGGGTATTTTGGGGTGGCTATGTGAGAGCTGCGATATGTTGCTGCTGCTACGCCGCCATCTTGGCTCTGCCCCCTCGTGAGATGGCTTTTTTAGCCATGGCAGGTTTCAAAGACCATCTATGAAGGTGTGGAGGTTTTATGATCTGTGTCCACTGTGGGTCCTGTGGCCACACTGATAACTACATGACTTTTTGATGTGTTTAACTAAGATGGTTAAACTTGTGGGCAGACTTAGTCTGGTGCCAGCCTGTCTCCTTCCCTACTAGTATTCTCTGTTCTGGTGGTCAAGCTGGGAATCTCCACCAAGCAAGCTTCCTCTTTGCTTCCCTGCACCCATACCTTTCCTCAGACTATTCCTTCTCCAGGGAATGCCCTCCCTTCTTACCTTTTAAATTCCTTTCCATTCATCTTTAAAACCCAAGGATCTAAACTTGCCTGGTGATGTTAGGAGTGGAAAGAAAGGGCCAGCTGTGGTAATATAATCCAATGCCCCAGATCCAGGGACAAAGAATAGGAAATGGCATTTCAATAGCTGCTTTTACAATTTACAAAGCACTTAGTATATACATTGCTGTTGAGCCACTTTTCACTTGTCTCTGACTCTTCATGACCATATTTCGGGTTTTCTTGGCAGAGATACAGGAGTGGTTTGCCATTTCCTTTTATAGTTCATTTTACAAGTGAAGAAATAGAGGTAAGCAAGGTTAAGTGACTTGCCCAGGGTCACACAGCTAGTAATTGTCTGCGGCTAGATTTGAACTCACAAAGAGGAGTCTTTCTGATTCCAAGCCCATCAGTTGATCCACTGTGCCACCTAAAATCCCTTTGTATACATTATCTTATTTGAAAGCTTTATATGAATGAATGTATCTCATTTCATTCCAAGGGAAATTGCAAAGGCCCTTTGAGAACATCTGACAAGCTGAGCTGGGCAGCTATTTGATCAATCTGCTATTCCCATGCTGACCCCCAGCATAGCCTTTTTCTATTCCCCTCCCTGGTAGGGATAAAAAGCTTATCTCTGAACCTAATAACAGAGTGATAGCCCAAGTTGAGGGAGTATTTCTTTCAACCTTTACTGGAGAAATACTTGGGCTTCCAAAGGCTTCTAACCCAAGGATTAAGATTATTTGCACTATTTAATTACAATTCTGACATGACACTAGAAACATTATTATGAAGGCAAGGTGTTGTTAAGAGTTCATAAAGAAATGTCCACTTCTGAAAAGCGAGAGAAACAAATACAACTGCAGCTGGTTTAAGGGAAAGAGCACTGGACTTTTTAGGATCTTTGGTGCTGATACCAGCCCTGTCATCAGCTAGCTCTCGAATCTGAGGTGATCACATCCTCTGTCTGGACCTCAGCTTCCTTGCCTGTAAAACAGGGGAGAAGAAGACTGGCCATATACTGAGAGCCATTGTCAGAAATAAGAAACTGGGTTTTTTTAGGGAGATGAGGAGGAGATGGTGAGTTTTGCATCATTTACTTATAAAATTTGAAGTCCTAGGCTAGCCATATGGAAATGTCAAGTGGACAGTTGTAGATGTGGAACAGGAACTCAGTTGAGTGTGGTCAGGAATGAAGAGGCAGGGATAACCATTAGTCATCTTCATAGTGGTGACCACTTGAGGCTTTGTGAGTAGATAAGTTTTCAAGGAGAGAGAAGAGAGAGCCAATGCTTAAAGCTGAGCGGGTGGGAATGGACAGGTGAGAGATGAGAAAAGAACCCAACAAAGGAGACCAAGAAAGACTGGCTGGAGAGGCAGGAAAAGGACCAGGAAAGGGGGTGTGTCACTGAAGTCAAGACAGGGTTTCAGGGAGCATTCAAAGACAATGAGCATGAAGAAAAGATCAGGTTCTGTGCCCCTGGAAATAAGCAGGTTCCTATAGAAAGTAGACTGCCATACTGGGGGGAGGAAATGCTTTTCAGCTTTCTGCTTGTTAATGTTTCACTTTGCAAGTGTCTTGATAAATTATGCACAGTATTGTTTAAAAACTTGCTTTGCCACTTTGTTTCATGCTGGTGGGTGCTGGGTCTGGCTTTGAAGGTTTCTATGAAAATGTATCTTTGCTATGGCTTGCAATTTTCCAGTTGGATAACTTTCTGGGTTGTCTGACTTTGGAATTTAATATCCTTACATTGGGAGAGAATTTGAAAGACTCATTGCTTGTTACCGTATGCTCTCAGGGATTCAATCTCTTTTCTGTGAAAGGAGGGAGTTGGGCTAGCATCAGGGGTGGGGAACCTGTGGCCTTCTAGGTCCTTAGGTGCTGCCTTTTGACTGAGTCCAAGTTTTATAGAACTTTTTTTATAGAGCTTTCATAGAATTCCTTTTATGAATGAGATTTGTTCTGTGAAGTTTGGATTCAGTCAAAGGGCCAGCCTGCCCTTGAGGACCAAGAGGATCACATGTGGCCTCTAGGCTGCAGGTCTCCCCTTCCCCCCCCCCCCCAGATGATCTCAAAAGTCCCTTAAGTGCTCTAAAAATGATTAATCAAGATGACACAGCTTTCCTACTATATCCACAGACTGCCCTGGGAATTCTTTTAGGTGTGAGGGCACAATATAGAACAAAGCCCTTTGGTATCTTAACAGCTAAATCCCTTATACAGGGCCCATATGAACCTGTCTAATACTCAGTTCTATTTGGTCTTGGCTTCTGTGTATTTTATTGTTAAGGTTGTTTAATTATTTTTCAATCATGTCTGATTCTTTGTGACCCCATTTGGGGTTTTCTTTGCAAAGACACTGCAGTGCTTTGCCATCTCCTTCTCCAGCTCATTTTATAGCTGAGGGAACTGAGGCAAACAGGGTTAAGTGACTCACCCATGGTCACACAGCTAGTAAGTGTCTGAGGCCAGTTTGAACTCACAAAAAGGAGTCTTCCTGACTCCCAGCCCAGCACTCTTATCCTGAATTATATCTATATTCATACACCCACTTCTCTGAAGAATTTTTGGAATTGATTGGGAGACATGGGAGACACTGGCACAGGACCACCTAGCAAAGCATGCCTATATCAAAGAAGGCACTGTGCTCTATAAGAAAAGCAGAATTCCAGTAGGTCAAAAGAAATGTGAGATGTGCAAATTTAGAGGCATCTCCCTCCCTCCCTCATACGGACTTTTGTGCCCAACCTGAGGTATAGCATTCAAAGCTCATTATTGGTCTGATCAGCCACAGTCAGACACACTCTGCCATGACCCTGACATAGTGAGGTCATTTTTGGTCCTCTTCAAGCATTAAGGACAAGAACCAATCAACCAACACACACACACACACACACACACACACACACACACATTATACATATAAATATATACACATATACACAAATATCCACATAGGGAAAGGGTTTGTGAGTTAATTAGTACAGAGAATGAGGAATCTTACTCTACCAATGCAAACTGGCAACTCCACTCCAGCTTCCCAACTTGGAAAGTGGCCTACAGTATTGAGAGGTCAAATGACTTACCCAGAGTCAGCCATTCTATGTCAAAAGCAGGACTTGAATTCAGGTCTTTTGGGCTCTCAAGTTGGCTCTTTCTCCACTACACTACAGTTTCAAACTTGTTGCCTATCTGGTCCACAACAATCCCAAGTGCAGCAGAACCCAATTAAAATGTAATTGGTAAATATTTATTTCTTTTAGACAAAAATACAATATTTTAAATAGATTTACAATAATATACATATATCTAATTATATATAATATTGTATTATATAATAATATATAATATAATAATATGTAAAAGCCAGACCCAACACCAACCAGCATGAATATAATATATCTATGATATGATACACATATCGTATCATATGTTTTTAAACTAAGTCAACAGAGATCTGCTCATGTTGGTGGCCCGAATTTCTGTTTGAGTTTTATACTGTATGTTAAGCACCATTAGCTCTGGAAACATTCTTATCTGTTTCTGTATCTATATTATCTCTATCTCTAACATCTCTCTTTTTGTCTGTCTGTCTCTCTTTCTCTGTGTGTCTCCCTTTCATAAAATTAGGGTAAGTTTTACAACTTAAAGGGTTATTTAATTCAGCTCTCTCAATTTTCAAATAAGGAAACTGGGACCCAGACAAGTCAATTGACATCCTCAGGGTCTTAGGGGTCATGGAGGCTAGATTCAAACCCCGGTCCTCTGATACCATATCTACTTCTCTTTTTTTTCTACTGTGCCACACTAACTAGATGCATTAGAGATTAACATCAGATTTGACAAACTTAGTCTCAACCTCAAGTGTTTTTTGTTGTAGCTTTTCTTTTTGTGCTCGGTCTAAGTTAAATGGGCATCTAAGTCACACATTGGATAGAACATTGAGCTTGGAATTAGGAAGACATCTTCCTGAGTTCAAATCTGAATTCAGACATCTATTATCTCTGTGACCCTGGGCAAGCCACTTACCCCAGTTTGCCTCAGTTTCCTTATCTGTAGGATGAGCTGGGGAAGGAAATGGCAAACTGCTCTAGTGTCTTTGTTAGGACAACCTCAAAATGGGACCCCAAAGAGTCAGATGACTGAACAACAAAAGGTCAAGCTAAATATAACAGAAAAGTGTAATTTTCAATTCCCAAAGATAAATGAGGAGTTAAACATTTTGGTTTGTATAGTTACAACAACATCCCTAGGGTATGGCATGAATAGTGAACTATATTCAGAATTGAATTTCAGATTCAGGACCCAATTTGGTAAAAGGTTGGTTTTGTTGTTGAGTCATTTCAGTTGTACAAATAGCAATTTAGATGTAGTAATAATCAACCCATTATGCATTAACATAAATACATTTTTACTAAATAACTATATTTTCCAAAACAAAAAAAATTAGCGAGGAGAGACATTGTTTTGCATATTTTTTTCAAATCTCTTTAATGTCTAGCTTAATAGAAAACAGCTGGTTTTGCATATCTGCTTTTGCATTCAGATTGTGGAAATAATTTTGTTTTGGTTGAAATATATAAAGAAAATATGGCCTTGAACAGATATATAGTTGGAAAAGGGAGAAGTATTTAAGTAGGCAAGTAACATTTTAGTAGTATTATGAAAATAGTTTTGACCTTGCAGTCTCCCTTAAAGAGTTTTTGGGAACCAAGACCCCCCCCCCCCCCAAGTCCTTGGATCATACTCAGAGAACTGCTTTTCTAGAAGAATCATGCCCTAAACACAGCAGTACCTCCCATGGTGAAACAGATCAGCCTTGGGCTTACAAAACAGTCGGTGCTGCCTCCTAATTGTCTGTACTTGGCTCAAGTTAGGGATTCCGGGTAGCTGATAAGCTAAACTGAACTCTGTAAGGAGTCTTTTCTCAAGTCTAGTAGAATAAGATGCCATATTTTTCTAGTACTATGTACTAGTATTTGTCTGCTTTGAAGGGAAAAGATAAAAAAAAATATATTATTGATGAAAGAGACCCTAGCCTAGAGATTATGCAGTTTTCGATATGAGGAGACTCAAGCCCAGAAAGGGTGAGGTCATATAGTGGATAAATAGCAGAACCAGGACTAGATCCCAGGTATTTTGATTTCTCTCTAGTGGAGTATTCTTTTTTGCACTAGAGAGAACTTTTGATACCAGGACACCTGGGCTCAGAAATGTCTTAGCGGTGACTCTGTACAAGCCACTTCCTTTTTCTTTATCTCAGTTTCCTTCCCAGTTAATTAGGGATGAGAATATTAATGCTGCTTACCCCACAGGGTTGTTATGGGGAAAATGCTTTGTGCTTCAGTTAAATTCAATCCAACGACCTTTATTTCTAAAAACGAATATAAGAAATATATTAAAATAAAAGTCGATTAAAATAGTAATGTATTAAAGCAGCATGTTAATATGAATGACTATTGCTGTTGATATCATTATCATCTGCTTCATCAGATTGTCATGATGGAAGCACTTGGTAAGCCTACGTTACAATTGTTGTTAACATTATTATTATTATCATTGCTGTTTGGAGTTGTTGGCAGGCTTTTTGCCCTTATTAACTTAGAAAAGGATATTTGTGACTTGTTTTAGTGAAGGAAAATTATGTATAAAAATTATGGATCATATTGAAAAACCTTTAATTACTGGCACCTAATACAAAAGAGATTTCTCGGAAGTGACCATTGCTACTCATTTCCAAATGCTTGGAATACATGATTTGTTCAGCCCTTTGGTAAATGCCTTTTCTAAAGGTGAAAAAAACCCCCAAAGCTTTGTACATGCTTACAAGGCTAGATCTGCCTTTCCTTCCTCAGAGATTCATGTGGTGTGCAAAGAGGGACCAAAATCTAGCTGCCAATGACTACTGCAAAAGCGGAGACCACAGGGGCTGCCAGCAGTTTTTCCTATGGGCCTGGTTCCCCTCTGATTGCTTCTTTTCTATTAAGGGACCCTTTATGATTGCCACTTTTCTATCAGAAAACATCCCATCTGCTTCTTCTGCTGTGGCATTAAGAATTCCTATCCAGTAAGGTCAAATGGGAATCAAAGTCATTGCTTCTGACAAAAGGGTTTCTGATTGCAGACCCTAGCATATACATTAACCCAGTTAGTTTCCAAAATAGAAGCAAGACTGATATAGAAAAGGCCCAAATGGATATAGAATGGATTAGGAAATACCTATTTACCAACTTTGCCACTTACTGCCTTGTGACCCTAACAGGTCACTTTTTTCTGGGCCTCAGTTTCTTTTTATGTAAAATGAGGAAGTCAGACTACCAGAGTATTTTAGAGGTCCCTTCCAGCTCTAAATCTGTGATCCTGACACCATGGGGGGAAAACAATTTACCTTGAAGTTCCTTTCAAATAAGAAGCTCCCATATGTACTGAAGACAGTCTGGTTTGTGAATGTTTGACTAGCACAGAGTTTGTGAATTTGCTCATTCAATAAACATTTATTAAGCACTTACTATGCTTGCAATGTTTTGTGCCAGGCACTGGGAGAAATTCAAAAATAAATAAGTCATACTTCCACTCCTCAAGGAATTTGTCATCTAATAGGGGAGACCAGACTTGCATAACTGTAATACATATCTAAATAAGATGATAATATCAGGAAAGCGTTATTAGATTGGATGAGGGAAAAGTCACTATCAAGGGGATCAGGGAAAGCTTTAATAAAGAGGCAGCATTTGAACTGAACCTTAAGGGACAAATAGAGATAGGGGGATCAGGAAGGGAAGGGGGTCAAAAGAATGCATGCTAGCCAAGGAATAGCGTGAGCAAAGAGATAGAAAAGCATGGGATATGTTTGGGGGACAGCTAGTAAGCCAGTTTGGTTAGGGCATGAAGCGTAAGAAGGGGAATGCTTTGAAAAAAGGCTGGGAAGGTAGTTTGGAGTCAGATTATGGAGGACCTTGGGTATCAGGCTAAGGAATCTGGACCTGATTCATTATGCACTTGTGATACACTGAAGGTTTGGGGGCATCAGAGAGATGTAATCAGATTTATGCATGAAATCAATTGATCCAGAAGTGCTGTGTCAGATGGGTTGGAGAGAGGCTAGAGAAGATGGGAACACTTCTTTTGAAAGTGTAATTAGGAAAATGCCAATGAGATTTGGAGACCAGGTGAAATACATTATGAACAAATTGTATTACCATCACATGGAAGTGATATCAGCTGGGGCGCATAGGAGGCAGGGCTGTTATTAAGGCTGCCCGAAGTCGAATGTTCTTTACTTGCATACTTTTTGGGTCTGAATGATGAAGGTGAGACAAACACAAATCTTTCAGGATCAGGGAGAGCTGCATTGTCAGAGCCACCTGAGAAGTTTCTCTGATATGGATGTCACTGGAACTTTCCCATTGTGGCTAGGTGGCTCAGTGGATAGAGTGTTGGGTGTAGAGTCAGGAAGACTTGAGTTCAAATCCAGCCTCAAATATTTACTAGATACATAACCTTGGTTATTTAATCTCTGCTTGTCTTAGTTTCCTGGAGATAAGAACAACACCTGTTTCACAGGGTTGTTGTCAGGATTAAATGAGATAGGGAATGTTCATATTTCTCTTCTGCTAACATCATCGTGTGTTGTGGCCTCACTCTTATGGTAGAAATAGTATCTGTGTTAGTTTAGGTTGGTAAGGGAAGTCTGTGATGACAAGGCCATTCAGATATAATCTGGACTAATTTCCTGATAAAGAGATTATTGTGAGATTCCTCCTATCACCCTAGGTGTGTACCTGTAGTGGGTGTTAAGCTATGTGTGGGACTCACAAAGCAAGGTACACCAGTAATCTTTATGATGTAGTAGGAAGAACACTAGACTTTGGAACCAGAAGATGTAGGTATAAGTCAAATTCCAGCTCTTCTCTACTTATTATTTGTGTGATGGTGGACAAGAAATGTCCCCTCTTACCACCTATCAGGTCGGCTAATATGCCAAAAAAGGAAAATGATAAATGTTGGAGAAGATATGGGAAATTGGAACATTAATGCATTGTTGGTGGAGTTGTGAACTGATCTAACCATTCTGGAGAGCAAGTTGGGACTATGTCCAAAGGGCAGTCAAATTGCTTACCTTTTGATCTAGCAATACCACTATTAGGTCTATATCCCAAAGAGATCATAAACAAGGGAAAGGGACCCACATGTACAAAAATATTTATAGCAGCTCTTTTTATGGTGGCAAAGAACTGGAAATTGAGGAGATGCCCATCAATTGGGAAATGACTGAACAAGTTGTAGTTTATGAACATAATGGAATACTATTGTGCTATAAGAAATGAGGAGTTGGTGGATTTCAGAAAATCCTGGAAAGACTTATATGAACTGATGTTGAGCGAAGTGAGTAGAACCAGGAGAACATTGTACACAGTAACAGCAACATGGTACGATGACCAACTTTGATAGACTTAGCTCTTCTCAGCAATGTAATGATCTAAGACAATTCAAAGATTCATGATGGAAAATAGTATGCACATGCAGAGAAAGAACTATGGACTCTGCAGATCGAAGCATACTGTTTTCTCTTCTTTTGTTTTTTCTTTCTCGTGTTTTTTCCCATTTGTTCTGATTCTTCATTTGCAATGTGACTAATATGGAAACATATTTAATATGGTTTATATGTATAGTTTATATCAGTTTATAGTTTATATCAGATTGCTTGCCATCTTGGGGAAGGAGGGAGAAAAAAATTTGGAACTCAAAATCTTATCCAAGTGAATATTGAAAACTATCTTTACATTTAGAAAAAATAAAATATTATTAAGTGGGGAAAAATTTTTAAAAATAAAGAAATTTCCCCTCCCTGCTCCTCAGTTCCCTCTTTCATAAAATGAGAGTGTTTAGACAACCTTTAGTCCAACTAACTCTGAGATTCTGTGGTTCTGTGATTTTGCTGTAAGGTTTTGTAGGTTATGTTAACAAGAAGTGTCAGCACAGGGCTATATAATGGAGGAAGAAGAAGTGAAGCAATCTCATAATCTCTTGGCTCCCATAGGTTCTGTTCTGTTTTGATTTCAGCAGGAGTGGCTAGTATGGGCATCTGATCTTGTCTACAGCATTTGGTGTTATTTAGACTTCTATTACAATGGAACCAACCTACCACGTGGCTTACAAAGAGAGCCTGACCCCTGCAAAGGCTCAAATTCCTCCAAAGTGTTTCCTTTCCCGTTTATGTAGGATTCCTTCTGTTCTAAGTGAAGGATCTGTGAACAGAATGATAAACCATGTGTTTGGAGGATAGGTTCATACTAGATCAGGACAAACAAAATCTAGGAGGACTCCCAAGGGTAATTGAGAACAACTGTGGCCTTATTTTGCCCATATGTTCCTATTGACCTCTCTAAGGCCACTGGTCCAGGGACAGAGGCTTGTTCAGTTTGGCCAATATGTGAGGAGAATAATCTGAGATAAAGCTACAAAGATTGGGTGGTGCCATGTTTTAGTGGGCCTTGAATGTCAGTCAGAGAAATTAGAACTTGACTTGAGAGGGATAGGGAGCCCAAGAAGACTTCTGAGCAGAGGAGCGACATGACCAGATCTCGGAATGAGAATCATCATTCTGGCAGCAATGTGAGGGATGGATTGGAGGCAGGAAAGAGAGGTGGTATGAGGAGGGCTTGTCAGGGAGCTATTGTGAATGTAACTGATGGTAAGATCTGAATGAGGATGGTGGCAAAAGGGCACTGATTGGACAGATTCAAGTGATGGTTTGTAGACAGAATTGAAAGGACCTAGTGATGGATTGGTTATTGAAAATAGGGGAGAGGGAAGAGTAAAAATGAATGTGAAGGTTCTAAATATGGAAGAATGGGTGAATTATGGTGCTGAGACAGAAATAGTGGTCAGAAGGAGGAACAGTTTTAAGGGGAAAGATGGCAAGCTAGTTGGGGACATGTTAAGTCTGAGGTGTTGGTAGGATAAAATGTCCTGCAAGCAGTTGGAGGTATTGGAGTTTTATAATAATGGGACAGAGAAAATGTAAATAACTGAGCAAGGAACAGGGAAAGAGATTCCAGTTTGGGCCTAGGCATCCCTGTATCCCATATACTGGCATAATGCCCCCAAATGTGCCAATGTGTCTCCTGCTCTCACAGAAGCACCAGAAGCTTGAATGGTAGCACCAATCGCCATGGAAAACAGCTGCCAAATCTGGAGAGATGATGGAGTCAGCAATTTTTTTTTTAAGTTGGTGCTTGAAATTTATATACTATCATGGACAGAACTGGCAAAATCCAGTGCTGGAAAAGAATAATTGACAATAATATTATATAATAATATGTATAAAATATGAGATTTACAAAGTAATTTTTCTCACTACAACCCTATGATGGAAACAATGCATTTTCATCATTTTAGAGATGAGCTATTGAAGGCCTTGTGAGACAAAATTAGTTATGAACATAGGGTTTTAGAGGTGGAAAGGATCTTGGAAATGATCTATGCTGACCCTCTAGTTTTACAGGTGAGGAAACTGAGGCCCAGAGGGATGAAGTGACCTGCTTAAAGGCAGAGCTGGGACCCCAGGCCTTCTAATTCCAAATCAATCCACCAATAAACATTTATTAAGCACTTATTGTGTTCAAGGCAGTCTTTTCACTCTACTATGATTGTCCAGGTAGCCAGGACATGAACCTAACCAATCATATCCCTGATTTGTTCGTACCATAGTAATCTACCTGCAAGTTCAATGCCAGGGATGCCTGTTGAAAGGGGGAAGGAACTCTAACAGAAGATAGGCCTCCAAATAGATCCAAACATTCTATCCTGAAAGAACCTCAGGGATAGTAGGTTCATGGTGGTCACCAGTTTGAACTTTAAAGCAGTTATTTGTGTCCTGATATCTGACTCACTGGGGCAGTTAGGTGGCACGGCACAAAGAGTGCCAGGAGTAAGGAAGAGCTGAGTTCAAATGTGGCCTCAGACACTTAGTAGCTGTATGACCTTGGGCAAGTCACTTAACCCTGTTTGCCTCAGTTTCCTCATCTGTCAAATGAGCTGGAGAAGAAAATGGTAAACCACTCTAGGATCTTTGCCAAGAAAACCCCAAATTGGGGGGAGGGGGTGGTGGCGGCTAGGTGGTGCACTTGCAATCAGGAAGATCTGAGTTCAAATGCGGCCTCAGACACTTAACACAAAACCAGCCATGTGACCTTGGGTAAGTCACTTAACCCCAATTGCCCTACCTTCCCCCCTCCAAAAAAAAAAAAAGAAAAGAAAACCCCAAATGGAGTCAATGAAGATTCAGAAACAACCGAAAACGACAATAACATCTGACTTATTTCTCCCACATTCTGTTTTTGTTGGGTGTGCAACTTCTTGCAGCTGCCTTAGAAAAATGACTTGCCTAAGGCTGTTATTTTGTCCCTCTCTGTGTTTGAAGTGCTGGTGAGATTGAGGACAGCCTCCAACATTTGAGTTCACATTGAATGGTAGGTGAAACAGTTCTTCACTTTGGGGCATATGCAATTTCTAAAAGGTGTGTTATACAATGGGATGAATTTACAAGACCCTAGCCATCTTTATAAACATATAACAGAAGTGGTTTTTAAATATTGTAATCTTGACATCCTCTTTTTAAAAGACATTTTTCTGCTTTTTATGAAACGATTTGCCATACTTTAAGGACAAATAGTCCAATTCCTTTTTTGTTCCCTTGTCTTATATTTCTCTTCTCTCAAAATTTGTCCTTTTATCAAGGCTCTAGGAGGCTCAGAAAACTTTGGAATCAATTTCACAAACATTCATTAAGTACGTATGTATGCAATGCAAGGCATTATGCTAGGGATATCAAGGTGAATTAAGGTACAAATTCTGCTGTTAAAAGTTTATAATCTAAGAAGAGAGATAAGACATTTACATAAATGTGATACCAGGTGAAATGTGACCCAAGGAATGGACAACCTCAGACAAAATGCTATGAGGAGTTTGAAAAGGGAGAATTCACATTTTGAGCTATAGGAAGGTGGGGAGGAGGTGGGGGATGAGAAGGGAAAGCAGGAAAGTTTTCATGGAGGAGTAAGTGGTGCTACAATTGGGACTTAAATGAAGGAAGGAATGTAAGCAGGTGAAGATGAGTTGGGGGGTCCATTTTAGACGTGGGTTATGGCATGACCAAAGGCAAAGAGACAAGAAGGGAGAGGGTAGCAATGAACAATTGTGAGCGGTCTCCTTTGGACAAGTCATAATAGAGGAGTAGTATGAGATTAGGCTAGAAAGGTAGTTTGGAGCTAGATTGCAGAAAGCCTCAAATGTTAAGGATGAATTCCTCAGATGGACATACACATATACATTATTTAAAAACAATTCATTATATTTAGTAGGCCATAGAATTCTAATCAAGTTTTTTGAGTAGAGGAGTGATATGTATAGCTTAGTGCATTAAGAACATTAAATGAGCAAGTTGTATGAAGACTATACAGGAGAAAGTTTATATTTGAAGAAGGAAGAATAATTAGGAGGTTATTTGTAATAATTTGAGCTAGTGACTAAGGCCTGAATGAGGATTAATGGTGAAAGTAACCATGGAAAAGAAAGGAAAGATGCAAGAGACATTATAGAAGGCAGACTTTGACAACAGATTGGCTATGATGGAGGGAAGGTGGAGGTGGAAAGAGGAGAAAACTATGCTGGACTCCTCACTGGACTCCTCAGTCATTAAGATTCTTTCCTAATTCTAAATCTAGAGGCAGCTAGGTGGCTTAGTAGATAGAGTGCTGAACACGGCGTCAAATTGTAAGCTCCTCGGGAACAAGGACTGTTTTTCTTTTATTAATTATATCCCTCGTATTTAGCACAATGCCTCCACATAGTTGGCATTTAATAAATGTTTATCGGATTGGAGGAAGAGTCAAGTTCACATCCCGCATCTATATGACCTTGGGCAAGTCATTTAACCGCTGTTTGCCTCAGTTTCCTTTTCTGTAAAATGGAAATAATAATAGAACCCACCTCGCAGGATTGTTTTGATCCTTAAATTAGATGCTATTTGCAGACCTTTAAGTATGATATAAATGCTAGCTGTCATTAGCTATTATCTTGGCATTTAAGGCCCTAAAATGACTTGGCTCCTTTTTGATCTATCCGATCTTATCTATTGTCATTTCTTTTCATGAAATCTCTGCAGCAGCCTAGCCAGTTTGCTCGCTTCCCCCCTTGACAGGTCATGTTTATACTTTTATTTATACTTTATACATACATACATATATGTGTGTATGTGTGTACTTTATATATTATATGTGTACCTTATGCTTATATACTTGTATCTTTATTTATTTTCATCATCCTCCCTCAAATCCCCTTCTTTTCCTCTTGACTACCAACATTCCACCCATCTTTCTCTGCACAGCCGATTTCAGCACAAAGCCTTCTTTGCCTACGCTAATCCACAACCATCTCTCTCTTCTCTTGACCTCCTCCTTGTAGTACTTACTGTCCATAAATTAGGCATGCCCTTGATTAGCATTCAGTTCAATTCAATAAGTATTGTTTAAGCTCTAATTCAGTGTAAATTTGGCATTGGGAATAAAAGAGAAAAAATGCACAGTCCCTGCCCTCAAGAACCTTATACTTTACTAGAGGAATGTAACATATACAGATAAATAAATACAAAGCGTATCAAAGTCCATATAAAGTAAACACTGAGGGGTGGATAGGTGGTGCACTGAATAGAGCACTGGCCTTGGAGTCAGGAAGACCTGAGTTCAAATCCAGCCTCAGACACTTAACACTTACCAGCCGTGTGGCCTTGGGCAAGTCACTTAACCCCAATTGCAAAAGCAAAAAATTAATAAATTAAAAATAAATGTTAAAGAAAAGTAAACACAGAGATGTTTGGGGAAGAGGAGAAAGCTAAAGACCGGAAGGATGAGAAAAGGCTCTTGTATGAGGCAATACTTGAGTTGAGCTTTTCTTTGCCTCGTTTGTTACCTAGCCTTAATCACTGAATAGGTGTTGCCTCAGACAGACTGAGACCTGAGAAAGACCTTAGCTTAAAAAGACCAAGGTCTCCCACTGCATCTGGGGCTGTCTCCAGTTATCCTGATCTATATCTAGCCGCTGAACCCAGACGGCTCTGGAGGAAAGAGTGAGGCTGATGATTTTGCACAGCCCTCCCTCACTTAAATCCAATTCACTTGCAAGTCATAACATCACCTTCCTGATGTCAGGTCTTCTTTGAGTCCAAAGGACAAACAACAAAGGAAGTGCTAAGAGGTAAGAGCCAGATGGAAGGGAACACATTCTGGCAAGAGCTGAATGCCTTGCGCAAGAACAGTAGGTAGGCCACTTTGTCTAGCATAGAAATCACCAGAGAGAAAACAATGTGAAATCAATGTGGAAAGAGAGGGTGGAGCCACATTGTGAGAGGCTTTTGAGGCCAAAGAGAGGAGTTTGTATTTGGTCCCAGAGGCAGCAGAGAGCTCCTGAAGCCTCTGGTGGTGAGGGAGGGTATTTTCATAGACTGTAGGGAGGGATGGATTGGAGAGGGGACATGGCCTGAGTGTCATCATGTGAGTAGGGGAAAGAGGATGGATACAAGGGCTGTTGTACGGGTAGAACTGGTAAGACTTGGCAACTGATTGGATTTGGAGTTTGGAGGAAAAGGAAGATCCAAGAACAAGGTTGAGGTGGGGAACCTGGGTGACCAGAGGGATGATAGAACTCTTGAAAGAAAGAGGACAGTTGAAAGGAGGGGCAGGCTTTGAACATGGTGATCTTGAGATGCCTGTGAAATGTCTAGTAGGCAGTTGGTCAATGTCTTTGCCCTCTAATCTGTATGTTTCTTATGCTCCCCGTGAGAGTTTAAGTTCTTAGAAAGCACAGACTGTGTTTTTTATTCTTTCACATCCCCTATGGTGCTCAGCTCAGTATTGAATCAACACTGGCATCTAGTCCTGGCTCTGACTCCTAAGCATATGACCCTGGCCAAGTCATTTCTCTCTGGACCTTAGGTTTGCCATCTTTAAAATGGTGATAAATAGTCCTTTCACTTCCTGTTTACAGAGTTATTGTGAGCAAAATACCTTACCGTACCTTACAGTAAATAAATAAATAGAACAATACAGTTTTCTAGGTAGGTGAGTCTAACATGACTATTAGAGAAGGTAGTCAATAAATCATTGTTGAATTGTGAGCTCATCAGGGCCTCAGCATGTGATGGAACCATGGCTACAGAGCAAAGACAATCTGCTTACAAAATGCAAAGTGGAGGAAAAAAAGTTAAATTTGGATTTCCACAGAGTCCTACTGTTCTGTTTCAGTTATGGGAAATGGATCAGGTCCATCCATCACATACCCACATGCAGTCTCTTCAACAGAAGCTGGGTGTGAGGCTTTGAATTTTTTTTTGACAAAAATTTAGTCCTGAGAATTTTGGTACTGGAGTCACAGAACTAGAGATTCATCAGAGTGAGTGGGAAACCATTATAATATGATATGATGATCAGGCACATCTTCCTTGGGAAAGGAGGGAAATGCAAACCCTGCCATTCCCTCCTGAGTTCAGATCATGCTTAAGATCCCATGCAGAGCTGTCCCTAAGGGCCTCAAGAGGCGGTGGAGAGAGGGCAATCCTGTGGGAAAGCAGGACTTCATCCAGTGGGAGTCACCACAGGAGACAAAATGAAATGATTCTATCTGTGCCAGCCTCTCTGTCTCGGTTTCTCTGTCTCTCTCCCTCCGTATCTATTTATCTATATCTCTATAAAGAAAGATATTTATCTACCCCCCCTTCTCTCTCTCTCTCTCTCTCTCTCTCTCTCTCTCTTTCTCTCTCTCTCTTTCTGTGTAACTTAATGGCCATCAACAAAGACAAAAAACAAAAGGAGTAAATATCTTCCATATTTATATTATACTTGATCCCTTAGCAGTTAACAAAATAGAACCAAATGAACAAACAAAATGTGTTTCTCCTTCCAAGTTCATCTGAAGTTATACTACCTTTGACTGAAGTTTGTTTCCTTTCCCTTCTGGACCTGGAGTCAGGAAGACCTGTGTTCAAATGTGGCCTCAGATATTTACTCTCTGTGTGATCCCAGGCAAGTTACAATCTCTATTTGCCTCAATATCCTAACCTGTAAAATGGAAATAATAATAGCTTCTACCTCCCAGTGGAGTTATGAGGATCAAATGAGATAATATTTTTAAAGTTCTCAGCATGGTGCCTAGCACATAGTAGATGATTAATGTTTATTCCCTTCCCCTCCCTTCCCACTCCTTCTCTTTCCTTTTCCTAATCTTTTTCCTTCTTCCTCTCTGTTTCTTTTCATTTCTTCCTTTTTTCTTTCTCTCTTTTCTTCCTTTTCTATTCTTTCTTTCCTGCCTTTTCTCTCTCTCTCTCTCTCTCTTTCTTTCTTTCTTTCTTTCTTTCTTTCTTTCTTTCTTTCTTTCTTTCTCCTTCCCTTCCTTCCTTCTTTCTGGTAGTATTTTTAAGCATTCATTTAAGTATGATTTCATAGATCAGTGCTTGTCCTGTGGCCAACTCAGAGGATGGTTAATATTAATAAGTTAATGAGTACTAGGAAGACCAAGACCAAGGTCGTAAAGTTTACCTTGAATGGTTGGTTGGCCTCAAAGATTGTACCTCCACCAACTACCTTGAGAGAAGAACAAAAAGGCTGACATGTGTGCTGGAAGGTTAGACTGGAACACAGGAGGTGTGGGCTTTAACTCTGGTTTTAGTACAAGGGACTTTGTACTTAGCTGTATCACATCACTTTTTCTCAGGTTCTTCATTTTTAAAATGAGATGTTGGACCACATGGTGTATAGTTGGAAAATAACAGTACTTGGGATGAAAAATATCCTTGATCCTTAATTTAGTGAAAAGAAATAAACACAGAGATCTCTTAGGATAAGAACAGGACTTTAGGGGGGCAGAGCCAAGATGGCAGCGTAGCAGCAGCAATATATCGCAGCTCTCACATAGCCACCCCAAAATACCCATAAAATAGGACTCTGGAGCAATCCTAGAACTTCAAAATGCACACAAAGATGCTTCCCACTAAAGTCAGCTTGGCTACAAGGAACCATATCAGCACTGCAAACCGAAACCAGCCTGGCCTGAAGCCACGGCTGTGCCCCGGGGGCGGCTGGGCGGGAGGTGAGCCGGATTAGCAACAGCTGCTCCAGGGGGGATTGTGAAAGAGGGAGATAAGCATCTGGCCAAAAGGTCTCCAGAGCGGAAAAGCGAAAGGCGGAGGTTTTGCACCCGCCTCTGCATTGTAG
>CM053590.1:49296233-49340470 GCA_028646515.1 Pseudochirops corinnae | reverse complement strand
CCCAACTGGGACAGCAAGGAAAGATAAGGGGAGGGTCCCACCAAGGCAGGAAAATAGACAAAGGAAGATAAAAGTAATTGACAGAAGCCATTTGAAAAGTTAACCACCCCAAATTGAGAAGTTTTCACTCATCCCATACAACTGGATTTAGAGTCAGAAGATCTGACTTGGAAACCTAAGTCTTTTACTAACTGCTTGTGTGACCTTGAGAAAATCACTCCTCTATGCCTTGTTCTCTCTCATCTATAAACTAAGGGGGTTGGAGCAGATGACTTCTGTGGTCCCTTTCAACTTTGAGATTCACAGCTATTGTATTCTAAGTGTGAGAGGGATTGAAGGAAGGTTCTTATTACCTGTGTGACTTTGGCCAAGTCACCTAACCTCCCTAATCCTCAGGCTACTCATCCACAAAATGAGGGGTTGGACAGCATTGTTGCTGAGATCTTTTCTGGCTCCAAGGCTTTGATCTATGAGCCTATGAGGAGGAGGACACCCACATGACTGATTGCCTCAAACTCAGCACACTTGTTGTGTGTCCTCTGGTTCACACCCTTCCCCCTCCTCTCCCCCACAATCTCCATAGAGCCATTGGCTCACTCCTCTCCTAGGTAGCTTATGCATTAGCCCACTGAACTGCCCAGTTACAGAGTGCTAGGTGCCAGATGGGTCCATCTGCTGCCTTGACTGTGTCTGATGACTTTTTACTATG
This sequence comes from Pseudochirops corinnae, assembly GCA_028646515.1. Taxonomy (NCBI): domain Eukaryota; kingdom Metazoa; phylum Chordata; class Mammalia; order Diprotodontia; family Pseudocheiridae; genus Pseudochirops; species Pseudochirops corinnae. The sequence goes on along the minus strand of CM053590.1, from coordinate 49,339,761 downwards.
AGATCCTTTTACTGGAATTACTTTGGGTGATGGTGATTTTATCCTTTTCTCTAAGTCAGTTAAGAGGAGATTGAGAGCTGATTATCTAAGGCAAGCATTGCTCACATTGCAGGGGTTTTTGTTTGCGTTGTTGAGTTGGGATTGTTTGGAGGGGGAGACACTTTCTGCAGTGTCTGTGAGTTTTCCAGTTTGTCTCCAAGGACCCCAGCATTTACTGGGTCATGAGAGCTGAAGAGGGTTTTTTTAAATGCAAGGGTTTTTATAAAACTTTGAAGCAATGGTTCCCAACCATGGGATCATGACCTACTCATAATAATAACTAACATTTACATAACAATAATAGGTCACATTTCTGGAGCAGTCTAAGGTTCTTAAAGCACTTACTTCACAGCACCCCTCTGCAATGAGATAGAGTATGCAGGTATCCCCATTTTACAGAGAGGGAAACAAACCCAATGACTTGCCCAAATCACACTGCTAGCATCAGAAGCAGGCTTCCCAACTCCATCCTGACAAGTGACAAGTTGATTGCTATGGAAACATCCCCCTTCCCATTCTCCCCCTACCACCGGAGCTGAAAAGGTCTTGTGAGGAAGGTCTCCAGTATGCTGAGTAGAACCACTGGGAAAATTTAGGGGGAGGAAATGAACAAGAGACCCACAGAATGGGCAGATCTGCATTGTGGGAGGGAACATCCACATTGAGGAGATTACAGATAGTAGGATTGTGAGATCATAGCTTTTTAACTAGAAGAGAGTGCTGAGACCTTTTATAGATGAGGAGCTGAGGCTCAGAGAGGTTAAGTGTGAAGTCAAACTTCACACAACTAGTAAGAGTTCAAGTCAAGATTTGAACCCGGGTTTTCTTGACCTGAGTCCAACACTTTATCAGCAATAACATTCTGCTTCTCAATATCCACTGGCATATGCCTATTTTTTTCTCCATAAGTCCTTGTAAGTGATTATAATTTTTCTAAAAGCATTGCCTCAATAAATTAGAATCTACCATAGTTCTTTCTGGGTACTAAAAGGAAGCTTAGAATATACCTCTCCTAGGTGAGTTATTTACTCTAGAGAGGAATTTCTATGTTACTCAGTAATCTCATCAACTCTCATGGATTTAATTACCATCTTATGCTTATAATTCTCAAATCTACCTATCCTATTCTAACCTCTCTGCTGCCCTCCAGTCTGGTATCTCTAACTACCTTTCAGACATCCCAAATGAGATGTCCATTTTAAGCTCCACACGTCCAAAACAGAACTCATTATCTTCTTCCCTTCCCCCTCCCTCCCCTCCCCTTTCCTATTAGTGTAGAGCAGTGATTCTCAACCTTCCTGATGCCGCAACTCTTTAATACTCATATGTGGGTGTATCTGCATGTGGATGGACTCGCCTGGAGACAGATAGAGGAGCGGTGTCTCAGTTCCTAATATCATCAGAAATATGTGTTTTTCCGATGGTCTTAGGCGACCCCTATGACCCCAGTGAAAGGGTCGTTTGATCCCCAAAGGAGTTGCAACCCACAGGTTGAGAACCGCTGGTGTAGAAGGTAACACCATCCTCCTAGGAACTCAGGCTTTATGACCCAGGTGTTATCCTGTGATGTTTAAAAAGGTTCAAGAAACATAGTTTCTGGGTAATTTAATCATTTTATTAATAAGGCTGGCAGGTTATTAATAAAAGAATGGTCATTTGGCCATCTCTCTTAGACCAAAGACCCCTAATGGTGGTGGAGCCCTATTTTATATACCCTTTGAAGAGGAGGTGTTCCTGAAGGATGACAGTCAACTAGAACTGGTTAACACAATAACAGGTGTGGACTATGTTAAAAATGACTTAAGTCACTCATATCTTGGCCAAAGAGATATCAATTTCCATATCACCTGTCTTGATAATAGGGAGACTCAATCTTTCATTGAGAAGGAATATACCCATAAACTTAGAATTTCTTTTACTGTCTGGTTAGATCTTGGCCTGGATAAGTTTTTAAGAGAGATTTCTCAAAATGGTTGATTTCTGGATGTAGAAGTAGAAAAGGGGATAAACCTTGGTTTATCATATAATAGTAAGATAAGAGAGAACAATATAAGAGCAAAATATTCATTTCTCAAAATCCTCAATCCCTTTCTCCACTCGACAAACTCTAGTGACTTCTTATTGCCTCCAGTATCAAATACAAAGTGCTCTGTTTGACATTCAAGGCCCTTCATAGCCTCGCCCCCTCCCCCTTTTTGAGCCTTCTTATACCTTACTCTCTGACATGTAGTCTTTGATCCAGTGACAATGTCTTCCTGACTGTCCCATGAATTAGACACTCCATCTTCTAGCTCTTGGCATTATGACTGACTGTCCCCCATGCCTGGAACACTCTCTCTCTTCTCCAACTACTGACTTCCCTGTCTCCCCTTAACTACCAAGTCAAATCCCATCTTTCATGGGAAGGCTTTCCCAACCCCTCTTAATGTCTTCCCTCTTTGAATTATTTCTTATTTATTCTGCGTGTAGTTTGTGCATATTTGCTTGTTTTCTTCCCTGTTAGACTGTAAGCCCCTTGAGGTCAGGCACTTGAGGTCTTTCTCCTCCTTTTGTATCCCTAGTGCTTGGCATATAGTAGGTAATTCATAAATGCTTATTGATTGATTCATACTTTAAATTCTCATCATAATCATTGGTCTGTCTGAATTACAAACATCATCTCTGCTGTAACAATTAACATTTTAGCTTTTACCCTTCCTAGAACTTCAGTGACTGTGGGTTTCATCATATTATCCCAAATCTTAGTTGTGAGAAAATGTAACATGCAGTACAGGTGTGGAATTTGTACCTTCTCTGCCTGCCCCCCCACTAAGCTGAAAGCCATCCTCCCTCCTTAGGTTTTCCTAAAGTGTTTTGATTTCCTCTTCTGGACTATAAACTCCTGGACAGCAGAGACTATATCATATTTCATCTTTTCCTCCTCGGTGTCTTGTAAATGCTTAATAAATATTTGTTCAATTAAATTGAAATATAATGCTTGTTATCATCTTATCCTCAAATAGGATATCCTCAAATATCCTCAAAAACTTTCAGAAATTATGGTTTACCATGCCCCCAATAAATAAAAACTACTCTTGGAAATGGAAGATGGTTACTTTTCAATTTGGAAGACTCTTTGCCTCCTGAACACTGTGTATCTCCCTGCTGGACATCTCCACCCAAATGTCTCATCATTTGGCTAGGTGGTACAGTGGATGGAGAGCTGGGCCTGGAATCAAGGAAGACCTGAATTAAAATCTGTCCTCAAACAGATGACCCTGGGCAAATCATTATATCTGTTTGCCTCAGTTTCATCAACTACAAAATGGGGCTATTAGCTTCTACCTCGCAGGGTTACTGTGGGAATCAAATCAGACAACATTTGTAAAGCACTTAGTGTTGCATATAGGAGGTACTATATAAATGCTTATTCGCTTCCCTTCCTTCCCTCCCTTATCAGAATCTCTAACTTAACGTGTCCAAAACAGAACTTACTATATTTCCCCCAAAATTTCATCCCTTTTTCAAACTTTGCTAATCACCATCTTTCCAGAGTCCTATAGTGATCCTTACAGACTTTCTCTTTTCCTCATTTCCATCTCCAATCCAAGCCAATGGTTCTGCCTCTATAATATCTCTCAGAGTTGTCCTCTTCTGTCTACTCAGCAGAGCCACCGCTTTGGTTCAGGCCCTGCTCACCTTTTGCCTGGACTATAACAGTAGCCACCTAGCACCTCTACAAAGTTCTATTTCCTCTGAAAATAGATAACTTATTGAATATTAGCAGAGAGGAATGATATCATCTTTAACTTGGATAGAATAGTCCTAACATTGACTATTGAACTTGACCGTTGATCATTGAATGTTGCTTCTCTATGTTGACTTTTTTTACATCAATGTAGTAATTTTATATAAAGTTCTTTTTGGGGGGCTGGGGCATACTTGGCTTGCATTACTATTTCCTTTTTCTTTTAGGCCTTCCCTTGTTTCTCTGAATTATTCACATGTCCTTACAGCACAGTAATATTCCATTATATTCTTCCATCCCACTGTGATTTGGTTTTCCATTTGTTTTAGAGCTATCCTCTACCAAACTGTCTAGCAATCCTCTCTCTCTGTTTCCCATCTGAACCTTTTCAATTGTCCAAATTGCTAGCTGTTGTTTGAGCTCCATTCCAAGTGAGCCAGAATTCTGTCTTCACCCCATGTCCCCTCATCTTGCTTCCAGGGCCCTCGTGTTTATCTCTCATGGTGCTGGTGAACACTGTGGCCGCTATGACGACTTGGCCCAGATGCTGACTGAACTTGACCTGTTGGTGTTTGCTCATGACCATGGTGAGTACTACGGAACAATCAAGGGGATGGGCTGGTGAGTCACTGTATGTACTATTTGGAGTTTGACGATGTTTGGATTTCCCTTTCCAATGTCATCTCACCTCTTCTGTCTTCCCTTCTGGACTTTTTTCCCTTTTCTATGTCCTGTCGGGAAACATGAGAAGGACATTCTTAGTATGAATTTTCCAAAAAAATTTTTAAAGGAAAATCTCACTGTTTGCTTACTATGGAGCAGATTCACAAGTGAACCCACAAGGCCAGTGTCAGGCATTGAGTCAGAGGGCCATTTGAGACCATCTGGTAGCTTTAGACAAGCCAAATAATAATCCCTGCTTATGTAATGGGTTTCTGTAGCTTTCAAAATACTTGCATATACACAACAGACCTTGATTTTCTCTTTCTTGAAACTACAAATTAATATGGTGACAAGTTCAAGAACAGCTTAAGGACGTAACTGAGTTTAAAACATCAGACTCAGGAAACATCTAGGGCTGATGGTACCACACGGGCCAAGGCCACATCACTCCCGAAGTGGGAGAAAGCATTGCTCCTGTTAATCATAGTTAAGTGGGACATGCTGCTCTCTTATTTCTTGCCCTTACACAGAATCACAAAATTTGAGAACTGGAAAAGATCTCCATGGCCATCTGGTCTGACCTATGTCAATAAAGAATCCCCACTCTGACCTGACAAGTGGTCATCTGGCCTCTGCTTGAAGACCTTCAGGGAGGAAGAGCCCACTGCTTCTCAAGTCAGCTCATTCTATTTTACCTCAGTTTGGGTTGTTAAGGAGTTTTGTTTTTGGTTTTGTCCAGACATCAAGTCTAACTTTTCTTCTTTGAAACTGCTATACCTCACAAATACACACAAAAGAACTGTGGCTAAGTTTATTGATATTTGAATGGTTCTGTGATCAAGTTCATAGTCTGAGAATCACCCTTGACTCTAGTCGTTGTCCCTCAAGCCGCCCACCCCACCCAGTAAGTTGGGAAGTCTTGTCAGTTCTGCCTCAGTACTCCCTTCTGGCTGCTTGGTCAACACCCTACTTTGGGCAGCCATTATTACTTGTCTGGAATATTGCAAAAGTTGCTTGATTTGTCTCTTTGCCCCCAGACTTTTTCATCCCCAGCGTGTCCTCCACACAGCTGCCAAAATGCTGTTCCTAAAACACGGGTGTGGTTGTATCCCTCCCCTGCTCAAGGAGCTCTAATGATGTCCTATAGACTCTAGGACCTGATGCCCACTCCTCAGTATGGCATTTAAAATAACCTTCACACCCTCTTCAGTGCAACCAAATTAGCCTTCTTTCTGCTTCTCAGACATCATGTTTCATTTCTTTTCTCTGTGCCTTTGCCTAGGCTGTGCCTCATGCTTGAATTATAGCCCCAGCCCCACCCCCTTCACCTTTCCCTCTTAGAATCCTCAGCTTCCTTCAAAGTTCAGCTAAGGCTCCCTCTTTTATTTACTCTATCTCTGCCCCCTGCCAGATTACCTTGTTTTAACCTTGTAATTATTTTGTAATAACATATATACAGGTTGTTACCTCCATAGGATATAAACTCTTTAAATGTAGGTATTTAGGAACAGTTCTGCAAACACAGTAGGTGCATAATAAATGCTTATTGATTGGCTAATTGATTGATCTCACCCACATGGGTACTCCTTCATCCTGCATGATTCTTATCCTGATTCTTGCTTAAGCTTCTATAAAAAAAGCAATCAATCTAATAAGTACCTATAAGGTGCCATACACTGTCCTAGGCAATGAGAATTCAAAGAGAAAAAAAAAAAGGAAACAGTCCCTGCCCTCAAGGAGCTTACATTCTATAAAGGGGAATGACAATGGAATACAGATATGTAAGTGACAAGTCTATACAAATAAATACTAAGTAATTTTCCAGGCTCCCCACAAATGCTAAGGGCCTTCCTCCAGGCTCTTTGAAATTCCGTGGGTGCCAGTCCAGCACTTAAGGCTGTCCATCTGTTATCCCTCACTGGCTCCATAGCTAGTGTTTCAAGGCATATAAAACACAAAACAATACACACACAAACCCTAACTCAATTCATTTAGAATGGATGAAATTTTTGTTTTAAAACACTTTCTCATGTTGTATGAGAAAATTTGGCAATGCTGCATTTGCAGCCTATATCTGGGGTCCTTAACTGTTTTCCTAAGGGTCCCTGAAGTCTGTGAGTGCCCACCTTCTTTCCCCAGGAGATTTGCCCAGTGGCTGCTTTCAACTGGTATGCTGTGATTGACAGTGGAAGGTCAATCCAGCTTCAAAAGAGGTCTCTCTCATCCAGAGAAAGGAGGCTTGTGTTTGATCTTATTTTAAAATGTAGAACTAAGTGATAATGTGCAGAAGAGCTTTCAAAGGATTGGAGATAAGGGATTTTGTGACTGTAAATAAGAGAGCAAAAGGTGCATTAGGGGAGACAGATGCTGATCTTGGCAAATAAGAAGCTTGGTCAGGAGAGGATGTACTGCATAAAAGATTAGGAACTGGGTTGTTTCTGCTTAGAGATCTTTTAGTCAAGATACCAGTAAATTTTCTTGTAATAGAGAATACAATATTGACTAAATTCATGTTATCTTTAATGCATAAACCAGGGCTACTTGTAAAATATGTCACTGATGTATCTAAGTTTGGGTCAGGATGTAATGTAATGTTAAGGGAGGTAGTTATCTGGCATTAAATACAAGGACTGTATTCTTATTAAAATGGCACCAATCAATGTATGTAAAGGCCTTTCCGCTACTGTTCAGTCCAATTCAGTTCAACTCCATTCAATAAGAATGTATTGTATACCCACTATGTGCAAGGTGGCACAGTGGATAGAGTGCCATACCTGGAGTCTGGAAGACTCGTCTTCCCGAGTTCAAATCTGGCCTCAGACACTTACAAGCTATATGACTCTGGGCATGTCACTTAACTCTGTTTGCCTCAGTTTTCTCACCTGTAGATAAGATGGAGAAGGAAATGGCAAAACCATTCCAGTATCTTTACCAAGAAAACCCTAAATGGGGTCACACAGCTGGAAAAAAAAAGACTGAATAAGAGCAAACAATGTGCGAGGCACTGTGGTAGGTGTTGGGGAGACAGTGACAAAATAATAAAGAATAGCCCTCGTGGAAAGTCTGCAGTTGCCCTGATGGAGTTTATTTGTGGGAGTTGGCAGCATTAAGCTCTCAACTAAAAGGGAGAGGGGGAGGGAGAAGCCTTGAAACTAATGATGATTATAATAATAACCACCCACACTTGAGGCAGCTGGGTGGTACGGGCAATAGAGTGCTTGCATTGGAGTCAAGGTAGACCTGAGTTCAAATTCCACCTCAGACACTTACTGTGTGACCTGGGTAAGTCATTGAATTTCTTTCAGATTTAGTTTCTGCTGATAACTAGGGAGGGAGATAACAACAGTACTTACCTCAGAGGGTTGTTGTCAGGATCTAAACGGGATGATGCATGTAAAGTGCTCTATAAACCTTCACGCATTATATAAACGCTAGCTGTTATTATCCCCATGTTGCAAATGGGGAAAGAGTTAGCTAAGCAATTTGCCCATGATCATACTACTAAGATACTACTTAGATACTAAGTATTATTATCCCCATATTGCAAATGGGGAAAGAGTTAGCTAAGTAATTTGCCCATGATCATACTATTAAGATAATACTTAGATACTAAGTATCTAAGATAGGATTTGAACCTATGTCTCCCAGCTCCAACTTCAGTACCCTACATCATTCTGCCTCTCACTGATGCCATAAAAAGCCTAAGCATCTTCAATTAGAATTTGAGAAACCTCACAAAAAAATCATCTGTCATTCTCTCATTTCGAGTATTCCCATCACTAGCAAAGAAGTCAGCTCTCTGGTTCTTTTAAATATAGTCTTGATGAGGCAGAGAGTACTCATCATTCGGTAGCTGCCCTTTGGTGTCATGCCTTGCTAAACTTGGCTTGGTTGTTCCTCTGGTGATGGATACCCAGTTTATCACCAGGCCTGTCACAAAAGTCTTTCCATCGTGGCCAGAAGCTCTGGCTCTGCCAGAGCTAGCCCTCCACTGGCTTAAGTAAGCCTTTGAGAATCTGAGATCACTTTTACAACATACCTAATACTGGGATCACAAGGTTGGGGGAGAAATCCAGCTAAATCTCACATCAAACTTCCTTTGATACATTATGGCATGCACTCTACGAAGCCTTAGCCAACTGCATAATAATCAAGTAAACTTGGTTCTGGGCTCCCTTCACTCTCTGCCTTAGGGTCTAGGTATCCTCATCTGTCAAATGAGGGGGCAGAGAGCTGAGCATTCCAGGACAAACTGCTGGGAAAGCGCTGCATTTGTCAGTGGACCTCTGAAACCACAAGTACCAGGCTCTTTACAGGAGAGAAGAAAAAACCCAAAACACCACCTTTTGAGGTTTCCAGAATAACATCCAAAGTGGAGACACTGCTTCTGTGGTATTCTAAATATAGTGCCCCTCTTTACTTGTTCAAGCCCTTGGTTTACCAAATTGCTTACGGTGATTCATTGGAACTCCCCTTGCCAACAGCATGAGGATGGGATTTAATTCAAGAAATGAACAAGGGAAGGTTTAACCCATTTTTTTTTCTCATTTTGTGTGTAGCCTTTTGCTGTGAATAGAAAAGGGATAGTTCTTGCTTGCCTAGTGGGCAGGAGCTGGGGAGAAGAACATTCAGTGGGTCTTCTGAAAGCCTTTGAGCTAGAAAATGTGACCTTTAGAGGTCAGTGAACTTTGGTTTCTTTTTTTGCCAAGAAATCTCAGTTATTTGAGGATCCATTGTTTTGTGATCACCAGAGTGCCAAACTTTTTATTTGTCACCAGTGGAGTTGTATGACCAGAGTTGTTGGGCAGAGATTCTTGCCCTTTTGTGGAGTCTGACACATCTTGTTTGGGTTTTTCTTGATTTTTTGTGACACATAAGTAGCTATTTTTAAAAAGTAAGACATATAAAAAGGCTGTGATACATTGGGTTTAGTGGTGTCATCTGGCTTTGGAGTAATGAATATCTGGTTCCAGTTCCACTCCTGACACATATACTAGGTATAAGCAAACATCTCAGCTTCTCAGAGCCCCAGGCAAACTCCCAGACAAAATGCCTTTAGTACCAGGAGTTGCCAGTCTGCCTCAGAAGAAGAATCTAAAGTAGGAGTTCTCTAAACCAAGGATTCCTAGGTCCATAGTGCTTTGCTCCATTTAACCCCCTTTCCCATTCTACTATATGACTTATGTTTAAAGTGAAATAATAATTAACTTGGATTTGAGAATCACAGGCATTGCTTAAGATGATTGGAGACTCCCTGAGGCTTGTAAAACCTGAGTTAAAAATCCCTGACTCTTGTCTAGAGGCACTCCAGTCAGTGCCAGGTTCTGAAAAACCTTCTATAGGTCCAAAAGACCCACCTTCTATCATGTAGGCCCTGCTATAGCTACCATGTGTAACCTTGAGTAAGTCACTCCCCATGAATATACCTCAGTAGACTTATCCCTAAAATGTGGTACACACACTAGAGGATCCTTAAAGTTCCTTCTAGCTCTGACAATCTGTGTTCTAAGGTCCCCCCAATTCTGACATTCCATGTTCAAAGTCCTCTCCTAGTTCTGACATTCTGTGTTCTAAGATCCCTCTGGGCTCTGACAGTCTGTGTTCTAAGGGCCCACAAACTCTGACATTCCTTGGTCTAAGACAGCAGTTCTCAACCTGTGGGTTATGTTCAATTTGTAACAATGAAAATACATATTTATATTACGATTCATAACAGTAGCATAATTACAGTTATGAAGTAGCAATGAAAATAATGTTATGGTTGGGGGTCACCACAACATGAGGAGCTGTATTAAAGGGTCATGGCATTAGGAAGGTTGAGAACCACTGGTCTAAGATATCTCCCAGTTCTGATGGTCTGTGTCTAATGTCCCTCTAACTCTGACATTCCATGTTCTGAGATCTCTCCCAGTTCTGATAGTCTGTGTTCTAATGTCCTCCCCCAAATCTGCCATCTGTGTTCTAAGATGTCTCCTAGTTCTGATAGTCTGTTCTAAGTTCCCGCCAGCACTGATAATTCATGTTCTAAGATCTCTCCCAGCTCTGATAGCCTATACTCTAAGGTCCCCCTAATTCTGACATTCCATATTCTAAGATTTCTCTCAATTCTTACAGCCTGTGCTCAAAGGTCCCTCCCAGCTCTGACATTCTAAGGGTCTTTCTAGGTCTGACAGTCTTGTTGTAAGGTCCCTCCCAGCTCTGGCATTCTATGTTCCTAGGGTCTTTCTAGATTTGACAGTCTAAGGTCCCTCCCAGTGCTGGCATTGTAAACTTTCAGGTCCTTTCCAGCCCTCACATTTTGTGTGTAAGACAGGCCTGGAATATGACAAGATCGAATGCAGTTCTCAGTCAAAAGTTGAGGAATGGAATGCCTCTCCATGGGTGGTGGGCTCCCGAAGGCTGGGTGACCACTTGTCAGGGATGCTGTAGGAGAGATGGCTCAGCCAGATATAGAGAACACTAGGTGGTTATTGAGATCCTTGCCAACTCTATGATTCCGACATCCTGGGATTTGGGGATTTCAGCAAACACCTGCATCTTTGATTGAGTTGCTTGTTATCCCTTCAGGCTATGCTCTAGATGTTAGTCTTTACTGCACAGGTTCCCAGGCATACTGCTGGAGGAGTCATTCTACATTTCAGCTGTTTTTATAGACCAGATAACAGAACAGTTCAGAGAGTGACTTTTTCCTTAGTTGAGTAAAAGCAGCTAGTGCGCTTTGTGCTGGGTGTCTCCTTCTCAGGGACTGCCACCTCCTCACTCCTGCTCATCACAATGCAGCCAGGGAAATAAACTATCCTGACTTATTTCCCTGAAAATGCTGATTTCAACTCACAGGGTTATCATGAAGATAAAGTGAAACAGAAGCTATAAATATTCTCTGCAAAGCAAAAAGTACTCAAAAGGGACATCTGGGTTGTTTTCTACAATTCAGATAAAACCCATGCTAACACATTTTAATAGTCTGGGTCCTAGCATTTTAAATGGTGGAGGCACATTGGTTTGGGGTCAGAATGAGTTCAAATACATGCTCAGCTGGTTCCTGTGTTACCTTGGACAAGTTACTTGGGCTCAACGATTGCAAGGTAGATTCTGACGGCTCATAGATTTAGAGCTAGAAGGGGGCTTAGAGGTTATGTGGTCCAACTCTCATTTTAGAGATGAAGCACTGAGATCAGGATAAGGTAAGTGACTTGCCCAGAGTCACATAGCTAGTGATCATCTAAGGCAGGAAGTGAACTCAGGTCTAACTGACTCCAAGTCCAGCACTCCACCTGCTATACTATAGTGCTTTTCTTGGTCCTATTGTTTGAGAACTGAAATTTTAAAAATGTTATTGGTCTTCTCTTTTTACATCCCAAAAGTCACTTATATAAAAATTCCTCCTCTAGAAAGAAACCTTTCCTTATAACAAGAAAAAACAGTTGGACAAAAAAACATTGAATACAATGACCTTGTCTAACAAGTCACACAATATTCTGCCTCTGTGTAGAGGGGGTAGATAGTTTCATTATCAGTTCTCTGGGACCATCATTGTGGATTTTTTGTTTTTTAATTGCTCAGAGTTGGGCTTCCTTTTAATGATCTTTTTGTCTACATTGCATGTATCGTGCCTTCAGTAGCACTAATAATTCCACTTTGTATTACTGCATCCAACTCTTCCCATTCTTCTCTGAATTCCTCCTATTTGTCATTTCCTGCTGAATTCTATTACATTTATGTACTATAGTTTGTCAGCCTTTTCACTTTCAAGTGACAGCTGTTTTCTTTCCAGTTCTTTGTTACCACCAAAAAAAATGATGCTGTGGATATTTTGGCATATATTACACCTTTGTTTCTGCCACTGACCTCCTTAGAGCACCCACCTTCTTCATTATTGAGTCAGAAATCTCCTGGTAAGACAGTAAAGGGCCAGCTTGCTTTTTACAGGATGGAGCACAGTGCCTTGGATGGTCACTAGCTATGTGACTATGGGCAAGTCACACATATAATTACAATACTTCTAAATTGTGTTGGGCTCAGTTTTTTCCTCTCTAACATGGTTGCTGTGAGGGAAAGCACCTGGTAGATTTTATAGTTCTACAGAAATGGGAACTAGTATTATTATAATGATAGTGTGTATCCAATAAATATTTGACTGACTTTTTCTGGTTTCCCAAGCACAATCTTGTCCTATCCTTAGGATTTGAAGGAGTGGGCATCTGGCCCACTGACATTTCATAACTAAAAGGGTGAACCTTTCTTCGGTTGTGTGTATACTGTATCTGTGTTGCCTCTGTGTGTGTGTGTGTGTGTGTGTTTATGTGAGAAAGACAGAGACAGACATAGATACAGAAACAGAGAAAACAAAGCTCTACCAAAGCATAGCATTTGTTCCCATGACAGATGTTCTAAGATTCTAATATGAAGGCTAATTCCATTAACCTGGACCATCCTCCTCCTCTTCTTCCTCATCAAAAAGCATTTCATTCATTTCATCCATTAAATATTCATTAATTGTGTTTTTGTGCAATATTCTCCACAAGACACTGGTGGAGAGATACAAGGAAAAATAAAATTCAGTAGGTTCCATTCTAATAAAGCTGATTAAAAACATGTAGAGAAATGCTGTCTAACCAATGTGGAAAAACTCATTAGTCCGTAAGAGGAGAACAAAGTGTTTTGAGGTCAGATGAGAGACAGATGAGTTCCTGATGGAAGGAAGGATATTGGGGAGGCTTCATGGAAGGAGGACATTTGAGCTGAGCATTGGAGGATGGGTAGAAAATATAGTGAGCTAGTATTTGTATAGTCTGTCTGTCTGTGTGTGTCTCTCTCTCTATCTCTCTATCCATCTATCCATCCCTCCATCCATCCACCCATCCACCCATCCATCCCCATCCATCCATCCACCCATCCACCCATCCACCTATCTATCTATCTATCTATCTATCTATCTATCTATCTATCTATCTATCTATCTGTTATCTCATTTGGTCTTCACAATAACCGTCAGATAGATGCTATTATTACCTTTGTTTTACAGATAAAAAAGCTGAGACAAGTTACGTGGTTTGCCCAGGATCACACAGCTAGTCAATGTCTAAGGCTGGACTTGAGCTAAGGTCTTCCTCCCTCTTGATTCAACCCACTATCCACTGGCAGAGATGGAGTGAAGAGATCCTTCCAGGCTATTCCAAGAGCATTGATGCTAGGTGCTACAGAGACAGCTGACCTTGCTTGTTTGTGCAGGCAGAGAAGATATAGTGGGCTCAGATAGAAAGGGAATCTTCATCAGGTGGGGCTCTGCTGGGGAAAGCTTGGGGGCATGGGCAAGAATAGCAGATATGGCCTTGGAGCAGATGCACCTGAGACAGTTTCGGGGGATGAGCTGGGTCTATACAGGGCCAGCTCTACAAACCTGTCGGGGGGTAGTGATGAATCATTCTGGGGCAGAGTTACCAACAACAAAGCTGTAGCTCTCCTGTCATTGGCAATTGGCTAGCTGGGGAATTGACTGACTGCTGGGAGAGAGAGGCCCTGGGAAAAGGCTTGGGCTTTCTATCTTCTTGGAACATTCAGAAGGGGATTCAGCATCTTGACAGGGAGAAGAGAGCTTCATGTAGCACCTTGCTTATCTTAGACACTGGAGAAGAGGAAAAATTTCCTTTTATATATTTCATATGAATTTGGAAAATGTCCCAATGTGACATAATTCTGGGCAGTGACATTAAGTGGAGAGATCAGCTTGTCAGGCTATCATAACAAACGAGATTGTTTTTAGTTTTTTTTTTTAATCAACAGCTTTTAAAAGAGAGAATTAAAAAAGAGTGCATAATGTTTCAAAAGAAGCTTCATGTACTGATAGTAACTGACAGTCATTTGGTCCCAAACAGTCCAATGAGCGAGTCCACAAACAAGCATTTATGAAGTGCTTATTAGGGAAGTAAGGGGAAGGGAATAAGCATGTGCTAAGTGCTTTTTACAAATACTATTTCATTTGATTCTCACTTTGGAGGTAGGTGCTATTATCTCCATTTTACAGATAAGGAAACTGAGGCAGACTGAGGTTAAGTGACTCACCCAAGGTCACACACTAGTAAGTATCTGAGGTGAAATTTGAACTGAAGCTAAGTTCAATTAACTTAATTAATTAATTAAGTTCAACTGAACTAAGCCCAATGTTCCATTCATTGCATCACTGACTGCCTTTACTAGGTGCCGGAGAAATAAAAACAAAAGCTGAGTCCTGTCTTCAAGGAGCTTACAATGTAGCCTCTTACAGGATTTCTTTTTAAAAAAAACTTTACTGAATCAACAAGTGAATTGAAAAGATGGCCTTATTCAAAGTTTAACTCAGTGGTACAGTGAATAGAGCATGGGGCCTGGAGTCAGGAAGATTCCTCTCCCTGAGCTCAAATCTGGCCTCAGCCACTTACTAGCTATGTGACCCTGGGCAAGTCTTTTGATCCAGTTTATCTCAGTTGCCTCATTCCTAAAATGGACTGGAGAAGGAAATGGCAAACCACTCTAGCATCTTTGCCAAGAAAACCCCAAATGGGGTCACAGAGTCAGATGAGACTGGTGGAAAACAGACTCATCCTTTACTACAGCCATAGAAATAAGATATCACAGACAGCTAACTCTCCTGTGGGCTGCTCCCTTTCATTCCTTACCAGCTCAGCAGACCTCACATCCTCACTTGCCCAGCACTTGGCAGGGGTCATGATGGGCTAAGGGTCTGTCCCTTCATCGCAACCCTCATCTATCTGTGGAAGCCTCCTACCTAGAATTAGCTGGGTCCCACTCTAACCAAACTGAAGGTGCCCTGAACACACACCTCATCTAAAGAGACATTGATGCTCATGCATCCATTTCCAAGGGGACTTTGAACATCTGGCTGGAGCTCCAGGGATTGTCTCTCATGCACCTGAGCCAGAGAGCAGAGAGCATTCATTTCTTTGACTGCATGTATGATCCACTCCACTCATGTGTAGGGAGTTTTACCACAATGAAAATTGATTCTTAAAATAGGAAGGGAGGCCTTTTGTGTTTGAATAAAGTGGCACACATACACGCAAACCTTGTGAAGGACGTCTTTATCATCTGCTTGGGCACTAATTAATATGCAACTGGATTTCAAGGTCCTTCATCATGTAATGCAGTCTACTATATTATCTAAGCCTTAAAGGCCCCTTAAAGGATTTCAAAGACATCTGCCTCCCTCCCCCTTGCAGAGTACAAGGTGAAGTTCCTCATCATTTTGTGGATGAATAGTCTCAGGCCAACAGAAGAGAGAGAAACAGAGACCAGATCTTCTAATCTATACTTGACTCTCTATGTCATTCAGCCTCTATGGCAGAAGACCTCAAACTTCTTTTTAAGAGGATTTCTTTGTCCAGTGCCCCAAATCTGGGGTGTTTGACAGTTAAGTCTCTCAACAGACTAGGAGTGGAGGAAAGAGCTAATACTGTCTCTGTACTCTTCCTCCTAGGAATCCTGATGAGCCAAGAAGAGGTGGGTATGCCAACAGCTGGTTTAAGAACATAGCAGCGAACAACTTTGGGATTTACTGGTAGACTGCAGGTTACTGGTAGGGAATTTCTTTTGCACAGTGGACCTTGGTCTAAAGATCTGGGTTCAAATGTTGGCTCTTTTATTTACTACCCATGTGATCTTGGGCAAGTCATCTGAGATTCAGTTTCCCCTTTTTATAAAATGAAAGAGTTGAGCTAGGTGACCTCTGAGGTTTTATTAGCTTTAAATCTATGATCCTGTGATCCCCTTCCAACTCCAGACATAGACATTTGGGCCTTCCCTGCTGTAACACCTACAGATTTTTCTGCTGACAAATAAGTCTTGCTACTGCTGTGTATGAACAACAGATTTAGGTAATGTCCCCCAGCATGACCTGAGAGAGTGTAGAGAGGCAGATGTGGAGGTAGGGGGCATTCAGAGATAAGGAGCTAGTGTCAGGAGAAGCCAGAATGGACATTTTTGTATGTTTTAATATTAAATGAATAAATATGAGCAAGATGATGTTGAAATTTTGCACCTGGTATTCCGAAACAGACATTTTGGATAAAGAGCCCCTAGCTGTGGAGGCCGAGGACCTAGAACTGAACGCCAGCTCTGCCTCTTCTCACCTTTATGACAACTGGCAAATCACTTACCATCGATGTGACCTCTCTGGGCCCCAGATTACTAATACAAAATAAAGCGGCTGGACTAGATGACCTTTGGGGTCATTTTCATCTCTAGGGTCCAGGAAGGGAGCAAATGAATGACAAATAGGATTTTCACTTTGCACAGATGGCTTTTTAAATTTTTAAATTTTTTTGTAGATATTTTGTTCAGATTTCAGTGGCAACATGGATGTACCTTGGGAGTTTTAGCCTGCATTGCAGACTTACCCTACCTGATTTCACTTTTTAAATCTCCTGACACCACAAAGGAAAAACATCTGACAAAACAGCATTAGAATAGGGCAGTTCTTCCGTGGGAGTATTGGTATCAATAGGAAATAAGTTTCCATGTGGCTCAAATTTGCTCCCTAAGAGCTTTAAATGGACCTTTGCAAAGATGTGTCTGCCACACAGTAGGCTCTTTTCAAGGGCTGTTGAATTTAATTTCCGTGAAATTACATAATATTAATCATGATACTTTTTTTTCCCTTGAGGATTTGTTTGCTTTTTTTTGTATCCTTGGGGCTTAGCACACTAGGTGCTTAATAAATGCTTGCTTACCGCCTAACCCTGAGAATCTTCTTCCCTGGGATGTTCCTTCCCTCATTCTGACTCCCTCCCTGGGACCATTATTTTAGGAAGGACTCCAGTCCTGCTTCTTCTCATTGCTTTTGGCCTGCCACATTTCTCCCTCAGGTACCCTTCCACCTACCACCCCTCCCCACTTTGCATTCCTCTTATGTGCTGTCTTCCCCTGTTAAAATGTAAGCTCCTTCTGGGCAGGGCTGTCTTGTTTGTTTATATTTAAAACCTCAGGACTTAGCACAGAGTCTAGCATATGGTAAGTGTTTAATAAATGCTTGCTTGCTCACTCCTTCACTCACTCTATCTACCAATCTATACTTCTCTCTTCCTAATCCATCCATCCATCTATCTGTCTATCTATCTATCTATCCATCCCTCTTCTCTTTTTCTTTAATCTATCCATCCATCCATGTATGTATGTATCTGTCTGTCTGTCTTACATCTATCTATCCATCCATCCATCCCTCTCTTTCTCCTTATGCATCCATCCATGTATGTATGTGTCTATCTATCTATCTGTCTATCAATCTGTCTGTCTGTCTACCTATCTACCTACCTACCTAATTATCTATCTATCTGTCTGTCTGTCTATCTATCCATCCCTCCTCTCTTTTTCTTTCATCTATCCATCCATCCATGTATGTATGTATCTGTCTGTCTGTCTTACATCTATCTATCTATCTATCTATCCATCCATCCATCCATCCCTCCCTCTCTTTCTCTTTATGCATCCATCCGTGTATGTATGTGTCTATCTGTCTGTCTATCTATCTGTCTATCTATCTATCTACCTATCTATCTATCTATCTATCTATATCATTTAGAGCCACTATGAGGAAAGAGCTGCTTAAGGAAGTGGCTAGTGGGTGTCGCCTCATTAGAGGCATTCAAATACCTGTGTGGGTTGTAGGTAGAATGTAAGTTGCTTGAGAGCAGGGAAGTTCCTTTTTAATCTTTGTATCCCAGTGCTTCACACAGTGCCGGCATTTGATTAAACACTTACTCAGTGTTTGAATGGAGATGGCTCTTCAGAGCTGGGTTGGTCCAGCTGGCCTCTGCAGTTGGTGGCTGTTCAGCTGTTCAGGTTACTCTCCTATAACTTTCCAGAAGCAGCTTCTTCCTGGAGTTCTGGGATATCTATTTGCCTCATCTCTGAAATGCTTGCTTCCCTTCTCTCGCTTACCGGGAATTCCATAAAAGCACTTGATTGCTTTAGAAGTTACAATATGAACATTGTGTTATTCATTTATGAATCAGGCACATTATTTACTTGGCTTCATTGAAGTGACAAAAAACTTGTAGCTCTTTTGAGAACCGTAGTCAAGTTTGCAGGATGAATACTGAGCCATGAATTAATGTTATAAGTTTTGAAAGCAAAATGAAGGCTTATGTAAAGTCAGCACCATGTTTCCTTTGTTCCCATAATGATGATGCATGGCAATTTGTCACCTGGTTCGTTATCAGAAAGACACAGCCCCAAATGAGGAGGGCACAGTGATTCAGATGGTCCATAGTACCCAAGTACTTCAGGCTCTTTGGTAGGAAGGAAATCTGGGTCATTTCATATCTCAGGAAGAATCAATTTGTCCTCATTCTGAAATATTTAAATGAGCCATTTGTAGAGAAGAATCTGAAATTACTTACATCTTGGGAAGAGTGTGAAAGGAGGGAATTGGTTGATGCCAAGGATAGCATTTCTTCCCAGTACTCAGTAGAGAGCTGGGAATACATAGGCACTGGGGAGGCAGAATGTCGGGGAAGACAGAATGCAGGATTTGGTGTCAGGGAGACCTGGGTTCAGATCCCACCTCTGGAACTTACTGGGTGACCATGAGCAAGTGACTTACCTCACTGAATATCAGTATCTTCATCTGAAGGAAGGAAGGAAGGAAGAAGAAAGGGAGGAATGAAGGAAGGGAGGGAATAAGGAAGGAAAGGAGGGAGGGAAGATGGAAGGAAGGAAGGGAGGGAGGGAAGATGGAAAGAACGAAGGAAGGGAGGGAGGAAGGAAGGAAAGGAGGGAGGGAAGATGGAAGGAAGGAAGGGAGGGAGGGAAGATGGAAGGAAGGAAGGGAGGGAGGAAAGATGGAAGGAAGGGAGGGAGGGAAGAAGGAAGAAATGAAGGAAAGGAGGGAATAAGGAAGGTTAAATGGATGAATTTATTAAGTGCCTGCTTTATGTCCCAGGCACTGTGCTAAGTACTTTACAAATAATATCTCATTTGATCCTCACAACAATTCTGGGAGGTAGGTTCTATTATTTTTATCCTTATTTTTTATTTGATAAAACTCAAGCAGATAGAGGTTAAGTGACATGCCCAGGGTCACACAGCTAGTGAGGGTCTGAGGCTGTATTTGAACTCTCTGATTCCAGGACCAGTTCTCTATCCACCGTGCCACCTCTAATAGTTATTTCACAGAGTTGTTATGAGGCTCAAATTAAACTATGTAACCTTGGTAGATTTAGTGTCTAAGTCCCCACAGCTTCTATAAAACACTTTGCAAACTTTTAAAAAATATATAAATTTTATTTATTATTAATTGATTAAAATATAATATGGCTTGGCATAGAGAATCAGTTGTGACATATTGTTGGCCTCAAAGACAAGAAAGATATAGCTTAAAGTTCTTCTTCTGATATATACTAGCTATATGAACTTCAGCAAGTTCCTTAACTTTTTAGGACTATAAATTGCAGAGAAAGTGTTGAGACCTGCATTAGTAGAGGGATTTTCCTCACATGGGAGATCTTCATATCAAAGCATTCACAGACACAGTTCTAATTCCTATGACCTGGCAATTGAAAATGGTGTCTCTATATCCAATGGTTACCATTGTTATACTCTTCTCAGTTCTATTGCTAATGGGTAAGAGACTCCTAGAGACACAGAATTTCAAAATTGGAAAGAGCCTTGGAAATTATTTCATTCCACCTTCATAACCCAGGCCCTTCCTACCTTTCCTATCTTCTTGCATTTAATTCCCTCTTGGTACCATGTGTTCTGGTGACCATGACTTCCTTGCTGTTCTTCACACACCATATTCGATCTCCAACTCTGCATTTGCATTAGTGGTCCCCCATGACAATCAAAACACACTCCTCATCTCTGTCTTCTGACTTCCCTGGCTGCCAGCTAAAATCCCACCTCCCTCAATAAGCTTTTCCTGATGCCCTTACTTAATAATGCTTTGCCTTTCTCCGATTGATTATCTTCAATGCATCCTGTCTGTATCCTCCTTGCATATCTGTCCTAGCCTTCGTGTAGCTCAGATCTCCTGTGCCCAAGAACTCCACCAGCCTTAGCCTTGCCTATTAGCAAGGGTTACAGGCAATTCACTGCTGTGCTTAGCACATTCCATGAGCTAGCATTTTATAGCTATTTTTTATTTATATATAGTTCTAGTTCTTTGCATCTTGTCTCCACTATTAGATTGTGAGTTCTTTGAGAGCTAGGACTGTGGTTTTTTCCCTTTTCTTCTTATCTCCAGAACTTAGTAGGTTCTTAATAAATGATGACTTGACTTGACCTGACCTACCCTCTACTGAAGCTGGTTAGCTCTCTATATTATCCTTAGTCATGTATCCATTCCTCGGCCTCTTTAAGTTTCTAATTAGAAAGTAGCATGGCATAATACAGAGAGAATAGGTATTGGAGTCAGGAAAACCAAGGCCCAGATCCTGACTCTGACTCACTTTACCTTTGGTAAGCAAAGGAAGTAACTTGACCTCTCCCTAGGACCAAGTTACAGATGAGTTGAAGATTTTCATCGGTGAAAGGAGCCTTCACTCTAAGAGCACCCATATTGATGAAATCACAGGTCTGGACTTAAAAATAAAAAGGACAGAAAGTATTTCCTACCTTTATATTATTCACATATACACCCAAACTCTGATGCCTCTTGGAAATTCTCAGCAGGGTGAAAGAGATCGAATGAGCCTTTTCTACCCTTAGTTTGGTAGGCATCGTAGCCAGTGGATGTACTTTCTTTTATAAGAGATTTATGTCTGAGAAGTTGGCTGTTTGTAAAGAAAATGTCTATTAAAACAATCCTGTCTTCTCAGAGACTTTCAATATGATTTCAGAGGTGGGTGTATTTCTGCATCTCTTGCTCCCTCCTCTACTTCTCTTGCCTAATTGGCAGGGCAGGGGCCAGAGAATTCAGAGTTTTCCTGACTTCAAGCCCTGCAGTCTATCCCACTGAACCACCTACCTGCATGGTGTTGTTTTAGAGGCAATAAATCTAAAAATATTTTTATAGTGCCTGGATATGATGCAGTAGTACATGTACTTACTCACAAACAAAGTCTGTCTCCAATATAATTCATCCTTCCCTAGAGTCTTTTATTACCTGTTCCAGGGAATAGACCTTTTTATGAAGCCTCTGGGTATATAAAAACTTGAACTTGTTGTCTTCATTGCTTTATGCTTCTGAATTCAGGAATGTCTTTAGCAATCACATGGTGACATCACATAGCTGAAAACACACTTGAATTAACCTGGCACATCTGCCGAGCTCTAGACAGTTTCTAAATTTAAACAATTGGGGAGGCTTTGTTACATAACGATTAACTGACTTTATTTCACAAATTTCCTTCATATAAGCTAGACAGTCCATTGGGAGAAAAAAAAAAACCCCCACCACTTTGTAGTTCATGGTCTAAAAATCTTCACTGTAAACATACAAGTTGACTTGAGTGGAGGGGATGGAGGTGGAGAGAGAGGGAGAAGGTTTATCACAGACAGAAGCTGGTTTGTTATTTTCCCCCCCCATGACTAGAATCAGAGAATCTTGAATGGAAAGGCTCTTAGAGAAAAGGCTATTAGAATGCAGAATGTTATACCTAGAAGGAATCTTAGAACATGGAACATCAGAGCTCATGTAAAATGTTAGGACATAGGATATGCTGAGCGTAATGGCAAATGCATGTGATCCCTACTCCTAGAGGAGGCTGAGGCTGGTGTATTACTTGGGCACAGGAGTTGTGAGTGGCAGCAAGGCTAGGGCAGATTGGGTGTCTGTATTAAGTCTGGCACCAATGTGGTGAGCCCCAGGGAGTAAAGGTCCACCAGGCTTCATAAAAAGGGTGCACATCAGAAACAAAGCAAATTAAAGTTTCTTTTTGTGGTGCTGTTGATCCAAGTCACTGCCCTTCCAGTCTGAGTTAGACTCAAAGCCTCAAAAACAAAAGACTGAAACTTAGGAAATGTGCCCTTTGCCCTGCCCATCCCAGAAATGGCGAATCAAAATAACTCTTGGCTAAAGACCAAAGATCTTCATCCAAGGCTGATGGAACAGGTGGAGGAGTTTGTGGTTGTAAAATACAGACTGATATGCACGGGAAAGGCCTCATGGACATTTCAGACTTGAAAGTAAATACCAAAAGTCTGAGTCACGCTAGAGGAAACCGCCTTTGGGGAAGCATAAGCATGTTTTATATTTTGTGAGTCAAGACCTTTATGAAGTGAGAAATCAAACAGCATGTGACCAGGAAACGGCTAGCCCACAGAGAACTAAAAATAAAAAGGCACCAAGACAGTTCAAGGCTGTGTCGCCAACCATCAGTGAAAGCCTTTGAGGGTTAAGCAGACAGTTGGAGTTGGAGTCCTCAGACCTAGGGTTCAAAGCCTCTTTTTGCCTCATCCTAGCTGTGTGACCACGTACACTTTATCGAACCTCTCAGAACCTCCATTTCCTCATCTCTTTAACAAGGGGGTTAGACCAGAAGATCTCAAAGGTTCTTTCTGGACAGGTGGGCTGTAAAACCGTTGGAATGCTGTACTTGGAGACAGAAAAACAAGTTCAAATCCAGCCTCAGATACTTACCAGTGCCATGACCCTGGACAATTCACATCACCTCTGTTAGTCGTCAGCTCACATTTATTAAGCTGGGCACTTTGTTTAGTCTTGGAGATACAAAGAAAGGGAAACACCAGCCCTTGTTCTCAAGGAGATCACAGCCTAGTGGGAGGTACAGCATGCACACTGGTAAGCACAAATAAAATATATACACGATACTTCTTGCCGAAGTAAGGACTTCAGCTGGGAAGGAGGTGGAAATAAGGAGGGAGCGTGTTACAGGCTTCTGTTTCCTTGCGTATAACATGGGGATGGTGATAGCACCTACTCTAACACGGTTGCTGTGAGAGTCCAGTGAGATGACACATGGGAAGCATTTTGCAAACCTTAAATTGCTATATTAATATTAGCTATTATTATCAAATCTTGTGATCATAAGTGTACCAGCCTGGAGAAGAAAGCTCAAATAAAGGGGATGAACACTGGTGTAGGATGGATCCATCTCTAGATAGATTTGGAGCACTTCACGTCCCAGGGAGGCTTTAGGGATGGCCATGGTTGGGAGATCACTCCCTTGTTCTCGACTGTCTTCAAGAATTGTATCTTAGAATTGTATCTATCTATTCAAATATCAGATAATTGTAGTCTAAGAGTATAATTCTTTTGGGGAGTTCAGGAGAAAAGCCCCATTCTCTGGTCATTTGTGAGGTAAAAGGAAGTAATTTTGCCCCAGATCTCGAGGGAAACAGCTTAATCCTGGGGCCTTAGTTTCCTTTTCCTACTATATATGTTTATTTTACAAATGACAATCACATATAGCAAGCAAACATATTTATCAAAGTAAACAAGTAAGACAATAATGAAGGACACTATGGACATTAGTTTAGGCAATAGAATATCTAAGAGAAAAGGGGAGCTTTTTGACCCAAGAGTGATATCACATTTTAGCTCATCTGTCTTCCTGCAGGTGTTCAGTCTCCCAGGACTGTCCTTCAGGGGACGGCCACTCTATTAGGGGAGAGATTGGGGAGGGGGAAGAGTACACTGAAATATACCTGAAAATTATACCAAACCAGAAAAAACTCATTGTGGCAGAGAAAGGGCCCACCTGGATGAGTAGAAGATTTCTCACCTTGGAATTCTCCATCTCTCTCTCTCTATCGCTCTCTCTCTCTCTCTCTCTCTCTCTCTCTCTCTCTCTCTCTATATATATATATATATATATATATATATATATACATATACATATATATATATATGGTGTGAGTGTGTGTGTATGTGTGTGTGTGTGTGTATACACACATATATCCGTATATGTATGGAGAGAGAGAGAGAGATAAGGAAATAGCAAATCACTCTGGTATCTTTGCCAAGAAAACTCCATGGCTATCATTCATGGGATCACATAGAATAGGACATGACTGAATGACTGAATAATAACATATATGTGTGTGATTGTATACATATATGTTTTATATATGCACACTTATATATACATGTGACTATATGTTTCTTCTCCTGAAGTCCTTCTCTAAAATCTCCCCTTGGCATGGAGGTAAACCTTCTCTGCAACTTATACTTAGTGAGTTCCCTAGAGCCCTAAAAAGTGGAAGTGACTTGCCTAGGGTCACATAGTCAGTATGTGTGAGAAACAGAACTCTAACTTGGGTCTTCCTAGCTCCAAGGGCAGCTCTATATCTACTACGCTGTGCTGCTTCTCCTGTATTTCCTATGTATATGAATAAACACGTATTCTATAGATAACTCAGATCCATAGAACATATGTACATTCTAGATACCTATTGAACATATGTTTATTCTAGTATGTATACAATTTATAGGTATAAAAAAGATTTCTTCTCCTGTGGTTCTAATCATAGTGGTGCAGCAGAAGACCTGAGTTCTGAGCTTTTAGGTGTTCACATCTAGTCCAACACCTCTATAGTGAACCCCAGGAGCACAGCCCGAGTGGGAAATGGAGAGGATCAAAGCTTCTGTGTCTGTTAGCAAGTCAGTCTGTGAACAGCTGCTGCTCTTCCTAACTGGGGTGTAAAAGGAGACCCAGTCTCAAAAGATCATATGGGGATTCAACTTGTAGAAGACTCAAGGGGAATGTGGTGGCTGCCTTCTAGTATTTGTAGTGATATTACATAGAAGGATTAGATTTTTTTTTCTGCTTGGTCCCAAAAGGCAGACCTAGAAGGCAATAGGGTGAAAGTTGCAAAGAGGCAGATTTTTAAACTTTGCAACAATTAAAGCTATCAAAAAGTTCAATAAATGGGCAGCTGTGTGGTCCTCTTCTTTTGTGTATGGTTTGGACCAAATGGCCCCTGAGGTCACTTCCAAGCCTGAGATTATGTGATTCTATGAAGTTGTGTTGGATAGATGGCTGCTTAGCTAAGTAGTCAAAGGATAATTTCCATCATGGCCATAATGTAAACTCAAGTAGATTTAAAATTGTTTTCTTTTGTAAAAACTGCTGCAATACTTTGCAAGCTGTAATTAGTTCCTCAGAGGATTTTAGCCTGGCTTGGTGGTGAGAGAGCAGGATTGGCAGTCAGGAGACCTAGATTCCAGTCCCAGCTCTGCCTTTCACAGTCTCCCGGTCTTCATCTATATAATGATGTAGGTAGAAAAGATGGTACCTAAGGGCTCTTCTAACTCTACTATTCTCTAATTGAATAATCTCTCTACTAAGGTCCCTTTGAGCTCCAACATTCTATATTCTAAGGCCTCTTCCAACTCCGACATTCTATGTTCTAATGTCTCTTCTGGTTCAGACATTCTTTGACTGTATTGATACTTGTACTCTCTTGGCCAAGATCTAGCCTATATTTTAAAATTTATTAGACTCCCATGTTAGCTATTTTTGAAGAGCCTGGTTTTATAGCAGTTTGCTCTTCAGGTAATTCTTGATTTTCTGAATCAAACAACCTGGACAAGAACAGCAGCATTGTCATGGCTTTCCCTATGAACAGATCAGAATGTGCAGTCTGGATGAATGGTGCCAACAACAGCCTGCTGAAACAGCCTTCTCTCCTTATGCAAAGGTCCCTGGAACCTCAAGTGGAGATTTTCTGGTTCCCAAAAAGAGTGCTTAAAAAAACCCAGCCAAGACAACTTGACTTTCTTTTTCAGGGACAGATTGAATGCTGTGCAAAGCAACACATTCCCCTTAGAAGGCAACCTTCCCCTCCTGAATCCCTAGACAGCTGACACAGTAATAAATCACAGTCCTGTGGGAAAAACATACTTTGTTTAGCAAATTGATAGGACAGTGAACCCCGTGTTGTTGGCTTCACTCTCCATTCCATCCTGTGGGCGTCCTGTTACATAACCATCCCCCAAAGCTAAGGGCCCTCTTGGTTCATGTATCATTTGAAAGCTCACACTCCCATTGGTAAAATACAGTTGATGACTCCTTGTCAATATACATTTTACTGGCTTTCTTCTGCTCAAAAGGCCAGGCTGTTCAGGGAGTTTACCCGTGATCTAAGATTATCAGAGCTAGAAAGACAAGGACCAAATGTTTCTTTTCCTGGAGCTGAAAATGAAGGAATTGATCCTTCTACCTTGGTAATAATTGTAACAATGATGATGACAATAATGATAATTTATTTCCCTGGGTCATCATGTAGATGTTGTGTCATCAGGGAAATCATTTGGAGAGTTATTCAGTGTGAATTTTTTCCCTTCCCATAAAAGAAATGGGGGCATTGATGGCTGCTTTTAGGATTCCTACTTGAGGGTGAAAAAGGTAATATCATAAAATATGGCAAGTTGGATGTGGTTTTAACGAAGAAGGTGCTTCTCCCTCCCTCCTGGTTTATGTGCAAGGCTAGTCTCTTGCTAATCCCAGAAGGAAGGCAGCATGATATAATAATAATAGTAATAATAACAACAACTCAGGTTTATATAGCACTTTAAGGTTTGCAAATATATCATTTCATCTTCACAACAATCCTATGAGATAGATGCTGTCATCATCCTTATTTTAAGGGAAGGAAACTGAAGCAAGCAGAGATTAAAATAACTTGCCCAGGGTCACACAGCTAGTAAGTATCTGGGCTGGATTTGAACTCAGGTCTTCCTGACCCTGAGTCCTGTTCTCCATTTGCTGCATCACCTAGTTGCCTCTGTAGTGGAAAGAGAACTCAGTTTTGGAGTTGGAAGAGTTAGTGGGGGAAGGAGGTCAAGAGCCCACTCTGTTACTAACTGCAAGACCTTTGCAATTTACTTAGTTCTGCATCTCAGTTTTCTCTTCTGCAAAAATGAGGGGGTTGATTAGATTTTGGGGAAAATGGATTTGGAATAAAAAATCAGAGTTTAAAATGGTTAGGGTTTTTTGTTTGTTTGGGTTTTTTTGGAGGGAGTGTTTGTTTGTTTTACTGACTATATGACCTTGGTTTGAATCTGTTCTCTGCTACTCACCAGCTAGGTAGCTTTGGACAAATCCCTCCACCTCTTCAGTGCTCCATTTTGTTGTCTGGAGAACAAGAACATTAGATTAAATGGGGAAAGAATGTTTGTGGAGGAGACCACTAGTTCACTGTCAGAAGACCTGAGTGCAAATCTATTTACCAGCTATGTGATCTTGAGCAAATCATTTAACCTTTTGGGGAAGAAGGCTCAGTTTTCCCATCTATAGAATGAGGACAGACTAGAATTCAGTGGTTCTCAATCTGTAGGTTATATTCAATTTGGAACAATGAAAATACATCCTGTATATCAGATATTTATATTACGATTCATAACAGTAGCAAAATTACAGTTACGAAGTAGCAATGAAAATAATTTTATGGCTGGGGGTCACCACAACATGAGGAACTGTACTAAAGAGTCGTGGCATTAGGAATGTTGAGAACCACTGGGATGATCTCTAGGGTGTCTAAATCTTATGATTCCAGATAGATTGGAAGACCCCTTCTAGTTCTAGTCCTATGACCCTATGCTTTGAACAGTTTAGTAGTGGTGGTGGTGGGGAGCATCAATTACACTGATTGAACTGAATTGATCAGCTAGCAGCAATCCTAATGTGCTGTCCATCAGCACCCAGCCCACAGCTGCTTCCCCTTCAAGAGGGAGTGGAGACATCGCCAATGGGGTTTGCCTACCTTCCAGAACTTTCCAGCCTTAGTTCAAGAGTTCTTTACTATGAATGCTTACCTTCTTGAAACAAATGCACTTCCTTAGGAAATGCTTTCTGAGCTGGGGAATACACCCACCTGTGAAGATATGGATGCCTATATTACATAACATAATAATCCCACAGTATTTCTCTTCTCACTCAAACATCTCTCTGACATAATTTCAGCAATGGGAGAGCCCTGAGAGGAACAAGTATGAGTGAATGAGAGAGTTGGGACTTGATTTAAAAAAAAAAATCACAAGACAGCTGTTTGAAATCACTGTCTTCTGTTAGTTTCCAATGGGAAAAATTATGATCCTACAATGTTTATCTTTGACATTTCCAAGAGTGATCTCCCCTCTCCCCCACCCTTAACAACAACCTTTCATTGCTTTAGTGAAACAGTGGGTTTCCCCCATTATTTTCTTGTCACATCTGTCATTTTTTTAAGAGAGAAAAGAAACTTGTAGGTAGCCTTTCCCATTCTCTTGAAGTACATACCCACCACTGAGCTTCATACTTCCTGTCATAGTCAAAGGCAAAGTCGATACAAAGCTACTATAAATATAGCACATGCACATTATCTGTAGAGTTAATAGTTGAATGTGTGAGACTGGGTGACCAGTAATGTTATGTAGAATTGCTGGCCCAAGAAGAATTAGTCAAATCCCAAAGAGTCAGTGACTGACACAAAACTAACAACTTAGCAAATGTTACCAGCTCCATGTCTATAGTGTTTTAAAGTTTACAATGCACATTCAGACCTGTGAGCTAGGTAGAGCTGGTATCGTTACCATTGTTTGGAAGACAAATCTGAAACTCACAGAGATTGAATGAATTTTCTATAAACACAAAGCTCAAAAGTATCAGCCAAGATTCTAGACCTGGTTTCCAGTGATTCTTCCATTGCTGCTAATGGTAAGGGGCTTGCCATATAGAGATAAGACTTATTCCCTCAGAACCTCTTGGATATGGGTCAAATAATGGGTGTAGTCAGAGCTGCAACTACTCAGTGACTAGTGGAACTCTGGGGAAGTCACATTAGTCTCTCTTGGCCTCAGATTCCTCATCTGTAAAATGGGGATAATAATTCTTGAACTATCTGCTTTGTAAGGATTGTTGTAAGATTGTATGGCCATCAGCAACAATCCTTAGCTTTCAGACTAGACTTGTGTCCAATTTTTGTGGTAGCAAATAATTAGAAATCAAGGGGATGCCCATCAATTGGGGAATGGCTAAACAAGTTGTGGTTTATGAATGTAATGGAATACTATTGTGCTATAAGAAATGAGGAGCAGATGGACTTTGTAATAACCTGGAGAGACATATACAAACTGATGCTGAATGAGGAGAGCAGAACCAGGAGAACTTTGTACACAGTTACAGACACATCATATGTGTGACGATTAACTTTGATAGACTGGGCTCCTCTCAGCAATGCAAGGTTATAAGACAACTCCAAAAGACTCATGGTGGAAAGGGATATCCACACCCAGAGAAAGAGATGTGGAGTCTGAATGCAGACTGAAGCAAACTACTTGCTCTCTCTTTTTTGGTTGTTTTGTTTTATTTCTTCTTTCTCAATGTTCACTCCATTAGTTATAATCCCTCTTTACAATGTGACTAATGTTTAATATGAAGGTATTTGTAGATCCTATATTTGATTGCATGCCACCATGGGGGCAAGGGAGAGGGGAGGGAGTGGAAGAAAATTTGAAACTCAAGGGAATGTGGAACTGAATGATATAAACTAAAAGTAAATAAATAAATTAAAATTTAAAAAAATAGCAGACTAGACTTGTGTCTTCTGTAGTCTCTGGAATAGATGGATAGATAGATAGATAGATAGATAGATAGATAGATAGATAGAGGATAAATTAGATAGGTAGAAGATAGACTATAGACAAATGGATGATAGATTAGATAGATATATGACAAATTGCATATAGTAGATGGTAGATACATAGGTGATCAATTAGATAGCAGATAGATGATAGATATATGATGTATTACATATAGTAGGTGGTAGATATATGATAAATTAGATAAATAAATAAATAGATGACAAATTAGATATAACATATAGTAGATAAATGGATGATAAATTAGATAAATGATAGATAAATATATGACAAATTAGATAAGGTAAATATAGATAGATAAAAGCATTTATTAAGATGTTTTATCTGTGCAACTATAATCTATGAGCCCTTCTCCATTCTGGAGCTCCTAGCTACCTCTAGATTCAGTGTAGGGTGTTATGGGTAATCATTTATACTAGTCATGACTAGAATTCCCATCTGCTATTCTCAGACAATGCAGGAACCACAAATCAAATAATAAAGTATTTGAGACAGAATGGCTAAGCAATTCAAAAAAAATAAATGGGCAACAGACTAGTTCTCAGTCCTTTGCCTCCCACTTCTCCTCCCCCTCCTTATACAAAAAGGGTGCAACCTCCCACAGGCTTTGGTGGGGAAATAGCAACTTCTAGGGTACTCGTGTAGGGTAGCAAAATATCCCTTCTGTGCATGGATGGACAGGGTGAGGAAAGAATTAGTCATTCCCCATCTCTTCTCAGCTTGGTCTCAGTAATTGCCATGGAGATCTGTAGACCCTTCCCGGGTACAGTCATTCCCCCTCTCCCTCTGGCTCCACAGTCATCAGGGTTATTCTGGGGCTCCTGGGTTCTGGGACATCATTGCAGCATAGCCCATTCCACCTCTCCCCCTTCTCCTTAATATGGCCAAAGACCTCTCTTTTTCTTCTGTCTGCAAGAAAGCTCTGTTGTTACTATTGGACCTTCCTACAGTCTTTGGTGGGTTAATAGCAACTTCTAGGGTACTCGTGGGGGTAGAGAAATATCCCTTCTGTGCATGGATGGATAGGGTGAATCTCTGCGGCTATAAATTTTTTCAAAATAGTCTGTGCCTCTGCAAATAATCTCAGCACAAGCCTCATGGGACTTTCCTCAGTATGTTAACTGGTCTTGCTTCCACCATTATTGGTAAAGGAGGGCAGATGGGAGTCAGCTATTATTGTCAAGTACCAATAACAGAGCCATTCCTTGGAAACCTAATTCTTGTGGGATTTCAAGTTCCTCGTGCCAGGCTAGATGCCCAATCTTTCTGAGAAACATTAGCTAACTTTACTTCCACAACTGAATCTCCAGATTTCTTTCAGAGGCTTTGGAATTGGGAATTTGGAAGTCTTTTTTTTGTTTGTTTGTTTCTCTCCTGGCTAGTCTCTTTATAGAAGCATTGACTAGGTCTCAGTGACTACTAGGACAATGTTTACACTGGCTTATATTTGGGAGCTACAACCCTAAAGGTTTAAAATTTTTTCAGTGCCAGGGAGGGATTTTTCCATTATGTTGCAGCCCAGTGCTAAGCACCGAGAATACAAAGAAAGAAAAAAAATTGATCCTGCCCTCAAGGAGCTTACATTTCTTAGATTGATTAGGAATGCAAACAGTACAGGGCACTGGAGAATTCAGTGGAGACTGACAACAACCAGTAATACAAGCTCTCATCTCTGCAGTCCTTCAAAGTTTGTAGACCACTGTCCTCACACTGACCCTGTGAGGGAGGTAGTGGCATCACGAGGAGCCTGAGTCTCAGAAAGGTTCCTGAGTGATGGTATACACAGTTCCACTAGCCATTCAGTGGTGAGGAGGTAGCAGATTTGAATGCAGGGCTTTGGGCCCTAAATCCAAACCTTTGTTCCACCACACCACAACTGCGGGGAGACGGCCGAGATAATACCAAAGCAAAGTGATTGTAACCCTCAAGTAGCTTGTGGCCCTGGCAAGTATTTAGAACTGAATATGCCAACACTCCAAAGACTCCTGCCATATAAAGGAAGTCAACTGTACTAACATGGACATATGCTAAAAGGCATTTTACCCAGGGCTCACCAAAAAAAGCTTTCCAATTTTATCATCCCCTCTCCCTCCCCTCTGTTCAGTTCCCTCAGCTGCTAAGTGGGAGGAAGTGTGGGGAGGCTGGCCGGGAGCACTTGGAGAAAGGGGGTGGGAAACCAGGAGAAGCTGGCAGTATAAAAGCTACTGTGCTTCCGCCCTCTGCCCTCCCACTTCCCCATTTCTTAGGGAAAAGGCAGGGAATGAATCTAGCTCCAAGAAAGTATCTCCAGGTTTTGTCTCTCACTTTGCCAGCCTGTTTTCATTCTGATTTCAGAGCTCCTAATAGCAATATTGTTATTAGCTAGGTGGTGCAGTGGATAGTGCTAGACCTACAGTCTTCCTGAGTTCAAATCTAGACTTAGACACTTAGTAGCAGTGTGACCCTGGGCAATTCACTTACCCCTGTTTGCCTCAGTTTCCTCATCAGTAAAATGAACTGGAAAAGGAAATGGTGAATCCTTCCAGTATCTCTGCCAAGAAAACCCCAAAGGGAGTCATAAAGAGTCAGACATAACTGAAAAACAACTGAAAAAAACAAACAACAAAACAAAACCATTGGCTGATATTTCAGTCATAGAATCAAAGATTTAGATCTGGAAAAGACCTTGGAGGTCACTGAATTCAATCATCTTACAGTTGAGGAGACTGAGGCTCAGAGAGTTGTGGTGACTTGCCCACAGTCACACAGCTAGTATGAGTCCAAGTCCTCCAACTCCAAGTTCATTGTCTTTTATAGTCACCAGAGTCATTCTCCAGCCTAGCCCATACCAAATAGAAAGAAAGTGTTTTGGGTTTGTTGGAGTTGTCTTTGGTTGGAGGGAAGCGAATGTCTTGGTTTTGCTTTGAAGACAGCGGGATTAGCACTAAGGAATGAAATAACCCAGAAGGCTGCCGTCTTGTTTGCTCAGTCTCTGGAGGAAATTGGAAAAGTTTGGTTTTGGCTGACTTCCGCTTTGGCTGGGGTTGTCACAAACCCCCAGCTGATCATAAAAAACTCTGAGGACACAGCTCCCTTCCAGGGACTTAGGTAACCCTCACGTGAAGAAGCTGTTTGTTTACGAGGGTAGCATGTGGAGGGTGCTGGATTACTTAGGAAGGAGCGCTCACGCCCCAGAGAGAGTGAGTGAGTAGGGGAGCATTGACGCCCTCACATGTCAGATACTCGTATGACTCAGACCGTCAATTATCTGGTGACTAATAGAACTCCTAACTATCTTACCTGTAAAGAAAATAGTTGAGAAAAGGCAGGCTTTGACATTTCAGCAGTGGCATCATCTCATCTAGTGGGCAGTGAAAAGGTTTTTAAAGGGTTAAACCTTCAATTGTATGGAATCCTGAATTGTCTGGAACATTGCATTCCCCAGTAGTGCAGACTATGGCTGCATGAAGAATATAAAAAAGAAAAAACCTCTGGTCAGATGCCTCTGAAGCACTTAGCTATTCTCCCCTCCCTTTGCTTTCTTATGAAGATCCAGAGTTCTTACCAAACTCTGCCTTGGTGAGCAGAGTGAAAAATTACAATTATTCTCTTCTGGGAATCGGCATCTTCTAAAACCCACTTACCTAGGAATCAGAGGGCTTGGGTTCAAGTTTCATCTTTACCATTAACTAGGTATGTGAGCTCAGGCAAATTATTCTCTCTGGACCTCAGTTTCCTATTTGGCAATATGAGAGTATTGGAGTAAATGGTCTCTAAGGCCTTTTTCCAGTTCTGTGATTCTATGTTAGCTTAATTCAAGATATTCACTGTTTTAATTTTTCTCCTAATAGAGGGAGTTTTCCTATAGGAATTTGACCAGGGTCTTATTTCACATAGCACTGGATGGTTATCATAAAAAAGTGACTTGTTTTTCTCTACCAATTTGCCCTAGATTGTACTTGTGACCCCGCTGAATCAAAAGTTCAAGGATATTTTAGTTGAACTTGAGCTTGACATAAAATATTGAAAATCCTGATTTCTCATCATCATCAGAGCAACAAAGAAAATGGTTTCTGTCTACAGAGGAATGATGAATACACATGAGGAAATTTCAAAGGCACGTAGGGAAAATGATGGAAACCTCTTTAAGCCAATTGAAACACCAATGGAATTAGAAATTTTTTTTAACTTGATAAAAATGACACAGTGGAATTTTTAAATTTCATTTGGAAAAACCCCACCATTTTCTTGATTCCCTGAGCCCCAAAACATTCGAGCCTTTTGTGGATTGCTGTTATAAAATAAGAACAATAAAGAATAAGAAAAGGAACAATTAAAACTGAAAGGAACCTTAGAACATAGAATGTCAGAGCTGGAAGGGATGTAAGAACCTAGAATTTTAAAATGGGAAGGAAGCTTAGAGATCATCTCTTCAAAATCCCCCATTTTAAAGATGAAGAAATAGCTTGAGTAGGGGTGGCTAGATGGTGCAGTAAATAGATAATCAGCCCTGGAGTCAGGACGGCCTGAGTTCAAATTCGGCCTTAGAAACTTAACACTTACTAGCTGTGTGACCTTGGACAAGTCACTTAACCCCAATTGCCCCCTCAAAAAAAAAGAGAGAGAAATAGCCTGAGAGTTTAAGCAACTTGACCAAAGTAATCCTTTATCCTGGTGCTACTTGATGGCAAAAATTCATTTCCTTTCTCCAGTAAAGAATGGGCTTATTCTTGAGTGACCCTAATTTTGACTTGAAATCACAAGTACCCTGTAGGCCAGGTTAGTGAAGAAAAGATGGCAGCTGATTCCATTAGACCAATATGCTTCTCTTCCTCCATGACCTTTACATGGATACAAGTATGAATTCTGTACATAATTTTGTATATTTTAATCCATGCCTATGAACTTGGCTTTCCTATAAAAATAAAGCAGGAGTCTAGAGTAAGTCTAGTGCTACTTTTTTTTTTTTGAAACTTTTAAGCACAAAGTTGCCCAGTGGCAAAAGATTCAATCTCTCTCCTACTGTCTCTTGCTACCTTAGGATTCTGTGAAACTTTCTTACCTCTTACAACAATCTCTTAGATTGATGTAGTGCTTTGCAATTTAAAAAATACTTTCATATAATCCTGTGAAAGATACAGGACCAGTAACATTGTTGCCTTTTTATAGCTGGGGTAACTAAGGTACATGACAGTTAGGTGACTTATCCAAAGTCACATGGCTAGTAAGTAGTTGAACTTGTACTAAACTATTGGCTTTCTGGGGCTCAGACACCACTCTGGATGTGGGTTTGACTTCAGTGCCGAGGAATTCACTTTTAAGTTAGTCAATTCCTTTTCTGGACAACTTTAATTGTTAGAAAATTGTTTATCATATTGAACTGAAATTTGCTTCCCTGTAAATTCTACCTTGGTTACTGCCTTCGAAGGCCAAGCAAAAATCAGTCTAACATTTCTGCTGCTCGATGATGTTTCCTTCTAGATCTTCCCTTCTCCAGGCTAAATATCCTCTAACTGATCCTTCTGCTTATAGAATAGCATGGTTTCAAGCCCCCTCCCTCCCTTTTCTGATCAACTTTCTTAGAAGACAGGCTTCATGAATGGGACAGGACTTTGATGAGATAAGATGTCCTCTTAAGTTCTTACCAACTCTGAGTCATGATTCTATGACCCTTACTGAGCTGAGATTGGTTGGGAGCCTTTAGCCCAGGGCTAATCCCACCCACCTAATATCTCTAATGGTCTGCTGCTGTGGGAGGCCCCAATATTTCTCTAAATCTTCTTCTGATGGGAGGCAGCTGTGCTAGGGATGCTGATGGATACAATCATTATGACTGAATTGACTGCTCAAATCAGACAAATAAATACAACTGATGCTTCCTTCATTTAGCTGATTAAATCATGGGATCTTAAGATTTAAAGGGACTTTCCAGCATACTGGGGGGGAAAGGAAGAATGCCATGTGCCAAATGTGGAGCAATATACCCTCAGTTTCAATCCCGTCTCTGTCTACTATGAACCTGGAACAAGCACTTAGCCTCAGTTTCCTCATCTGTAAAATGTGGGGGTTAGACCTCAATGATGTCTAATCTCTTCCAATTCTACAATTATGATCATCTAAACCTTTTATTTTTTAAAAAAATTAAATTAATTTTTATTTTTATTTTATGGAATAAAACAAGCATTTCTATAACATAGTATAATAAAAAAGATGATTGCACATGAAACTGCAGGTCTATTAGGTATAACTTGCTATTCCTTTTAAATATATAATAAAGTTATCATGTAAATTTCTTTTTTTCTTCCCTCCTCTCCCCCTGCCCTAGAGATGTAAGTATGTATATATGTAAAATCATTCTATACATACTTCTGTTTGTCCGTTTTTGTTGATATCTTTTGTTTTATGTGGTTTGTTTTCATAGAGCAGGAAATGGAAGGCTAGACAGAGAAGTGGCCCACTTCAAGGCCTCCCAGGTTGGAAGTAGCAGAAGTAGAATCTGGACCTGGGTCCTCCGTCCCCAAGTCCAACCATTAGAACCTTCTATCTTAACTAGTAATTTTATTTTCATCTAAACCCAGCCTGCATCTATTGTCTCTGTTCCTAAATAAGACCCAAGAAGTGCTCTGCCCACAGTGACTGCCCATTAAGTGTTACCTATCTGAGGTGACCCGTGGGTTAACCAAAGTCTAGGCTGTGGTGGTACCCAATTATACCTGGAACTCATTAACAATTTGGTGGTCAGTTAAGGACACTCGAGTACCTAGCAATCCCTGGGTATGGGCTTCAAACTAGGAACTAGAAACGTGCTATCCAGTGTCACATGGTAACACACATTGGCATTCTCTTGTTCTTTGGCCTCATACTTTGCTTGACAACCTACCTGTGGAGACTAACAAGCATTTTGAAATGCCATAGAAATCCATAAAGGCCAAAGTCCTCATTGTACCTGGGGAACACAGCTAGTTTTGATTTTTCTTTTCATTTTGTGCCTGGGCCACCACCAAGTAGAAAGTCATTCTAATTTCCATCTTTTCTTTGGTGAATTAAAGCCACTTACATAAACCACAGGACACCAAAAAGCAGAATTTCTCAGAGTGCCTCATAAGAGGTTAGCAAGCAGCACAGCCCCCTGCTTCCCTCTTCCTTGCCCTGCCCAAGGTGCTCATTTCTCCCCCAAGCTACCTGCTCCAGTTCACAGGGAAAAGTTTCCATGACAAGAGCATCTCAGATATTGCCATTTATTTTTCAGCTGTCAGCATACCCAGAGCAATTTTTTAAAAGCCCTCATTGAGGCTGGGTTATAAATTCTATGTGGAGACAAATGTTATAAACGAATGTTCCTTAAAACAGGTGTTCTAATGATCACTGCTGTCTACTGATCCGAAGGACAAAGAATGGGAGTAGAAGCCTGTATAGCTGGTTGAATATGGCAGCATAAATACAACTGTCTAAACATCCTCATTTTAGTGGGTCTGCAGAGGCAACATGTTGGAGATGAGGGGGCTATGGTGAAGGAGAAAGGACCTCAGCATTGGAGTGAGAAGCCTCGGGTTTAAGCTCTCGGCTTCTGACACTAGCCATGTGACCCTGGGCAAGTCACTTCCCCCAACAAACCTCAGTTTTCTCATCTATAAAGTGGGAATCATAATATTCTCAGTACCAACCTCACCTAGGTCATAGAAGCATGGGAAGTCAAACCTGAAAGGGGCCTTTGATAGACTATGAGAGCCAGAAGGAATCTTAGATTGTTAGAAGGTAAAAACTGTAAAGGATCAGAGAGGTCAATTAATCCAGTCCCCTTTGTTTTATAGATGGTGGTGGTGAGAAGCCCATTTTACCAAATGTAAAGTACCATTAAATTCAAACTGTTATTAACGGACCCAAATAAAAGTGAGATGGAACCACTTTCAGAATTTTAAAAAATAACGGTGGACAAAGTGCCACACCTTTCCTTTACTCAGCTTTGACCATTTTTCTCATTTCTCTAGCTTCATGAATGAAGAACGTAATGTCTTACATTAAGTTTTACAGTGAACTTGAAAAATTCATACTTGGAGCAAGGAGCTAGAGGAAACTTTAGAAAACCAATTCCTTCCTTTTAGTGACGTGAAAACAGGCTCAGAAGGAATGAAGTGACTGATTCAAGATCGCACAGGTAGCCAAGCCAGACTCTGAAGCCAGATCCTCCACCTCCAAATCTAGTGCTTTGCCCATTGTATCAGATGGCTCATGGTAACAGTTAAAAATAATAACATTAGGCACTGTTACATGCTCCATGCTCCCTGTTACTTCACCTCACACTTTAACTTGTTGGTTCATTCCTTTTCTACTCTTTCTTGTCTTAGATCCAAGATCTAAGATCAGGACCGCCACTTGATGGTAGTATGAAGGGCAATGGCTTTTAATTCAGGGGACTTGAATTCAAGACCTGAATCTGCCCTTAGCAAACACTCTGTGCACCCCTGGCCAGATCACTTCCCTATTGTGAGCCTCACCCTCCTCCTTTATAAAATGAAAAAGATGGATGAGTGGTTGATAACAACCACTAACTCACAACACTCACTTGCTAGGATTTCATAAGTATACAGGTCTCTGGTAAAGTAATAGGATGTGAGCTTCCTATGCTATTGCTTGCTTAAAAGCCAGGTGTATGTTCTTTTGAAAGGTTACTAGGTATGAAGAAGCTGGTGGTTTGGGGGGGGGGGTGTTTCATGAGAGCTGTGATCAGAAATGATGAAAAGTACCTACATAAGAAATAAAACTGCCTTAAGAGGATTCCACCAGGCAGAATGCGACAGCAAAGGCAGGATCTCAGACCCCTCCTTAGCACTCTGAACCGTACATTCGAGACTGAACCACGCTCCAAGAGCAGTGATGAGACAACGGAAAGATAGTCTTACTAGGAGCCAAGAACTGTAGCTGTGGCACTCTCTGTCACGCTGTTTCCTCATATTTATACAGTGGAAAGTAGGATGTTTTCAAATAAATCGTCTAAATATGAAATCCCGAGAATGCATTACTTTGAAAACGTTGCACGCACCGTTAACAGCCTTTTAGTTGGTTATATTATAAAGCATGTTGTAACAGCTTTAAAAAAAAAAAATTCAAGCTGAAATGTGTTTCCCTAGCCCATATGCTGAATTCTGGCATCCTCATACCTTTTTCAAGCTGCTGTCAATTAGTAACAAAATTAATTTGTCTTTTATCCCCTTTGTAAAATAACACTCACTCATAGATAGGCACAGAGCAAAAAGAAGACTTTTCCATAGATTGAAGGTAGACCATTAACTTGTATCTGGGGAAAATGAAATATGTTGTTCAGAATGTCCGTGGATGGCAAATTGAACCTTCAGTAAGCAAACACAGGAAAAGGAAATGGCTTTTGTTGAGGGAAACAAAGCACTTTCCAGGCCAGCAAGCTGTAATCTTGGACTTTTTGCCATATGCATGTGTTGCTTCTCTGTGTATATAGGTTTTAAAGAAAGAAGAAAAGACAAGAACTCAGAGGTCATCCATTGCTGATTGCACATTAGCCTGTCAGGAGTGGGAAAAGAGCCCAGTTCTATGACCTGGGGAAAATTGACTTTTAGGGAATGTGTGCCCCATTTTCTCAAGTCATTCTCTGTTATTTCTGCACCACATAAAGCTGGAATTTGATAACAGAACTGGCAGGGGAGGTGGCATTGGTGTGCTTATAAAAGAATGCTTTGACTGCATTTGTGGCAACAAATGGATTTGTTTCCATTGTTTCATGGGTTGGCATCACCAAGGAATGTGTCATCCAGTGGCCAACCTACAGGTAATAATGCTCCCTACTTATCTAGGTTTGTCCTTGGGAGAAAAGTCACCTTTTATGACCCAGATCTGCTAGATGTGATGTTGTGTCCCACTGGCATAATCCTTGAGAATTCATTGCCATGAATTTTTTTTTTATTGCCATGTTGGGGTATGGAAGTAGGGGTAATAAATATTATAATATTATTTAGATGAGAAGTTCCCTTTAATTTCAAAGAAAAAATAGAATTTCAGAATCATAAATAGATACAGAGGTGAAAGAAATCTTTGAGGTCATATAGTTCAGCCCCCTAATTTTATCAGTAAGGAAAATGAGGCATGAAGAGGATAAGCCCAAGGTCACATAGGTATTAAATGGCAGAGCCAGATCATGTGATTCCAAAGCCATTATTCTTTCCATTAATCTGCAGGGGCTTTAGAATCATCTATTCCAGCAGTTCTTAACCTGAAGTCTATAGACTTAAATCTGTACTTTGATCATTGCATTTCAGTATAATTGATTTTCTTTGTAATTCTGTGCATTTTATTTTATGCATTTAAAAACATTATTTTGGGAAGGGGGACACATAGGCTCCATGAGATTTCAAAAGGATTCTATGACACAAAAAAAGTTCAACCTCTTCATTTTATAAATGAGGAAACAGAAGCCAATAGGAGCAGAAGTGACTAGTTTAAGGTCCCACAGTTTGTGTGTACCATAGATGGAATTCAAACAGGTCCTCTTGACTGTTCAGGACCCTTTCCATTAAACCACACTGTGGTAAGCATATGATAACCCTTGCTCTCCTTCTCCCACTCTGGCAGATGAAGCATCTCCTGATGTTAAGAGAGTTTCTGCCTGAGCTAATGGAACAGTTATAGAAATATAGATCACTGACTCCTAACCCTGAAACAAATTTCACCTTCATTGAAAAGCCCTGCTTTGAACCTTTGACAACTAAGTTGTGTATATACAAGTTGTGTATATACAAGTCTATATACATGTGTATCTGTATATATATATGCATATAATCAAATTGAAGCTTATAGTAGAGAGGAAAATTGGGAGGCACAGCCCCTCTTTTTGAAATGAGGGAATAAATTCAGTCTGTGATCATAAAACAGGAAATGATCATGGGAAAAAAAACCTGCTGAAACTTGATCATTCAGACTGGTCTGTAAGTGGTTATTGAATGAACTCATTTTTCTGCCAAATCTTCCCCACCCCAACCACATGAAAGGGTTTAATCAATAATAGACTATTGTTAACCAGTGCTCCTACAGGAAGGAATTTCAGGGTGCAATTGACTCCCCTTCCCAACCAGAATATCTAGCAGTCTTTTAGCAAATGATGAATAAAACTGTGATAGGCTGAATCTTACTCAATAAAACAGACAGGACCTTCAGAATCAGAGTAGGTTATTAAATGAGGTCCTGCTGGCATACATGATGGACATTCAGGAAAATTTCTAGCTCAGTAAAAGTATCTAAATCTATTAAAAATGGCTTCTATAATTTGAAGATGTAATTCTTAATAATAACCCTAAAGAAAAAGATGCATGGACATTTTCGAAAATAGGTTAGAATTAGATTATTTCTCTTAGTGCCAGCTGCTGCTCTGCCCACCAAAAAAGAAAGCCAGTGCTCCTGAAAATAGATCTCTAGCCTTTGGCACAGAGCCAGAAAGGGGGGGTGGGGAGAAAGAGGTGCATTTGGACTCTCCATACCCAAAAGAGAAGAAAGAAAGAAATAGAGGGAGTAGAAGTTCTCTGTATGGCTTCTTTGCATCCTTCCTATTATTTCCAGCCAATTCAGGGCATGAATAATTATCTTCCTTCTTGCAAGAATCTGTAGCCCGCTCCTGAGGTTTGACAGCAAAAATTATACCGTCTGCATTTCAAACATTAGGTCATATCTGACAGCCAATCTGGGGGATGTAGTCCCTTTTAAAGGAACCCGTCAAGTTTTTAATCAAGGTGTTACTGCCCCATTACCAGTAAGAATACCATCTTCTTAGTCCAGTTATGTGGCCCATTGTTGCCCCCTTGCCTAAGGACTACTGGTGTGACAGGAGCCAAATTAGGGTGCATGTATACATAATGAAGTGTCACATGACAATGACTGTATTTCTGAGAACTAGGGCATTCTTCTGACAATGTGGTGGTTGTTTACTTCTAATACCGTGATAGCATTTTCTCTTTTTGGGAATTAAAGGAGACATGGCCAGCACATGTTCAAAAAGGATACACACCAGAAATGTCCACTGACCACGATAACTTGTTATTCAGTCATATGCTGATGCCTATTTGCTCTGGTTTCCTCTGTTCCCTTGACTGGTCTTCTTTTATTGTGTCATTATCCTTGACTTGACTTTTGCCCTTGGCTCACATTAATCAATTAATAAGAATTTATTAAGTGCCTACTTCATGCTAGGCATTCTGTAAGACCATGGGGATACAAAGACAAAAATGAAACCATCTCTACCTTCGAGGAGCTTACATTCTATCAGAGAAAATAAATATATGCAAAACATACAAAATAAGCACAAGGTAACTTGAGTGAAGAGGTGCTGGCAGCCCAAACCTTGCCTCACATCTGATGCTCCCATTTTGGTCCTTTCTCTGGTATGGTGACTCTTGTTCTGGACTATATCCTTCCTGATATTAATGCACTCTAACCACACCTCTTCTTCCTCTGTTAATTGATTTAGACATATCCCATCTCTGTGCAAGAAACTTGTTATCCAAACTGTTAGGTCTTATCTATTCAGGAAGAAGATTGGACAGATCATTTGTGACCAGAATTGGCCATTAAGTCATTAGAACAAGCAAAAAACACAAACCTACTGGGCTAGATAATTTTTTAAAGATATTGTTAGTGTATAAAACAATGTAAAATATTTTTTTCTGTATGAGGAAGAGAGAAATGAATTATCCTAAAAACTAAAATGTCTCGTTAAGCTATGACAAAATGCAATTATTTAATGTACCATCTTGATTTTTAAGGCCTTCTTGGAAAAGTTAATTCTTAAATGGCAAAATGTATGTTTTTTTTTTAAAACATCTGTTCAGTTGCAGCTAAAATCTTATGATGAGGGGGGGGCGGAGCCAAGATGGCGGCATAGCAGCAGCAACATATCGCAGCTCTCACATAGCCACCCCAAAATACCCATGGAATAGGACTCTAAACCAAGCGTAGGACTCCAAAACGCACACAAAGATACTTCCCACTAAAGTCAGCTCGGCTGCGAGGAACCATATCAGCACTATGAAACCAGCCTGGCCTGAAGCCACTGCTGAGCCCTGGGGGCGGCCAGACGAGAGGAGCGGTGAGTGAGCAGTGTTGAGAACTAGGTCAGTGGGACTTTAGAAGCTGGGAGAGAAAAGCAGTCCAGCCAAAAGGCCTCCAGAGTGGAAAAGTGAAAGGCAGAGGTTTTGCACCCGCCTCCACATTGCAGCTTCCCGCCCATGGCCTGCAGACAGCAGGGGGACTAAATGATTGTTCTGAGGTCAGTGCTCTCGTGTTGAGCGGCCTGGATCCGGATCACTGTCTTGGGCCTCGGTCTTGGAGTCTTCATTATCCAGTAAGCTGGAAGTAAGTAGGAAGGGTCCCAGCACCTTTCTGAGAGCTACGGCAGCCAGGAGGACCCCAGCAATTTGGGACAGAGCTTTCCCTTCTGGAAGCAGAGCCCCATAGAGATTAAAAAAAAAAAATCACGGACTTACCAACCATGAGTAAGAATAAGCATAAGAAGCAAAGTAAGAACAGCACCCAAACCCTAGATTCTTTCTTTGGGGAAAAGAAAGATC
>CM053590.1:49230182-49295733 GCA_028646515.1 Pseudochirops corinnae | reverse complement strand
GAGCTTCAGGCCAGGCTGGTTTCGGTTGGCAGTGCTGATAGTTCCTCGTAGCCGAGCTGACTTTAGTGGGAAGTATCTGTGTGCGTTTTTGAAGTTCTAGGTTGGTCCAGAGTCCTATTCCATGGGTATTTGGGGGTGGCTATGTGAGAGCTGCGATATATTGCTGCTGCTACGCCGCCATCTTGGCTCCGCCCCCCAACTTATCAGATTCTTAATTCCCTTAGCTCTATTTGGGAAAAAGTATTAGACAAAATCTAGTGTTAGTTCTATCATTAACTAGTTGTGTAACTTGGGACAAGTCACTTGAACTCACTGGGTCTCAGTTTCCATGTATATAAAATGAAAGAGTTGGACTTGTCAACCTGTGAGTTTCCTCCTAGTTCTAACAGTCTAGGATTCTACTCCCTACTGTCTACAATTTAACAGAATCTTACCTGACTGGATCAGAACCGAAATGTCAGTCTTACTTATGATGGAAACCTTACTTGACCACCAGATGTACTCAGTCCCCTTGGAATGGAATAGGGAGGCAAGGAATGA
This sequence comes from Pseudochirops corinnae, assembly GCA_028646515.1. Lineage (NCBI taxonomy): Eukaryota > Metazoa > Chordata > Mammalia > Diprotodontia > Pseudocheiridae > Pseudochirops > Pseudochirops corinnae. Next base: position 49,295,193 of record CM053590.1, on the reverse strand, counting down.
AAAGAGAGAGATTATACCAGAAATTAGATATAATTAAAGTCTTTTCCTGGCTTTGTGTCTACTGACTGTGGTTGGAGGAGGATGGAATGTAAGTTTTCATGAGTTCTAACGTCTGAACAGCAAAACTTGATTCCCAGACATTACCAGCCAGTGCATTTGAGGTCAGCAGCTGGAAATTCCTTGGGACACAAGAGCCCAATTCTACTTCTCACCAAGATATGTTCTGGGGTCATGTAGATATCGACCTTAAAAAGATGTACCTGATCAAGACATTTTCCCTAGTGGGACATTTTTGGTTCTGGATTTTGTGTCGTTCTCAATTTACCATTAGGGGTGTCATGAAGATACAGTTTATTTTCCCAAGGAGCACAGTGTTTTAAAGTACATTCTGTTTTTCCTTGTCATTGTGCAAAGGATAAATGATAAAGAATCACACCCTCCCACCCCATGTGATCCGTAATAAAAGGAGATCATGGGCATTGACTGACCAGCCATGTTGATTATATTATTTTATGTTCTTATGAAAAGTAGATCAATAGCTTGTCTACAACCTTGACTCTCCTCGCCTTTCCACTATTACCCAGATTACATACTGATTTCTTGAAATTAACATGGCATCTGACAAAGTGCCAAACGTAAATATGCCAGAAAACATTGCCTTCCATGCCTTACTGGCAGGACCTAAGAAATTCATTCTGCCTGGGAGGGTGGTGTCCTGTATTCCAGCCAATCACAAGGTTATTGTTCATCCTGAGGAACCAAAGAGGCAGAAGGGTATCAGGGAAAAGAGAACTGAAAATAAAGACAGAAAATTTATCTTTAAATTCTGCTTCTACCACTTACCATGACTATGGGTGGAAAAATCCCCTTCTATTGGTCTCCATTTTTATATCTGTAAAATGAGAGGGTTGGGATAGAGGATTTCTAAGATCTTTCCAATTCTAAATCTATTAACATATGAACCAGGAAGATCAATTTGGCTCACGATGAGTTTAAAATAGAGATTGATTGATTGATTATCCTTCTCATTGGCTGGATTGTTAGGTGGTACAGAGGATAGAGTGCTGGGCTGGAATAAGGAAATCTTAGCTCAGATCAGGCTTCAAACGCTAACTGTATGTCCCTGGGAAAGTCACTTGACACTGGTATGCCTCAGTTTCCTCATCTGCAAATTGAACATCATAATAACACCCACTTCCTAGGATTTTTGTATGAGTCAAATGAGATAATATTTACAAAGCACTTTGTAAACCTTAAAATGCTATATAAGTGCTAAACTTTTTCCCAGAGACCCAGATCAAGCCCCTGTCTCTGAGGAGAGAGAAAGAGAGAGAGAGAGAGAGAGAGAGACCCCAGAAGATGAACTATAGGATGAAGAAGAGGGGAGCCCCACCCCTGCCTTGACCAGCCTGTCAAACTCATTGAGTGCATAATTGCCCCAGTGGCATCCCAAATTTAGCCCCAAGAGCTCAGTAACTTTGAGCCCTTTTGGAATTGGGACATACTGTTGCTTTATTCAGTAACACCATCTGCCCCATCACCTAGAAGTGCTGGAGGGAATCTATTTGTTCAACTAAAATGAATTTAAATGAGTTTTGTTTTGTTTCGAGACATCTGAGAAGATTCCACAGTGTCCTTAAACTAACTGAGATAACTACGCCCTTCCCAATCCCCCAGAACTGTGACCAACACTCTACTCTCATCTCCATGACACAGTGGGATAAAAGAGTCTGAAGTCTCCCTCTTGAAGTCAAGTGGAGCCATCTCATGCATGGTTCTGCTCTGTGAGCAGATCTGTTTGCTGTCTTCCTTCCAGAAAATGCTGACCAATCTCTTGTCTTTTCAAAAAGCTGTGTTTTCCTTACTTCAGCATCTGCCAGTTGCTTGCATCTGTAAGATTTACTGAATGTTCCATTCGTTTAAATAATTAAACACACAATCCTTCATATCCTAGAGGAGGAAGTATTTGCATTTCCCCCCTCCCCCCGCAGCCCCTAGACTTACTACTTGTATATCTTCTTGATTAAAAAGTGTTTCTTGACACCATTTCAACAGAATGTAGATTTTTGTTGACTTGGCCTTATCTTTTGATTTCTATATTGTATAACTCCTAAAACACTGTGCAATCAATTCCCATGTTACTCACAGGGTAGCTCAGGCAATCGTGATGTAAAATCAGCTTAAGAATAGTGGAGAGGCTAGACACAGAAAAAATTCTTGACAGTGAAGGCTGTAGAACACTGAGATGAGTAACCAAGGAAGGGTGTGAAGTGCCCTGTCTGGAAGTCTCTATAAAAACCAGGCAGATTCGTTTCATTTGTTCAATAAGTATTATTTGTCTAAGAGGGGGCTTAAGTGTGGTCCTTCCTGGAGGAGAATGAATTTGAGCATCTACCAACATTCAGTACAGAATCACAGGTGGTTTTTCTAAAGTGTGGGTTAAGCCCCTGAACCTTCTCTTCTTCAGCCGAAACAGTTCCAGTTCCTTCAGCCAGTCTTTATATGGGATGGTCTTTAGGCCTTTCACCATTGTGGCTGCTTTCCTAAAAAATTAAAATAAATTAAAATAAAGGTATAGATCTGACCATGTCAGCCTTCTACTAAATAGACTTTTTAAAATTTTTTATTGTTATTTTTAAATTTTTATTATTATCGTCCATTAGCTCCAGGATCAAATATAAAATCCCCTGGCAATTTGTTGTTGTTTGGTTGTTTCAATCATGTCCAACTCTTTGTGACCCCTTGTGAGGTTTTCTTAGCAAAAATACTGGAGTGGTTTGCCATTTCCTCCTCCAACTCACATTTTGAGGAAACTAAGGCAGACAGGTTTAAGTCATTTACCCAGGGTCACACAGGCAGTAAATGTCAGAGGTTGGATTTGAACTCAGGAAGATGAGTCTTCTTGACTCCAGGCCTAGCACTCTGTGCACTGTGGCGCCCTCTAGCTGCCCCCTCTGGCAACGAAAGCTCTTCATAACCTGGATTCTTCCTAACTGTCCAGTCTTCTACTTTATTCTCCTCTGTGCACTGATGACCCAGCTACACTTTGGTCACAGGATCAAAGGATCAACAGATCTTTGGATCATAAATCTAGACATGGAAGGGACCTTAGAGGTTATCTAATCCAATCATCTCATTTTATAGATGAGGGTAAGTGACTTTCCCAAGGTCATACAGATAATAAGTGACACAGCCAGGATTTGAACTCAAGTCCTGTGGTTCCAAATCCAACACTCTTTGTCCTACACCACGTTGCCTCCCAAAGTAGGGAGAAGTTTAATTTTAAACCAACTGGGCTTGAGGTGCTGATGAAACATTCAAGGGAAAACGCCTGGTATGCGGTTGCTTATCTGGAGCTTGATAGAAAGATCAGGATGGGAGACATTGATTTGCCTAACTGTGATCATTAAAGACTTGAAAACAAACAAATTCACCAAGATGGCACAGAGGTGGAAGAGAAGGGGGAAAGGAAAGAGCTAAGGAAGGAAAAGCACAAAGGGGAGCCGGCAAACGAGACCAAATAGGAGTGGCCCAAGAGGTAGGAGGAGAACCAAGAGAATTTGGTTCCATGAAAGCTAAGGGAGCAGAAGGTAACAAATGAGCACATCAAGGAGGGTGAGAACTGAAAACAGGCACTGGGTTTGGCGATCAGGGAGTTGTGGGTGATCTTCAGAAAGGCTATTTCCTAGAGTGAAAGAAGCAGAAGCCAAATCATATAATATAACTTTGATGTTTCATTATAGTCATCTCCACTGTGGTCTTGGAACATCAGATAACTACAATATGAGATATTGGCTTGATTTTCCAGAAATATTTTAGTGATTAAAAAAAAAAAAAGAAAAGCTTCCAGCTCCTCATTTCTGACAAATCCTTAAAGTCACTATTAGTAATTTTTTTAACAGTACTTTATTTCACTAGAGACAATTCAGATATAGATATGGTTGTCAAGGTGAGGAAGTATAAAAAGTGACTCAAAACAGCTGATGGGAAAAGGGAGAAGAGAGGCAGCCTGGGAGCTTAAGGGGGGCAAGCAGGGTTGATGGATGGATGGATGTTTGATTTCTTTTTTAAGAGGAGGATATCTGAGCATTTTTACAGGTAAAAAGGAAGGAGCCAATAGAGAGCAGGCATTAGAGAAGCAAGAAAGAGAAGGAATGACTGAGGAAGCAAGGTCCAGGAGGTATTTCAAGGACTCGGGTTTGCTTTGTACAGAAGGAAAGAAAGTAACTTCTCCAGAGAGAGGAGGAAAGGGGCAGGGATTGAAGACCCAGAGGTTCTGAGGTAAGGAAGAGAGGAATTGAAGGATCTCTGGTCAGAGGACCTTGGCCTTTGTAAAACAGAAAGAGAGCTCATTTACTGAGGATGTCAGGGTTGGGAGAGGAGTTGGGGCTTAAGAAGAAAGGAGGAGGTTTGGAATGGGTACTATGTGGAATGAGATAGGGAAGTAATAAGGGATTTTTAAAGTGATAAATACATGTAATCTATCAATCAATTAACAAGCATTTATTAAGTGCCTATTATAATAACTCACATTATATAGAAATTTAAGCTTATAAAGGGCTGTATTAGCTGGAAAGTAGTGTGTTATTAAGTGCCTATTATAATAACTCACAATAACTCATACTATATAGAAATTTAAGTTTACAGAGTACTATAATAGCTGGCAGATAGTATAAAGAAATTCAGAATGATCATACGATTATAGATTTAGAGTTAGAAGGCACCATAGAAAACATCCAGTCTACTCCCCTCATCCACTCGGATGAGGAAACTGAGACCCAGGGAGATGAAGAGACTTATCAAAGTTCACACAGGTAGAAGGGGCAGAGCTAGGCTTGAGCCCTGACTCCATAGCTTTGCCCAAAGTCACATAGCCAGTGCATGTCCAAGCTGAGATGTTGAACCTAGGTCTCCTGATTCTTCTAGTATGCTTTCTGCAAGTAAAGAAGAGATGAGGATGGTCAGCACTGCTGGAATGAGTGGAACTGGTATAAGGCTGGTCTAGAAAAGTCAACCTTGGGATTGTAGATTTGGGATGGAAGCAACCAGAGAGACCTTCAAATTCAGCCCCCTTGTTCCACCAAGAAGGAAACTGAAGCCTAGAGAGAGAAAGTGCTTTGTACAATATGGTAAACAGCAAAGTGGGTCAACTCTTATAACCCTTTCCATTCTATTACGCTCTGGAAGGAGAAAAGAGACATTTCAGGGAAGCTAATTAGGGCTTGTGTAATGCCCTGACCTTGGGAGATGAGGAAGTTGCTTGTTTGCAAAAAATAGCAAGAAAGTTAACTTCTCCAGAAGGGAGGACATTCTTTTGGGGGGTGGTGGGCCAGCAAGGCAGATTCCTCACCTTCTTTTGCCACCATTCAAACAATTAGGGTTTATTCCTTTGTCTTTGGTTTCTATCTATCCATCTCACCCTTTCTCCTCCTCTCCTCTTTTAAATCATAGAATCATCAGATCTGGAATTAGTTCTTAACCTTTTTTGTGTGGTGGTTTCCTTCAGCAATCTGGTTAGCCCTTCTCTAGATGTTTTAAAATGCAAAAAAAAAAAATTACATAGGATTATAAAGGAAACCTATTATATTGAAATAGTTATCCTTAAAAAAAAGTCCATAGACCCCAGGTTAAGAACCTCTCATTCTAGCCCCAAACCCTTCATTTTTCAGGGAAGGAAACTGAAACCTGGAGAACCAAAGTAATTTGCATGAGCTCACACATTTTGGGGCAGAGCTGGGATCAGAATCCATGTTTCTAACCTGTCAGTTCTCATGTTCTTTCTACTCTTTGAGGCACCTAATCCTTCAGCCACATATCTTCCCCTTTCTCCTCATCTCTGCCAAGCCAGCAGAGGAACAATGCCTTGATGGGGTGGGATCCCCTGACTCTGCTTCCACAGGAAAGAGGAAATGCTGAAACCCCCCATACCAGGTGCCTACCTGCTTCCTTCCCAAGTACTAACAAATCTCAGGCACAAAGGGTAGGGCCAGGGCTGCAAGGGTACAATCAGAAGGAACAGGGGAGGAGGAAAATTGCCTCATTTCCCCTTCCTTGATCTCCCTTGGATCCTTTTTCTCTAATGCCTTCCCAAGCAAGCCTCCCACAGTACTTGTTGAGTGTTAAGTGTCAGGTGAAGCCCTGGGACTTGTCCAAAACCACCCAAGCATATCCCACCTCTCTACGACATGCCTACTGTGCTCTGCAGCATATGAGCCCAAGAGGAGGAAGCTGAGTCTGAGCTTCTGTTTATTTGTTTAAACACACAAAGATTTGGGCTCTTCTGGAAATGGATGTGAGCATCACTAAAGCTAAGGGCCTCAGCACAGACTCTTCCAATTTGACTTTCTGCCTGATCTGATTCGGCCTCCTCTTCAGAGAAGATTGCTTTTAAATTGTAATAATAACTCACACTGATACTCCTCTTTACAGTTACCAAACCCTTTTCACATTAGCCACCCTATAACTAGCACAAATATTGTTGTCTCCAATTTACAGAGAAGAAAACCAAAGCATAGAGCATTTTAATGAGTTGCCCATGGTCTCACCGAAATAAGGATTGGAGCTTGTGTTCAAACCCAAGTCTCCTGACTCTGAACTCTAACCTCTCGCCCTTTGTGCCACAGTACACAATGTTGCCTCTAGATTGTTGGCAAATAAGCTATTTATTTTTTAAGCTAAGTTGCCAAAAGTAGGAAGAAAAATCTCCTGTTTCAGCCAAAAGTTAGAACTACCCTCCAGGCTAGGGTCAAAAGGCTTTTGAAACATGTCAGGTTAACCCAGAGGCAATGAGTTAAGCAATGAAACTTTGTGCAATGAAGGCTCCTAAGAATTGAGAGCTGGAAGACATTGGAAATCATCCAGCCACCTCCCTCTGTTTTAGAGGAGGGGGCCTAGAAGGGTTAAATTCATAGGCTTTTAGGAACTAAGATTTGGAGCCCAGAGGGACTTCAACCATCATCTAGTCCAACCTGTTGTGTTAGAGATGAGAGAACTGAAGCCAAGAGAGAACTAAGCAAATTGCCCAAAGACGTAGAAGAACAGTAGCTAACAGCTCTTGGATTCCAGCTCAGATCACAGCATTACAAAGCCAGTGCTTAAAAGCCCGCTGACTCTAATCAAGGAAAGTCAGTTTTTACCAATCGATAAACTCCCTTCTATGTGTCTTTGTCATTACATTATCTGTGCTGCCCTCAAGAAGCTTACATTTTCCTGGGGGGGTCTACATCTGCCAACAAGTAAATCCAGGTTACAGACAAAATAAACCCAAAGAATTGTGTGACCAACAAGGAGTGCTTTTCCTAACCAAAGGGTTTCATTTTTCCTCGAAGGAATTTACGTGCTAGAAGGAGAGTTCAGCTTGCTATGATGTCACTACCTAATGAAGAAAAATGAGAAATTTCCATCTAAAAGGATGTTCAGGAAAGGCAGGCTCAGGATGTGCAGCTTCCAAAACAGTCCAGGCTAAATGCCACCCACCCCCTTGCGGATGCAATTCCGAAGTGAACTTTGCCCTTTGACCCATCCTTTCCAACTAATACTTTTACTCCAAATAGTAACAAGCCATTACACGTCCCAAACAAATTCTGCTTTTCACGTTCCAGTTGGGAAATTTTTTTTTTCTCACTCAGAATTCACTTTGTAAGCAGCTCTGTCTTTTGTCCAGTGAAGAAGGCAATTGTATTATGTTAAGAGATCCCTGGATCCTGGAATCCTTTGCCTAATCACCTGACCCCAGCTTGATTCACAATCTCTTTCTGGCCCCATTCTGTTTTTACCCTTAGTCCAAACTAAGCTATTTGCCAAGTTCCTTCAGCTGCCCAAAGAAATGGGTCTCTTCTGTACCCAATAATAACTCCTTCTCCTAGAATTCTTCTTTTACTGATGTCTGTAACCTCTCATCACTCCCTATTTCCTCCTAAGTGAAATTCAGCCTCCTTTGTATGGTCTTCAAAGGCCCTCCATGATGGAATGGCTCCCCACCTTCCTAGTCTTATATCCTACTATGCCCCATCACACACACACACACATACACACACACATGCTTCCATCACTCTGAGCCCCAAACATGCCCCACACTTTCCCCCATTTGTATATTTACTCTAATTGTTAGAAACTTAAAACTGAATTCTCCCTCTCTATAACAGTCACCCATTGTTCCTAGTTTGGAACTCTGGGTCTACACAAAAAACATACACACATTTATTAAGTGCCTACTACATACCAGTACTTTGCTAATCATTTTACAAGTGAAACTTCTAACAACCTTCTGAGGCAGATCTCCTCAGATCTTTATGATCTCCTTTCTACAGTTTGAAGAAACTGAGGCAGAGATAGATTAAGTGATGTGCAATCACATAGCTAGTTAGTGTTTGAGACCGAATTTGAACTCAGATCTTCTGACTCCAGGGCCGGGATCCTCTGGTTCAATTAGCTGTAAAACAAGTTTAGCTTTTTTACAAGACAACCACTAAAGTACTCAAAGGTATTATATTCTCCCCCGATCTCACCACAAATCTTTTCTCCAGGCTAAACATCCTTTGTCCCTTTCATGGCATCTCACATGGCATGGCCTTCAGTACCCTTATCCTGGCTGCTTTACCTTAAATAGACTCCAGTATGTTGATGCCTTTCCTTAAAGGTAGCCCCTAGAACTGACAGTAATGTTGCAGATCCTTTCCTTACTTCTCTTCATACAGGCTAAAGTTTTCATGAGCTTTCTTGGAGACTATATCACACTGTTGTTCTACATTGAGTCTGTAGCCCACTAAAAAACTCAGATATTTCCCTAGAAACAAGTCAACCCCATCCTGAATCTGTGGAGTTGATTATTGAAACCCAAGTGCAGTTCTTTACATTCCTCACTACTAAATTATTCAGTTTCATCTTGGCCCAGTGCTCTAGCTTATCAAAATCTTCTTGTATCCTAATTTTGCCATCCGGTGTGTTAACCATTCCCTCCTAGCTTTGCGCCATCGGCACATCTGTCTCCAGACTCTTAGCTTAAGGCATTTTCTACTCTGCCATCCCACTTCCCTACCTGCCTTTCCAAACAGCTCCAAGAGACTAGGGAAGTATTCAAGATCTGTTTTTGAGAGAAGGAACAAAGCCCTCCATGTTGTAAGGCCATCCAGTCTCTCCAGTCTTATCTCACACTCATTATATATGTTCAATGCTTCAGCAGCTCTATCCACCCAACACTCTTTGAACTTTCCCACCTCTGCTACCTACCTTTATTCTAATTATTAGAAACAATGATGATGGGGAGATTAAGGAGGGAGAGATATTGTCATGGAAAAATCTAATTCCTGGTTTATATATTTTGGGTTTTTTTTTTAACTAATCATGGGCTATCCAAGTTGTGTTCTTCCCATAGAAAGTTAGGAATGTAAGAGAGATGGATATGAGAGAATTGGATCCACACAGCATTCCCCCGCCTCATGTGAGCAGATGAATCTCCCCACCCCCAGAGGAGTGAATACTTCCCCTCTGGGCCTGAGTCCCAGTCAGCGTTGTTCTCCTGTTTTCTTAGCCCCTTTGCCCATAGATGTTGGTTTTCCCTGCCAAAAATCTGAGGATAAAAGGTAGCTTCATTCAAACACATTTCAAAATGAAGCAATCATAATGAAAGACTAACTCCAACAAACCTACTCCATCCTTGTCACTGGAAATGTAAAAACCCAGAATGAAGTGATCTACTCAGGAATGCCAGGCAGAAACACAAGCACTCACTTCAGAATTAGATCTGTGCCAGTGAAGGTGAAAGGTCCTGGCGAAGCAAACCAATGTGTTCATTAGTGGGCTCAGAAACAAGCCTTTTGAACAAAGGCAGCAACCGAGAGCCGGTTGAATTCTACAAGCAGGTGGCCCTAAACTCTCCCCCAGAAGTAGCCGGATGGTGCTGAATGAAAAGAAGAGCTCCCATCCGAAGTGGGGGGGGGGGGGGGAAGGATTGATAATTTGCAAAGAATTTCCCTTTAAAAGAACCCTGTAAGGCTGGTAGTGTATCAGTATACCCATTTTACAGATGAGGAAACTAAGGACCACAAAAGAGAAGTGGTTTGTCCAGGGTCACACAAATAGTAAGTGTTGGAGCCCCAGTGAGTTTTGCCTTCAGGCCTAGAATTCTTTCCATGGTGCCAAATTGCTTCTCCAAGGCAGCTGAACTAAGCCTCCTCAGAGGCTACTTCCATTTCTTACAGAGGAGTAATTGTGCCACTACCAGTCAATCAATAAGCAAGTCTTCATTGCCAGGCAATGAAGATACAAAGATGAAAATTATTCAACACCTGCCTTAAGGAAGCTTGCTTTCTATAGAGAAAGACACAATATGTATGATATATTTTGGCCATAGCACCTCTTGAAGACTGTATACTAAGATGTAAAGAGATTGCTGCCTTCATTAGTACAGGGAGCACACACACATCGCCTAAATTATAGATCCTTGATTGTTGAAATAAGTGTGAGACTGCCATGGTAGGTACTGGGAGAGCTACACAGTTTGGAAGAGACATAGTACTTGCCCTCACAGAGATTACCATCTGATTTCTTTTCTCTCTCACTCCTTGAAATCATCACTGGACCCCCTGAGCCACTTGAGATGTGGGATATTGGGAACAAGCCTTGGCATTGGGAGACCTGGACCTCAAACCCCAACTCAGCTACTTTCTTCCTATATGATCTGGAGTCAATTCACTTCTTGTTTCTGGCCCTCAGTTTCAGCTTTGAGAAGCAAGGAGATTGAACTAAGTCCCTTCCAGCCCTAACCTTCTGTGATTCTAGGGGCATCTGCTAAAAACAGTGAAACTTTATGCTTCTGATTCTCCCAAAGACCCTGCAGGGAATAGAAAATGAGCTCCTCTCCTTTCTCCTCAGCTTATTAAATCTGCCACCACTGCATCGTGTGTGATTCCCATCTTGCTGAAAGCCTCTTCTAACATAATTAATAAGTGTCTCTTAAGTGGGCTTTGTTTTAGAGCACTTACTATTTGGCCATATGAGTTAATTGAGCAGTTGGTAAGGATGGAGAATTTCCCCTTTTGATCTCCACTTTAAATGTCAGGTTAGAATCTCTCATTTCTTGCTGTGAATTTTGTCTACAATGATGCTGAGATCATGTTGCACCCCATGACCCTCCAGGGATCATGGCTTCATGATATGTGAAGACTCGTGAGTGATTTCACTTTCAACTCGAGAGGCTGAATTTCCTTATTTGTCCAGATTCTGTTCCCTCATTGTCTGACCTCAAAGCTCTGGAGGTCAGGCAGGCTAGGACTCTCACTTGCATTGAGATTCCCCCTTCAGGATTGCACAAGATTCCTCCCTCCTGCCTTTCTTTCTAAAGGTTTCTCAAACCTCGTGTGAGTCTCAGTGAGCATACAGAACCCAATAGTCTGAATGTAGCTAAAGAGGAGGTTCTGCCTTCCTGAGACTGGATTTCCCCAGTGAAATCTGAGGCCCAAGTTCCAGTCAGTTCTGACCTCATCTGCTGTAACTTTGCTTTCTTCAGTGGTCCTTCACCCTGAAGGAAAAATTCCTCTTGAAATAAAGAGGAAAAGAAGTATCCATTCAACTGAAATGAATAAACAGCCCTCTAAGGAGCTGATAATTGTGCTATTGACTTATTCTGGTGTGGGGTGTTTGAACAAAGTTCAAAGAGCAGAGCTTTTAAAAATATTAATGATTTTTTTATCCCATGAAAGATCAAAAACTTGAGTATGATTTAAAAGGGTCAGAACTGAAATGGCCACACAAGTAGTTTAGATAAATCTGATTTTCTAGGTATCATTGACACTTGAGAGGAAAGAATTTGTGCCAGGAGAGGTAGTCCTTGTCCCATAGCAACAGATTTAAAGGAATGAGTGAAGGCAGAGAACTATTTGGAAATCTGAGAGTCTGACTGATGGTAAAAAGAATTTGAGTGAGGGTTAAAGAAGAAGAAACAGATGTAGTATTGTCAGAGAACTATAAATATAGACCACCTGGCCATATGGAAAGAATAGATAGCTCTTCCATAATACAGCTGACATTTCCAAAAGGTCAAAGAAAAAACATGTATGATCCTAGATCCAGAGTCTCTCAGTGGGGATATGGCTCATATGGGAGAGTCTGAGCAGTAGAATTCTAGTCAGAGAGACAAGGAGAAGCATCTAAAGAAATGAGCGTAGCTACACAGAGATGTGTCAGAGGTTAGGTTTTAAACAAATGTGCAACTTTGAGAAAGAGAGTATGTATATCTAAGGATAAACATAAGACCAACACTAGCCTGAAAAAATGTCAGAAAGGTTAAAATCCAAAATGAGCTGAAGCTCTGGATGGTTTTCTTTTAACTGTGTGTATAGCTAATAGGTTGATAAAGGGGTAGGACTACTCCTGAGGGAAAGTATCACTAGCAGGTGACAGAAGGATGAACTACTCAACTCTTACTTTGCTTTTTAACTCCATAGCAAGGAGAAAGGTCTTTGTTGAGCAAACAAAGGAGAAAATTGATCAATATAAGTCTGGAGATTGTAAGAGAGCATCTAGTCATCAATCAACAGGAAATGTATTAAATGCTTACAATGTTCCAGGCACTGTGCTATTTGCTGGAGATTTAAGGAAAGGCAAAAACATGGCCCTTGACTTGGCGGAACTCACATTTTAGTTGGAGAAAGAACATGATATATACAGTGTAAGTGGGAAGTAATGTCAGAAGGAAAAAAGGAACTAGGAGCATTTATGGGAGTTGGGAGAACACCTGGAAAATCCTCTTACAAATGGTAAGATATAAACTGAGTCTTGAAGGAAGCGGCAAAGCTGGGAGGTGAAGGTAAGGAGAGAAAGCATATCCAAAAGCATGGAGATGGGAGATATTATATGAGAGGAGCACAGAGTATATGAGAACATGACAGAAGGTAGTCGCCATGCGAATGGAGTGAAAAAGAGATGTTATGAAGGTAGAAATGACAAGATTTGTCCTAGGCCTCAGTCTTCTGATTTGCAAAGTGAAAGGATTTGACTAGATGCCTCTCAGGTTCCTTCCAGCTCTAAATCTATAATGTTGTGAACTTAGGGCTAAAAGGGACCTCACAGATCAGCGAGTCCCCCCTCTTCCTCATAAAGAAACTCAGCCCCAGAGAGGGTAAATTACCTGACCAGTATCTCACCACTGGTAATTAATAACAGAAACAAAATATGAATCTATATGAGAGGTCTCTAAGTTCAATATTCTTTCTATCGCATTGCACTACCTGAATTCTCAATACAAAATCATCCAGAATTCACTCATAGAAAACGCAACTGGACTATTTTCTCAGGAAAGTTTCTTTGCTTCTCATTCTGGCTAATTGTCACATCCAGAACCAGACCATGCTTAGGGAAGTCAGTCATAATGATAGCATCCTTCTTGATTGTCCTCTGTCTTTACAGTCTTCCCTTCCTCCCCATCTTCCCTTAATCTGTCTTCCATTTGGGAGTATCCAGTCAGGACTTCTCTTGCTCAAGGGATTAATTAATAAGAACCCACTAAGAGTTGAGAGCTGCTCTGGCCCCTACATCCTTTGGTCTAGATTATCAAGCCTTATGCAGATGAACTGCAACTTAATGGCAGAGGAAGCCCAAATGATGATTTGGGGGAGAAGGAAGGAAGAAAGGTAATGTTTCATTCTGAAGCAGATCTGTATTTATTCCTTGTGTTTTCATTCATTCATTGAATCCATCAATCAAGAAATATTTATTGAGTACCTACTGTGTACTAGACACTTTGCTAAAACTTATATGGTTCTATTTTCATTAAATATGTATTAAAACTACAAAATGGTACCACCAATTGTGATATCAGCAGACCTGCCAAAAGTGTAAAACCATATGATGAGTGCAAATTAGTCTCAGTGTGAAATGCCTAGTTGAATTCATCAAGAATTCCACTTCAGGCATGAGGTAGCTTCAGGTGGAAAGTAGCACAGTGAGAAGCAAAATGTGGGAGCTATATTTTCACTTCACTGCCATCTTTTCTGAAAGTCAGTGTGGTGTAATGGATAGGATCTCAGGAAGACCCAGATACAAGGGCTACTTGTGTAATATAGAAAAGTCACATCATATCTTAGTGCCCCAGACTGTAAAATGAAGATAAGTTGCCAATCTGTATTAATGGAAGGAGTTTCCTTAATCATGAGTTCTCTGTACCATTATAATCACAAGTCCAGACAAAAATTTAAATAATGATTTAAATTTAAATGCAGATTTCCCTTCATCTCTTAAATATCCCAGACCTCCTTCCTCCCGTCTGTCTTATACTCATTTATTTCATTATTCTTTATAATATTTCTTATTTCATCATCATTTTCATCTTTCAAAGAAGGCCCTAGATCCCTCTGATTCTGGATCCCTGAGAATGCTTCTTTCCTACCATTTCTTTCTTTGTAAGGGATGGAGCAAATAGAGGGAAAAGTATAAGAGAATAATATGGGAGAAAATACACAATTAACCATCATGACCATGAATGTGAATGGAATGAACTTACCTATAAAACAAAAGAGGATTATGTTTATAAGAAACATACTTGAAATGTAAAGATTCACACAGAGTTCAAATGAAGGACTACAGCAAAATCTATTATGTTTTAGCTGAACTAAAAAAGGAGAGCAATCATAATCTCACACAAGGTGACAGCAAAAATAGACTTGATTAAAAAATAAATAAACTATATTATGCTTAAAAGCACCACAGACAATAAAACAGTATCAGAGCTTAATATATATGCACCATATAGCATCTCTTACATCAACTGATGCAGAGTAAAGTGAATAGTACCAAGAAAATGATTTGTACAACAATAGCATTGTAAAGACAGCTGTGGAAGTCTCAAAAATGCTGATCAGTAAAAAGGCCAACTTTTATTCTAAATGAAACATACTGACTATTTCACAATAGAGCAATAATAGATTCAAGGTGCAGAACAAAACATACATTTTTGAACATGGTTAATATGGGAATTTGTTTTACTTGACTGTGAAATTTTATTGCAAGAAGATTCTATACTTGACTGTATGCCACCATGGGAGGGAGAGAAGGAAGGGAGAAAATTTGAAACTCAAGGGACTCTGGAACCAAATCTTGTAAACTATAAGTAAATAAATAAATCAATTTAAAAAAAAAAGAAATTTTATTGCAAGAGTTTTTATTTTTAATGAAGGTTGGAAGGTTAGAGAGAGATAAGGAATAGCATTCTCCTTACCCTCAATTCTCCTCCAAAAGAGAAGAGAATGGAAGGAAGGAGTCATAGACAAGTAGGACAGCTTTGCAAATTACATATTGAATTAATCATGTACTTAAAAAGAAAAGCAAGCTCTCCATAATAGAGATTCACAGTTTCATGTGCAATCTTCTCCTTCTGTTCTACTATATATATGGAAATGCTTGTTTAAATTGGTATTTGTTAAGTTCAGAATAAAAATAAATAAAATTTTTCAAAAGAAAGTTATTTGTTGGTACTCAGACTTTAAAGCTGACTGAGAGAGTAGGACCAACAAAATTTGGTCAAAGTCTAAGACCTGTGATAATGCTAAATTAGTAGTCATTTAAAACAAGGTACAGAAGGTTTCCTATTGCTGATACAGAACTAATGTTACCATTAGTGAAAAGAGCACTGGGGCTGGTGTCAAAGATTTGAGTTCAAATCATCCATGTGCCCTTATGCAAGTAATATCCCCTCTCTAGATTTTAGTCCCCTCATCTGTAAAACTAGGATATCTGACTACATAATCTCTAAGGTTCTTTTGAGTTTTTAATCCTTTGATCTCAAATTTTGTCTCTACCATAGTCTATTAAGCTTGTGACTTTGGGCAAATCACTTCTCTCTGTGAGTCTCAGTATCCTCCCCTGTAAAATGATGAAGTTGGACTAAATTATATGTGAGGCCTCTTCTAGCTCTTAACATTTATGGATTATATGAGTTAGATTTAGTTTATGTGGTTAAAAAAAAAACCCATAGTCATTGTAGCAACTATAAGAGAATGAGAATGTTTCCTCTCCTACCTTCTAACTTATCCTTCCAGAGCAGATGTTCTTAACTTAGTTTGTATCATGGACCTCCCTACCAGTCTGGTGAGCATTGTTTTTAAAGGCATGAAATAAAATGCATAGCATAACAGTGGAAACACAATATATTGAAATATTGGAGAGAAAGAGGGGAGGGTGTTCATGTAGACTCCACATTGAGAACCCCTGGGCTAGAAATATCTTTTAACCTTTCATGTGGTTTATTTATTTTTCTGCAAATAATGATAAAAGTGACTCCTCCCTCCAGGGGGTATCATGTGACTTAGTTAATAGCCCTCTATGATCTCTGAATGAAGGATTTTGAAGAAAGGAATGATTTCTCCCAGATGCTACCCCTGTTCACCAAAATCTTTCTCTCCCTTCACATATTCCAGTTTGTGAACCATCCTATCAACTGGCTTTCTCCAGTGGCACCGGGAGGCAGCCGCAGCCTCATTGTTTCTATAGCAACTAATGTACTTCAAAGTGGGGAGAGTAGAGGGAAAAGAGGGAGAGGACAGAGAGGAAAAGAAACAGCACAAATATGTGACATTAAGAAAAAAATAAGAAACCTCCGAGTAGGACAGAGGGTGACCTAGTTTTATGCCCCCTTCTTTGGGAAGACTTCTCTCCAACACACTTGCCTTTTAAATATATACATACATACATATATAATATATATAATAAATATATAATATATAATTATGCATATAATAATCTTCATCTAAAGCTTCCCAGTGAGCAGGCAGAACTGAGTCCTTTCCTGGTGAGAGGTTAATGTCATAACAGGACTGTTGGGAATAAGGAAAGGGGAAGATTCTAGGTAATTCTAAGTATTATGACTATTATCTCGTCATCATCATCATCATCAGCCTTATACTTCAAGAGAGTCTTCATTTCATCCCCCATCACATGTTTCATGCTTGGCTGTGTCTGGATAATTCACCCCTTCTGGCAATGAACCTTCTTGGGCTGATGGCTGAGTCTTATTCTGAGCCTTTAGTTACATACCCACCATCTATTACTCAACCATAACTCAAAGTCTTTGCAGCTTCATGGGACCTATCGGAGTTTGTGTTTCTTTGGTAGAACTTTTCAGGTGACCCAGAGTCACATCCATGCCACGATGAAGTAGGAGACCTTGATGTCATTATTATGTTGTACTGTGCTTGTGATTTCACTGGGATAGAGAGCTCCTGGGGAGGTCCTCCTTCTACCGATGCAGACTGACATGTTCTTTACAATTTCTTGTCTTACTGAGTTGCCTAGGATGCTGAGGGTCCAGTCACAAAGCCAGTAGTTAGAGGTGGGATTTGAACACATCTTCCTGACTCTAAGGCCAGCTCTCTAGCTGCTATGCTATGTTAATAACAACAGCAACAACAACAACTACCACATTCTGGTGTCTCACTTTGGTATGAAGGTAACCTTATGTTGCTGAAGGCTATGCCACTCTGGAAAGGCATTGAAAGTGAGCCTGATAATAAACTTGATGCCTGTTTCCTGAAGACCATATTAGCTGAGCTCAGAGAGGCCCATTATCAGGTTGTCCACAGAGTGATGAAATCTTTAGCCACTACTTTCCAAGACCAATGTCTCTGAGAGGAAGCATGAAACTTGAAAGAGCACTGGTTGGGGCAGCTAAGTGGTACAGTATATGGAGCACCAGCCCTGGGGTCAGGAGGACCTGAGTTCAAATCCAACCTTAGACACTTATTAGCTGTGTGACCCTGGGCAAGTCACTTAACCTAATTGCCTCCAGAGGAAAGAAGGAAGAAAGGAAGGAAGGAAGGAAGGAAGGAAGGAAGGAAGGAAGGAAGGAAGGAAGGAAGAGTACTGGTTTGGGAATTAAAGGACCTAGGTTCAAATTTTATCTCTTTCACCTGCTACTTGTGTGGCCTTGGGCCTTTCTAAATTTCATTTCTTTATCTGTAGATGAAATGCACAGAATGCTAGGCTTGGAGACAGGAAGACCTGAGTTCAAATCTAGCCTCAGACACTAGCTGTGTGATCCTGGGCAAATCACTTAACCTCTATCTGTCTCAGTTCCCTGAAATATAAAATGAACATCATAATAGTACATACCTCCTAAGGTTGTTAGCAAGATTAAATGAGATAATATTTGTAAAGTGTCTGGCACATGATAAATGCTTCCCTCCTTCCTCTCTTCCCTCCCTCCTTCCTCTCTTCCTTCCTGTCTTTCTTCCTTCTTCCTTCCTTCCCTTCCTCCCTCCTTCCTCTCTTCCTTCCTTCCTTCCTCTCTTCCTTCACTCCTTCTTTTTTCACCTTCCTTCCTTCCTCTCTTCCTTCTTCCTTCCTTCCTTCCTTCCTTCCTTCCTTCTTTCCTTTCTTTTCCTAGATCTAGATCCTCCTAAGACCTAGAGGGCTTTTCACTTGTGTTGGTGGAAAGGGTACCTCTATCTGCAGAACCATAAATTCTTAATGTATTAAGATAGACGTGCTTTGTTCACTGTTGATCCATTTCCATTTTTCTCTTTACATCATACCAGCATGCAGAAAAAGTATTTTCCAGAACCTCTTCTTTGCTTCCTCAGTTATTATTCAGCTGTTATTACTCAAGGAGAAAACCATGGGAAAATCAAATTCCTACCACAGTCAACATAAAGGCTGCTATGCTTTCCACAAAGTTTCACAAGACTCAGTTGTGTTCCATTTTATTCCCTTTCCTTTTAGTTGGCCATGGACAGAGTGAAGGTGAGAGGATGATCGTGTCTGATTTCCATGTCTTCGTCAGGGATGTGTTTCAGCATGTGGATCTCATGCAAAAAGATCACCCAGGGCTTCCCATCTTCCTTCTGGGGCATTCCATGGTGAGCAGACTCTGATATGATGACAATGATAATCATGATGATGATGATGACAGGTGGATGGATGGATGTAATAAGAGTAATATGGAGTCCTTTAGGGTTCACAAAGTGCTTTATATCTATTATTTCACAATTTATAATAGCTACCTTTTTCTCCAACAGAGCATAGAGATTAAGAAAAGATTAGGGATAGGGATTAAAAAATATTAAATCTGCAATCAGGGAACCAGAGTCCAAATTCTTTGTAACTAGGAGAAAGTCAATTAACCTCCATAGAAGCCAATTTCCTCATCTATAAGGTGACGGACTAGATGGCCTCTCTTGCCTCCTCTTAGCTCTAAATCTATAATTTTTCGTCCCTAGGAGCCTCTAGACTCCAGTGGCCTTGTATGGGGAAACAAAATGGATGGGGCAATGGAGTAGAAAGGGAGGGGCCTTGCCTCCTTGCCCAAAATTCTCTCCTCCTGGCTTGTACGGCTCTCTTTGTGTCCTGACTGTTTTGTGTTCCCAGAGAGTTTAATGCTTGTAAGTCTTTGCCAGATTCACAGCCCTGGAGACCAGAGTCCTGGCTATGGAAGGAGGAGAGGATTTTAATGTCTGGCTTATGTATCTTGAGCAAAGAAACTGAAGACGAGGTTGCCAGTAAATATTAATTGAGGTGGGAGGATTTGGTTGTTTGGGGATAATCAGATCATTTAAAAAAAAAAACAAACAAGTTTTGGTTCCACCAAGTCACCAGGGCTCTCAAGTGGTAATCAAATAATGCTTTCTGATCACTACAGACCAGAAAGGAAAAGCATCTTGATTGGAGAGAGGATTAAATGTGGCAATTGTGCTTAATCTGGCCATTGTGGAGTTGCCCAGCAGAAGTGGGAACTAGAAATAAAGGGACCATTTGTAGGAACTTTTCAGATTTGATCCAAGGAGACCTTTGGACTAGTGGAAAGCCCTTGACACGTTATAAATGTACATTACACTTCAAAATCCTGTGCCAATTACCAAGTGCCTGACCCTTGGAATCCTCTTTCCATCTCATCAGACAAACTGGGCATTGGTCCTTTAGTAGCAGGAAATTCACCAAGCGTTTTCCTTGGGAACTAAGCTTCTGTGATCTTTACCAAGTAAGCGATGTAAGTGCCACCCTTTTCTGATCTGATTACTAAAAATCTCACACCACTCTGACTGGGTCCATGCCAGCTTTGAGCTAGAAATGAAGTGTAAATGTGTTATTGTTTAACTTGCAGCCCACAAGCAAGAATTTTATTTATATCTCTCTGAAATGTTTGCTCTTGGAAAACCCAGAGAAAAAAACATCCGTAATAAAATAATTATAGTCCTAGTTTGTCCAACATTCCACAGCTTCCAGTCAAAGGTAACATCCTTCGTTCAGTGCTCTTGGCAAACACTGTAATTTAGGTTAGAGGCGTCATGAACGTTACCCCTTGATGTCTGATAAGCTCGTGATGTCTGATAACTTCTCATTGCAGGGAGGAGCCATCGCTATCCTAACTGCTTCCGAGAGACCAAATAGTTTTTCTGGCATGGTGTTAATTTCACCTTTGGTGGTCGCCAGCCCAGAGTCAGCAACAACTTGCAAGGTAAAAAAACATTCGATTCAGTAAAACGTTACTTTGTTGCAGGTTCATGGAATGATCAAAAAATATCTTTGTAGTTCATATTTGCTTTGATTTTATATGTGCAATATCGATCGCTGCTACTGTGATGCGGGGATATCTAAGGCAAAGTAAGTTTTTCAAAGACTAAAGGAAAATTATTTTCTGATGCCTGTTTTTTTTTTTTTAAGGAAAAAAGCACTATGCTAGATTACTTATTATATTAACTGTTACTAACAAGTTAAATGCAAACATCAAACTCCTTCTTTAGGAAGGAAGACGGAAACAAACATTTATCAAGTGCCTGCTATGTACCAGGCATTGTGTTAAGTGCTTTACGCATTTTTATCTCATTTAATTCTTTCACCAACCCTGGAAGGGAGGTGTTACTCTTATTTAAATTTTACAGTTGAAGAAACTAAGGCAGACAGAATTTCGGTGAATTGCCCAGGGTCATATAACTAGTCAGTGTCTGAAATCAAATTTGAACTCAGGTCTTCCTGACTCCAGATTCATCATTCTATCCATTATGCCACCTAGCTATCTCAATTTAGCATGGATAATGAGAAGTAAGTGAATTAGTGGGTAAACAACTACTGACCCTGAGGTCTGGAACGCCTGACTTCAAGACCTGCCTCTGATTAGGCTTAGCTATGTGACTGTGGAAAAGTCACTATTTAACCTTCCAGCCCCCTGGTACACCGTAAACACTTAATAAATGCTTTATCTAATTATCTAAGACTTTATGTTCTGGAGTAATCACCAATCTCACCAAGAGTTCTTAAAACCAATGAAATTATAGATCTAGTTATATAAAGATATGCGTGTTTATTTATACATAGATATATACATACGTCTGTGCTAAGGATGGAGAAGTTAAGGATTTCTATGAAGAATTGAATGAGACCTTCTAAACTAAATCAATATAAATTGTGACACTTCATAACTTCAAAGCAAGTAGGAAAATGTGAAGATGTCAAGAAATAAGTGAGAAAGTAAGGTTTAGGAAAAAAGAATTAGAGCAACTAAAGTCATATAGACTATAGAGAAGCTTCATTCCTTTGAGGACCCACTCCAGGTCATCTGACAGTCTCCCACCTCACCCTGCTTTTCAATTTCTTTTTATATGTTGTCTCCCACATTAAACTGTAAACTCCTCGAGGTCAGGGACTGTCTTTTCCCTTTCTTTCTCTCCCTAAAACTTAGCACCATGCCTGGGACATAGTTAACTGTCATAAAAGAATTGGTAGGCTCTAGGTATCGAGCACACCAGATAATATTGCAAAATAAATGAAACGTTCTTTTTTAACAGACCAGAAAGGATTTGTTATTGATGTGGAAATTATCCCTGAATTAGTTATCTGTATATGGTTAGACCACCAAACTGTCAGGGCAAAGATCAGAATTAGTCAAAATCCCTTCAATTCAATCCAGTAAAAAAATCACAAATAATGGATAATCAAAAATTACACCAGCAACTAGAACAAGCTTTTCATTACTTTTCCTAGAGGCATCAGGAGTTTGTATAGTTCCTTCAGATTAGCAAGGCTGAGTGTAACCATAGGCCTTTGTGGAAATGTTAACCTCTCTAAAAGCACAACAGAATAAGATAGGCCTCAGGTGCTGACTCTACACAGTAGGTCGATAAACATTTAGTGAGGGCCTACCAAATGCCAGGCACTTCGGGTACAAAGAAAGACAAAAGATAATCTCTACTTTCAAGAAGCTCACTGTCTAACTTGGGAGACAGCATTTGAACGACTATGTACAAACCAGCTATATACAGGGTAAACTGGAGGTAACCAACAGAGGGCTTCACTAGAATTAAGGGACATTGGAAAGCCAATACTTGTTGGGACACTGGGTTGGATGGGCACTAAGCTGGATCCAGAGCTGAACGGAAGGAAGAGAAGAGGCTGGCTCACCTTTGGGAAATAGCAAAGCTTCTTGACTCCAAATTTCCCATGGAAACAAAGGCCCATCTTTAAATACCATATTCTACAACTTGTTGTGCATGGCGGCAAGACATGTGACACAGTAGACTCCAAAGAATTAAAAATGATTATTGGATAGATGGCATTATAAAAGGAGGGTCATGGCTACATCACATAACCAGAGAAGAATATTGAGGACTAAAGGATGTCAACATGATGCAAGATATGTGACAGAAACAAAGGTTAGGGCTGGTCTTGTGGCCAGGGCAAGGGATGCGGAGTGCACAGCCATTATTGCACAGGCATCCCCCCAATGTCAGAAGAAAGCAAAGAAGGCCTCTAGCACATTAGGTTAGACCCCCATAACAAATTTATGGGAAGACCTGGCCAAGAGTCACACACAAAATGGGCAGGTGTGGATGGCTATATGTATCATTGGAGGGAGCTCCTAAACTGGTAGGATCAGCAATCCTTTTGAGTATTACAGTTTATGCTAGGAGCCATATATCTCAGTAGGTACTATTCAGCGTAGCTGCAGCAAACATAATTGGTTGGGTATGTTATCCATATTCCCTATGGAAGGCAACTTCTTTGAATCCCCAAATTGGAACTATGGGATGCTACATGGGATCCTATTGCAATCATGAAAGGATCTATGAAAACTCCAAAGGGGATAAAGAACATTGAATTGGGGTGGGCTGGGCCCCAAAGCAGGCATTAACTGCTGCCAGTCACTTCGCAGACATGGCACAGAAGGTCTCCTTGCCTTTGAATACATCAGTGGATTTATGATCTTCTCAGTGTTGATATTCCTTCCAGTGACATAAATTGCAACACTTGCCTGTTTGTGGGCACGCCAAGAATTTCATGGTTGAGATATTTTAGATGTGTTAACACTTTCAAAAGACCAAGTATTGCCCTGGAGCCCCAGGGTCCATGCAGTGGGATCTGATTGTACATGAAAGAAGGTTATAACAAGGTCATATGCTCGCAGTCATCAGCAAGGCCTAAAGGCAAACCTGCCTTCTATTGAGTTCTGAGCTAAAGTAATTAGTGTTAGGATGAGACCCTGGCATATAGAGTATCAATTACATGCTGTAGAATCTTGATTTTCCCGTTCAACTGAAAGGGACTGGAAGAAAAAAAAATGGACATGGTCCAGATTATCTCACACTTTTATTAAAGAACAAAAAGAATAGCCATGTCATCTGAAGGAATATTTCCTTTTAATTTTGTGCCATTTTAAAAGAACTACTAATGACTTACAAAAATTGTACTTCATATTAGTACTGGGTTAAAAATGTTGATACATTGAACATTGATGTGATTTTGTGTGACCTAGGGCCAGTCACTTCCCCTCCCTAGGTCTCAGTTTCCTATATATAAAATGAGAGAGAATAATTAGATGTTCCCTGAACTCCCTTCCTCTTCTAGTCTGCTATCAGTTTCCTATAGATGCTGTTGTCCTTCATAGTTATAGGTAATGGAATTTGAATACAGCATGGAGTAGTGAACAAAGTGCTTGAAGTACTCCTAAAGTCAAGGAGATCTGGGGTCAGGTCCTTCTTCAGATGTTTCTCCGCTCTACAATCCTTGACAAGGCACTTAAACCTAAGACTTGGGTTCTTCCCCTGTAACATGGGGGTAATTACAGCACCTGCCTCCCAGGATTTTTGTGAGAACAAAATGAGATAATGTTTGTAAAGCTCTTTGCATACCTTAAAAAAATATAGATATAGCTATACATATACACACATATATGCTAACCTAGTATTATTAATCATGACAATGATGGTGGTGGTGATGATGATGATGATGAAAAAAGTGGCATGGCATCACACACACACACACACACACACACACACACACACACACACACACATAGAGACAGACAGACAGACCTGGGTTCAAAACCAGCTTCAGCTTCTCACACATAGTGCTACAGGAACCTGAGCTTAACCTCTTGGGGGTCTAGGCCACTGGAAGATTCCTAAGAATATGAAGGAAGTGTTGCCTTGTATCGGTAGAGGAAATTCATCACTGGGAGCTTCCTATACTGATGAAGTTATAAAAATGGCAAAAAGTGTTAACAACAATAATAAATATTTATGTAGTGCTTTTATCAAAATGAAAATATTTGTATACCCAAAGAAAATCCAAAAAGTCCAAAAGATATCCTTCTTCTCACTCTAAAAATCTAGTGGTTCTTGTAGATACTTTTTATTTTTTAAACGTCAGTGTTTGCCCTAATGAACCCGCTACTCAGAAGCCTGCAATGGCACCCCTTGCCTAATGAATAAAGGCCAGAATCCTTAGCTAGGAATTCAGGACCCTTCATGATCTGGCCTCAATATACTGTTCTGGTTTTATTCTCCACAGCTGTATTTAGTAGAGCCTTTTGTAAGCATAAGGTGGGTTCAAAACCACCCCAGCCCACTTTAGCCTTAATAACCTTAACTAGGTAAGAGCTTATCTCAGTCAACCAATTAATTAGTCTTTAGCCTAAGGGGAAAAATGTCCTTCAAACAAGAAGCATGTTTTCTATAGTCCAAGGAAACATGACCATCTTCCAGGATCATATATAAATTACAAAACTAGCTAGAAGTAGATTCATTCAAAAGACTGGAATAAGCATGATGTTCAGCCAAACCTCTTGAGAAAGAACTGCTTGGAGGCGAGGAAGGAGAGCCCTCAGGAGAAGGCTTGCCATCAGTTTCCTCACCCTATCTTCACATCAGTTAACAGCAGTGCCTACATTGGGATCCGAGGAAGATGAGTGCAGATCTGCCAGCCGTCCCACAAATGGGAGACAGGGTGCTAGCAGTCCAGAGCTGTGAGTGCCACGTCTGCTCACTTTCCTCTGGCCTTGGTACTTTTGGGAAATTGTCATAGACTTTTGGCAGATGTTTCATACTCATTGTTCTTATATGATAAGTATTATATATTGTATTATTGTATTAATTACTATTTTCATTATGTAATTATTCAATTAATTATATATGATTGTTTTATACATAATAAATATTATCCTTAATAAATACTTCTTTCTAAAAGCTACTTATATCAGGCTGACTAAAATAATTTTCAGCTGATGATCTTGGGAGGGGGCACCCTAGTGGGGCTTAGAATCAGTGGCACTAGAGAATCACCCCTGATTCCTTGGGAAACCCACAGACCCTTGAAGAGGAAATAATAGCCCAGTTGTGAAGACCTGACTAGTCAGTAGGAATGGGAGTCAGATTAAAGATCCTCAGGGCTTATAGTGGCTACTAACTATAGCCAAACTGGACTAACGGTCTTCCCTTGCTTTGCTTTCAAGGATCTTAACAATCTCACCTAATCCCTCTCATTTGGTAGAAGCAGAAACGAAAGCCCCAGTGTGGCTGGTTAGTGAAAGAGCTAGATTAGTGGAAGAACACGAACCCAGGCCCCTGACCTCTCAACTGCTGCAAGGTTCCCAGGTGCTGCCCAAATCAAATTAAAATGTCATTGAGAGATATGTAACAAAATAAATAAAAATACAGTAGGACCCAGATAACATTTATCTGGTTTTCTAAGACAACATATGGCCGGCAGAGATCCTTGTGTAAGAAGTAATGGTCCTTGTTTATGTATGAGCTTGACACCGCCATGTTAGAGCATTAAACACATAGTAAGGCAATAGCTAGGGGGCGCCACAGTGCACAGAGCACCAGAACTGGAGTCAGGAAGACTCATCTTCCTGAGTTCAACTCCAGCCTTAGACACTTTCTATTTGTGTGACCCTGGGCAAGTCACTTAACCCCGTTTGCCTCAGTTTCCTTATCTGTAAAATGAGCTAGAGAAGACAATGGCAAACCACTCCAGTATCTTTGCCAAGAAAACCCCAAATGGGATCACAAAGAGTTGGACACAATTGAACAACAGCAGCAACAACAAAAAGCAATTCTTTGCCCACCTACCCTCCAGTTCCACCTACCAAACACAGACTGAATAGTAACCCAATCTCTTTAAAATACATCCACATTTATTATAGAAAACTAATATATTTTAAGCAACTCTGAGAAGACCAAATTTCATTGATCCTTCTAAATTATAAAAGCTTAAGTTTGATTTATTGTTTTGTGGATTGTCTAGATTTTAAAAACTGGCGGAGAAAATATTAATAACACACTAAATTTAAAGGCGCTTCATGTATACATTTACTAACACTCTCCTGGGTGTACTTTTTTCCTCAAGGTCTTTAAGGAGAAGAGAAGTGCAGAATTGGAAGGGTCCTCATGGAATCCAATCCCTTTTCTGATTCATGAATCCCTTCCACAAAATCCCCAAGTGTCAGTGATAGAGGAACCACCATCTTGTGAGGAATCCCATTTCATTGTCTGTCAGACAGCTCCAATGAGCTCTTTATATTAATCTGCCTCACAGTGATTTCTACTCATTGTCTCTATGTATGTCTTCTGATGTTTTCAGGATTCTTTTCTCCAGTCAACACCCTCAGTTCCTTCAACTGAGTCTCATATAATATGGCTTTGAATCTTCTCATCATTCATATGAAGTCTGTCCCTTATCTTTGTTAAATCTTTCCTATTGGGTTAGAGCAGTCTAGGTGTTCAGCCTGAAAGCTGGAGAATGACCCTCTAAAGTTCGTTCCTTCGTGCCTTGGTTTTAAAACATGACCCAGGATTAGTGAGCCAGAACTCCACTGACATTATGAGCCAATGGGCTTTTTTGGTAAAGCAGGTTCACTCTCTGAAAGTCCCCATCAAAGCAGTATCCATGTATCTCCTAAAGGTAGCAGGGACCCTCATGTTCATCAGAATTGTCTTCTCTTATCCCCATTTATACTTCCTTTGTCTCCATCTAGACTAGAGTAATATCTCTGTTACTTCTTCATTGAGATCTGTGCCTCTGATTGGCTTTCACCCAAGAGCCTTGCCAATCTATGATGTTCTTCCAGTGAATTGAGACACAGTCATTTCAGTGGGCCAGCTGTGACCCATGACCTTTCATCTTGGGCAGCCTCTTTGTGCAATTGATTGAGACATATGAAATGTATTTTTACTTCTGACTTTCATGAGCCTGTTTTATAACTTAGAACCCAGTTTTCCAGACTATGAGGGCTATTGAATATGATTTCACTAAGGATTTATCCTGCTCAGTCAAGATTTAGATATAACTTTCATAGTTCTTCTCTTGTCTTCAACTTGGTTCTCTAGGGAATGTAGCAGACACTTTTTCTAGCATAAACATGTCCTGAGGTCCACATATTTAATGGGTAACTGTCGTTTTGAGTCCAGGGTATACTTTGACTTCTTGTTTAACTTGGCTATCTGGTGATCCATTCCATTCAGGAAGAGTGCCAGTGGAAAGATCACTACACTAAGTCAGGAAACTTGAGTCCTAATTCTGACCCTGCCATTAATTGATTATGTGATCCTAAGAAAATCTCTGGGCCTCAAATTTCTTCATCTATCAAATGAGGGAGTATGACCAAATGATTCTGAAGAACACTTTAGCTCTGACATTCTACATTCAAATGTCTCTTTCTACCATGACTTTACATGTTCTGAAATCTTTCCCACTTGGATGCTCTGTCTTACAGTCTCTCAGTATCTTTATGATCTAAAATGTAGGCTCTTCTGGTTCTGTTGTACTCTGAAATTCTACATTCTAATGTTCCTTTAAGCTCTGACTTTCTAGAAAAAATCTCCCAGATGATATCATCCAACTTGCCTCTGAAGTTTAGTTTAGTTAGGGGGCGCCTACTACCTCTCTCTCCTTCCCCCAAGATAGTCCATCCTACTGTGGAGTGGCTCGAATTGTTAGGCAATTTTGTGCTTTCTTTTGTTTTTCCTAAATTTGCCTCTGCAACTTTTACACACTGCTCCTAGTTCCATCCTCTGGGGCCAAGCAGAGAGCAAATTTAATTTTTTATTTACATGGCAGCTCTTCAAAATTTGAAAGGCATCTACCATGTCCCACCTCTTCCCAGTGACTTCTCAAAGAACCTTCTAGCATTGACTTTCTGTGTCTGGAGGGCCAATTCTTTGCATGTCTAGAATTCAATGCCTGACTATCTCTCTCCCTGGGACTCAGTTTCCTGGGTGAGATTAGATAATCTCTAAGGCCCCTTCCAATTCAGAGGTATTGTGACTGTCCTCTAATATAGAAGGATACATGATGATATGAAGGCTATAGGATCCTTTGATACTTTCAAAGCCTGAGATTCCTATATTCACTTCTGCAGCTTGTCCATTTATTCCTGTCCAATCCATTCAGAATTATAGTTATTGTGATTCCCCTTTCTCATGTCAAGTCTTTCACCAGCAGAGGTTTAAAAAAATATATCAGGGAGCTATTAAAACATTTTGGATCAATAGGTCTTCTCAAATGTCTATAGTACCTGGAGTGGCAGGAGTTTCACTGACATCAGGAACAAGTTAGGATGCTTTTGAATCATCATTCCAGCCCTCATTTTCTCAAACATGTATAAGGGCTTCCCGCCATGCTGGAGTTTCTTACTAATAAGAAAACTGGATGAGTTTACTCAGTCAAGTGTTCTGTGGCTTGCGGAAATTTTTTCTTCTTTCATGGGTGACAGTCCTTTTATGCATAAATTGTAAGGGGAAAAAAACATTTAGATTCTTCTGTATGTGGCTTCATTGGGCATAATGACATGAGTCCAAAGTTTCCCCCTGAAGCCACTGCTGTAAATGATCTCAACATTTTCATCATCAATTCTTACATTGTCTACATTATTAATAGGTAGAAAGAATCAATGCTAGAAATTAACAGATATAATCAGGAAAACGTGTAGCCTTTCTTATTATTTCTCTGCATTAGAGGATAGGTTCTCTTCTCAAGGAGATAGTTACCTATCCATGGTGCTGGCCACTTGCTGAATTTAGCTTTTTGGGATTTCTCCACAATTATTCCAGGAATCAGTGAAAGACTTCAAAGGAATATTGCATGTGTTAACAGCCAAAGCAATGCATTGGAGTCCATACATTATTTGGGTGAGCTTCACCACCACTACCCTTCTATCATTCTCCTCTCTGTCTCCCTTCCTTCTTCTTTAAATCTGCAGCTGAGACCCTGCGGGGAGAGCTGTTGCACTGGGAAGTGATGAGCCAGAAGCAGATGATTTCAGAGGAGCAGCAGCCAATGCCACTGGGTTCATTGCCATTGTATCTGATCATGATTCACTTCATCTTTTTGGAGGGTGTGTCTATTGAAAACTGACCAATGATGTTGGTGGCGTCCATTTCTTCCCTTGTCTCTTGGTATTCTTCTTTACTGCCCACTTCACCTCTTGGGACCTTTTGCCACCACCTTGATCTCTTCTCTCATTCTGGGGCTCCTAGCTTCTTCTACTCATTCTGCTTAAATCTCCCTCCTCTCTATTTGCAGCCATTTTCTTTCTACCCAGAGTGTGATGATAATGAAACAGATAAACTATGATGAGGATGAAAATCTTAAATAGTGAGAGGAAAGAGGGGAGAAGGATACCTTTTGCAATTGACAAAAACATTCCTACTCTAGGGCTAAGTTCTCTCTCTGAAAACTTGAGTTCTTCTAAGGGTAAACACTATTTCTTTATTATCATGAGGCAGCAGGTGGCACTGTTGATAGAACATTGGGTCTGGAGTTGGGAAGACCTGAATTCAAATTCAGCCTCAGAAACTTATTAGCTATGTGACCTTGGGTAAGTCACTTAACCTCTGCCTCAGTTTCCTCACTTGTAAAACAGGAATCATAATAAAATCTATTTTCCAAGATTGTTGTGAGGATCAAATGAGAGAATATTTGTAAAGCGTGATCCTATTCATAGTAGGAGCTTAATAAATGCTTGTTTCCTTCCTTCCTCTTATTTGATGTGGCATGTGAAATGTCCAGTCCAACATCCTGGAAAGACCCCTAACAAGTACTGTAAACCTCTTTATTCATACTGCAGTCATGGCGGGACGCTGGCTCTCATATACATATATAATTGAGTATGCAGTTCTTGTTGCTATGACACCAGCATTTCTCCCAGTCTTCAACTCTAAGAGCTGTGGTTGTAGTTTCACTGTTATGACCTCATTCTTAAGAAAGCAGTCCTGAATCCTTTCAGCAGTTCCCCACCCCCACCCTCACAGGATTTGGTTCACACAAACCACCCTGGAAAGAGAGAAAATTACTTACCTATGTGTCTTTTTCAAAAGATATAGTACTTAAATGGATTCAGTGACCCATCCACCTTCTCCGTGCAGTACTTCAAGTGATGCATTATCATAATTATACCTTCTGTTTCTGCTCAAGAAAATAATGGACCATTGAAAGCAGATCTAGTCAGAGCACCCAAAAAGAGCTTGGAATATCCCACCTAGCAGTGGAGTCGTTCAGTGCCTAATCAATCTTGGGGTGATAAAGATTCATATATCTTTACCACAGGGGATGGAGACCTCCTATTATTAATTTTGCTATAATAAAGAATTAGATGGTAGCATCTTTCTTAAGGACATTAGCTTCTTTTCTTTTCTACAAAGATCTCTTCCTTAAAAAAAAAAATCCAATGGTGCAAAATTTTCTCCTTTTCAATTTTCCCTGCACATGAAATGAGAGGAAGACAAGGGAGTAAGTCAATTTCATGGGAGAAGAAATGGGGGTTTTTTAGCCATCATTCTCCCATCCCTACTTTTACTCTCCCATTTACTCTCACAAGCCGGGTGGAGCTTGGTTTGGGGAACTTCACCTCTGAACCTTAGCAGAAGCTAAGCTTGACTTTAAGATTTGTTATCATTATCATCTTTGTCCACTCACGTATATTTACTATCCTTTGGGAAGATCACACTGTTCTTTGGCACTTTTCTGTACTAAACATTTTGGTTTTAAAAGAGGAAGGAACAACTGAGAATCGTTCGTGCCTAGGTACAAGGATATAGGTAAGTATATATTTCTGTATGCATCTTACCCAGTGTCGTTGTGCCCAGGGTCCAAGGGAAATCAGGTGATGGCAAAAAAAAAATCCATGTCATAAAATCTTTGTTCTACTTTATTTTGTTGGTTGCTGGGTACATATGGCTCTAAATGGGATGTGAGATGCAGAGGTGGTGTTGATAGAGGGTTACAGTTCCAGCTATCGGGCTGATATCCCAACAAGAAACTGAGCTGGACATAGACCCATGTGTCCTAATTCCAAGGCCAGTGTGTTGTCCCCTACATGACAATGTCTTTCACAAATAAACATGTAGACTCATTTCAAGCAGAAAAATGCTGGAAATAGATTCAAATTTCAGCCATGAATAATATTTGATTTCTCCCTAGGTTCCCCTGAAGTCGCTGATTGGGGAAAGGTTCCTTGGCTTAGTGAGGACAGCGGGTTGCCTCCAGGAGGGGGTGGGGGAGGCTGATGACATTTGCAAAAAATTTCACTGCTCCTCCTTCACTTCCCTCCTTTTGAGCTGTTCTTATTTCAGCAAAGCAGCTTCCTTTTCTCACAGTTCACTTTTGAAATAGTACCTTTCATACCCAAGAGCCAAGAAACCCTCCAGAGCTAAACACAACCTCTGTATGAAAATTTGAATAAAATTGATCTAGAAAGAGGGTGCTTTTCACCCTTCTCAAACAAGGGGTGATGGAAACGGACAGGAAAAGAACAGTAGTGAGATCTTTGCCTTGTCTAGGTGGTGCCATAGTGCACAGCCTGGAATCAGACTCATCTTTCTGAGTTCAAATCTGGCCTCAGACACTCACTGGCTGTGTGACCCTGAGCAAGTCACTTAACTCTATTTGCCTTGATTTTCTCATCTGTAAATTAGTTAGAAAAGGAAATGGCAAACCAGTATCTTTTCCAGGAAAACCCCAAATGAGGTCATGAAAACCTGGACACAACTAAAATGACTGAATAACAGCATCGCCACCTTCTGATTGTCTCAAGACCAGAGATGCTCAGACCAGGTGTGACTTAGATCAGAAGCCTTGGTAGAAAGAGTATGGAACTGGACATAAGTCCAATGTGTTCTATGACTTCTTTATTTTGAGTCCTAGATCCTTATGTATAAAATGAGGTTGTTGGAGGCAGCAAGGGAGTGGTGGAAAAAAGTACAGGATCTGAAACCAGAGGGGAGCTGGGTTTGATGACTCACTCTACTACACATTACTTGGGGGACCTCAGACAAACCACTTCCCTGCACTGACCCTCATTTTCAATCTGTAAAATGAGTGAATTGGACTGCATGATCATTAAAGTCTCTGCCATCTCTAAATCCATGAGGCTGCATAGAATTGGGGAAAGAAGGTTGTCTCTTCCTGGGTCAAAATTTTCAAATATAATCTGTATGTTAGCAGTAAGACTTTGATTAAGTCACTTGCTCTCTGTCTCTAAATCTCGGCTTTCCCATCTATAAAACAAGATGGTGGTTTGACTGGGTGATCCCTTCTCTAACAGTCTATGGTCTGATTCTGAGTGGTCTTGGGTGACCCATAGCCAATGAGTTCCTCAAATCAAGGTCATATACCTTTTGCTCTTCTTTCCCAGCTTCCGTGGGAAATTGCTTCTCATGAAGAGTACAGCCAAAGGAGCCAGGCGTGGTTGTAGAATCACTGAATGACTGTGGGAAGGACAACCACAGAAAATAAATTTAGCAAGGAGCTAGTGTGTGTGTGTGTGTGTGTGTGTGTGTGTGTGTGTGTGTGTGTGTGTGTGTGTGTGTGTGTGTGTGTGACTGCAGCAAGTCAGGCAAGCGCTTCTCCTCAGCTCACCCACAGTGGCCAAGAGCCAAAGCTGGTTCGCAGCTGTGTGAATTAGAACGCACCAAGCCCTCGAGAACATTGCTTGTGGAGTGTTCAATCTCAGGACATGAACCTGGCAGATGTTCAGCTTTGGTGGCATTTTCCACAATTTACTGTAAACTGTCACTCTGGGGATGTTTGTTCCTGCCACAATCCCACTGTTTCCTCACTCTGACTTGTTTCTTCCCACCTAGGTCCTTGCTGCAAAAGTTCTCAACCTCGTTCTCCCCAACCTGTCCCTGGGATCCATCGACTCCAGTGTGATTTCCCGAAATAAGACCGAGGTGAGCTTCTTTGGAAATCTTTAATGATGATGTCCTGTTGGTTATTAATAATGATAGTAGATTGGGGAAGACAATCACCCTTCTACCTCTGCCTGGTTGGCTGGCTCTGTCAATCAATCCTTGTTTGTTAAATTGCTTGCTATGTGCCAGTAATATTTCTAAGTGCTGGGGTACAAAGAAAAAAGAAAACTGGTCCCTGCTCTCAAAGAACTTTTATCCTCAGACAGGTAGGTGGTGTTTAGAATCAGAAAGACCTGAGTTCAAATCCAGCCTCAGGCACTTTCTAGTTATGTGACCCTGACTCTGTTTACCTTGGTTTCCTCATCTATAAAATGAAAATAGTAATGTCACTTACCTCTCAGGGTTATTGTGAGGATCAAATGAGATAATAATTGTAAAACCCCAGGCAAACAATAGGCACCATATAAATTTCAACTACTATTAATTATTAGCTATTAATGGGGGAAACACCATGTGTACAGCAGAAAGAGCACTGATTCTTGAGTCAGAGGACCTGGGTTCAGATCCCACCTCTGATTCTGACTACCTGTGTGAACCTGGGCAAATCACTTAAACTCCCTGGGCCTCAGTTTCCTCATGTGTAAATGAAAGTTTGGGACTATATGACTTTTCCACCTATAATTTATAATCCTATGTACATGAATAGAGGTATGCAAAATACCTACAGAACAGATGGAAAGTAACAGGGGGAAAGGCACTTAGCAGGCATTTATTAAGTGTTTACAGTGTACCCAGATCTGAACTAGGCTCTGGCGATGCAAATACAAGATGAAATAGTCCCTGCTCTCAAGAAACTTAGGTTTTGTGGCACAAGACTACAAATCCCATATATACTATATGGCGTATATGGCGTATATGTTTGACTCCCTAGAATAAATTCAAAGAACTTATAGTCTGTCATTCTAGAAGAGCATAGTGAGCTGGTGTAGACACATGAGGCAATGCTACCACATTCCATAATGGAAGGACTTCTAGATTTGGAGTAAGAAGACCTAAGTTTGGATTCTGCGTCTGTCACTGGGTGACCTTGTGCAAATCACTTTATTTCTTCAGGCTTATTTCCTCCATTGTTGAATGGGGAGGATTGGACTAGATGATCTCTGAGTTTCTTTCCAGCTCTAACTCATAGGATCCTTTTAATCTGTGCTTGAGTGAGAGACCCCAAGTTTCCAGGTGCCTCAGCCCTCTTGAGCCTTAGCTTCTCTGAGGAATGCCATTGAACTGAACTGCCCAGTTCTTTAGCAAGCATTCAGCTCTAGGCTTAGAGAATGCTAGACTTGGAATCTAAACACGGGCTCAAGTCTCGACTCCTGTCTGGGTGATCATGGGCAAACCAAGTCTTTCCACCTGTCTTAGCTTCAGTCTCCTCACATATAAAGTGGAGGTAGAAGTATTCACACTATCCCCCTTACCCAACCACTGTTCAGAAAGAGCCTTCTGTAAATCTTGAAGGGCTGGAGAGCTGTGAGCTTGAAACATGAGGGAATTTTGTCCTGTGGATATTTTTGATCATTTTCAGTCTAAGCACAGCCCTGTCCAATCCACTCTGGAGTTATTTAATCTCCTAGATTAGATTTATGGGAAGAGATGTTGTCCCTTCTACGTGACTAGACTACTTTGACTAGCCTTGAAGAAAGGAGTCCCACCTGGGGATGTTCATAACAATAGTTCTTCCTTGGGTGAAAAATCCCTATTAAAGCCAATAATTATCTTAGCAACAGCACTGATAGCATGATAAAGACAAAAACTCCTGCCCTTGGGGAGGAAGCGTGCAGGTGTACACTGAAGGTTGTTTATTTCTGCACCTGATAAAAAGAAGAAAAGGAAAGAGGTGTACTAGTCTTGCATTAAGAGGCTTGGCATCTGGATTTTACCTCCCTTTAACATCAAGTGATGTTAAGGGGCACCTGGTGGCTCAGTGCATAGAGTGCTGGGCCTAGAGTCAGGAAGACTCTTCTTTGTGAGTTCAAATCTGGCCTCAGAAACTTACTAGCTGTGTGACCCTGGGCAAGTCACTTAACCCCGTTTGCCTCAGTTTCTCCATCTATAAAATGAGCTGGAGAAGGAAATGGAAAACCACTCCATTATCTTTGCCAAGAAAACCCAAATTGGGGTCACAGAGAGTCAGACATGACTGAACAACTTCAAGTGAAACAAAATCCAGGGCTTTACGAGGCAAGCCAGAGTGGCAGTGTGGTATAGTGGGAAGACCTTTGGACTCAGGGTCCCAATTCTGGCATTTATTAACTACTTGACCTGGGACAAATTATTCCTCTCTCTGAATCTCAGTTTCTTCACCTATAAAGAGGATCATCAGATTTAGAACTAGTCAGATGAGGAACGTGAGATCTGGAGAGAGAAAATTCCTAAGCATTCAAATTTAAGTGCTCTGACTCCATGAATTCTTAGCTTCATGGGATCTGGAGCTGAAAGGGCCCTCAGTTATTAGAGGATTATGGAATTTGAGGTGGGAATTTCATTGAACAGACAGAATTAGAACCTACTTCCTTTACAAATTCAGCATTCCCTTTGTAAACCTTCAAAAAGCACTTCACAATCTGGGGGGGAAAAGGAGGAGGAAGAGGATAGTGATGATGATGATGATAGTGGTGGTGATGATGATGGTGGTAAAATTACAGGATTAGTATGACGGGCAGCTCCTGCCATCCCTCTATCAATCCTTCTCTCCTTCCTTGCTCCTGCTTCATACTGCTCCAGCTTTCTGGCTGACCAGGTAAATGGTGTCATTAGGTTAGAGGTTCTGATGAATTCCCCAGTTGTGAATATGCATGAAGGCAGTGCCTGAGTAGGATTAGGACCAAGACTGGCTCAGGGCCCTCTTTGTTTAGTACATTCCTCCAAGTGAATTTTTCATTAGTTTAGATGGTGAGTCAGTAGGCTATACACTTTGTGTGTGTCCTTTGAACATTCTCTGATTAGCTTAGAAGTGAGTAAAGACAGGACAAGGAATATATTCCAGGGGATGCCTGACAGCCAGGGTTTTCAGCCTGAACACCAGGTCATGATATGACTTATTCAGTTAAGAGCTTAACATTATTTTCCTAAGCAAATCATGACTATAGCCAGACTTCCCTAAGACTGTAGAAATGACAAGTGGAGGACGTTTTTCCAACTCACCTGCTACAGTGAAACAAGGTTCTCAAACAGTAGGTGAGGGCATTTCAAATACAAGAGAGATGTTTAGAAATCTGTCTGTTTGTGACCAGATTTTGCTTTGTCATTTGAATGTCAAAAGTGGGATCTTTTGGGAACTCTATGGCAAACAACCTTGTAACAGACTCAAGGAATCCAACCAAATGTGGTGATCTTTCTTGATCTCAGAGCTGCCGACCCACAAAAAGGCTGCCCCAAATGGGTGAAAATCTTGGCAGGGCTATTTATGTACCTCCATGGGTGTTAAAGGGGTGTCTGGTTGGCCCAGTGGATAGAGTGCCAGGCCTAGAGTCAAGAAGACTCTTCTTTGAGTTCAGTGGTCTCAGACCCTTACTAGCTGTGTGACCCTGAGCTAGTCATTTAACCCTGTTTGCTCCAGTTTGCTCATCTATAAAATGAGCTGGAGAAGGAAATGGCAAATCACTCCAGTATCTTTGCCAAGAAAACCCCAGCCCCAAATGGGATCACAAAGATTCCGATATGACTGAAGAACAATAATAACAGGTATTAAAAGTGGATGAGAACCAAAATCGTGGTTCCAGAGAACAGTTTAGTCTCCCTGCATAAACAGTGTTCCCCATGGTCATTTTAAAATCAGACTGTACATTTAATGTGCAAGATACAAGCCTAAGTAAAGCATTCACCTCTTTAGGCTTCAGTTTTCTGATCTTGAAATGTGAAGGTTGGCCCAGATGAACTCTAAAGTCTCTTCTAACATCCTGTGTTCTGAGGTCCCTCTCACCTCTAACAACACTCTGTTCTATGGTCCTTTCCAATTCTGATGTTCTGTGTTCCAAGGCCCCTTCTTGCTGTAACATTTTATGTTCTAAAGTCCCCTCTGGTGCAGGTTTTTTTGTGCTTTAAAGGTCCCTTCTAGCTCTGACATTTCATAAAATGCAATAAAGGTAGGTTAGGACCCTGAATTAAGCATTCTGTTTTCAGGGGTACTCTTCAGAGTTCACCTCACTTTTCACTATAAATCTTGTAAGCACTTATCATGTGCATGGATATTATATATAAACATATATAATATATAATAATATATAAACACCCAACAGTTCCCACTCTCAGGGAGCTTACAGGCTTCTTATGGAATGGAATGAGTGGGATAAATGACTCAATTCTTCCCCTTTGGGAACCCATGCGATTGTTCTAGGTGACCCTGGTCAACTTTATTGAAGGAGGGCTGCTTTTGAAGAAGGCTTCTTCCTCCCTCAGGCAATCAATATATATCCAAGTGCTTTAAGATCAGATCCACTGATTTGTTTGTTTCAAAGCTGAAATATTTTAGCTGAGACTTTAAGCTCTGGTAGTAGCTACGATAAGACAGTTTCTGAGTGCATAGCATCCTAGGGACATCCATTATTTACATGTCAAATATATTCCTCTTCTAGAACCAACTTTCTGCCCTCTATAAATATCTTTGGGATGTTCTCCAAGAGCATTCTTACTAGTTCATATTCACGACAGGCAGGCCATATGGTGAGTTATATGTATGCAAGTTGTAGTCATAAGTCAATAACTTTTGCTTACTTCATTTTCCATCCAGAATTTCCCCCTCCCTCCTTCTGGTTCCAGTGAAAAAGAACAAGTGCCCCCATCTTCTTAACATAATTGGGGACCAGTTTCCAGCCACACACAACAGATCTTTCTCCATCATTCCCCACAGACAAGTCCAAAATGTATTTTCCAAAGACCTGAGTTCTGCTTGGTCACTGCCCAGGCCCTTTAGAAAGGCTTCTGCTGTGGATGCTGAAAGACTGGAAATATTGAAAACCTCTCACTAAGGCGCCCAGCAGCTGAAGCTAACCCCTTCCCTCCTGCACAGCTTTCTGCAGAGACTCCCTCCTTGCAAGGATCACTACTTTTCTAATAAAGACTGCTTTTCTTAGCTGTTTTCATCTTATAAACATCCATCATTCATATTTTATAATCCACACAAAAGATTTGTCTGTTTACTGCCGCTAAAAATTCTTTGTTGCTTAAAAACAACAATCAAAAAAACCCAAACCACACAATCCGAAGCCCATTAGAACATCTCTTGGCATGCGCTGCTTTGTCTGGGGGTGGCTGATTGGGGGGTGGGAGAGAGGAAGACAGCTCGTGTGAATTGAGATCCATTATTTTACTCTATGGGAATAGAGTGTCTATCAAGGTAGTTACCTGCCCCCTTTGATGTTTTCCCCCAGAGCCCTTCTCTTATTGACTTTGATAAAATAGATAGATGCCAGCCTTGAATTTAGCTGCTCCCCCAGCCCAACAAACTGATGCGCTCCAAGCAAGGGATGGATCAGGGTGGAGAACAGTGGCTAATAGTGACAGCTCTCATTTATTCCCTGCCTTATGCTTTGAAAAGCTCTTCGTATATACAGAGCCTAATAATAAGAGCAGGCGTCTACATAGCTCTTCAAAGCTTGCAAGGCACTTTACAAATAGTATCTCTTTTGATTCTCACAATAACCCTGGGAGGGAGGTGCTATTATTATCATCCCCATTTTACAGAGAAGGAAGTAAAGGCAGGCAAAGGTTGAGTGACTTGCCTAGGGTCACATAGCTACTCAGTGTCTAAGGCTGGATTTGAGCTCAGGTCTTCCTAATTCCAGGTCCAGCATCCATCTATGGCACTACGTGGCAGCCTTATCTGAGGAGCTGAGGGAGCCTGAGGGATTTACCCAGGGCCAGGAGGAAGTGTCAGAACTGGGATCTGAACCCATGTTCAGGCTTCCTGATGCCAAATCTATACTCTACCCATAACCCTGACTCCAACCAGTACTCTACCCATAACCTTGACTCCAACCAGTACTCTACCCATAACCCTGACTTCAAATCCATACTCTATCCACAACTCTGACTCCAACCAGTACTCTACCCATAACTCTGACTCCAAATCCATACTCTACCCACAACCCTGATTCCAAGTCTAGTACTCTATCCATAACCCTGACTCCAAGTCCAGTATTCTATCCATAACACTAGATTTGAAGGGTTTCTTTGTGACCCTGGGTAAATTGCTCAAGCTCTCTGAGCTCCTCAAATAAGAACATATTCTATAAAATAGAATCTTAGGGCGAGAAAAGACCACAAAGGTCTTCTTGTCTAACCTTCTCATTTTAGAGAAAAGAAATTGAATTCTAAAAAGGAAAAATGGCTTAACCACAGTCAGTCAGTTAATGAAAGAGCTGGGATTAAAACCCAGGCCTCTCTGTCTCCTATAACTTGATGTTCATCTTTATGAATGTCCTTTACCAACTTGAGATTAAGAAACTGAGGCTAGTTTGATTCTGGGATTCTAAGGTCAAGAATTCAGAAAAAGGAAGACCATACTCCTCACTTGGTATCATGTAAATTCCCAGAACAGTTTCAGACAACTAACTGCAGCTGGAAACCCTGGCTGGAGGGTCTGAGTAGCTGTCCACTGACCAAGCAGTTGATTTCTCTCTGTCCTCTGTGGTTACTCTGGGGCTACACCAGCTGTTTATTTCTGTATCTTTGGTAAAATGTCTGTGACCATTCATTGTGAGGGACAACTGACTTAGCATTGGCCTCAGTGGGAAAAGAGCTGTGCAGGCCTCCAAAGGAGGACCAGTGGAATGAAGAGGGCAGGGGTGTTAGGCCAGGAAAAGAGAAGACTTAAGGCACTACATGATAACTATCTTAGAGTTAAAGGGAGAAAAACAAGAGGTCAGAACAAGGATTAATCAGGGGCTATTACAGGACATCAGAGTCTGGCTCAGCATAAAACATTTCTCTCTAATGATTTTTGTTGTTGTTCAGTTGTTTGTCACATCTAACTCTTCATGACCCCATTTGGGGTTTTCTTGGCAAAGATGCTGAAGTACTTTTCCATTTCCTTCTCATTTTACAGATGAGGAAACTGAGGCAAACAGGGTTAAGTGACTTGCCCAAGGTCACATACCTAGTAAGTGTCTGAGACCAGTTTTGAACTCATAAAAATGAGTCTTCTTGACTCTAAGCCTAGCACTCTATCCACTGTACCACTTAGCTATCCCTAATGATTATAGACCCAATAATGAAAAAGGCTGTGTCAATGGGTACTGATCTCCCCGTCACTGGAAGTACTCAAGCTGAGGCCAGATACTGTCAGGAATGTTGCAGAGTGGAATTCCTGGGTTAGATGATCTCTAGGATTCCTCTAAGGAAAAGTGATAAGACAGCACGGTGTATAATTGACCTCTGAGTAAGCTTGATCCGGGTTCCAATTCTATCTCCAAAATATATTGTCTGTGTGACCCTGGGCTACCACTTAACTTGTCAGTTTACCAGACATCTCTTTAAGATGATAAATTGCACAAGAGTTGCCGGTCTGCATTAGTAAAGGAAGTTTCTTCATCGAGAGCTCTGTAATGGTGATGACAACATAGATTTGACCAACAAACAACAGAAGAAGGATGACAGTGTGATAAGAGCATTGACTTTTCAGTTAAAGGACTTGAGTTCAAATCCTAAACCTTGGAGAAAATCACTTAGCCTCCCTGAGGATGTTTTATCCTCTTTAAAAGGGGGGAGGGTGAAAGCGGCTAGGTGGTGCAGTGAATAGAGCACCAGAACAGCACCTCCTGTTGTCAGGAGGACCCGAGTTCAAATGTGACCTCAGACACTTAACACTTATTAGCCGTGTGACCTTGGGCAAGTCACTTAAACCCAATTGCCCCTCCAAAAAAATTTTTTTTAATTTAAAAAATAAAATGGGAAAGGGGGTGAGCTAAACAATGATTTCCAATGGCTCTTCCAACAAGAAATCTATAATCCTTCCAACTCCAAGATCTGGGTCTCTATGGGTCAGACTACTCTCAGCAGTCTCTTTCTAGCAAATTATCTGGAGTATTCCGTGACAGGTTATTATTATATGGTTGCTAAATTTTGGTGCCTCCTAGTAAATATACAACTATCTAGTGGCTTTAACTTTAATCTTCAAAAAGTGATGTTTTGCAAGAATAATAAATGATTTCTATGTTTATGATTTATGATAATTTATGATTAAATGGCCTGTCTTTAAAATCAAGCCCTCAGTTTAGGTCAGTCCTATCTAATTTCCTAATCAACAATTAGAATGTTTCATTATCAAATATTCCTCCATCAAATGGTAGACCCCTTTAGGACAGAATCCATTGTTCATATTGAATGTTTCTTTCACCAAAGACCATGGGGTATAGTGCTGCTTCTCATCTGTGTAAACTTGGGCCATTCACTTAACCCTGCCAGGCCTCAGTTTCCTTATCTGTAAAATTAGAAGACTGGGCTAGCTAGCCTCCAGCTCCATGATCCCCTATCCAGAGAGTATGGTCACTGGCTGCTGTTGGTACTAGGATATTCTGATTTGGCTAAGAGAATGGAGCATCGAGTTACCTTATTCTACACCTGGTTTTGGAATGGACTGCCTGGAAACCATACAGTACCAGATTCCTCCCCTGCACGGGGAACTTTCTTTTCTTGATGTTTTCTCTGCAGTCTTAAGTAGAGGGGGCTCTCTTAAGTGTCAAGTTAGGTCCTCAGGCTATAGGTAAGCTCAGCCTTTGAGAATGCTGTCATCCCACACTCCCAGAAACAACCATCAATCCCTTGACATGAATATGGAGAGGTAATTCTCTGTAAAAATAAACTAACCCATGTCATTATATTTCACACAATTTGTCTGGGATATGATGTTTTAAAATTTTTTTTAAAGTTCTTGTCTCTTGTATGCCAGAGAGGGAAGTCAGACTCACTGACATGAAGAATATAAAGCAACCTTTAATAAGATTGGGCTGTCTGCCAATATACCATCTAGAAGCTGAGCACTCTGGTGAACACTGAAGTATTGCTACTCATGTGGGCTACTCAAACCATCTTCTCCAAGTGGAGTCATAGAATGTCAGAGTTTAGAAGGACTCTAGAACATGGGAAGTTAGAGCTGGGAGAGGACCCTAGAACATGGAATGTCAGAGTTGGGAGGGGCCTTTGAATGTGGAGTGTCAGAGCAGAGAACTCTACAGCATACAATGGTAGAGCTGAGGGAGAACGCTAGAATATGGAATGCTAGAGCTGAGAGGGACCCTCAACTCGGAATGCTAGAGCTGGGAGGGACCCTGAACGTGGAATATCACATGTGGGAAGGGTCTTACAACGTGGAATGTCAGGACTGGGAGAGACCTTAGAAGGTCAGTTCTGGGAGGGACCCTAAAACATGGAATGTCAGAGCTGAAGGAGATCGTGGAACAATGAATATCAGAGTCAGAAGAAATCTTAGAACAAAGATTAGAAGTAGAAGGAAACTTAAAACATAGAATGTCAGAGCTGGAAGGATCTGGTAGGGGCCTTAAAATATGGAATGCTTCAAATGGAAGGGGAATCTTAAAACATAAAATGCTATAATAATAAAGGAACTTAGATCATAAAAGATCAGAGCTGAGAGGGTGCTTAGAACAGAGAATCTCAGACCTGGAAGCCTTTGGCACATGAACTGGCACAGTTGGCAGGATCCTGAGAACATACAATGTTCTAGGTAGAAGGGGTCTTGAAGTTCCAGTCCAGCCCCACCATTTAGGACAGAGTGTCTTCATTGAGACCCAGAGAGGGACAGTGAATTTCCCATTATTGCCCGGTGTGTTACTCTCAGCCACCTAGACCTCAATCTGAGTCTCTCCATTATACCAGGGGACCTGATGGTCCACGAATATTTCACATAGTTGTTTATGGGATACCACCCACTGACACTCTACCACAAACAAGTTTTACATTTTTATTTTCCACTCGAAGGATCACAATACCTTAGATTACTGAACCTAAGAGATAATTGGCAGTTGGTAAAGCCATGGATAAGAGTCCTGGACCTGAAGTCAGAAAGATCTGAGTTCAGATCTAGCTTCAGACACTTTCTAGTTATGTGATCTTGGGTAAGTCACTTAACCACTGCCTGCCTCAGTTTCTTCTACTGCTAAATGGAGATAATCATAGTGCCTACCTCCCAGGATTGTTGTAAAAATCAAATAAGATAATAATCATATAGCACTTTGCAAACCTTGTAGACCCAAAATAGGCTATATGAGTTCTAACTATGACTACTACCTCCCACTCCCACATTTCACAGAGGAAACTGAGGCCCGGTAAAGGGAAGCTGCTTTGCCTAAAATGGGAAAGCCAGAATTTGAGCTCAGGTCATCCCATCCCAACCCCAGCACAATTTACACTGTCCCACACTGAAAGATTGGTTACTATTCTTACCTGTCTTATAGCTGGGTGCTCCATCTCTCTCAGACCATTAAAATCTAAGGAAAATGGATCTTAGTTTTCTCTTTTAATTTAAAGGTGAAATCTAATTGAATACTTGGAGCATTTTTTGAACCAGATCTACATTTTCATAGGTGTGGTCCTAGTGAGTAACTCCCTCTATTGGCACCTTCTGTGTATCTTATGCTTTTAGAGCTGCCTTGGGACACTGACAGGTGACTTATCCAGGGTCGCCCAGTGAGTATGTGTCAGACAGGGAACTTGAACCCAAGTATCTCTTACTCAAGCTGAT
Source organism: Pseudochirops corinnae (assembly GCA_028646515.1). Classification (NCBI taxonomy): domain Eukaryota; kingdom Metazoa; phylum Chordata; class Mammalia; order Diprotodontia; family Pseudocheiridae; genus Pseudochirops; species Pseudochirops corinnae. The sequence goes on along the minus strand of CM053590.1, from coordinate 49,251,051 downwards.
GTTAAATTTTGGGTGTAAACATTCATACCACAGAAATCACGAGTTACAAATCAAAGTATGATTTATTGTTCTGCTGATTGTTCAGAGTCTTAAGAAAGTGATGGATAAATGTTAATGATGCCAATTGAACTTAAAAGTGTGTCCCCTACTGTTCAGAGAGCTGGTTGTTAAACATTTACCCACATGTCCCTGGGCCAAGGCCAGCTCTCTATTCACTTAGCCACACCTTTTATTATAAAGTAAGATGGAGAAAGTGAAATCCTAAGATTTGACAACAGGGATAATCCCTTCGTTACATTCAATCAAGGCCTTATAGAAAACTTCTAGGGTTGACTCAAACAGTATTATTGTTTTTTAGCTTTTTATTAGTTTTTTTTGTTGTCGTTCAACCATTTCAGCCATGTCCGACTCTCCGTGACCCCATTTTGGGGTTTTCTTGGCAAAGATACTGGAGGGGTTTGCCATTTCCTTCTACAGCTCATTTTACAGATGAGGAAACTGAGGCAAAGAAGGCTAAGTGACTTGCTCAGGGTCACACAGCTAGAAAGTGTCTGAGACCAGATTTGAACTTAGGAAAATGAGCCTTCCTGATTCTAAGCTGACTGTACCACCCAGCTGCCCATATCTCTGGTTACCATTTCATTCATTCAAAGTTTCTTTCTCCAAAGAGATTTTATTTCTAAAATCCTCAAAGCTCAGACACTGGCCATTGGCTGTCTTTAAGCTTTCCCGTGTCTGAATAAGGCCTTGCAAAAATAAGTTTGTTGAACTGAAAATCCCTGGGAAATAAGATCTATTTCAATTTCAGTGACCCTTTAAGGCATCTGAAGCATTCTTAGCACCCCGGCATGTAGCAGACAGACAGATAAGTGGCCAAGCCAGGGTCTCAAGCCAGGTCCCCTGACTCCAAGGCCAAGGCTCTTTTCCTCATGCCAGAAGCAAAAGAACCCTCAAGTTGGCATGGCAAGAGCTCTTCCTAAATGCTTTTACTTCCTTGGAAGCCACAGAGTCCTGAGCTATGTAGCCCCTCTCTTCTCCTTTCACCCACAGCCCTAAGTCCGCCTCCTATCTCCCCTCCTGCCCTTTCCCCCACATCTGCTGACTGCACTGTTGGCTTGGCAGGAACTCAGACCCAAAATAGGCTTTTGTCTGAAGTGGTCAGTGTGGGCAAGGACAAGAAACAATTTGAACCACATCTCAGGAAGACAGTAAAGCTGTTGGGACCATTAACCCAGGGAGCAGCCTTCCAGAGGAACACTCAACGTCTTCCATGGGTGACTAAAAACCAATGCTGGAGCAGGCCTGTGAGGTTAGGAACTTGACCTTGGAAGGCTGTTCAACCTCAAGCTCTGTAACAAGAGAACCAGATGTAACCTCCCATCCCAAGACACTCAAACCACTACAAGTTCCACTCAGCAGCGGAGGGCTCCCAGATGGATGGCTTGGCTCCAGCCCTGGGGCAGGGAGCAGGACAGACATTATTCAGCAGCTCCTTCTTTTTCCTCCCTGGCAATTCACAAACAGCTGGATTCTTCTTGACCACTTCCAAGCAAGGAAGGGAATGTGCTAAATCTGCTGCCCAGATTGTGGCCCTAGAAGGGCCAGAGATTTCAAGCAGGAGGGGCTTTAGACACCACCATCTGGTCTAAGCCTTTCCCTGGACATGGGACCAGAGATCTAGCCTCTGCTCAAAACATCTTCAGAAATGGGGACCATCTACCTCCTAAAATGCCCAGTGGAGAGAGCTCTGACCTTGGAATCAGGAAGACCTGAGTTTAAATGCAGCCTCAGACTTCTTTTGGCTGTGTGACCCTAGACAAGTCACTTAACCTCTGTCTCAGTTTCCTTCTTGGGAAAATAGGGATAATAATAGCACTCACCTCCTAGGGTTACTCTGAGAATCAAATAAGATAATATTTGTCAAACTCTTTGAAAATCTTAAAATGCTTTACAAATATTAGCCATCATCATCATCATCATCACCATCACCATCACCATCACCATCATCACCACCATCATCACCATCACCATCATCACCACCACCATCATCATCATCATCACCATCACCATCATCATCATCACCATCACCATCACCATCACCATCATCACCACCACCATCACCACCATCACCATCATCACCATCACCATCACCATCATCACCACCATCATCACCACCATCATCACCATCATCATCATCACCACCACCATCACCACCACCATCATCACCACCATCACTATCACTATCACCATCACCATCACCATCACCATCACCATCATCACCATCACCATCACCATCACCATCACCATCATCACCACCACCATCATCACCACCATCATCACCACCATCACCATCACCATCACCATCACCATCACCATCATCACCACCATCATCACCATCACCATCATCACTGAAATTAGATCTAGTTGTTAGGGAGCTTAACAAGCCAAATTCTACTTCTCAACAACTTCTACCCACTGTTCCTTATTCCACCCTCTGGAGACAAGAATCTATTGGTAAACATTTACTGTGCTAAGCACTGGAGATACAAGAAGAGGCAAAAGACCAGCCCTCGCCTCAAGGAGCTTACAGTGCAATGGGAGAGACAACGTGCCAACCAATATATACAAAGCAAACTCTACACGGGATAAGTAGGAAATAACTAAGAGAGAAAGTACTGGAATTAAGAGAGGCTGGGGATGCTTCCTGCAAAAGATGGGCTTTTATTCGGTCCCTAAAAGAAACCAGGGAGGTCAGTAGATGACAATCTTTCAGACAGACACCCCAAGATCTGCTAAATCTTGTTTTCTCCAGGTCACCCTGTGCCCCATTTCCTCCATCCAGCTCTTGCCATTCTAAATCCCCTCCTCTCGATGCCCTCCAGCTCATGGGAGTCTTTCTTCAAATGCAGTGCCCTGAGTCAATCAGTTAGCAAGAGCTTATTAGGCACCAACTATGTACCAGGTACAATGATAGGCACTGAGGATACCAAGCCCAAAGAAACAGACAAAAACGGCCAAATTGAACACAATAGTCCAAATGTTATAGACTTGTGGTCAGAACCCCTGAGTTCAAATCCTGGTTCTGACGCTAAGTATGGAGCCCTGGACAAATCACTTCACTTCTGAGTTTCCTTATCTATAAAATGAGGAGAAGGCTTGTACTACCTACTTTAAGGGGTTTGTGAAAAGGATACTTGGTGAGCTCTTAAGTGAGCTATTATGATTATGAACTGGGGCAGAGGACAAACGGACTATGTTCTCCTTTATTGTGGGCACTGGGCTTCTGTTGATGCTGTCTGAGATCCCATCAGCTTTTGTGCTGGCCCTGTCATGCCCTTGATGTGGGTATGATTGGGCTTGCCAGCTGATGAAGCCCTTTGTTCTTTTCCCTGAAGGTATGCAAGCAAGCACTCTTGCTTCTAGTCTGATTCATGGTTCGTTGGCTAGACGGTCCCTTCTGACTCTGAGGTTATGACTCCCATCCTGTTTTCATGTCACCCACTCAACCCAGCCAAGCCCCTTACTGTCAGTCCTGTTGTCCCAGACCTGCCCCTGCTACAAGTCCCATGTTACTGGACCTTTTGTACCTTCCTCACCAGCCTGGGAGGGGTCATAGAGACAGAGATTGAGAAAGACCTCCAGGAAACCTGGTGAGGTTTGAGCTGAGACGTGGAGAAAGCCAAGAGTCACAAGGGAATGGGGGAAGCATTCCAGGCAAGGAGAAAAGTTAGTACAAAGACTGAAGCTGGGGATGGAGGTCAGCATGGCAGGTACAGCAAATGAGCTGATGGAGCTGGAGTGTAGCAGTCATCAAATCTGGAGCCAGAAGGGCCTTAATAAGCATCTAATTCAACAGCTCCATTTTATAGAAACTGAGGATCAGAGGAAGGAGCAGGTCACACAGCTAGTGTGACTAGAACCTAGGGCTTCTGTCCCCAAGTCTGACTGGCGCTATGACTTCATGCTGCCTCTAAACAGAAAGCAGGACCATAGAATATAGCCAGAGAGCTGGAAGGAATCTCAGAGGCATCTAGGCCAATCCTTTCATTTTGCAAATAAAGAGATAGAAACCTGGGGAAATTAAGTGATTCCTCCATAGTCACACAGGTAGCAAGTCAGGTAATGGCTTTTTGCTCATTTGCTAAATGGCTTTTTGCCAATTGCTAATGAGAAACCAAGCTTAGAGCAGGATACATACAGAAGTGATATGAAAGTGTTTCCCACTGCCACCACTGAGTCCTGCCCTTATCCCCCTCATGCCTAGTCCAGTTTCCCAGTTCACAGACTCTTCTCTTGCATACTCCTGCTATCTTAATCTTCCTTTATGTTTATTTTGGGCAGTTCAGTGGTGCCATAGTGCACAGAGCACCAGGCCTGGATTCTAGAAGACTCATCTTCATGAGTTTAAATCCAGCCTCAGACACTTAGTAGCTGTGTGACCCTGGGCAAATCACTTAACACTGTTTGCCTCAGTTTCTCCATCTGTAAAATGAGCCAGACAAGGGAATGGCAAACCACTCCAGCATCTTTGCCAAGAAAACCCCAAATGGGTTCATGAAGAGTCAAACACATTCTGAACAACAACAACAAATGTTTGTTTCTCTCCATTTTAATTGTTCATGAACCTTCAATGATTTTCTGTTGCTTTTCCAAAAACAAGACAAAACAAAACAAAAACAAAAAAGAGCCTGACTATTTCAAGGCCTTCCACCACCTGGCTACCTTCCCAGCCTTATCTCCTGCTTTATTTCACATACAAACCCTATGGTTCTAACCAACATGATGTAATGGAATGAGTCTGGAGCCTTCAAGACAGGAGACCTGTGTTCAAATCCTAACTCTGACACTTATCACCTTGTGTGACCCTGGGCAAATCATATTGCTTTTCTGTGATTTCAATTTCCTCATTTTTAAAATTAGGATGATATTCCATGTTTTATCTACCTCCTATTGTTGTGAAGGAATCTTTGTAAACCCCAAAGCTTTGTAGAAATGAGAGCTATTGGTATCAGCCAAACAGGACTCTCTGCTCCCTGAACATATCAAGTATTTTCCATCCTCTGTACTTTAGCTCATTCCACCTGGAATTCTATCTGGAGTACCTCCCAACCACTCCCATCTCCATTAAGCAAGGTTCACATGACTCAACTGTGCTACCACAACCTTCCATGAAGCTTTCCCCATCCTTTCCTGCCTCTACCACCACCACTAGGAATGAATTCTCCCTCCCCTGCACACCTGTAATATCCTTTAAACCTCTCTTATGGTACCTAAAACCTACTACCACGGGTTACGCATTTTGTGTGTATATATTATTTCAGTGTCTACCCAAAAGAGTCAAGATTTTAGCCAAGTGGTTCCTTCCTCCTTTGATGCAGTATGTGCCTTCACACATTTGTCAAGTCAAGTCAACAATCATTGATTAAACACCTAGTACTCTGATAAGTGCTGGGGACACAAAGAGAAGCAAAAACCAAACAGTCCCTACTCTGGAGGGGCTAACAGTCCAAGGGGGAGATGACATGCAAACAATTACATACAAACAGGAGAGGTGGAGGGGACACTGCAGAGAGAAAGCACTGAGATTAAGGGGGCCTAGGAAAGATTTCTTGCAGGTAGGAGGACTTTACCTGAGACCTGAAGGAAGCCAGGGAAGCAGGGGAGCAGAGAGGAGGATGGAGAACATTCCATGCATGGACAATAGGCAGTGAAAATGTTTGGAGTAGGTAGACAGGGTGTTTTGTGAAAGGAATGGCAAAGTCAGCATCACTGGTTTTCAGGGTACGTAGAGGGGAGTAGTGTGGGAAGAATGGAAAGGTAGGAAGAGAGCGGTTTATAAAGGGCTTTAGAAGCCACACAGAAGGTTTTCTATCTGATCTGGGACGTAATGGGGGAACCCTTGGAGTTTACTGAATGTGAATGGGGGGATGGGGTATCAGGGTGGCCTGGGCAGGACTGCACTTTAGGAAGATCAGTTTGACAGTTGAATGAAAAAAGGACTGGAGTGGGGAGAGACCTTTGTTGACAGTTTTCTGAGTTGCTGTGACCAAAAAATTTGCCATTTGGGGGGCCATGCTCAGCCAGGCTGATTTTTGTACATCAAAACATGTGTGTGCGCATGCACGTGAACACACACACACACACACATGCGCACGTGCACAAAGAGTCCATCCACAACCCTGTTATGCTGGAAGCCTTTGGAGCTTGCTAGGATGTGTCAGAGCATGCAGCCCAATGGCAAAGCCTTCAGAAACTAAGGGTCATCTCCATAGAGCACAGGAAGGGCTTTTGTGAAGAGTACACCACCCTTCTCCACTGTCAGACTGTGTGTTTTGGGGAGGGTGGTGATTGTTTCTTGTTCATTTCTGTACCCTGTAGTGCCTAACATGGAGGCCTTACTAATCACAGATGATTAATAGGCATAAGTTGATGCCCAGTAACCGTGTCCGGTCTACTCTGATGAGCATGTTTTAAGTGACTATGAGCAAATCATTGTGCTAGGTGCAAAGACAACAACAAAAAATCCCTGCCCTCAGGGTGCTTTCATTCTGCTAGAGGGATACAAAATGAATCATATATATGATTTTATATATACACATGTACATATATGCTTTTGTATAATATGTATGTTCATATATGACCATTTGAAGGGGGAGAAACAGAGACAGAGAGCACTGGTCACCAATGGGAATCAGGAAAGGTGATTGTTCCTGGATTGAGTGTTGAAGGAATCCCAAGGGTATAAAAGTTAGAAGTGGAGGAGTACCTTCTAGCTTAATACTAGCTAGCATTTATAGAGCACCTTGAGATTTTTGCTAAGCACTTTACATATGTTATCTCACTTCATCCTTGCAGCAACCCTGGGGGTAAGTGCCATTATTATAACACTCATTTTGCAGATGAAGAAACTGAGGCTGAAAGAAGCAACTTGTCCAGGGTCACACAGCTAGTAAGTGTCTGAGGCTGGATTTGAACTCAGATCCACTGCACCATCCAGCTGCCCTTTGGTGGACAGCCTAGCCAGTCTAGCTCCTGCTTCAGATTGCATATGCCTGGTAGCTAAGGGAGAAGTTTCAGGGTCAATAGTCTGATGAGATGCTTTCTGCCACACCTAGACCAAAGGGGACCCTTCACCCTCCCCTAAAAAACCCTTTATGGAGTCTCTGCTTCTTTTTGCTAACTGGGCTCAACCCCTCCTTTTTAAAGCCTGCTCAGTGGAAGCATCTTAGAATATGAGCTTAGATTCATAAAGCCAAAGAACATTAGAATTGACGGGGACCTTGCAGAGATCATCCAGGTTAACCTTCACATGTTCCAGGTGATGGAAGGGAAGACCAAACAAGAGAAGTGACTTACCCAGGGTCCCATGACAAGTTAGTACCCAAGCTGAAGGTAGAATCTAGGTCTTCTTATTTCCAGTCCAGAATGTTTTCCCACAACATTCCCTTGTCCTGATGCCTGGACAGATGGCTGTATGATGACATGTAGCTGCCCACTGTGTTAACTCACCTATGATGGGGGCAGGGGGTGTCAATATGGTTGATATTTCATAGGTGTAGGCAGCAACCTGGAGAATCCTGAAAGGTTGTAGTGAGGGGCAGGGGAGAAGAAGAGAAGAGAGAAAATGTGGAGATTAAAGGGGAGAGAGAGAGAGAGAGAGAGAAAGAGAGAGAGAGAGAGAGAGAGAGAGAGAGAGAGAGAGAAAGAGAGAGAGAGACAGAGACAGAGACAGAGAGACAGAGAGACAGAGAGAGAGACAGAGAGACAGAGAGAGAGAAAGAGAGAGAGAGAGGAAAGGGGAAGGAGAGAAAAAGAAGAGAGAGAGATTGGAAAGAAAGAGGTTAGAGAAAGGAAGAAAAGAGAGGAAGAAAATAAAATGAGAAAGAAAGAGAGAAAAGGGAACATGATGAGAAAGGAAGCCAGAATAAATGTTGGGTGAAGATTAGAAATTTCCTTGATTGGGATGCCAGGAGGAAGGAAGAAGATACGTATTTATTAATCACTTAACTACCTATCTAAGTTGACTTAACTATCTACCTGTGTGCTAAGCACTTTACAGATATTACCTCAGGGTCAAGAAGATAAAAAGTTTAGTCTCAGCTGTTGGTTTTCCACTAAATACAAGTTGTCTGCAAAGCATGGAAATGAAACTTAGCCCAACTATACCTGGCCAGGGGAATCTTCTCACCTTGAACTCTTTCCTCCTGCAGGTCGATTCCTACAACTCAGATCCCCTGATCTGCCGCACAGGATTAAAGGTTTGCTTTGGCATTCAGCTGCTGAACGCCGTGTCTCGGGTGGAGAGGGCCCTCCCCAGGCTGACCCTGCCAATTCTGCTGCTTCAGGGATCCGCTGACAAGCTATGTGACAGCAAGGGGGCCTATGTACTCATGGAAGCTGCCAAAAGCCAGGATAAGACCCTGAAGGTAAACCTCCTCTGGGCGTCTGCACTGTGCTGGCTCTGGAACCAGCCAGGATACCACATGTGATCACCAAGTCATAGAGTTAAATCTGGAACAGAACTAAGAGGTCACCGAGTGCACTCTTGGTCATATTGTAGAGAAGGAAACAGGTTCAGAGGGGTCATAGAGGTCCATAGGTGCCAAGACTTGAACCTGGGTCCTGCGACTTTAACCACACTACCCCAAACAGCCCTCTGTATCGGGCCTGAAAGAATGGACAGCCTGGTCACCTCTGAGCTGTAGCAAAAACAATCTGAAACACAGGTACCATTGACTGCAGCTCATTCTGATAGGCATGGTCCAGGGTGTGTGTGAGTGTGTGTGTGTGTGTGTGTGTGTGTGTGTGTATGTGTGTACATTCCTAAAGCCTCTTTTGGAATTGACATACAAGGCATTCCAAGAGCCAACTTTCTCTCTTCCTCTCTTCTCTCTTTCTGTCTCTCTCTGTTTCACCTCCATTCATCTCTGCACCCTTTTCTCCCCTATGCCCCCACTAGTGTGGTTTTCATCTTTAACAGTTTAAAAATTCACTGAGACTTTAGGAACATCCTGTGTTTGGAGTGAGAGAGCAGGCTTGTTTTAGGAGAGTGTGGTGTGTGGAAGGACCTGAAGTGGTTCTGATTGAGCAAAGGACTCTGAGCTTGAGGTGAGAAGGCTGGAAGAAGCCTTTACTACATTCTAGAATCTCCACACTGGCTTTTGGATCATTCTGTGTGAGTAAGAAGTATTGGCCCACACTCTACCATCAGTGACTGAAATGCAAAATGGTGCATGGCCCCTTCAAAGAGGGTGGTGCCAAGGTCCATGCAAGGGTACCAGAGGTCCAGTCCCTTTGATGTTGCTGGTCTCTTCCTCCTGTCTCTCCCCCATGGGTAGCTGTGCACTCCTGACATCCACAATGTTATACTCTTCTCAAGCTACAAATGTTATTAAGAAACTATGAGACAGGCCTATGGGAACTGATGAGCTGGTTACTTACCCTGCAAAGGTAAAACTGAGAAGACTCTGGAGACCCAGAGAGGCTGAGTAGAAGAGCCACAGTTGGTGGGGGGCAGGCGTAGCATCCTAGGCATAGACTGGGAGGGATTCAGACAGAAGGAGGATCTGGATCAGAAACTAAAACCTTGATGAGGTTTGCACATGGCAATGACAGCCCCAAAAGAAAGGACACTCTGTAAGAGCAGCTATGGAATAATAGCCTATGTCTTTATAGCTCTGTAAGATGCACAAAGCACTTTTCCTCACAACAACCCTGTGAAGGAAATAGTACCATATATGTATGGGGTGTGTGTGTACACATGTATGGTGTGTGCATATGCACAGATACCACATGTATATGTGTACATGCATGTGTATGCATATGTGTCCTTGTGTGTGGCACATGTGTGTGGCACATACGTGTGCATGGCTCTGTGTTTATGTGCATGTATGTGCACATATGGGCTGTGTGCGTTATGATGTACATTGCGTGCGTATGTTATGTTCACAAATGTGCACATGTGGAAACATGTGTGTACATGTGTGTACATGTGCATAGTGTGTGCCTTGTACATATATACTATTTCTATATGTTTTATAGATGATGGAGCAGAGTCTCAGATTGGTAAGATGGTCACAAGAGCTCTCCTGGGTCACCAAGTTCTTTAGCTTCCAAGCTAGGATGTTGTGACACCCAGCCCAGGGTCATTTGCTCTATGCCACACTGCACCCTCTGAAATGGTTGACCTTTTTTTTTTTTGCGGGCAATTGAGGTTAAGCCACTTGCCCAAGGTCACATGGCTAGTAAGTGTTAATTGTCTGAGGTAGGATTTGAACTCAGGTCCTCCTGACTCCAGGGCCAGTGCTCCATTCACTGTGCCACCTAGCCACCCCTAATGTTGACCTTTGGAGTTGATCGCCATCAGTAAGCCTTTACTGAGTCCGCTGGTCTTTCCAGCCCCATTTTTGTAAACAGATTGAAGACCTGAATTCAAATTCCACAGGAATTTGAACCTACTGTGTCTGCAATGGGGCAGTCACCGTTAGTGATCCTGAGGTGTAGGTCCATGTTGTAAGCTCTCCTGTTCATTTCAGATACCCATGTGTGTGTCTTCTCTTTGTTCTACCCTTGGTGGCTCTGACTATCTTTTTCTCTTGGCTACAGATCTACGAAGGTGCCTACCATGTCCTCCACAAAGAACTTCCTGAAGTGACGAGCTCTGTCTTCCACGAAATAAAGATGTGGTTCTCTCAAAGGATAGCTTCAGGAGGAGCCACTTCCAATCCCTAAGCATATCAGTCTGGTTACCATGTCATGGTCTGTGGGAAATAGGCAGAGAAAGGGGTGGAAGCTGGTTTCTTGGCTTCGTATTACCAAAATCTCAAATTGGAGGGATTCCTAGCACAATTTGCTTAAAAAAAAATATGTAGACATTCCTATTATGGGATGACCCCCCCTGTCAGCTATTTGAACATTTCCCTTAAGGAGAAGGGGGTGGGAGGAAGAAACCCTTTATGGAAAAAGGGTACCAGGTAGGGAAAAAGCTACAGGCAAATATCAAGATAGGGTCTATATGCCAATGATTCTAGGAAGGAGCCCCTGTGCACCAACTCTCTCAGCTCCCGTGTGGTTTCTCTTGGAAACCTGGTATTACATGTGGTGCGGGGGGAGAGAGGGGGATCCTGTCTCTCTACCTATGCTGCAATAATATTTGCAGGGGTTTTATAACTGACACTTGGTTGTTTCTTCTCCTAATGTGATCTGTATCAGAAGGACTCCTGCCCTGTTCCCCTACTTCCCACCTCCCATTTGCTGTTCAGATAGACAGAAAGTGAGTCCTATAACCAGAGTAGCCAGGGAGGAGATCTGTCTAGTCATGGGATCAGTGTAAGCCATTTCATGGCTAGTTCAGCTAGCTGGGATTGTAGAGCCTCCATGGTGAGGCTGTTATCCCCCAGAAAAACTGAACATGGGGGCACATTAAGCTCCTTCTCCTTATAATCAGGTTTTCAGGGGAAATTAGAATGAAATGTTCAAAAGGAGCATGAAAAATAAGAGTAGACAAACCAACATAACAGGAGTCAATTCTCTATTTTCCCCAAATAGACCCTTCCCCTTTCAAAGGACAGAAACCCTGGAGTTAACAGACAGATCTGCTCTATACCTTCAAAGAGTCTGTCTTGACTTGTTTAACCATTGATACTACGAAAGAAAAAAACCGTATTTAATAGAAAATGTTTAATATATGATGCATATTATAAGAAATATAGTATTTTGGTGATTGGGAGAAGACTAATTATCAGAGACCAAGGAGAGTTTAAGAAAACCTTGCTAACATAGTCCATGGTGGATATAGGTGAAACCATCAAGACCCAAGACAGTTGTCCAGCATTGCTCTTCACATCTCTGTCTTCTTCAAAGGGTGCCATTAGGATCACTTACATCTTTTAACATGGCCCTAGCTATCTGTCTTTGCCCCTGGCTTTGCCCATCAGCCTTGGGGGAAGACAAGAGTGAACTCTGCTGATGGGGGCCCCAAGGTGTTCCATTGCTCTTTGGAAGATATTCATCACTCTGAAGAACAGGACCTAAGGCGCCTTTCCAGGGTTCCTCCCCCCACCCATATCCCCCAAACTGACTCTTTGGAAGAGAGCAGCTATATCCACAGCTATCTGCCAGCTAAGGGCCAACTCTCTCTTGGAGTAAGAACCAGCAAGACTTGTAAAATATAAGCATTGGAAATGGGACGGTTTAAGCGGAGAGCTAGTGGTACCAAGAATACTATTTGGGAGGTCTGCCATCAAGGAAACTAAAGCAAGTTGGAACTGCCCAGAAGATGCTTGGGAAGATCAAATGAGAGAAAACAGGAGCTTGCAAGGTGATGCTGGTGTGCCTGATGAGCAAACCCTGAAGACAGTCTTCCTTCCTTCATGGATTCTACATGGAGGGCACTTCTTACGCCAGGGTTTCCCATCAAGTCTGTGGTGTGCAGGGCATTGATTAGCTTTGCCAGATCTAGCCCAACTCATCCCCAGGCCCTGAATGATGTGGGAGCATAGAAGACAAGCTGACTCAGCAGTCTTACCACTTGGGTAACTGCTCCCTAAATTCCATTTGGTGCCTTCAGAATGAAGTGTGGGCCGCCGAACATTTCCTGGAGAAGTCATCAGTACTGAGGACACAGCTACCTCTGGTGGAAGGATCTGGCTGCTCCAAAATTGCCAGCACATTCTCCCCAGTCTTATCTGGTTCATTGGGAATGGACCATGGAGAAGAGATGGGGGAATCATTTGCCTCATTTCCCAAGTCCTCCCAGCACAGCCAGGAGAATTTAATAGCCCTAAAAATACAAATGTGGGAAAGCCAGAAGCAGACTGGAGTTTTGCATCATTAACAAGCAGAATCCAGGGAAGAGACACTTCCTTCAATCAATGAGGGAAACTTGTCTTCTCTCTCTCAGGCCCCTGACAGCAGAGAGAGCAAATGGAGGCAGAAGGAGGATGCCTCCGGCCCTGATTCCAATCCAGTGGCCCGCTTCTTCTCAGGTGTTTCCATCTGCCTCCCTTTTCTTCTTTTCTCTTCTCTTCCCCTCAGTGAATGCCAGCAATAAATAGGGGGTCCTGTGGCTAAGACTCTGCAGTACTGTCTTTTCCAAAATGGACTTAAAAAAAAAAACTCTGCATGTTTCATCAGATACAAAGCTGTTGTGAAGCTCTGAAAGGGACAATTCAAGGATCAAACCCCGACTACAAGGGTCCTTCCCACCCGTCAGTCTGCAGGACTCATTTCTGTTTCCAAAACTGCATATAGATGCCAGCCTCACCCACTGAAATGCCCACACCAGTTTCACAACAGAGAGGGAAAAATTACATCTTTCTACCACCCTGCTGAGAAGTGAGATTTTGGCCAAATGCCTTCTTCCCTCCCTTTCTAGGCCTCAAACTCAGCTGTAGATCTGAAGGTGAGGCAGAGCCTTGGAAAAGGCATTTACTGAAATACACCTGCCACGTCTCCCAGGAGCTAAAAAGGTGCTTCTTGCTCCCGTCCCAGCTCGGCTCATTGCCACTTTTTCGGGGCACTAGTTTAAATGACTAGGCTAACAGTGACTGGCAGCAAAAACTACTCCTGGTACAGCCTCACCCATGCCTACCACCTCCAGGAACCCACTTTGGCCAGGAGAGCCTTGGCTCAGGGAAGAGTTGATGAGACAAGCCACCTCAGAGAGATGGAAACCTCTTTCCCCAGCTCCCACAAGACGTGGCTACCTTGGTCACCTAGCTCAATGGCCACCATTCTAGGCTGGCAGGAGGGTCTTACTCCTGAGCTCAGTTCCAATGAAATCCAGAGAATAACAAATGATCCCTGGTGAGACCATGAGCACATAGTAATTTCATATCCACCTTAGCTAGGGTATTACCAAAGGCAGGAGACAGACAGGCACCTGTGGGTTCATTGGCAATTGACTCCATAGTCCATTTGGTTTCAGATGTCTAGATTATGTGATTCCCTCTCCTTTAGAGTAAATTGCCTGGGGAGGGAAAAATAATACAGAGATTGAATTCTGGGCAAAAAGATTAACCCACATATGCTTAGCAGGACCAAAGAATCCATCAAAAGAGCACCATTTTTTAGTTGAAGAAAAAAGCAAGAAAAAAGCAAAAATCTTGAGTAGGGCCCTTAGCCTTCTAAGCCGTGAATGCTAGTCTTTAGGATGGGAGAATTGATCACACTTATCACCCTCCCTCTTCCCCCAACAGTTCCTCGAAAAAGCCCCCACTCCCCCACCGTCCAGCCCTCCTAAGCCAAGGCCCAGTGAATACTGGGAGGCAAGACCTAGTCTTCCACTGCGCACTTTGAGGCACAGACACCCTAGCTATGTACTGAGAAGATTTCTGAAGTGAGGTATGTAGAAGAAAACTGACTTTTAATGAAACTGACCCAGGTGCTAGGGCTATGTCATCCAACTGCCAGGGGAGGGACAGTCCCCCTCAGACTGAGATCAGTCTGTTATGGGACAGAAACAAGCAGAGGTTCCCAAACTTGTAAGAAGCAAATTACAGAAATCTGAGTAAACCGAGGCAGCCAGCCCCATCTGGCACTCTGGAAGGTGAGGTGGAAACAGAGGCCAAAAAAGAAGAGAGAAAGAGAGGGAGGTGGGGGGGGGAGGGGAGATACCAGGGACTGACAAACCAGAGTAGAGACCTCTCTGTGAAGAAATTGTATCCAACTATTAGAATGTGAGCTCCTTGAGGGCAGGACTGTCTCTCTCTTATATTTGTATCCCCAGCACCTAGCACAATGCTGGGCACTGAATAAATGCTTGTTGGTTGAGTGTTGGTACCTCTCCATCCAGCCCCTTTAGTCTTAAGGGGTTTTAAACTGTGAGCATGTGATGCCCAGCACCTTGAGCATGGTAGGAGTTTAATAAACACTTGATTGAATTGCACTCGATAGGAATGGATTAGATTGGACTGGATGTGCATGCAAAGCTTTTGTATAGGAATGGAAACCAGTTGTTTCTGGTGAAGGTCCCATGTTCCCTGGGAATCTCACCCTTTCACCAAGCCCCTCATCCCCAGTGGTGATGGGGAGGCAGCAGGTGGTACGCTCAGGTCTTGATTCCAAACCATGTGGACTTCCACCCATCAGTGGCACTGCCTTTCTTGTGCACTATTTGATGAAATTGGGTTTTCCTTTAAAAGAAGAATACAGCCCGATCTCGATGGAGCAATAGTACTCTGTGCCTGCTTCCCTTTTCCTTCCTGTCCCCATCACTCTAGCATCCAAAGGCCCTACATAACAAAAGGCCAGAAGCATCTTCTGTTCAATGCTATTTTCCTTCCCTGTCCCCAGCCCTGCACTTTAACCTCTTGCTAACATAAACCTATCAAGACCCCCAGGTAATTCCTAGCCCATTCCTCTTGCCATGTTCCACTGCAGTTCAATGACATATACTCATATAGACTTTTAGTGGGGCAAATATATACAAGTTTAGAACTATTACAAGAACACAGTGTATGATTACTGCTAATCAATAATAAAAACATATGTTTTCTGAATGGCGTTGGATCTGTGTGTGTCTTTCTTCAGCAGAACCCAAATGCTGTAGTGAGCACCTCTTGAACATTTCTTCCCAAGGCTGGAAAATTACAGTCTTCTTTGCCGAGATGGAGACAAGAGTTTCAGCTGTTGCCTCACCCCCATCACAGCTCAAACCACTGTTGGGGGTTCAGCGAGAGCTGTTTGAGGAGTGGGCACAGCTCAACTAAGTGTGAGAGGTGTCCCTCTCTGCTCATCACCACTGCCAGTCTCCTCCTCGTCAAGGACAACCACACAATCATGAGCTCAAAGGAGAGCTGGGGTGATAAGACAAAACTGGTTCAGGAAAGTTCGAAGGATGCTGGATTTGGTGTTGGGACATGAGTTCATATCTGACCTCTGTTATTTGTTGCTTGTATGACTTTGGTCAAGACACTTCCTCTCTGAGCCTCAGTTTCCCTATCTATGTCATGAAAGAGTTGGACTAGATGGTCTCTGAGTGCCCTCCCAGTCCTGGAATTTGTGCTGCTGTGATCACGATGTTTGCTGAAAGTAGTCCCCTCTTCCTTTCCCATTTCCCTTCTCCGTCTCTTACCCTTTCCATTCTTTCTTTTTTTTACTCTTTCTCCCATAAGCCACCAGCACATGAAACTTTAAAAGGAGCTTTTAATTTGTTAATTTATTGCCTTGGCTGCCATGCATGTTTTCTGTTTTTAATGGAAAAGACCAATGAGCCGAACATTTGGTTTCTCCCCAAACCAACAGATTTATATGTGTTTCTTTCCCCCTCTTGCCTAAGGCCATTAGCTCACATTTATGTAAGCACTTTATAGCTTCCTTGTGCAGAGAATCCAAATCTCAGAAGCCAATAGCCCGATCTTACACCTCTGGAATCGTGCTTTCAATCTGGGAACCCTTTCTCTCTCCACTGAACCAGGAGAATAAGGGGAGGAGGAAGAAGGGAATGGGAAAGACAGCTTAGTCAGGAAATGGGTTGAAAACAAAATATAACTCAGATGTTTCTTCCTCATGGAATATATCTGGCTAGATCACATTTTGCAGTTGACTATGGGAGATCCCTGTCCAGGGACCAAATAAAAACCAGACTCCTTTATCTGATATTCAAGGTCCTCCACAGACTGGACCAAATTGGTGCTTTCCAACTCCAAAACTGTGTGATTACTATAAATGACTGACAGATAAAAACCATCACACTTACAGACCTAGCCGTCTTTAGGATGTGGCCTTCATAGGGCTCACCTGAATTAAGCATCAGTCACAGGATTGGAGAGCGTTAGAGCTGGAAAGGAAACGAGAGGTCATCTTGTCCAACTCCTACATTTTATAAATGAGGAAACTGAGACTTAAAGAGAGGAAATGAGCCATTTTATTTTTGAGGAAAATGGCAAAATGGAAGGCCACTTTTAGACTCACTCATCATTTGAAAAGAAAAGCAATCCACATATCATTTTATGTTGATAATGCAGCAAGAACCATATGAAATTATGTATAGCTATAGAGGGGCAGCCCAGTGGCTCAGTGGCTAGAGCACTGGGCTTGGAATCAGGACGACTTGTCTTCATGAGTTCAAATCTGGCCCCAGATACTTACTAGCCGTGTGACCCTGGGCAAGTCATGTAACCCTGTTTGCCTCAGTTGCCTTATCTGTAAAATTAACTAGAGAGGGAAATGGCAAAGCACTCCAATATCTTTGTGAAGAAAACCCCAAATGGGGTCACAAGAGTCACACACAATTGAACAAAAACAACAAAATAGACCTAGAAACATGGTTACTTCAGATCTAGACAAAACCTTAGAGGTTTCTCCCCATTTCATAAATGGGAGAATTGAGTCATGGAGCATGGAAAGGACTAGCCCAAGGTCACACAGCAAATTAGTAGCAAAGCAAGGGCAGAAGCGGAACTCCTGATGCTTTGGCTTCTAGGGCTGCCCCAGAAAAGCATGGCGAGAACCAGAGGCTGGTGAAGGAAGTGTCTGAGGCCTGAGATAAGGAAGACTGTGACACTAAGGAATACTTTGTATGACCTTGGGCAAGTCCTTTCTTTCCTCTGGAGCCCAGCTTCCTCACCTGGAAAAGGAGAGAGTTGGAGTGGATGCTCTCCAAGGTGTCTTACAGCTCTAAAGCCTGCGCTTCTGACATCCAGTGAGGATTTTACTTTGAACTGAAAACCGTTATGTGTTCAGTCAAGGAATGTTTATTAGGCACCATTAATGCATTATGGGGCGAGGAAAGTGTCTGCTCAGCCTCCCATTGAGCTACACACCCCCCCACACCAGAAAAGTCAGGCTCAGATCCCCCACGATGGCTGTCCTTATTGCTCCCAGTGTTTCACAGAAGGAGCTGGGGAAGGAGGGCTGGAGGGAAACAGTTATTCAAAGGGACAGGGGTCCATAAGGAAGAGCAGAAGGCAGGGGAAAATTAGGGACAATTGCCACCTCTTCATATGGTTTAGGATGGTGACCCACCAGAGAGGGACCATGTAATTATATCATTTTCCCCGCAGCATAATTTCATCCTCTTCCAGCTCCAGGGAGGAAATAGACAATAGTTTTTTCTTCTTCAATGTTCCAGTTTTTCCAGAAAGATAAAGGCATCTATTCTAGTCCCAATTCTTCCACAAATCACTTTTCTTCTTGGAACCTCAGTTTCCCCACCTGTATGCTGAATTGGTTCCTAAAATCACAGGATCATAGAGCTAGGGTTGGAAGGGACTTCACAGGCCATCTAAGCCAACCTCCTTGTCTTTACTTATAAGTGAGAAAAGTGAGCCCCGAGGAGGGTCGGTCACACAGAGAGGAAGCAGCAGGGGTGGGACTAGAACCCAGAACTTTGGACTCTAGGCTCAATGGATGAGATGATTTCTGGGGTCCCTTCTAGATAGGAAATCCTGTGGTTCTGTGTTCCTAAGAAGAGTTGTGCCCCCTGGACATCTGGAGACAACAAGCCTGGGAGGTGTCAGAATTCCAGATGTCATTTAAGCCTAATTACTTCTCAGAGCTAAATGGAGATGGGAAAGCCCTGAGGGGGAAATCAGAAAGAAAACCCTCTTCATCATTTTTCTCCAAGTACTTCTCCACTAATACCCGGAAAACTCCTGATCATTAAAATATTTAGATTGATAAAAAGCTGTGTAAGATGTATGTTTATTTCCAGATGACTAGTAGTGAAGAATTCTGCCCATTCCGGACAGAGGAAATGAACTAACCAGGCAGAACGAAAGATTCATTATTGGACACGACCAATACGGGAATCTGTTTTGCTTGACAATGCGTAGGATTGTCAAGGGCTTTTTCTTTTCTTTTTCGGGGCGGGGGGAGAGGAGGCAGAGGGAGTTGGGGGAGAAAATAAATGTTAATTTTTTAAAAATAAACTTTGAAGAAAAAGTATGTCTCTTGATGGCCAGATTTTACTCCCCAAATGAGTTTGAAAGACTATGCACAGAGCAGCTAGATGATGCAGTGAATAGAGCACCAGCTCTGGAGTCAGGAGGAGCTGAGTTCAAACCCAGCCTCAGACCCTTAACACAAAAACTAGCCGTATGACCTAGGGCAAGTCACTTGACCCCAATTGCCCTACCTCCCCCCAAAAAGAAAGACTATGCACTAAGGAGTTTTGACAGTTTTTTCAGACCTGGGGTCCCTACCCCTACCCTCACACACAACCCCGCTCCCCACCCAGTACATTTTCTGAGACTTTTTCCTATTGAACTGTCTACAATATCAAAGCATTACAATTCTGGGATGCTGAAGATAAACAGAACCATGGAGTCATAGATTCAGAGTTAGAAGGCAACCTGGAAATCACCTAGTCCAACCCCTTTATTTTGTGAATGAGGAAAACCAGGTCCCAGAGAGATTAAATCTTTTAGGGGTTCCTTACAGCTCTACTCTGTTGCCCAAGGACTGATCCAAGTTCCCAGAAAAGAAAAGGAAGAGCTGGGATTTGAACCCACATTCTCTGCCTCAAAATCCAGGACTTGTTCTACTTTGTCCACTAGGGGGATGTTACAAGAGTACAAGTGGGTGGCAATGAGAACTGCCCAGGGCTATTGACCATAGGGATAGAGAGATAGAAAGATAGAGGAAGATTAGATAGATAGATAGATAGATAGATAGATAGATAGATAGATAGATAGACAGATAAACGGATAGATAGATACATAGATATACAGATAGATAGATATGTAGATAGATAAATAGACAGATAGATAAATGGATGGTGGGGGAAGGAGAGATAGAGAGATGATAGACAATGTAGGTAAGAAGTACAGGTGGATAGAGAGTATTTATTAAGTGCTTGTTGTGGGCTAAATTTTTTGCTAAGTGCTGAATATACAAATAAAAGCAAACAAGATGATCTCTACTCTCAGAGAGTTTACTTCTCAACAGGAGAAGCTGGAAAGTAGTGGGTTGGAGGTGGAGAGTATACCCATTCCGGGAGTAAAGCTGAGTCTAGAGATTTGAAGTGAAGGGCAGCTAGGTGGGGCAGTGAATAGAGCACTGGGGCTAGAGTCAGGAAGACTCTACTTTGTGAGTTCAAATCTGGCCTCAGACACTTACTAGCTAGCTATGTGACCCTGGATAAGTCATTTAACCCTGTTTGCCTCAGTTTCCCCATCTATAAAATGAACGGGAGGAGGAAATGACAAACCACTCCAGTAGCTTTGCCAAGAAAACCTCAAACGGGGTTACAGAGTCAGACAGGACTGAACAACAATAGCTAGGAGCGAAGTCAGTCTGGCCCTCAGGAAATGGGATTCTGAGCCAGGGACACATCCATCTAGAGAGAAGGCCCCCAGGTGGAGGCGCTAAAGCAGCCACCTGATGTGAGATGTTGCTAATGTTAGTAGCTGAGGGTCCCTCTCATGAGGAGATACAGGATTTGCTTCCAAATAGCCATTAACAGATATCTTTATGGGTTGCTGGATTTTCTTCTTTAAAAAAAAAAAATTATTTATTTTTTGTTTTCCACAAGATTTTGAGTTACAAATTTTTCTCCCTGTCTCTCCTCTACCCCTCACCCCAAAATAGCGAGCCTACTGAATACCCCTGCCCCCAATCTCTTCTCTCTTACATCCTCCCCCATCACCCCCTAGCTTTCTACTAGGTCAAGATGGATTTCTATACCCCAGTGCCTGGATATCTTATTTTCCAGTTGAATGTAATATGCGTTAACATTTTTTTTTTGAAACTTTGAGTTCCAGAGTCTTTCCCTTCTTCCCACCTCACTGTAACAGTAAGCACCCTAGCATACCTAAGGCGGCTACTAGCACAGGTTCTTAGATCTGCTTTTCTAAAGGAAAGCAACTCAAAATGGGTTAACAATCTTACTTTAATCAAACATATCATTTACCTAGTTCAGGGGGAA
>CM053590.1:49177008-49229682 GCA_028646515.1 Pseudochirops corinnae | reverse complement strand
TTTCCAATGAGATATTTCACATTGCCTTCTATTTTTTCATTTGTTTAGATCTGTTTTATAGTATCTTGATTTCTCATAAAGTCACTAGCTTCCAATTGCTCTAGTCTAATTTTGAAGGAATTATTCTCTTCAGTGAGTTTTTGAAATTTCTTTTCCATCTGGAAAATTCAGCTTTTTAAGGCATTCTTCTCCTCATTGGTTTTTTGGGCCTCTTTTGCCATTTGAGTTAATCAACTTTTTAAGGTGTTATTTTCTTCAGAATATTTTTGGGTCTCCTTAGCAGGCTGTTGACTCAGTTTTCATGATTTTCTTGCATCATCCTTATTTCTCTTCCCAATTTTTCCTCCACTTCTTTGATTTGATTTTCAAAATCCTTCTTGAGCTCCTCCATGGCCTGTGATCAGTTCATGTTTTTTTTTTTGGAAGCTTTTGATGCAAGAGTTCTGACTTCATTGTCCTCCTCCAGTTCCATGTTTTGATCCTTTTTGTCCCCAAAAATATTGTATGGTCTGATTGCACTTCCTCAACTTGCCAATTACTTGACTTTTGAGCTCTTTGCCATGGTAGAACTCTGCTTACAGAATGGAGAGAGCTCTGTCCCAAATTACTGGGGTTTTCACAGCTGCCAGAGATGTTAGTTGGGTGCCCTCTCTACAGCCTCCATATGCTCTGGCTCACTGGCCACATACCCCAGGACTATCACTCAAGACCACAGTCCAGATCCAGACCGGTCAAGGCAAGAGCGATTACCCTCTGCATGGTCAGTTGGTCCCCCTACCAATTGCAGGCCAGGAGCTCTGAAAGCAGCCATGAGGCACCACTGCACCTCCCACCACTTCCCACCCTGGGGACAGGGGCCAGACCCCACTGTTCCTTCACCCTTAAAACAGAGTTCCCGACTGACTTTTTATTTTCTCTTTGGCGTTTATGTGTTGAGAAGGCTGGAAGCTGCCACAGCTGCTGGTGATTCAGCCTCCTGAAGTCTGCTCTGGCTGGTCTGGGCACTGGTCAGGGGTGCCCTGGGGCCAGAATTGCGGCTCACAGGGGACTGCACTTGGCTCCCAGCGTGCTGTAGTAGACCTTTCCTGTCGGCCTGCCAGACTGCCTTCAGCGGGAGATTTGTTTCTCTCTGTCTCTTTGTGGGTTCTATAGCTTTAAAATTTGTTTAGAGTAATTTTTGTACAGGTATTGGAGATAGTTGAAGCCAGCGCCCATGTCAGGTTTGTGCTTTTACTCTGCCATCTTGGGTCCCACATGAGCTTTTTTTTCCATTGCGGATTGGTGCCTACTCTAAAATTTATAATCTTTAAGATTGTTTAGAAGTGAGGTGTCAAACACCCAGTGGCCAGCACAACATGAACCAAATAAAAATGTAATTGGGAAATATTTAACAAAAATTAATAAAAATGTGATAAAACAGATGTTAATATGTGATATTCTAAGCTACTATGGGGCCCACAGAGATCCTTATACAAAGTGGCCCCTGTTTCTGAGTTTGACACCACTGGTGTAGGCAACGGAAAGCAAAAGGGCAATTTACATGTGTGATCAGAGCTCTGCCTTGGGAAGGTTACTTGGACTGTGGTCTAAGGACAGATTTTTTTTTCTGAAAAGGTAGGAGGTTGAGAGTTGAAACATAGGAGAGATACTAAGGGCTGGGACAGTTAGGGGGTGATTACAATAGTCCAAGTGATGGATGAGCAGGACCTGGCCCAAAGGAATGGGACTGGAAACAGGAGGGCTCATTGGAGAGACTGCAATGGTGGACACTGTAGGGCTGGAACTGATTGGATGTGGGAGGTGAAGAAGACATTCATCAGAGAGGGTGGGGCCTTGAGACTGTAGGTAGACATAGAGCAGAATCTCTACCATCTCATCAGAAGGAATAGGAGAAGGGATACAAAAAATTCACCTCCCTCTCTCTTCCTTCTTCCCTCCCTCTCTTCCTCACAGAGGCCGGGAACTATGGTTGTACATTACATAAAATGGCAGACTTGATCACTCCATTGATTAGTTTTGCTGAAAGCTTTCCCTGTTCCCTTTTTATTTCTTGCTACCAGGGATGGCTTGCTGAGTAGGGGAAGGAGGAGGATCATATTCTGAAATAAAGGTGATGATTTTTTTAATTCTTAAAATGAAAAAAGCAGAAATCAGAGAGAACTAGAAAGTAGAAGTGGTTTGCAAGAAATGGTTGAGTTCAGTGTTAGACACATGGAGTTTGAGACACTGGTGAGCCACCCACATGAGGTCCAGCTGGCAGATGGAAGTCACAGGATTTGGGGCTAGAGGGATCATCACCAAACACCTCATTTTATAGATAAGGAAGCTGGGCTTCCACGGGGCTAAATGATTTGTCCAAGGCCATATAACTAGCAAGTTTCAGAGCCAAGGTTTGAAGCCAGGTCTTGGGAATGTAGGGTTGAAGCTTGAGAGTTTAGAGTTGAAAATAGGGAGGAGGGTCACCTGCTTGAAGAATGAAACCATGGGCAAGAATGATTTTGCCAAAGGCAAGTAGGGGAGCTAGCAATGGACAAGAATTTGAGGGAGTGGAGCCTCAAGGGGAGAAGGTACAGAGAATTAGCTGAAGGTAAGTAAACCCATTAGAAGTAGCAGTGAAGGCCCAACTGAGGTGAGCTAGTTTGAATTTTTAATGGAGACAATAAACACGGTTGTTTCTTTCTCTAGGAACACAGCAGCCCAAGAAGAGAAAGCAGATGGCAGAATTGTCATGGCAGTCACAGGGAGTGGCTGGTTCTAAGATCCTGGTGGGAGAGACAGTATTGCTAATACCAATGCCCAGGAGCCCCTCCTGGCTGGGCATGGGAGCAGATGAAGTTAGAAGCAAGTGATAGAATGGGAAAAGAGGATAGAGGAGATCTGGAATCTGTAAAACGGAAGAGTGCCAGGGTCAGGATTGGTGACTTTAAAGAAGCCCCATGAAAGAGGCTGCATAATTAACTTATCAAAACACATACGTGTTTCTCACTTGAAGAATTTGTTTCTTGCTCCTCCCCACAGGAAGAGGTCATATGCCTACTGACCCCACGATGCTGGAGGGGATCTGACTGCTCAAATCAGCATCAAGGAAACCGAGGAATTGGGCAAGCAAAATTCCTAAATGCCAGCCAAGTGAAATCCTGAGATTCCAGGTAGGCACAGGTGAGAAAAGACTTTAGCCTCAATGATTACAGTTATAGGAAGACATGGCATCCTTGAGAGGCCCATCCATTCAGATTCTGACACATAAATAACCCAGGAAAGGGCTGTTGGCCTCCCAAAGGGGGCCAGAAGGCCAAGGCAGCCGGTCTGAATAATGAGCCAAGAGGATTGTGCCCTCCCTCTCCAAGTTCCTCTAGGAGACAGAGCCAAAGGCCTTGCAGGGAAATAGCAATAACTTACATTTCTATTAGGCCGTTATGGTTCCCCAGGAGGAGCTCTCCTTACAAAGATTCAGTGAAGTACTCTCTTTTCAAAATGATTTTGCCCGGGGCCACACAGTTGGGAGGTTCTGGAGTCAAGACTTTTAGTCAGACCTGAAATGGATGCCCATGGGCTCCCCTGTGTACGGTGCTGCTAACACCCAAAGCCCAAAGTCTCAGCTTTGGAAATCTGACTTCAGCCCCTAGGAGAACACTTCTCAGTTCTGCCAACTCTACCCCACAAAAAGGCATCACCCCATGGAAGTTCAGCAGCTTGAGCTGATAGGGCATCCCAGCAAGGCCTGGAAGGAAACATGCTTTGGAAATTAACCTTCTCTCCAGAGCTGGCATAGGTGAAAAGAAGGATCCAAAGCCTATTGCCAAGCACACCCAAACTCCAATTCCAGGCCAGCTCTCTCCAGGACTCCACAGCCATGTGGCAGGCCACACCCCCACCTTCTCATGGTCAGCCACACATCCTTTTCTCCCCAAGCTGGTTTTGCTGTAGGCCTGAGTCAAAAGAGCAGCTTCTTCCCGAGGAAGCTGGGCCAGCCTTCTCCCCACAACCCTCTGAATTCCCTCTGTTGGGACCCAAGAGGAGCCTGGGACCCAGAATCCCAGAGCTGATGCCTCAACGAGACATCAGAGCTGAGAAACCAATGCCTTCAAAGGCTGGCGGATTTGCTGGAGGCAGAGAAAACAGATCTTGGCTGGGAAACGAGGAAGACAGAGCCCCAGGGAGCAGCTTCCAAAATAAAAGATGAGAAAACGCAGCCAAGCCCCAGATATAATAAACCCCAGATAATTAACAAGCCGTCGCTGAGATAATCATAGGGAAATATATTTTTATTGCCGCACACATGCTCCTCTGTTTTATTTTTAAATAGTATATATTAGAATAGATCTTAGCTCTGAAAACCTGCAGTTTGGGCATATATTTTTTCTGAGGGAAAGGTTCTGGGCAGCTCTCAGCCCCTCCCTTCCCCTCTCTGAGCAAGGGTGCCTGGGGTAGCCTCCATAAACAGCCTGGGAGGAGTGAGGGGGAGGGAGAAAGCTCTCCTCACAAGCCCAGAGCAGTTTTCTCTGGGCTTAGCACAATTCCCAGGCTTTGTCTGGCCTTGGAGTCCTTGGGGGAACCCAGTTTTTCCAACATCCCAGCTTTTCCAGGATTTATTAACCCGACCAAAAATCACTCTCCTGTATCCCCACCAGAAGAGTTTGGGAAAAACCTATTTGTGCTTTGAGGGGAAAAAAAAAAGGAAAGCACCCATTGCTGGGCCCCAGGAACCAAAGTACTCAGTTTGGTCCTCAATTGGACTCAGACAGTGCCTCCTGCCTCTCTCCCTCTTACCCAGAGCCTGAGCAAGAGATCAGGGGACTGGCTCTTGGCCCATGTGTACTCAAGGGACCACATGGGGAAGGGACATGCCCTGAAGCAATGCATGCTCTGGGACCTCTCTGATCCATCTAAACAGACCTAAAGAAGATGATGCCAGCAAGCAGATCTTCACCAGAAGACACCCCCCCAAGGCAGATGAAGACAATCTTGCCCCCAGAACCTTCTTTTCCCCCATAATGAAGGGGCCAGAGGGGAAAGCTCAATAACCTGGATGGAGTAAGGCAGGCTGGGGAAGAATGAGCTACACAGCCCATATCCCAGAGGAGTAGAAAGCACAGGTACCCCGTGGCCAGAGGTGTTGGGGAGGGCTTTGCCCGCACGTATGTGGTCATGAAGAGAAGCTGATCTTGTCAACGCTTCTCTCCTTTGCCTAGCAGAAAAATACATTCTTAGCTTCTAGGAACAAAGATTCAAGACCTATAGTGACTGGGGCTTTCAACCTCAAGAATATAATCAGTATTTGGAGAAAAACCCCTTCCACCCAACACTCCCATATTCAGGGTTGGGGGCAGGGGTGATGCTGATCTCAAAGCCATTTAGAGAAAGCTGTACAGACACCATGGCGGGCGTCAAACCTGGCCAGGTCACTGTGTTCAGGCCAATGACTCTGCAGCAAGGGGGAAGCCATACCAAGCTCTCATCAGAAAGGGGAGGGGGACATTGGGTGCCCCAGTTAGCAGCATCTAGAAGTCAACAATCCAGGCCAATGTTGGCCAAAAGCTCTTCCAGGACCTGCAGCCTCTGGCTGGCCTCTTCAATGGCACTATAGGTCTGCACATTGCTAGTAATATGGAACCGGATGTCATCCACTAGGGGGATGGAGTCCGTCTCCTGACGCTCAGCCACGGCCGCAGCCTCCTCCTTCACAGCTGCCACAAACTCTTCCCGTTCCACTAGCTAGAGAGGGGAAGAAAGGACAAAGGTGTGGTCAGAAGTCCTGGGTGGGAGAGTGGGGGGGAATGCCAGAGACTCCAGTTTAGGGAAAGCCTTCCTCATTGGGGCCCAAATCGAATTCTCCCTATCCCCAAGCTCAAGGGCTCCTACCTTCTCGATGACCTTGGCCATGAACTCTGTGCACTGGTCCTCCAGCCGAGTTAGCTGGAACAGCTTGGCAACCTTCCAGATGCCAATCACATTATCCTCATCCAACACCTGGGCTAGGCTCCGACCACAAAGCCGCTTCAGACCAGGTAACAGGTACATATCAGCCACACACAGCACATCATAGGCAATGTCAGGAGACAGCTGCAGGGCACACAAGGTATGGCCTCTTGGGTGGGGACCCCAGTCTAGGACCACATCCCCCCACAGTGGAACCACAAAGAGCCTCCACATTGTTCCCTTTCCAAACAGGGAGGGAGGGGTGGGATTCCAAAGCACATCCCCAACAGGGCTACTCCCCTGCTCTAGGGCTTTGAATCATGGCAGAATGAAGTCATATTCCTTCATGTGACATTCAAAGCTCTACAATCTGACCCTAGCTTCCTGGTGAGACCTCTCTGAACCAATCAATAATCATTTAGAAAGCACCTAACTTCTCAAGTACTAGATGTGCTTTCTATGTGCCAGACCCATATGCTAAATTCACTTTCTCACAAGCCTTAAATTTACCAGAGACACAAAACCAAAAAATGGAAACAGTCCATCCCTGTACTCCCAGAACATTTATTCTACTAGAGGTTGGTGTAGAAACAAGGGCATAGATAAGTCAATACAAGACATAGTCAAATCAAATCCAAAATAATTTCAGAGAACGTGATCAACTGAAGGAATGAGGGAAGGACTCTGTAGCCAAATCCTGAAGGGAGCCGGAGGTTACCAGGGGCAGAGCATCTGAGGTGTGCAGGACTTCTCCTCATTCACACTTCCCTATCCTGGGCTTCCTTTCTCAGTGACTGCTGACAGGATTCCCCTCGCCCAGAATGCCTTTCCTCCCTGCCCCCATATCTTTATGAAAATCTCCCCATTCTAGAATGTATTATTAAAGGGATGGCCAAGGCAGCTCCATCTCCTCTTCTTGCAAGGTTACTCAACAAGCTATAGGACAGTGCTATAGACAGTCATCTAGATGTTAGCACCACATCTGACTGTCTGTCCCTCGTGCTATTCACGTGGACTAGACAGGTGTGAACTGGGACCTGGCTGGACAATCAGACCTGAAGAGTTGGTCATTAATGGCTCCCCATCAACCTGGAGTGAGGTTTCCACCCAGGCTCTTGGTTCTAACGGTTTTTGGTTTTGTTTTTACAAATTAGGCTCATATGATATGCCTATCAAATCTTTAGATGACACAAAGCCGGAGGGGAGAGCAATCTCCTTGGACAACAGAATTAGGATCCAAAAAATTCATGACAGGATAGAACACTGGGGGGCAGCAAAGTACAGTGGGAAGGAGGTGGGAGTCCCAGGACCTCAGTTTATGCTTATCAGCTGTATGACCACAGATAAGGAGCCTAACCTCTCTGAGCCTCAGTGTCTTCCTCTGTAACATGAGGAGGCTAGACTTCTAAGGTTCTTTCTAGTTTTAGATCTATAATTCTATGTTTAGGTAACATCTAAGAAGATATTTAAATTTTTAAAAAGATGAATTTTAAATGTAAAGTAGACTGTCAACTTTTTACCTGGATTTCTTTTTTTTCCTTCTAACTGGGAAGTCAGGTAGGTGGGAGAGGAAATAAATGCTTGTTAATTGAAAAGGTCAATAAAAGTTTGTTTTTTTAACCCAGTAGAAGGTAAGCACCTTGAGGGCAGGGGCCTACTTACCTTCTACTGCAGCGGTTCTCAACCTGTGGGTTATGTTCAATTGGTAACAATGAAAATACATCCTGCATATCAGACAGATTCATAACAGTAGCAAAATTACACTTATGAAGTAGCAACGAAAATAATTTTATGGCTGGGGGTCACCACAACAGGAGGAACTGTATTAAAGGGTCGCGGCATTAGGAAGGTTGAGAACCACTGTTCTACTGGGTTAACAAACAAACTTTTATTATTCTTTAGCACAGTGCCGAGTACAACAGAAGTACTTAATAAATGTAGAATCAAACTGGATTCAGAAAATAATTTCTCAAGTACTAGATGAGAGCAGCCAGCTAGAGGGCGCAGTTCATCTGAAGGAAAGCTGGCGCTTTCCTGGAATCTGGGGTAATGACGTAGCCAGAGGGGCTAACTCTGTTCAGCTGCGGCTTCCAAACCAAGGAAAGGGACAAGCAGTCCCAGGCCCCTTGACAGTGGTCAGAGTACATCAGGAGGCTGGTACTGAATCCTGAGTGCTAAAATTAGGAAAGATGTGGATAATCGAGGGAATATCCAGCAGAGGGCAATAAGGACAGTAACAGGTTTTGAAATCAAGCCATCTGAAGGAAGACTGATTGAAAGAACCAAAGGTATTCAGTTAGTCTGATAACACAGGCGACTTCCTGACCATCGGAGCTGTCCCAAAGGGCTATGGGCTGCCTTTGGAGGCAGTGAGCTCCCCAAACCCAGGAAGCTTCAAGCAAAGGCTGGACAGTAACTTGCTGGACATGTTGTAGAGGAACTGGTCCAGTGTGGCTTTGGCTTAGCTGGCCTCTGAGATTTCTGTCCTTTTGTAATGGTCCAGCCCCTCCTCAAAATCCAGTATGAATATCCCACTCTCTCCTACAGTCAATCTTTATCCCTCATAAAGGGTCTGTCTCCTCTGCTACATACACAGCTACTGTGTGTCTTCCCCACGCCCTTCTCCCAACCGGGTAATGACCCACTTCCACAATGCTAAGACCTTGTTATCCATTTTTTCTCTCTTTTCCAGCACTCAGCTAGAGAGCATCCTGCACATATACCGTAAGAGCTCGATAAATATGTAATGAAGTAAGTGAATGACTAAAGAGCATAGGAAACCCCGAGAGGGGAGCCTGACCTCAGTGTCATCGCTGTACACATAGTACAGCACTCGGGTAAAGATGTCGGGGGAGATGCCATGCAGGGTGACCGCAGGGAGGCCAGGAGAGGCTGCCAGCTCTTCACTCTCGCTGAAGTGGTCATCCAATAGGGCCCGAAAGTAGTCACTACGGCCACAGAAGAAGGCCTAGGGAAGATAGGAGGAAGGGAGGGGTCACTCTGGAGGGGACCCTCTGCCAGCTCCATCAGATGATCACAGGACCACAGACTGAGAGCTGGAAGGTACCCAGTCCAATGCCCTCAGGTTAAATGGTCATAGGCAGGATTTGACACTAGGACTTCTTAATTTCAAGGTCAGCACTTTCCTCTACACTGGCTGTCCTTGTCCCCTAAGGGTCCAGGTTTTTTCTCCAAGGCCTTCACACCTTTGCCTCCTCCCACCTCCAAGAAAATGACCCCCACATACCACTGACCTAATTTTAGGGATCTAGGAATAGGTAAGCCCTGCAAGACATAACAAGCTGAGGGCAAGGAAGAGATAGAGCAGGGCTTGGTGAGGGAGCCGGGAGGATAAGGATAAGAATAGGTTTGGGATCCTGGAACGGGGCGGGGGGGGGAAGGGGGGGAGGATCTAGCTGGGCTAAGGGACATCTGGGGACAACAATGCCAGCAGTAGGCACCTTGTGACATAAGAAGTTATAGTCAGCCACACGGAAGCAGACGTCGGGACAGCTGCTGAAGCTGTCAGTGCTGTCGAAAGGCAACTCTCCGAAGCCCACCTGGGGGATGAAGCAAGGAGAGGACTGGAGGGGCAGCCCAGTTCAGAGCACTTGCCCACTTGTGTCCTAACACAAGCCTCAGATAAGGAAGTCAAGGCTCTATTTCAGAACCAGCACTTCCTAAACCCCCTGCCCTCAACCCCCCACCATCCCTCAGACAAGGAGATGGGCAGTTCATTCCCAGGAGCTTTGGGCCAGGAACCTGGCATACCCGGAGCTCTGGAGGCAAGGCACAGTCTGCCAGCAGCGCCAGGTCTTCCCGGAGCTGGCAGTCAGCGGGAGGCGGCTCAATGGTTAGCACCTTCACACACGTCCCTGGCTTCGAGGCCACTGCCAAGGGAAGAGAAAAGCTTCTTTCTATTTTTACCCCCAGGCTATTTTTACTGCCCAGCCTCACCTAACCTGGAGAAGTTCTAGTCCTGCCTGCTGCCCTCAATGGCCAAAGGGAACGGGGCTCACCAAACTCATAGGCCTTCTTGCACTTGGTCTCCAGGCTGGTGATGAGCTCCTGCAGCTGACACTGCTTGGCCAGCCTCTTACAATCACTCACATACTCCACATCAATGTCCAGGCGGCCTGCAGAGAGAAGAGTGGTGGGGCCTTCAGGGAGAGGCTTTGCCTTCCTAGCTGGGTAGGCTGCAGTCACTTCCCTGGATGTGTAGGGAAAAGCAAGGGATGGGCTCAGGACAAGGACTCCAGCTTCTTCCCCTAACTTGCTGTACAAATGTAGGTTATACAGCAACCTGCCTGTTTCCCCATAAGTAAGAAACTAACTCCTGAGTTCCCCAGATGTAAGGAAAAGTTTGGTCAGGACTTCTCTCTCATCTACCCGCTAGCAAACAAGAGTCATCCAGGATGCAGTGAGATGTGGCACACCTGGAGTGTGACTGTAGTCACAAACATGCCCAGGGACACCTGCGGGCACAGGACTGCATGACAGCATGACCTGGCCCAACACAATTCACAAAATTACTCACTGGAGGTTAAGAAGGAAGGGCACCCTTCTCAGTGGCAATGACCAAGAATGACTGTCTTATCAGGCCATCTGCCCATAAAGGACTCATGCCCAAATCCCAAAACTCTCACAACAGAAGGCCAAGGTTACTAGGTACTTTGGAATAAGTTCTGACTGATGCCTACTTCTTAAATGGGCAAGATGGACAGAAACGAACTGAGAGATAGGAGATAACTGAGTCATGACCACCCCACTGCCAACCACCCCAGCTCTGCCGATCACCAGCCCCCAGGAGAGGGGCCACCTGTGTAGAGATACTGCAGAAGGGAGCCGAAGGCCATGGGATTGATCTGTGGAAAGAAAGGAAAGGTCAGGAGATCATGGGATCCCAGGCAGAGTTCCCCTCCCCCTCCCTCTGGGAAGGTCTCTTATTATCTCCTCAATCTAACAATTCCAAAGTCCCCTCCCCTAGGAGCAGACCGACAGTTCTCCGCTAAGCCTTTGCACCCTTGAATTAACTAACCATCAAGGCCTTGGGGGGTGGAGAGGGGAGGGGAGGGGAGGGGAGGAAAGGAGGCGTGGAGGGAAGGGAAAGGGAGGGGAGGGGAAGGAGCACGGCTCAGGCTGGGAATCCCATATGAAGGAAATGTCCACCTAGGATAGGCAATGTGACTCTTCCTATTTCTGAGTGGTGGGGGACTAGGGACAGACCCTTTCATGGCCCAGAGGGTATCTTCAGGACCACAACCTAGGCCGTACCAGTGGGTGCTTGAGAGCGATCACACTTTTCCCCTTCCACTTGGTATCAAACATGTTGGCGAAGTAGCTGCTTCGAGCACTGAGGATGCATCGGTGGGCACAAAAGGACTTCCCATGGACGATGAAAACGATGTCGCTCTGGTAGCCTTGCTCCAGGAGCCTGGGGGGAGGGGGCTGGGTGGGCAGGGGCACGGAGGGGAAGGGGCCATGGGCCATGAGGGGGAAGTGGCTATCCTCTCATCCCTCCCCCATCCCTGTCCTCTCCCCAGGTCCCTGACCCTGCACATGCCTCTTTTCAGAGCCAGGACCCAAGGTTTATAAACAAGACAGCAGCTGGAGGAAGCTTATCTCCCCCCAACACTCCTGGGCCCCTGAGTTGGCTCTTTTTCAGTTTTTACAGCTTAGTCTCTGATATGAGGGAAAATGATACTCAAATTTCCAATTTTATGCCTTGAGATGATACCTAGAAAAAACTCTCAAGTGGACATGGGGGCATCTGCTGCTCTCTGGCCTCCTCACAGCTGTGGGAAATGGCATGAAGAGCTTTGGCCTATCTGAGGATGGTTCTGAGGCATGGAAGGATGCCCACTAAAAGGCCCAAATGGGCTGGTGACCTGGAGTTTGCTTCTTCTCCTCTGCCCCAGGGATGGGAGAAGGGAGCCCAGCAGCCTCAGGCCCTCCCCAGCCCCTCACCGCTGCAGGAAGTCATCATAATAGTCCCTCTGCATTCGAGTGGAGGTGATCTGCTTGTAATCCCTCAACTCTCGACGGATGGTGTCGCTCAGCGCTCCATACAGGCAGCGTTCCCCATCAAAAGTGTTGGCTTCACACCTGGCTCCTGAGAGACGATGGGAAATGAGCGTGGCTGCTCTCTCTGTGGCCTGCCTGACTCTGACCCCAGCCTCAGTTCAGTGGTCCTACCCCAGATTCCCCAATACCAAGACACCCATCCCAGCCCCAATACCTCATACTCTGATGCTCCCTGGGACCCCATCCTCTCTAAACCCATCAGCGGGGGTCAGCATATAAACACCATGTGCTCCAACAGTCCCCAAACAAGGTTTACAGGATGAGGAGGTGGCACTGTCAAGGTTAATGCTGAAACAAAGAGCTAGGACTCCATTCATATGGACAGTTCCATGGGACAAGGCCTCAGGCTGCTAGAAGAACCACAGAGAAAGGTGAGCACTGGGCCCCCTGCTAATCTCTGGGCTCAGCCTACCTCAAAGTGTCCCCCTCTCCCAAAGGGGGGGCACACGTGCGCACACATACACACACACACACACACACACACACACACACACACACACACACACTCATCCCCTCTGGTGCTTACCATTGGCCAGGAGGTAACGTACAAGCTCCTCATGTCCACACAAGCAGGCATAATATCTGTAAGGAAAAAATATCCACTCTGGAGAGCAAGCTACAGCACATGCAGCCCCTTCCCCTCACACTAGGGCAACAAGGTGGGGGAAAGAGCAGAGGCCTCAAAGAGTCCAGGCTCCAATACTCACTAGCTGGGTGACAGTCTCCCCATCTCTAAAATGGGGATGCAGGGAAAGGAGAGAGTGTCACACCTAAATGATCTACCTCCCAACTGAGACAGATGGTACCGTGTTAGCCTTAAAGTGCTCCAGAAATCAAACTATCATGGCCATGGCCAGTCCCTTCCTCAAGGTCCCAGCTCTTGGCTTGGCCCCCATCCTTCCTCCCCAAAAGAGGTTTCTCCCCTACTCAGAGAACTCCAGTGGTTTCCCATTGTCTCAAGCACAAAACAGAAACTACCATTTAACCTTGGAAACCCTATACAACCCTGGCCCCAACCAATCTTTCCAGTCCAGTGGCCATCACTCTCTCTCCTGCACACTGTGCAATCCAGCCAAATCAGCCTTCTCTCTATTCCTTACACATGAAACTCCATTTCCCACCTCCATACCTTTGCACTGGCTATCGCATCACACCCGAAGCACACTCCTAACTCTCCTCTCCTTCACACTATTTTCCCTCTTCCTGTAAGACACTATTCAAACACTTCCCACCACCCTCTAGTGCCCTCCTTCCCACGGTACCTTGCATGTCACTACTTTGTATGTATTCACATTTATTCATTTGGCATTTGTGCTGTCTATATAGTTACATGTCCCATGAGAATGTAAGCTCTTTGGAGTAGGGCTTGTCTCTTAGATCCTCAGTACTTAGCCCTTAATAAATACTGATATGAGACTGGGGGCCTCTTTCCCCCAGAGGGAGGTGGAGATACTCACAGAGGAGTACTGTCCCATTTGTCCCGGACGTTGATCTCCACATCTCTCTGCTCCAGAAGGTACCTGAGTGGAAGGGAGGAAGCAAAGGTCTGAGCAATGTCTCCATCAATCCCCCAAAGGAGGCGGGGAACACTACTCCTCCATGAGACTGGGGGGCCTAGTGGAGAAAGACTAGAGATGAAGCCTCTTCTCACAGACAGGAAATGGCCATGGGAAGAGAAAAAGATGAAAGTGGTGAGAGATTCGGAAAAAAGAATCTACAAGACACAGTGACTGATTAGCTCTGGAGGACAAGAAAGAAGAGAATGAACCAAAGAACAGAAATAGGGAAATTAGAAGGAAGAGCTGATTTAAGAGGATAAGATAAGCCTGGTTAGGGAAACGCTGAACTTACAATCCTGGCAGAATGCTGAGTAGGAAATTCCCAGAAGCTAATGGTAAAAAACGGCCTGAAGCACAGGAGAAAAGATGGTACCAGAGACAGGGTAATAATGATTGCTGCAGAGACAGCATCTCAGGGTGGTTAGAAAGGCAGCCTCGGGGGTCGGGAAGGCCTGACCACAAGTTCTGTCCATGATACACCCTGGGCATCACCCTGGGCTGGTCAGAGCCCCAGCAAGGCTTTTAGGAGAGAAGGGGCCAATCTGCATGATGAAAGAGGCCCTCACTGGAAACCTTCTCCAGTGCTGAAGTCACAGGTCTGCCAAAAGAGACGGACAGCAGCTGACATTTCAGAAAGCCCTTGGAGGCAGAGATATCAAACAGAGGGCCTGCTCTGGCCCTAACCAGACTCAGACATCACTGGGAAATATTTAGCAAAATAACTAAAATTATAATAGAACGCAGATAATGTTCATGTGAGTTTGTTAAGTCAACATGTGGCCTGAAGGAATCCTTACACATGCTTTAGTGGCCTCAGTTGTATCAGAGTTCGACACCACTGCTGTCAAGTAACACAGAAAGTAGGCTTCTAAGTATTATACAGAAAGCAGGCTGCAAGGTATTACAGGTGCTATTATTCTCATTATTTACAGATGAGGAAACTGAGGCTCAGAAAGGTTAGAGTCTCCAAGCGTCAAGCCTGATTTGAACTGGGGCCTCCCCTGGTTCTGAGTCTAAAATCTTTTCCCACATGACGCTGTCTCATTTTCTCTCTATCGCCTCAACATCTCTAGCAGCTACTACGTGGTTATCTACACAAAGGTGAAGACTGGAGCCAGAGGAAACAGAAGCAGTCAGAGAATCAAGAGACAGAAGTAGACAAAGGAGGCCACATGCTCAGGGACTGAAAGGAAGAAGGGAAGTCAGGAAAGGTGATGAAACAACAACCGGTAACAGGAGAACCAGGTGAGTGCAGTGAAGGCAGAGGAGCAACACTCTCAAGAAGAATGCATCAAATGAGGCCCAAAGGGACCGGATGATGAGACCCAAGAAAAGGCCAATGAGTCCAGTGATTTGGTGGATCTTGTAAGATATTTTTTTTAAAAAGTGTTTGGAAGTAAAGCATGTACACAATTCCTTAAGAAACCTGGTTGTTGTTTGTCCTTCATTCTCAAAGTGGACTGTGCCATCAGGGAGGTGATGCCATGACATGAAGTCACTAGAAAGAGAGATAACAAACAGAAAGGAGAGCAGGGGAAAGCAATGATGGGTTTTCATTACAGAGACTTATGACAGTTTGGAGAAAGAAGTCAGTGGACAGGTAGTGACTGGATTTGAGAGAGAGAGAGAGAGAGAGAAAGAAAGGGAGAGCTAACAGGGAAAACTCAGAAGAGATAGAGGGAGACTAGGGTTGTCTCAAGCTTGTAAAGGGTTTTCAAGGTTAAACAGTACTTTCTATTTTGTACATGAGACACACAGGTTGAGGGGTGGGCCCCTCCTCCTTAAGGCAAATACAGAGGTGGAGAGAAGGCAAGGAAATGAAATCTGTTTCAGTGGATACTTTCTCTTAGAGAAGCAAGAGGTAAGATCATTTGCACATCAGCAAAATTTCTCTCTGGGGTACAGTGCATGAGACATCCCCCTCCAATTCCAGGTTCTCATTTTGAATGCTCCATGTTCCTAGGTCCTAAGCAGTGAATCAGGGAGGCTTCCTTTGCTTGGGTTAGAGCTACCAAAGAAGTGGGGTTTTCATGCATAAGGATGACCCCATTGGGCAAGACCTCAGGCTGCTGGGGTGAAAGGCCTCCTCTGGGCCCTGAACTCTACTCTCTATCCCCCCAAGGGGCTGTCTTGCCCTGTATCCAAAAGGCCTACTCCAGATCCCTGAGCTCTCCTAACAGATGCATAATAACCCCTCCAATCCCTAAAGAATTGGTTGCCTCTTAGAAGGCTCTCCTTAGAGGCCTGGCCCAGCCCCAGGCTGTAGAGGCTCTGAATTGATTCTACCCGGCTCATACAGATGGATATGCTTGCAGCGGACAGGGCATTAAGGGCAAAGTCCAAGAGAGAACCTAGACTCCTAGCCCTCATGGGATTAGCTTCATGCAGTGCACAGAGAGGCCAGCAGAGGGAGGAAGGAAACGGGATTGTCCTGGTGGACAATCTCACCTACATACAGGCCTAGTAAATACACTTGATTATATACTCAGGTAGTCACCTCTGTTCGTTGGAAAGAAGATGGATGGGCCCTGAATTCCCTGTAAGGAAAATACAGCTGCCCTGAAGACGAGATGCAGGTGTGGGGAATGAAGGGCCCCCCCGGCAGGAATTTGGCCAGGGAGCTGGAGGGGGATGCCCTCCCTCCATCTTTACTCTCAGGACTCACAGACACCCGGGAAGTACAAAGGCCGTGACCCTCTCTGTCCCCATGAAGAGCCACTGTACTAGCGTGCCCATCACCCCCATTCTCCGACCTTGGCGATGCACCCCAGAACTCCAGGCCCCAGACAAAGGGGACCCTCCCCTTATTCCCCAGCCCTCCCTCAGCATCCACCCGGCATTACAGTGTCACCCTCCTCCCCGAAGCTGCTTGAGCTTTGCATGCAATCGCGCAACTCTCCACTGCCTCCTCCCACTCCCCACTTCCCCACATCACTGCACCTTCACATCCCCCACCTTCCCTTTGCACACTCTTCCCAAGCCCTGCCAGATCTCTGCTCACTTCTCTCCATCTCCCCATCCCCCTCGCTCTCTGAATATCCACCCCTCCCGGCACACCGGCTTCCATCCTCCACCTGATCCCATCCCCCACCACCCCTCATTCCCCATCTCCCATCCCCCACCTCCCCTCATTGCTCTACCCACTTTTCCCCATTCTCCAGTCTCCCAGTCTTTGCACACTTCCTCTCATCCCTCCCCTCCTCTCGCACCAGCCCATCCCCTATCCCCCACCTTCTCCCATCCCCCCGTCTTTGCACACCTGCCTTGCCTCCACATTTCCCTCCCCGCTCCCCCAGCCCCCCTGCCTCCCTCACCGGACTCGGCAAACATCTCCTTTCTTGCAGCTGATGAAGAGATCGCTGGTGTCCATGGCCCGGAGCGCTCATGACCCGGTGGGTTCGGGCTCGGAAGGGGTTCGGGAAGACGCTGGGGGTGGCGAAGGAGGTGTCGGTCCTTCCCTTTCACGGCCCTTCCTCGTCCCAGTCCCGGGGCGGATGTAAACACTGCAGGCCCGAAGGCCCGGCTCCGCCCCCGGGGCGGGGCGGCCGCTGCAGCGGCTGGAGCCCGAGGACCAACGACCTACTGCCCTCCCGCAGGGTTCTAGGTGTAGGGAGCCGCGCCGGCGTCGGGTTCTAGAGCGGCAACTGCGGCGGCGTTCTAGGCTACGCGACGTAGACCGGGAAGGGAAGACCCCAGCCCCCACGAGATTATAATTTCCGAAAGGTCAGGGGCCAGAACACCGGACGGAATGAGGGACAGACGGACGTGGAGCCAGAGGACGTGGCTTCGAATTTATGCTCTGCAATGTGGACCTCCGCCAAGTCACTGAACTTCTCTGGGCCTCAGTTTCCTAGACTGTAATAATGAAAGTGATGGACTAGAAGACCTCTATGGACCCTTCCAGCCCAAATCCACGATCCCCTGATCCCTGTGGGATCCTCCAAATCACTGATCTCAAAAATAAGGGACTAGATGGCCTCTGGAGCCCCTCAGCTCTGTCTGTGATGCTGGAACTTAACTTTGCAGGTCCTTAGCACTGTTTGCTGTGCTTAGCTTGTGTCTTTCCACAGCTTACTACCTGTTTATGGTTGCTGTCTTGTATCTCATCCAGCTCCTAGTACAGCCCTTGCTCTTGATAGGCACTTAACAAATGAGTAAACTCAACAATGCTGTGGCAACACCAGACCCCATGCCATCCCTTCCTATTGCTAATCTCTTCTATTGCTGACCCCAAGCCCACAGGCAGAGGTTACAGGGGTTCTCTGATGGTGGGCTTAGATACCTTTTTGGCCACGAGGACCTGGCATGGGTATGGGATTGATATTTGGTGTTAGGGGCCCTCTTCCCCTTTCCATTTCCAGCCCCAATTTCTACAGGGCCTTGGGCTCAGCTGGCTTTTAGTTAATTCCTTCCAGGCTATTCCCCCTCCCAAGGGTACTGAAAGAGTCTAAAGCTGGCAATATTCAAAGGAATCCATTGCTAAATGATAGGATTTTAGGGCCAGAATAGGAAAGTTAAACCTCTCAGAGCCTGTACCTCAAAGATTCAAGGAGAGCTAAAGGGGGCTCCTAGAGCCTGCACCTCATCAGATGTGGATTGGCAGTTAGGAGATGTGAGTATAAATTGGCTCCACCACCAACTAATGGTGCCTTTTTGGACACATCATTTCACCTCTCTTGCTCTGGGCTTACAGAAAATGCGCGAGTTTGGGCTTGATAATCTCTAAAGATCCTTCCAGCTCTAACATTCCATTTATGGTTCCCTGACCTGGAATCAAACCCGGACCGCCATGGTGAGAGCCCTGAATCCTAACCATAAAAATGATGTGGTTAGGGTTAGGGGTGCTCAAGACCCCAAAATACCAACACACTGGGTCCTGCCGAATGAATTCAACTCAAGTCTTCTCTCAGGGAAAGAAAAGTAAAGTTTATTAAAAGTTCACCATATTGGGTAAACTCTTAAGGAGCCTAGGTATCTGTAAGTCTTGCATTGGGCAAGCAAGCCAGAATCATTTGACACAGAAGAAGTCTGTGCTAGGTCATTCTATGGCTCTCTCACATCACATGGAGGGAAGATGGGGTCTTATATACGGAAAGGTCGTGTGAGGAATCTAGGGGTGGTCTAGAGGAGGAGTTTGGGGAGGGTCTTCAGGAATAGTCAGATGAGGTCAGACTCCAGTAATGAGTGATTAAGGGTGGGAAATTGCTGGAGGCTACCTGGAGAGGACAGACAATGGTGGGCCAGGCCAGTTCAAGGGTGAATCAGGAGGATCAAGGGTGGAAAATTACTGCACAAAGGAGAGCTGAAGACGTGGACTGAACCACAATATAAAGCCCATGGCCTCAGACAAATGCCTTACAAAGATTCCTGAAGAGCTCAAGGAGCCTCCCAGAGCCTGTACCTCATCAATCTACATGCCAGACCATAACATAACACAGCATGAGGACCAGCACCCTATGTCCAGCATCCTCAAATTATACCTCGATGGCCAGCTTTGAGGAGGGTAGGGTAAAGAAGATTGCAACAAAATCCCTGGTAGGGATCCAGAAAAGGCCACTGACAAATCAAACCCACTTTAGATACCCCTGTCCACTCTATTGGACATGTCTGCACTAGGTTATCTTTGGTGACCCTAGAGAAGTTTCAGGGTCTACCCAGGGCACCACAAGAGGCTGGATTTCTCTAGGGAAGGCTGATTTGGTGGTTTGGGGGTCAGATGAGGACAGATGCAAATGTTGAGGCCTTACAGAGCTTTCTAGCTGAGACAGGCTGAAAGGAGACAGGAACAGAGAATCAGAATTGAAGTTATAAGAGGCCTCGGCAGCCATCTGGTCCAACAGGAATGCATATTGTCATCCAGCTTCTCCAAGCTTTCCCAGCCTCCCAAGCCAGGCCCATCCACTTTGGAATGGCTCTTATTGTTAGAAGTTCTTCCTGGCATTGCCTAAATTTGCCTCTTTGCCACTCTGCCCCATTAAAATGAATTCTACCCTCTGGGGCCAATTCCCATCCGACAGCCCTTTAAATACTTCTAGATAACTATCCAGTTCCCCTTGAGACTTGTCCAGGCTAAACAATCACAATACCTTCAGAGGAGCTTGATGGCCTTTGGTTACTCTACCTTATAAAGCAATAAAGCACCTGTTGTGTGCTGGGCACTGTGAGAAGCAATGGGGATACAAAAAAAGGCAAAAGATAGATCCTGTTCTCAAGGAGCTTATATCAATATCCTTGTTAAAACCGGCACTTGGGGCTGAACACAGTGTTCCAGCTGTTATCTGACCAGAGCAGGGGGCAGAGGGATCATAATCTTCATATTCCTGGAAAACATGCCTTGGTTTAGCCCCAGGTCACGTTAGGTTTTGCTGTGGCTTTGTTGGGTGTTTTTGTTTTTGTTTGTTTTGCTTCTACATCATACTGCTGACTCACATGGAGTTTGCAGGCCACCAAGAACCCCAAAACTTCTTAATCATGCCTCCTCCCCACTCTCCACCCCTCCCCGTCTTATATTTTTGACATTGATTTTGTTTAACCCAAGTGTATACATTCATCCTTGTTGAATTTCATCTTATTAGATTCAATCCAATGTTCTAATCTCTTAAGATTATTTGGGATCCTGTCCCTATGACTATGACCTCCTCTCCTCGATAGTCCTGGAATGTGACATCTATGCAAAATCTGCTCCCACAAACCCACGATCTCCTGGAGGGGACCCTTCTGCTAAATCGCAGCCCTAGGAGCAATGGCCCCTCTATCCCTGTTCTATGGCCAATGACGTGTGACCCGGGCAAGTTAGGCGCTAAGTCAGTGGAAGAACTTGAACCCAGGTCTCCTGACCACGTTAAGTACTCTCTCCGAAAGCCAGACCTTCTCCCCAAACTGATCTAGGGTTGGGGCCACAAATAATGACTTCTGCCCCTCCTACTGCAAGTTTCCATCACCAGGTGGGCTGGGCAGGGCACAGTCACAGCAGGGTGCAGGGGGAGGAGTGGAAAGAAAGACACACACCCCCCCCTTTACCCCTCGCACTGGATTTGAGTATGCCCAAACTACAGGAGAGGGTCATCCAATTGAGCTTGCGCAGCCTTGGGATCACCCACCGGGCTGGAGCTAGGCACAACTGAGCATGTGCAGACCTAGGCGGGCGAGGTGAGCTGGTGATCACTTAGGAAGCGTTCAAGGACTCCCTCCCAGGCGCCCGCCGCACTCCCTTCCTTTTCCCCTCCCCCTAGCCCCTGCCTCATAAATGGGTCCCCTCTAACGAATAAAGAAAATACATCCCGAGCCCACTTTCCCTCCAATCCCAAGCTAGGATCAGCTCTGGACACTTGCAGCCCCTCGCATTACGTCCTAGTCTGGCTCTCGTGGGCGGGGTTTTAGGTGTTGGAAGCTTGCGCCTCTTCTGATTGGCTCTTGGCTCTCTGGCCTCTCCTCCCCGGTTCTCACGAGGCCCCGCCCCCACGCACGCACTGGGTCTTGTGGACACGGCGCCGCTGCCAGAGCACAGCTCCGGGCGCCCCGCCCCTCTGCCCCTGTCCCTGGCCCAGGCCAGCTCTTGCTGTCGCGGTCGACTACTTCCTTGGGCATGGAAAGGACCTCACTGCCGAGGAGAGAATGGACAGGAGGCACGTTTCTGCTCAGCGTCCTTAATCCAGGGCCAGTTTAATCAGTTCCACGGTACTGAAGGAGAGCTGACTGGGAATAGGGAAAGGATATCATCTGCCCTTTCCTCCCCCCCTCCTGCAGCCCCCCCATTAATAAATAATCGCAGCTTCCACCTTCGGGCACCTTGCCTGGATTCCCGGGGAACAGCACTCTCTGCCTGCTCTGAAGTGCTTAGGATAAATCACAGCTGCTACTGGGGTGGTCCCAGTGATTTTGGGGAAACCACTCCTCAGCAAATTGAGGTCGATCAATAATAGCACGTGAGAAGTCAACTTGGCAACAGCACAACAGATCGAGAATGTCCAGAAGCGAAGCGTTGTTTCTCTAACCCATGTTTAGGGAAAACGGGCCGGGCAGGATTTGTGGGCCGGTTCATAAACCTTGGTTGCATAGACCAAGGGTAGTGGCATCTGAGATACCTGGGGGGAGGGGGGTAGGAGAGGCTCCCAAAGGAAAAAGGGCAACCTCATTTGCTAGCTTTCCCATTCAGTCCAACTCAGCAAAGGGAAAAGGAGGGCTTGTCGTGTTATAAACTGAGAAGCAGAGAGTGGGCTGCACAGTCCTAATCCCTACCAGGCTTTGGGCCCACCCATTCTGTGCTTTGGGATTAGCCAAAGGAAGCTATGGCAGACTGAGGTGGAGAAAGGAGGTGGGAGACAGGGGTGTATCATATTCAGGTTTCCTGGAGGTGCTTTCTGGTGGAACGGAAAATGAAGGTTGACCTGGACTCTCTTTTCTCTTTGTCCCAGGTCCTCTAGCCTGACAGGGTGATGTGCTTACATTCTAGGTTCAGACACAAACTCTGTCATTACCCACAGTGATCTTTCTGGGTCCTTTTTTCACTTCATCAATTGAGAGTTAAGCAAGGGGAGCTCCCCACCTTGGAGATGGGAGGAGATCAAGCCATCAGCTCTCTGCTTGGGATGCACAGGGCCAGCAAAGAGGTAGATGCCAGGCTGGGAGGGAAGGGTGAGAGGGGATTTAGAGGGAAGGAAAGAGACATGACCTAGTGGTGGGCTTTGAGCAGAATAATACAGATTTGCCTCTAAAGCAGGACAGAATTGGGTACTTCTCTCTGACATACCTAACCTGACCTGAATGTGTTCCACTCACACCCCTTCAACAATATTCTGGTTTTGTCCAGAGTGCTGGTCCAATGTCCTGGGGTCGAAAGAAAGGAGTGTGCCTGGTAGTGGTGGAGTAGCATGGAAGGGACTGGTCCCCCAACCCAATTCACAGGTGTGTGTCCTCCTCAAATACATCAGAGTCCTCAGGGTCTCTCTTGCCCCCCATCAGCACAGTCCAGCCCCCAGGCCCGTTGACAGTGCTGCCCCCATTCAGACTTGGCTGTTTCTCTTGCATCTCTGACTGGCTGTCACTGGCCACATCCAATGTGGGGTTGTCATGGCATCCATTCTCCACGAATCGAAGTTCTTCTCCGTGGGACTGAGAAGGAGATAAGAAAAACAAAAACTGTTAGAGAGAGGCTCAAAGAAAATCCCCTCAGATGCCTCCTGAACCTAAGAGGAGATGAGATGGATAAGCCATCCCAGGCCAGCCTTGGAGAACAATGACGCCCTTTCTTCTTGTCAAGGCCCTACGTCCTGCTCATCCTGCAACCCGTGACTAGGAGTTAAGCTTCCCACCACCTCACTTATAGCACCCTGGGTGCTTTAGAGTTTATCTAAATGCTTCCCATACACTCTGACTGGATCCTTACCACAGCTCTGGGAGGTAGTCATGGCAAACGCCAGTATTCCCATTCTACCGAGCTGAATCAAGGCCTGGAGAAGAGGTGACTGGAACAGGCTCACTATTGGTGGCAATGCCTGGGACTGCCTGGCCTACAACCAAGTCTTTTAACTTAACTAGACTCTTCAGACCTAGCGGCACAACAAGAGTGGCCTCAATGCACCCTTCTTTCTGATCCTTTTGGAAATCTCAGGAGCTTGGGTCTCTTGCTAGGCCCCTTGGAATTACTCTTGGTTATAATCTGAACAGTGCCTCGTGCCACCTTCCCCCTCTTTTCCCATTCCTTATACTCCTTCCTGGAAGAATCAGGACCCTGCTCCCCTTCTGGACTAGCCTGCCCTCTCTGTGTGCAGTAGCTCCTTCTCAGGAGGCAGTTCTCTCCCTGCTAAGCTTCCCCTCCAGCTCACTACACTACATCATGGCAGGGACACTGGAGCTTGGGTGCCCATTCTTCTCCCCACCTTGCTCTAACTCTTAACTCAGAGAAGCCAGAGATTAAAGAGCAAGCACATGAAGCATCATGAGGTGAGAGAGAACAATGTTCAGCCATGAGAAAAAGCCAGTTCCTATTGTTGCCCCTGCCTGAAATGCCCTCCTCTCTACCTAATCAAATCTTCCATCAAGTCAGTTTATCAGTGACATTTCCTCTCTGAATTCCCAGAGTGCTTAGCATCTGTACCATGCTTGTGACTCTCAATCTCATACCACTGTGTATGGCTCCTTAGCCTAGGTCTCTCCTACTATACAGCTGGCTCTTGAAGGGGGCAGACCATGCCCCTCTCCAGCACTGGGCATGGGTAGAGACTCCACAAAGAACTGATGCATTGATGGGGATCGTCTGCCCCCTCGCCCCAGGCCATTTTGGAGCAGCTCCCCCTCAGCCCACTCCTCACTCCTCTGGCCATCACCCATCCCTCTGAATCGCCCATCCCACTCCTTGCCGTCTTTGTGATCTCTTGCCCACGGCTCACCATGTTCTTCAGCTTGGGCAGGCGGCGCTGCCAGCAGTTGTAGATGAGCCCTAGCACGATGATGATGACACAGACAGAGCCGATGACGACCAGCACCAC
Organism: Pseudochirops corinnae; assembly: GCA_028646515.1. Classification (NCBI taxonomy): domain Eukaryota; kingdom Metazoa; phylum Chordata; class Mammalia; order Diprotodontia; family Pseudocheiridae; genus Pseudochirops; species Pseudochirops corinnae. The sequence goes on along the minus strand of CM053590.1, from coordinate 49,205,633 downwards.
AAAGAGCTTCCCATAGTCACTCCGGACCTGGCTTGGCCGGGCCTGGCAGCTGGTGGTAGTGGAGTAGTTCTGGATGCCAATCTAGAGTAAAGACAACAACAAATGTGAAGGCATTCCACCTGGATGTACCTGAGGCACTTGCTCAGCCACTCTAGGGGTCTTTGAGGACCCCCAGAATGGCCTCCCAGCTCTTCCTGCTCCCTGCAGAAGTGTGTCAGGCAGAGAGGGGCTGGGGGGAGCAAGGAGCTAGCTACAAGCAGGGAGTCCTCAGGACCTCGCAGAGGGTGGGGCAGCCCACAAACCAAATTTCCTGACATTCATCCAACTTAAACTGTCCCTCTGCAACTTCTCCCCATCGTTCCCAGTTCTGCCCTCTGGGGCTAAAAACACCAGTCTAGGCCTTAGTTGGCATGAATTTTAGGGGTGCTGATGGACAGCTCTCAAGAACTCCTACTAAGTGTTCAGGCTAAATATTCCCATTCCTTCAATCGATCTGTGACAAGTGCCTGTCCTGGTCTCTTGGTTAGTCCTCAGGACTGGGTGATGTCCATGGTGTCTCACTCAAAAGTTAGATAATGGGGACTCTAGGAGCCTGTGTGGAATGTGGGAAAGTGAGCATTAGGAGGTAGGCCCTATTAAAAACAGCCCCAAGCAAGAAGGAATTTGTGCTGAGATGCAGTCTCAGTTGAAACTTCCCTTCCAATTCTCTCTTATTGGGCTACACCACAGAGCTCCAGGGTTACCATCTCCCTTGAAGCCAGTCCTTGCCTGGCCAGTTTGCAGACAGACAAGGCATTTGTATATCTTTGGCAAAGACAGAAAATTGGGCTCCCTCCTATCAGAAGTTATACCTTCATATGAAGTTACCCAAGAGAGGCTTTGATCCTCACTGTGACATGTACAACTTGACTTATCACAACATAAACAGTAGGTACCGTGGAAAGTGGAATATTTTGGAACAAAACATATGAGCCTTTATAAAAAAATAGTATTTAGACGTGCCCCTTGTTTTGCTCTCTGGAGAACTCTATCCACCCTAGGTGGCCACTATTTTGTCTACCCCCAGTTCTCCCTCTTCTCTCCTCACCAGTCCCCATTTTGTCTATGGTTCTAGACATGAGCCTGGTCCTAAGATCTCCTTTCTCTGGTATTAATATGGGCTAGTCTATAGGCCTAGTACCATTCTCTTATCTCCACCTGTTGAAGCCCTCAAGGCTCTCTTCAGGTGCCACCTCCTCCAGGAAACCTCCCTTGATCCTCACAACTGAAGCTCATTCCTCCCTCCTCAGATTTCCTAGAACATTATATCTAGACCTTCCTGTCACCCCAATCATGTTCTACCTCAAACCCAACTCATTTGACCTCATGTTGTTTTCCCCAGTAGATTATAAGCTCCTTGAGGGCAGGGACTATCTTCTTTAAAATTAATCCAGACTGAGAAAGAATAGGATTAATAATAAAAAAAAAAACTTCATGAAGACAAAATATGGAGCAAAATAACATAAAAATACAAAACAACATAAAATAAAATGGGGAATGTGTAGGATATGGTGAAGACCTCTCATAGAATTTAAGGCTGGGCTTTCAATTCAGTTTTTCTGTTAAAAACGAGCTGTTGACCCTGAAGTATTCCAGGAGAAATGGTGGGAACAGAGGATATAAGCAATCTGCGTGTTGTATACTAAATCTGTGGGATCATCAGAACCCATAAAATGTAGACTGTTACAATGCTTGGTTCCTTGCCCAGTGATATGGTAAAGGACTATGAGATATTCCAGGAACACGAATAAGGATACAGGCTGCTTGTTCTGTGCTTTGCCATTGTCATAGGGGTAGACAGGGAGGGGGGGTTGTGATTAGGGGGTCTATAAAAGAATCTATCTTATCTGTGCCTGGCACAGTCTGACACTGAGAATGTATTGAATACACTCGGTGAGAGTTGCCCTTTTTCTGGAGATTGTAATAAACTCCTTTCTACTTTCTACCTTGAGATGCCTCTGAGTTTAATTTGCATGTCCCACACAGGGATTTCATTTCCATCTTCCATTGCCATTCGTTGGGTTTGGAAAATCTCCAGCCATATTCTTTGTAGAAAAATCCTGAGAGAAGTTTGGCTTGGGGGTCATGAGAGGAAGAGCCTGAGCTGGGAATGAAATGTTGGTTTTACACATGGAAACAACACCTTCTCTACCTTTCCCAGGAAATAGGGCTGGATTCTTAGCAAAACCGTGATGTCAACAAAGTGTTTCTTGGGTCCTCTTCACTCTCTCCCATTTCTCTAACAACCCCTAATCCTTCCTGGCCCTCTGATGGGCTACCAAGGGTCTTCCCCCAAGTAGTGATTACTCCCCTCAAATTTCCACTACATCCATTCCCTCAGGGTTCTGTTCTCTACCGGGTAACAATATATATAGCAGTGAGTTATTACTTAGAATATACTAATTCCTACTAATGTGTCTACTAGGAATGTGTAAATACTTCCTAGGCAATAGAAAGGCTTATACTAGCTAAAACACTAGGCTCTTCCAGGAGACTCTTTAAGAAGGGGCACGCACACACAGAAGAAGAGGCTGACAGTGGGAATTTCAGACATTGGTGAACCAGTAAGGATATATTTTGAGGATGGCAGTCATTTATTCCCCCAAACCACAAATGTGTAGGCAGGTACCTAGTATGCCTACTGGTAAGGCCCTTGTCTACATGGCTGTGCAATACAAACGAGGCCACGTTGACCAACCATCCTCTAAGGCTCTTACCTCCACCAAGCTTCTCCGGATGTCACCCAGAACTGAGAGGACATCTTTAGTTGGAACCACTCCTGAGAAGAAGGAAAAAGAGTTGTTTCTACTGCCTAAGCCCCTAGGGCTTCCATCCATTTTCTAGCCTTGGCTTTCTCTCTAACCCTGCTGAGTCCCCACTATTACATACATACACACTCCTCACTTAACACTTTTTTCACTCTAAACACAGTTTCTTTTCATTCCTGCTATAAACATGCCTTTCTCCTACTTAAATGTCTTTCGTTCCTCCAATAGATTTCCCTCATTTCTACAGACTAAATGGAGAACCTGGAGGCCAAAGTGGGGAGCAGTCCAGAGCAGAAATTCACCTGAGCTACAACTACAAGTGATGTTAGTATCCTCTGACTTTCAGTGACCTGGACAAAGCCTCAATTGCCCCAAACTAAGTATGACTCTGGGTTAGGGATAGGGGACTGGACCCTGACTAAATTGGTATAGGGAATTCCTGGTATCTCTGTACCATAGCAGATCAGCACCTTCCCTGAGACGATGGTGGTTGGCAGGTTGCCTTGATGGGTTTGAATGAACCTAATAATGTATGCTCTCTTCTTTTTCTCCATTGCCCCAAATCTGGGCTTAAACATTTTTCCTATATCTTCAAGATCCCAGAACCCCCAGATTGAACCCTGAATATGTGACTGACAAGCTAACTGGTGACTTCTCTCCTATCTTCCCCAAAAGTCCTAAACTATGGGAAAATGTAAAAACCAAAGATTTTACATTTTTTTAATTTTGTAATTCTTTCTGAAAACTCTCAAAGACCTTGGCAATGCTGAATTGGCCAAATTGTTGTTACTTTTACAAAGTACCATAATAAGATGCTAGGTCCTCTGAGTGAATTAGGCCTCCTTCTGTGTTCTGTGCCTAAGCAAAAGAAAAGGAGAAGAGCAAAGGCCCAGCCCTTTTCTCTTCTGCCTGACATAGGTTTTTCTTCTTCCTCCTTCCCTGTCTGTTGTCCAAGGCCTCCACTCTGTGCCCTACTGCACAATGATTCTCTTCTCACCTGCCCTCAGTCCCACCCACTACACATGGGTCTTTCTTCTTCCAAGTCTTCTCACCTCTTGTTCCATCCCCAGCTCTGGTCACTTACCCTGCTCTCCCACTAGGGTCATCAGCAAATGTTGCTCATTCTCACTGGGCTTGCTCAGGGAGATGTGCCAGTCCCCAGGACGTCCATCCCCCTGCCGGGGTAGCACCTCTTCTACCAGGGCCAGGAGCCGAAGCCCCCTGTGTTGCCGGAACACCTCCTGCCAAAGAGATGAGGAGATCTTCCTAAGATCTTTATAAACTGAGCATAGCTGCGGTGAATGAGACATTATTTGTAGGACCTATCTCTCTCCAGTCCTTCCCCTTAGAAATTCTGTTCAATGGCTTTGTCATGCAAACCTGTTCTATTTGCTCTAAGGAGGTCAATTGGCCCACAGCACTGTCTCCTCCCTAGCCCCATCCCTGTATGGGAGGAGAGCTACCACTGTGAACACTAGCATCAGAAAAGCCTGGCAACAGGCTCAGACACACTTCAAACTCAAGGCAATGAGGTGTCTGTACTGCTCCCTTGGGCCTTAATCATACACTGATGATAATCCTGGACTCCTTAATAGCAGGGGATATCTTATCACTGTGTCACTAACAATACCCAGCAGAGAGCTAGGCACAGCATGGGCTTGTAAAATGCTGGTTGAGTGAAGTGGATGGATGGATGGATGGATGGATTGATGGATGGATGGATGAATGGATTAATGTTGTCCAACCCTGTTTAGAGATAAGTAACCTACATTCCCCCAGAGTTACCAGCCTCTGGTTCTACAGATGCTTTTATCTGGTCTTGCCACTCCTCTGCTTCCTCAACTCCAGATCTGTTTCTCTCAGGAGGCCTTTCCCTTCTACTTAATGTAGTCTCTCTGTGTCTCCCTAATGGACCCACTCCAGTCTCTTCCCCAGGATAGTATCCAGGTGAGGTGACAGTGCTCATCTCTGTCTCCTATTCCTTGTGATGCTGTGGGGGAGCCTGAAGACATGCATGACATTGAATTCAGATCCATCCCTTGGGATTTCCCTGCTATTTCCCATCCCCTCCTTTCTACTCACTGACCTATGTTGCTGCCACTGTTGCTATGCCCACTCAAATGCCACCAAGATGATTCACAGGCCTGACCATCCCCCCAGTTACCAAGGTAAAAGTCTGAAGCTCTTTCTGGCCTAATGGGAAGATAGAGCTTGATTCTGAATTTAAGAAGGGAGAGGGACCCTGGCTGGGCAGACCTGGAGGCACTCAGAAAGACTCACAACAACCACAGCAAAGAGCTCCTACTACCTATTTTTTGTCACTCCAATTCCCTAGAAAGTTGACATTAGTAGAAATGACAATGCCACCTAGCAGCTCCACAGCCAACCAAATGAGTGAATGAGAACTGGGGAGGGATCAGGAACCACATTTCACCATCTAGCTTGGGCTCTCTTCACCACTCAGGTCCAGATTGCCTGCAATGTTCCCTCTGCAGACCATGTGGGGAGACCTGACACCCTCCTAGAGTAAGTGGCAGGTAATTTCATTCGTGGAAACCTCCTAGGACTTAGAGGCAAGGCATAGACTCCCAAGCCAAAGTTGGTTGGCAGATTTGGGATCAAGAAACAAGTGGTAGAGCTATAAGAGCACTGCCACTCTCCTCTCCCCAAAGTCCCCCCCAAAATGGAAAGTCCTCAGAAATATATTTTCTAGAACCCCATCCCCCAGTGGCATTATCTTCTTTATGCCTGCCCACAGAGTGCTCACCCCCTATGACTGTCCAGTATTTTGGTACTGAGGTGTCATCTGCCCAACATCAGCCCTTTGTGGGCTCCATCTTCATGTGCACTCCCACTATCCCAAAGGCAACCACTTAGAGCAGGAGTAATCAACCCTTGGCCCTGAGGGTACATGTGGCTGTTTAGAGCTTCAAGTGTGCCCCTTAAAGCAAGGAGAAGGAAAACAAATGCCATTACAAATCACTCTGTATTTTCAAATGCAATAAAAAGATCACTAAAAATAACAACTAAATTGCAAATGCAAATGAATAAATGGATGAATGAGGTAAACCTTTGTTAATTCTATTTAGCATAATGAATGAATTAGGCAATAACATCTTAAAAACTAGCATATGACAGCTCTTTGTCCATGATCCCAGTGAGTGGTGTGAGCCTGCTTCTTGCTGCATTCTCTTGATCTTCCTATGAGCCTCTGTTCTGCTCCCCTAAACCCTCTTAAGGCGAGCCCTGCTCCTACAGCCCTGCCCAAGACCCCCCTCCCCAACTCACACAGTCGATGTTCTCTGTCATATTCAGGATGATGTAGTTCTTTCCTGCCAGGTTGCTCCAGTCTTTGCAGATAACCTGGATGTTGAAAGGGAGAGAAGTGAAGGCAGGGAGCAGAGTGACAACTGTCTTGGACACCAACTTCGGCATGTGTCATGTAGGATGCCATTGCTAAGGGAACAGAAGTCTGCCCACCCCGCCAAATCCTCAGCAAGCTAGGAGACTCCTAGAGGGTCTCCCAGAGTTGAAATTCCACTCTCTTCCTGCCCCACCCCCACCAGCTGTCACTTAAATGATTTAAAAGATTTCCTCCTATAGAATCAAAGGCTTTAGCACCCCTGTAAGAGCCCCAGTGGAGTGGCCAATCTTTGTGAACATTTTTTTTGGTGTTATAGCTGTATTATCTTTTGTGAACATTATGTGTGATTATTGAGAGTTCTTTTATGGAATGTTAGCCCATCCTATCAGAATTCCACTATTTCCCAATCAATAAGCCCCTTCATGTTACCTGAGCTGGGTCCCAGGATGTTCTGGTGGGTACCCCAGGAGCCTTCCCATCCTCAACTTGAAGAGGAAGGTCTTGTTGCCCTGTGGCAGCAGCAGAGGGTGTGAGTTCTATTCCATTGAAGTCCAGGGTGGGAGAGGCAGAGATACTAGCCTGGAAAGGAGCCCCAGATGGCACATATCTTTGAGAAGGTGATACTGAAGGGGGCTCATCCCCTTGTTTGACCACTGGTCCTTTTGTTGCCACTGTAGCCTCCTCATCTGTTCTCTCATGGACTTCTAACTCCTCAGCATGCTCTGTATCTTGTTCTAACACTCCCACAGTCCCCTCTGCCTCCTGCTTGGTAAAGTCTTGGCTGCCCAGGGCCACGGTAGCTGGGATGATGGGACGTAGTGATAAGCTTGGCTCCATGCTACTCCCCACTTCCACACCCTGGTCCACAGGTTCTTCATGTCTGTTTCTGGGAGCCCCTGACACAGAGCCAGGTGGGGTAGTACTGGTAGAAAAGGGGCCTGGGACCTGAGATTGAGGTGTCTCCTGGGACCCATTCACTGGAAGCAATCCTTCCTCCTGCTCCTTTCTGGGTGCTCTTTCTTCCTCCTCTTCTCCTTCCTCTTCTTCTTCTTCTTCTTCTTCCTCCTCTTCCTCTTCCTCTTCTTCCTCTTCCTCTTCATCCAAGTCCTCAGGAGGATTATGCCAAGGTGACTCAACCAGATTCATTGTGGGAAGGGGAGAGGAGAGGCTTGGAGAGTCTTGGTCCTGGCTCCTGTCTTCTCCTGGTGCTTCTTTCTGTGGTGAGAGTGGGAAGGTGTAGTCTGAAGACAGAGATAAAAGGTTAGTTCATTCATTCATGATTTATTTGTCAACTATAATGTGCTGCAGAAGAAATGTAAAAAACATTGTTAGGGTCTGGAGAAAAGACCAGCTCAGCCAGAGGTGAGGGATCATTTCAGGGAATAACAAGAGATATATTTGCCCATATTTCTGACTATCAGATTAAATTTGGACTTTATCTCATAGGTGGTGAGGAACAACTCAAGGTTTTATGGATTTTTTAAAAAACCTCATTAGGTTTACAATGGTATGTATGATGGATTAGAACAGCGGTTCTCAACCTGTGGGTTATGTTCAATTTGTAACAATGAAAATACATCCTGCATATGAGATATTTACATTACGATTCATAACTAGCAAAATTACAGTTATGAAGTAGCAACGAAAACAATTTTATGGTTGGGGGTCATCACAACGTGAGGAACTGTATTAAAGGGTCCAGCATTAGGAAGGTTGAGAAACACTGGATTAGAAGATTAAAAGTGAGACACATGGACGCTGGGAAGTTAGCAAGTAGGCTGCTGCAATAGTAGTGATGAACTGATGAGAATCTAACTAAATTGGAAATAGTAGGGGTGGACCAAAAGTGATCAGTTTGGGAGCTGCTGTGAAGGAATGCTTCATACATCTTAGAAACTGACTGAATGTAGGAGACAAATGAAAGAAAAGAACCAAAAGATGGCTCCAAGATTAAGGCCAGGTCACTGAATGATGGGTGGATGTTATAAGGGAGTGCTGATTTAAGTTAGATTGTGGATTCAGTTTTGGGGACATGTAGTCCCAAAAGTTCCATGAGTCTGAGATAACAGTAGAACATTCAAGTGCAGATGTCATGTAGACATTTGGAGATGGGTTTCCAGTATCTTCAGTTTTTCAAGTCCCTTATCAGAATAAGCCTGGGCAAGGCCACTACATGTGCCCTTGGATCATTCCCAAGAGCCTGTTCTCCAAAACCAATGAGGAGGCAGGAAGTCTCAAAGGCCAGAGTGGTTGTTGCTAGAAGGAGGCTGCCAAAAAATGGAAAGAACAACCACAAAACAACCGAAAGTGAATGTTATGAAATTACCAAACACAAGCGTGACCCCAAAAAGAGAGAGAAGAAGACATCTTCCCTGTATTACTCTCTAGAAGCAGAAAGTCCACAAATGTGGAACAGCACATATATTTTCCAATTTTTTCAATGTATTAATTGGTTTTGCTATTTGTTTTTTCTTCCTCTTTTTCTTTTTCCTTTTTCTTAAAAAAAGTCTTTGCTATATGAGAAGGTTCTCTGGGAGAAGGAGAAGGAATTCCAGGGAAAATTTAAGTGACATAAAAACCAAAGCTATCAATAAAAATTATTTTTTAAAAGAGTAAAGCTCCGAGAGTGGCTAGGTGGTGCAGTGAATAGAGTATTGGACCTGGAGTCAGAAGGACCCGAGTTCAAATGTGGCCTCAGACACGTAACACAAAAAACTAGCCATGTGACCTTGGGCAAGTCACTTAACCCCAAACTGTCCTACCTTCCCCCTCCAAAAAAAAAAAAGCAAAAAAAAAGAGTAAAGCTCCAGAGCTCTATTTTTTAAAAGAGTAAAGCTAAATAATACTATGTTGTAGCTGCCAAGAGTGTGTGTGTGTATATGTGTGTATGTGTGTGTATTTGTGTGGGCAGCATGCCCACTGGAAGGAAAATATTAGCTGGTCAATCAACAAGCATTTATTAAGTGCCTACTCTGTACCAGGCCCTGTGCTAAGTGTTGTGGATACAATGAAAGGCATGAGCCTAGTCCTTGCCCTTCAGATGCTCATATTCTAACTGGGGGAAATAATGCACAAGTAACTATACTCGAGGCATATGCCGTGGAAATGGAAAGTGACAGGACACGAGGGAGGTTGGTGGGCAGGACTGAAAAAGTGGAGCTGAATCTTGAAGGAAGTCAGTAAGTCAGGAGGTCCATCAAATAAGCTGTCACAGGGTGCACTGAGGAGAGTAAGTGTAAGAAGATCAGAGAGGTAGGAAGGGGTCAGGTAGAATCAGGCTCTACATACTATATCAAGCAATGGTTTTTGCTTCTAGAGGTCTACAGTCATTTCTTGAAAGAGCACAGAGAGTGGCTGAGAACTCCCAGGAGGAAAGTGGAGCTGAGGGCTCCAGTACTGTGGTGATCTTCTGACCATGATCCCTTGCAGTCCAGACCCTCGCTACCCCTTTATGGCCTAACTGGTTTACCGGGCCTCTCTTGACCTACTCATGTGACAGCATTCAAGCTCCCTTGCTGACATCAGAGAACACTGGGATCAGCAGACTGGGGTTCTAGATCTGAACCTACGTCTAATTTGCTTTAATTAAGTCGCTAGTCATTTGAGGCCCTTGTCGGGCCTCAGTTTCTTTAGCTGTAAAACAAATGGGCTGCACTAATGTATCATCTGTAGAGGGGCACAGAAGTCTGTAACTGAATGGTCTGTTCCTCTAAGAAGCCTGCAGGCCAGTTCGTCTGCCCACCTTCTTACTTCAGCCTCTTAGAAGAATAGAAGCTTCTTGGATACAGTTTCAGCTCTTTGAAGACAAGAAAAGTTTCTCCTTTTGCATTTGTGTGCCCAGGGCCCAGGCAAGTACCTTGCACTGTGAAGGTACTTAACACATGCTGCCAACATTGAACTGACTTGAACTGGCAGAACTCTATCGGCCCCTCTGGGGCTCCAGAGTCACTGGTACACAGTAGGAGATGGAGCAAGGTGTGCAAAAGGTGATTGTCTTAGGCATGGTGAGAGCTGCAAGGAAGAAGCACATTCCAGTGCCCAGAGAGGAAATGTCCTCCTCCTTTATCCATGATGTTGGGGTCTTAAAGGCAAAGCTCTGGTCATCTCTAATTATGGCTCTGAGTATCATTATGTACAGATCAGAAATGTGATGAGATTAGGAAAACAGAGTCTGCAGAGAGAGATTAAAAATTTTGTTCATTCATTTATCCATTTATTTAACATTTAATATGTTAATTAAATATTTCATTTTAAATTTAATTAAATTTAAATATTTAATCATTTATTCACTTAACCATCAAGTAATCTTCTCCCTAACCCTTACTCCTTTCCAGCTGCAAGGTGGGAGGTATTAGGACTGGGTGAAATTGCTCTAAGAAGAGAGATATCTTACTTCTCCAAACTTACTCTTTCCTACCATTCCCCAATGTGACCCCTTGCTTGAGCCAGCTCATGCTTAAATTTATACAAGTACTAAAATTACCCAATTCAATCCAAAACAACATTAAGAGCCTACAACATACAAATGATCATAATGACAATAACAATTTCACCCTTGTAAGACTCAAGTTTCCATATTTGACGTGAATCAAGTAAGGACTCTGTCCTCGAGAAGTGAGAAGGTAGAGAAGGTGGTTGGTATTGGCTTTCTACTCTGAGCTCAGGGTCCTTGAAAGCAAGGACAAGTGGGTATTTTTTTCTAAAGCATTGCTGAAAACTTAGGAAAAAGGGCCTTTCAGTTGAGATATGAGAATGATGATTCAAGAAGGAAATGAATGTCTGCTTAAGTAGCAAAACTGAGAGTAGAAGCCCACAATTCCCACTCTGTGTCGGATGAGAAATAATTAAAAGAACTGGGATGTTTAGTTTGGAGAGGAGAAGACTAGCATGGGAGGGACTTTAGAGCTGATTTCACACAAAGGTCCATCATCTGAAAGAGACAACACCATAAAAACTATAGTTTCAGTTATATTCTTTTCAGAAACATATAACTAGCTATAAATTCTCTTAGAGAAGATATTTCAAAGAAAAGTTAAGCCTTGTTTTAGTATAAAAACTCTTTTGTTCTGTTTTATACTATAGCGCAGAGGCCAAAAGTCTTCCTAGGACTATTTCGAGTAGACCTTTTTTTTTAGGCTCACCTGACCGAAAAACAAGACAAAGTTTCAACACTGATGGCTGGTAAGTGTTAAATGTCTGAGACTGGGTTTGAACTTGGGTCTTCACTGAGCCACCTAGCTGCCCTAAAACAAGACAAAGTCAAACAAGATGGAGCCCAGTCACTTTATCTATACAGAGTAACTTCTCATCTATAAGAAAATCTAGTTACATGGGGTGATCTCTAAAGTCTCTGTTAGCTCTAACATTCTGATTCCATGACTGATTTTGTGTAACTACTGAAGGCAAACTAAGATTAATGGGTGGAGATTACCAAGAGACAGACTTCAACTAAAGCACAAGGGAGAAATTTCTAACAATTTGAGAAGATGTTACGTCTCTAGATTTAAATCTGGAAATGCCCTCCAAGGACATCTGGTTCAAGCTACTCATTTTACATAAGATGAAACTGACAGCCAGGGAAGCAGGGACTTCCTGCCCAAGGTCATGCTGGTCTTGTAAAACAGTACAGGGAGGTCTGCAATCTAGTGTCTGTGCTTTCCACAGTACCATGAATTCGAGTTGGCCAACAATAATATAAGTAAGCTGCCCAGAAAGGTAATGAGCTACCTGTCAATGGAAGTACTATGATCATGTGTCATGAAGCCATAGAGCAGATTCTTATATTGGGTGGGAGTTTATACTAGATATTCCCTAAGGTCTTTTACAACTCTGAGATTTTATGAACTGCTCAGGAAAAGAGAAAGAGTGACTTGGAGAGAAAGACATGCATATGAATATAAGCCTACAGACACAGCCATTAAAGCGTCCGCACACGCTCATACATAATTGTCCTCATATGTATGTGTGTACTGGGCACACATATGAAATCTATTTAAGACACCGAGGAAAGGAAGGAAGAGGAGATTATGAGGTAAGGGGAGGAAAGGAGCAGAAACAAAAAGCAGGAAGAGACATATCGAGAACTTTGCATAAGCTAAGATATAGACCCATTCCATTAATTTCTCAGAAGTAGGCCCCTGGGAAGGGGGGGAGGGGAACAGGAAGCACAACTTTGACATTGGTTTTCCTTTTCTGGGGGTCTTCTGAGTTGGCCTTTCAACTCAGGCTAATAACAGCCCACATTTACACAGCCATTTTACAGCCCATTACTGGTGTTCCTTTCAATCTCCCTTCAATGCAAGTAGTGCAAGTATTATTCTCTTCAATTTCTAGGTGATGAAACCGGCACCCAGAGAGGGAGTCAGACCCAGTCCCAGGTTTAGTAAACAGTGCATCCAGGATGCAAATGCTGGTATTCTGACTCAGGCCCAGTACTCTTACCAAGTTGCCACTCTTGAATTTCAACACCCCAAAATCTATAAGGAGTTCTTGCTAACCAAGTACATTTGCGCATCTGCTAGAACAAGCTGTAAAATAGTTTGCTGTGTAATTTTTAAATCATTCATGTGAACTTTGAGGTGCTCCTGCTCACATTCACCACATCTCAGAGGGTCTCTGGGAGAAGGGATCATATCAGGCCTAGGGAAGATATCTTCCATGACCACAGATCTGGAAGACTACTGAGAGCTAACCAGTTATGAAGTCTTGGAACAAGGTGGACCCTGGAATCCAACCCAACTCTGTAAACCCAGTACAGAAAAAAATCCTGTATCTAAGTATAAGAGTAGGATGGTTGATTTATTCTGACTTGCCCCATTTAAAGTAAAGTGATCAGATGCCAATCAATTTCATAGGTTTTAGACTAAGTGTAGAAAAATCCTTCAAACTGTAGTGATACAGGAATCATATTTGGATAGGTTGAGGAAACTTGGCCATGACTCAGGGTCATTTACAAATTATCAAACTAGTTAGAACTTCATTTATCTAAGAAATTGGAGTATCTGGCTTTTCAGCACCTCCTTGAAAAGCAATGGTAGAGTTGAGCAGAAGCAGATTAGGACAATGTCAAGGATTATTAGCTTTAAAGGCAGAAGACCCAGGCTGAGAGAAGTCCCCAGATAAGGTTGGCTCTTTTGCCAACTTTTCCTTCTGGTGTCTGCTTATCCACAAATACTGATATAATCTACTGCTTTGTTACCCAAATGCTTCCAGAAAATTGAATTTAGTCTCAGCCACCAAGAGGCCATAGGTTAGAGATAGATCTAAATGTAAAATTAGACACAGAGTCCAACCTCTGTCTAAATGTTAGGAAATTTCCTAACTAGGGACTTGGAGGAATTCTAAATGAACTTAAAATGAACTTCATCCAAAATAAACTCTTTGAAGTGAAAAAGGGATAGAATAGAGTGGACCTTAGGAATCATTATATTGGTCCCTCAGGCTTAAAACGAGCTAATTATCACAGTAGGGTAACACATAAGCTTTCCTATGTTTGCCCCTGTCACCACCTGACTCTTAAAGGTAGATGAATAGGTTCACCTTTAGTGTGCACATGGATGGTCAGGACCTATAAATAACTCTGACACAGTAAAAGTCTGGTGTGGGGGATGAGTGTGGATTATAATAACCTAAGGAGAATAAGTCATTTTTGCTCTTGTCTGGAACCATGCCTATGGCTAGCATATAGCCATATAACCAATAACCAAGCTTATAGTTAACACTCAATTTGCATTATTACCTTCAATGGGTCCTAGGTCCAATGAGTCATTTAGCTCTCCCTCATCTTCCCAGAAATACTGTGGTGGCTGCAGAATTCTGGACTCTTCATTCTCTTCGCTGGTGAAGCCTGAACCAGGACCTCCCAAACCAACTCCTGGCCCAATGGCCTCACTTGGCTCAACTGGGTCTACTGACTCCAGTCCACTTGGCAGCAGGAGATCCAGCAGAGAGGTAGAAGTGAGCCCTTCAGGGCCAGGCTCTTCAAGCGCTATCAGGCACATACCCAAGGACACACCTGTGCAAACACAAAAAGAAAAGAGGCCATAGGAGTTTGAAAGGGACAAGAAAGAGGAATCTAGACTGAAAAATCACTCCAGAGCACACATTTTACACAAGTTTATCAATATCCGTATCAATTTAGTTTGCAGTGAACAGAATTTGGGGAGAGAGGTGGACTATAGATCCACATAGGTGTGTATGGGAGATGGGTTGAAGAGATGTGGCAGGATGGTGCCAGTTGCAGGAAGATGCTGGGCCTCCTTTTTCTCTCTAGGCAGGGCTGGTGAGTTACTGAAAAAGGGTTGTTCAGCTCTTTAGGGGAGGGAAAGGGGGAGAGCATTTAAGGCCTAGGAAATAGTGCTAGTGTGTGGGAGGCTAAGGTGAGAAGTAATATTGAATCCCAGACTTACCTCATTCACAGTCATGTCTCCCCAGGTCTTTCTACTGATCAAGAATGTGACTAAATTGGTTATTTTTAAAAACTTGTTCTGTATTTTAGCTGCATAGTATCCTGAATATTTTCTTTACAAAAATTGCAGCACAAACTGATGAGTGGTTCTGGGATTCACTTTGCAATTTATTCAATGTAATGTACAAATTAGTAAGGCCCCAACAATTATTTGCTTTTTCATTCCTCTTAAGAATGTAACTGCAAGTGTACTTGTCTGCTTCATTACATAAGCCCCTCTTCTATTATCTGCAATCCTGGGTAGGGTCCCTTGCCCCACTGTTCCTCAGTGTCTTCCTCTGTAAAAGGTGAGGGCTGAAAACTGACTAGGAAGCTGATTGAAGGTGATATCATAAGGGATCCCCCTGGATCTTTTACAAGAGGATGAGCTGTTTTTTTGTCTCCAAACTATCTGGCTTGTCTTTTCTGGGCAAAACTGGTGCAAGCCACAAGTTGATTCTTTCCTTTGAACTCTCAATGCCAGGAATTCCAATCTTCTATAAAAATTGACCAGCTTGGCCTCTCTCCCTTTGTTTACCTGTGGAAGCATGGGTATTCATCTTTGTAAAGAGTATTAGATCTTACACTCTCCATCTACTATCTGTGTGTGAAGTTTATGTGTGGGTCTCTGGGCTAAAGAAGCCAAAAACAACTACCAAAAAATCCTTCCACCTTCCTTGTCTTCAAAGCATAAGGCACCATTCAATTAACTATAGACTGCCCAGGTCAAGAGACCCAAAATGATGACCTAGGGTAGATATCCTTGAGGCTGACAGATCCAATTCAGAGAGCAGAATGTTTTTCTTGTCTAAGGATCAGGAAGGGCCAAATTCATTACAATAATATTGCCAGGTGGAGCTAGAATCAGGGAACTTCTGACCCTGTCGATTCTGTTGGAATGAGGGATTATATTGAATGATTTTTACTTTTGTCAGCTCCCTGAATGCCTAAGGAAAAAGAAATGGAACCCCCAACACATGATAGGATTGCCTTACCTTGACTACAGGAGTGGGTTCCATAGCTATGAGGGCTGCATGGAGTGGATAGAACTCTCTCCCATGGGTCCCTATTGCCCTTGAAGTAAGGGTGATGAACATAATGTAGGGAATGTGGTATAGTAAAAAGAGTCCTGTATTTTTAGGCAGCGGATCTGGGTTCAAATCCCAGCTCTGTTCCTTACTGTGTGTCCCTAGCCAGACAAGTCATTTAATTTCTTTGGGACCCTGTTTTGTTTTGTTTTTTCATCTTTAAACCCTGAAGCCTGGGTTAAATGATCTCTAAGATCCTTTTCCAGTTATAAATATATAGTGGCATAATAACTCCAATAAGGGTGAAGAGACATAGATGGTCCAAAAGAGCCTATGAACCTATAGGAACCCTCTTAGGAAACAAGTCCCAGACTTGGGAACAATAACAAAACTTTTAGCTCTACAGTTTGAATTCTCCCAAGTAGGAAGACAAATTTAAGAGTTGCTAAAGAGGCAAACTACTTCCTATTAGACCTGTGCTGTCCCAAATAACTCATAGTAAAAGAGAATTCATTTCTTTTGCCCCCTCCTCACCATATTTAGTCCCTTGTCACTCCTCTATGGGGTGTGTGGGTGGACACACACATGATTCTCTTCTGTCCAAGAGGCCAATGCTGCCCACGAACACCCCTATGCCCATTCTCTCTGTAGAATTCTGGATCCCCCAACTCTTGAATTTGTCAAGGCTGACATTACCCAGAGGCTCCTCTTCTCTTGCTAAGAAGCAAAATCATGCTGCCCAGGAAATCTCTACTTCATTCAGAAGGCTGGAGTTTAGGAACTTTTGATGCTTTTCTAGACAATTTGGCTCAGGAACTCCCAGCACTCAGACCACGTGGTTCCCCTCTCCATAGCTGCTATCTCTTAGGTTGAAAAGCTATGCCATTCCTCCATTTATACCTAGGCTGAGTCTAGCAACTTGAAGGTCAAGCATTCTTGGCTACACAGATTCAAGTATATATATAATTGCCATGCGCTTCTCTGTCTCAGAAACAGTTGGTACGCACTCCTGGGGAGAAGGAGGAGGATTGGGGGTTTATACGCATGCATAGATTACCCACCCACCACTATCCCTCCCCACTCCCAGGAGCCAGGTTCAATTTATCCCTATTACCTTCTCAGCAACTCTCCAGAAAAGACAAAGAGGCAAAAAAGCCCAAGTCTTCTGTTGACCAAAATATATTTATTAAGTATCTACTATGTACCTGTCAGTGTACTAGACTCTAGGTACACAGAGAGTAAAACAACCTCTACTCTCAAAGAGATTGCATTCTAATGGGGAAAGGGGAATGAAGACTCCCTTTTAAGTCTGAGCCAACAAAGTCATCTGCAATCACTCCACATTGAGTTAGAATGAGACAAATGACTGTCTCTACCCTTCATAGGGAAAAATGATCAAAGTCCCAATGAGTACAAGTGTTTATTGTTGTTGTTCAGTCATTTCTCAGCTGAGTATCTCTTCATGACCTCATTCAGAGTTTTTTTGGCAGAGATACTAGAGTGATTTACCATTTCCTTCTCCAGCTTATTTTACAGATGAGGAAACTGAGGCAAACAGGATTAACTGACTTGCCAAGGATCACACAGCTAGTGTCTGAGGCTGGATTTGAACTCAGGTCTTCCTGACTCTAGGTTCAGTACTCTACAACAGGAATCAGAACTAGAATATGCCTTGGGAAGATTAGACCTTCTTCTAAAGGAACAGTTAATCCACCAGCATATATTAAGTGCTTACTACATTTCGGGCACTGTACTTAGTGCTGGAGATGCAAAGAAAAGGCAAGAACCATCCCTGCCTTCAAAGAACTTATTGTTGATCAACCTCCCACTATATCTTCTTTGATTAAGTCTACAATTCTAGCTTGTCAAGATCAGAAAATTACAGAATCTTAGAGCTGAAAGGGACCTCACTAGAAAGCTAGTCCATTCCATACCTGCATTGGTGGCACAGTGTATAGTGCTGGGCCTAAATTTGATGTTACATAAATACTAGCTATCATTATTTTATTAAAAGAATCCTTCTTATGAAACACCCAACAAGCAGTCATCCAGTAGTCCATTCTTGTTTTGGAAAACCTGAATTGGAAGGAAGCTTTTGGGGACATCAAGTCTAACTTTGCTCCTGTTTCTGCCCTCTACAGCCAGACAGAACAAATCTAACCCTGCTTCCACACGTCTTCAGATACCTGAAAACAGCTATCACATTTTCAGACTTTTCTTCTCCAAGCTAACCATTACAGTTCCTTTAACCTATCCTATATATCCCGTACCCTATACGGTACAGACTTAAGGCCCTTTCACAACCCAATTGCTCTCCTCTAGATGCAACCCAGTTTACTTTTTTAGGGTCTTCTGTGACTGTTACCCAATGTGTTATCTGTTCCTTCCAGCTTTGTGGCATCTGTCTTTACCTAAATCATTGATAAAAATGTAAACTGGCTCAAGGACAAAGGTAGATTCCTGGAGTGCTCCAGTGGGGATATTCTTCCAAGCTGATATCAAGGCATTAATGACTGTTCTTTAAGGATGATCATCCAACAAAGTCTAAATCCATCTAAACTATAAGACAGCCTACACCTCTTTATCTTGTCCATAAGGATAGCATGAGAGACTGTGGAATATTATGCTGAAATCTAGGCATATGTATCTATAGTATTCTCCTGATCTGGTTACATTTTTAAAAAAATAATAAATTAAGGGGCAGCTAGGTGGTGCAGTGAATAAAGAGCACTGGCCCTGGAGTCAGGAGGACCTGAGTTCAAATCTGACCTCAGAGACTTGATCACACTTACTAGCTGCGCGACCTTGGGCAAGTCACTGAACTCCAATTGCCTTGCCTTCCCCCTTCCAAAAAAAAAAAATAATAAATTAAGCTAGTGTGACTTGACCTATCAATGAAGCCAACCTGTTGATAATTACAATTTTCATTTATAAATGGATAATAACAAATTATCTTTTTAATAATGTATCCTATGTATAACCTATGTCAAATTGCTTACTTTCTCAATAGAGGGGGAAGAGGAGAGAGGGAAGTTGGAACTTAAAATTTGAAAAAAATGTTTAAATTTTTTTACATGTAATTGGGAAAAAATAATATATTAAATAAAAAATAAATTAAAATAAATAAAAAATACACCCCTAGAACCTTATTAAGAATTGAAGTCAAGGTCACAAGATTAATTGGATTCTACTCTCTTTTTTTTGAAAATTGGGACATGTGTCCTTATCCAGGCCTGTATCACTTCTCTGATTTTTCCCAGTCTCTCCAAGATCACTGCCAGTAGCTCAGTGCCCAGGCTGGCTGGTACCTTCAGTATCCTACAGTTTAATTCTTCAGATACTCCTTGAGAGAAACTAGATTCTTCCCTTGCTATCTCCTCACTTAAAATGGATTTCAATTCCCTGTTAATCACTTTTGTTTTATCCTTCTTAGTCCAAAGATCATTCTTCGTGGCAGAAAATCAGAGACAACACGAGTGAGGCAGTTGTCACTTCTCACCGCCATTTGCCCTCATTGTCCCTTTGAGCAGAGTAGTAGGATGCTTTTTTGTTACTTGCTTTGTTTTCCCAGCATCACTTCTTTTTTAAAGTGCAATTTTGTCTTCCTTTATAGTCATCATCAATCTTTTAATCAGATCAGGAATAGCAGTTTTCTCACTGCTTTCTCCACCACTTGAAAGATAACCTGAGTATGGTGATGTGTAGGGATGTAACTTCAAGGTAAGGACCAAAGGTCACCTGGGCCTCCTTAATACACAGCAGGGGCTGCCACCCTTCCTGTCTCAAGTTTTTCCCCATTCCAATCTGCTCCACATTCAGCTTCCAAAGTGATTTTCCTGAAGCCATAGGTGTGGCTTCATAATTGTCCTGCTCAGTCAACTTTAGTGACTCCCTATTACCTTCAGTATCAAATTTAAAATCCTTTGGCACTAGAAGCTCTTTACAACCTGCCCCCTTGCCATCTCTCCAATTTCCTTATACTTCATTCCCCTCCACACTCTCTACAAGCCAGTCATTCTGGTCAGCTTACTGCTCCTCATATACAACCTCCAATTATCCATCTCCATGACCTTTCACTGGCTGTTCCCAGTGCCTGGAATGCTCTTCTTCCTTGTCTCCACCTTGTAGAATCCCTGACTTTTTATAAGATTCAATTCAAACACCACCTCCTCTGTGAGACCTTTCCTCTCTCCCTGCTGCTAGTGTCATCCCTTTTAAGGTTACCTTTCAACTATGCTGTGTTGATGTTGCATATTCTCATTTATATAGGCTATTTCACCTATTAGAATTAAGTTCTTTGAGGAAAGGGACCATTCTTACTTTCGCTTTACATCTCCAGCACTAAGTACAGTGCATGGAATGTAGTAAGTGTTCAGTATATGCTGGTGGATTAACTGTTCCTTTAGAAGAAAGTCTAATCTTCCTGAGATATATTCTAGTTCTGATTCCTGTCTTACTCTCAGTGGTACCGAGGTCAAACTTACATCCTTAGGTTAGAATCTTGAAATCACCCATACTTCTGCATTTGTATGCCAAAATCTAAGGCTGTCAGTTTTTATTACTGGTTCCTTTTTTGGAGTTCATTTTCTATGAATTACTAAATGTTTCTACTGTAATTCCTCCCATATTGTAGCTGCTACTCTTTGTTATCTAGAGTGATATATAGCAAAATTTTACCTTCTTCCTCCCATTTTAGTTTAACACCCTCTAAATCAAATTCACTCTAAGAAAGGATATTTTAACATCTCTCACTGAGTGCATTCCATCCCCCGCCAAAGGCCAATTACCCATCTTTTTAAGCTGTGGTAGGGAATTCTAAATCGTGTTCTCAGACCTCATCTTCTTAACCAGCAGTTTACTTCTCAAACTTGCCTTTCTTTATCAAAGCCCCAGGTTTCACCTAGTAACTATAGGGAAAAGATCACTTTGAGGCCTTAGCCTTCTTGCCAAATACTTCATCATCTCAAGAAATATGTTCTCATTTCCTTCTGGCAGTCCCATTTGTCCCCACCTGAATTTCTGGCAATAAGTGACAGTCACCAGGTTAGATAAGTCTTGGATAAATAAGCTGAGAAGATGGACTCCCATTGCTAATGCCAAGCCAACAAAGAGCTGCCTAAGTACTTCTCATCCAGGAGTCACTAATCACCACCATTTCTTTTCCCTTTAACCCTTAGTGGGTGATCTCCCTCTAAACGCCATCTGTGGATGCATATCATCATTTTTTGGGAACATATCTACTTCCAGGAGTGCACTGGTAAATGGTTAATAATCGGTTCTCAAAAAAATGCAGCCCTGATACATTTTTAAGTTTAATTTGAATTATTAACATTTTCCCATCATTTTCTTAAGTCTAAACAATCAACAAAGCAATAAATCTAGGCCTGATTCAAGTTTTTTGCCAATTTCTGTGTTGTAAATGCCCATATTGAAAATTTAACAATGTGCTCATAAGTCAGTTTGAGCTATCTCCAGCATACCCCTGCCATATCCCAGAGTTTCAATAACTGCATGTGTATGGTTAGCTTCTTCTCTTCCCTGCTAAGACATCTCTGATCTAATCCTAGCCAGTGGAAGAGAAAGAAGGGAGGAATAAAAGCTATTTTGGCACTGAGAGGCAAAGGTAGACAGCCTTGCCCCTCTGTGGGTATCCTCCTTTCGTTCTCCTTTTTCTCATTCTCCCCCACCGTCTACCTTCTAGCTCCCCTTTGATGTTCTGTCTTCCCCTGTTAGAATGTATGCTTCCTGAAGGCAGAGACTGTCTTGTTCTGGTACCCTCGGCATTTAGCAAAACATCTGGTAGGGAAATAGGGAAGACAATAAGCATTTATATAATGCCAACTATGTGTCAGTCACTGTACTAATTAAAATATTGATCCTCACAATAAATAACCCAGTGTGGTAGATTCTATTATTATCATCCCCATTTTACAGTTGAAGAAACTAAGGAAAACAGAAGTGACTTGTCCAGAGTCACATAACTAGTAAGTATGTGAGTCTGGATTTGAACTCAGGTCTTTTCTGTCTCCAGGCACAGTGCTCTACCTACCTGCCTCTCTGGTATGTAGTAAGTGCTTTACCCATCTCTCTGTCCCTGTCTCTCTCTGATTCTGCCTTTCTCTGCTCCCTTCCTCTACCTCCCACCCCCATCCCTCTCTTCAGGGCTGATCTTCCTGGGGCAACCAGGATACTGAATGAGTCCCTCCACTATCCCCATTTACCTAGACACCAGGACTACTTTTGTAGAACAACTATCATCCAGGGGCAAAGAATCAAGCAAGTGGAAATTAAATTTGGAGCACAATGTTCAATAAAACACAAGTAAAATCAGCTCAACAGTATGCTTCATTATCATGAGCCAAAATCTAACTCTAACTTTTCCCTATTTGTTTTAGTTCTGCTCTCTGGAGCCACCCAGAACAAGCTCCCCACTTCTTTTGGGTATTTGGAGACAGTGATCCAAGTTTCTCCAGGCAAATCATCCTGGCTAAATCTCTAGGCTAAATATCAAAGGGAAAAGCTTGCAATAACTACATATTGGATGATTTTCTAGGTCCTAGGCATACCTGAACAGCAATTCCTTGAAAGTCACATGATGAAGATCTTTATTCTCCATGCACCAGTCTCCATATAAAGGAAGAGCAATAGGCACATGGGGGTGGTATAGACAATAAATAGGGAAGTAAGGTATATATATAGTAGAAAGCTAGTACTGGTTTTGGATTCAAATCCTGGCCCTGTTTCATCTTGGAAAGTCACTTTACCTCTCTGAGTCCTGATTTCCTCATCTGTAAAAAAAAATGAGGGTATTGGACTAGATGACCTCTATGGTCTCTTTAAGTTTTAAATTATGATCCTACTACTATTAATATTACTATGAGAACTGTTGCTCCAACAAGAACCAATCCCCAATATACAAGTGGTCAAAGAATAGGAGCTGTTCTCATAAGAAATGCAAGTTATCAATAACCATATAGAAAGCTGCTCTAAATTACTAATAATAGAAGAGATATAAATTAAAACAACTCTGAGGTTCCACTCAGATAGGCAAAGATGACAAAAAAGGAAGATGACAATTGTTGGAGTAGCTATAGGATGGCAGCTACACTAATCCACTGTTGGTGGAACCTTGAATTATTGAGCCATTCTAAAAACAGTTTGGAACAATACTCCAATAGTCACTAAACTGTGTATATTCTATGACCCAGTTGTACCACCACCAGGTATATTCCTCAAAGAGATCAAAGAAAAAGGAAAAAGACCCATGATTTCAACATTTTTATATCAGCGCTCTTTGTTGGCACAGAGGACTAGAAATAAAGTGAGTGCCCATCAAATGGGTAATATCCATCAAATGGACGACATATAATAAATATGAATGCATTGAAATATTATTAAGAAATTGTAAAAGATATAGATTTAGGGAATCCTGGGAAAGTGATGAGAAAGAGGAGAACAATGAATATAATAGTGTAAAGGAAAACAATATTGTAAGACTTAAGAACTCTGGCCAATCAAAACTCTGGAAAGATAATTTAAATTATATTTCCCACTCTGGAAAGGAGATGTATTATAAATGTAGAATAAAATATGTTTTCATATATGGCCAGTGTGTAGATTTTTTTTTTTGCCAATATGTATTTTTTACAGGGGAAATCTGTCATTTTTTGAAAGTAATAGAATTGTGAGGGAGACTAAGAGGTTGAAAATGATTCAAGAAAATTAAGAAAAAGACATTAGTGAGACAATTTTAAATGCACAGAAGACAATAGAAGGAAACTCAGTAGGAAATGCAGACAAGCAGGGCAGCATGGGTATTACCTTGTTAAATTTGAAATAAACTTTTAAAATGGCAAGCAGTATATAATATGCATAGTCTCTCTCAATCAATATGTATTTATTTAAGAGTGTATTATGTACTAAACATCAGGGATACAAAGAAAAGCAAAAAGAAAAGTCGACGTCCTCAAGGATCATATACTCTAATACATGTAAGAGAAATAGACACATATAAAATACACATAGAATAGACAGGAGGTAATCCTGGAAAGAAAGACTCTAGTAGCTAGAGGATGAGAAAAGGCTTCCTGGGGGAAGTAGCATTTGAAATGAGTTCTGAAGGAAGCTGAGGATTGTAAGAGATGGAAGTGGGGAAAGATAACAAACACACCAGGCATGAGAGACAGCTAGTGTAAAGGCACAGGGACAAGAGATGGAGAGCCAGAGTAGCTGGATAGAATTCATGTAGAGTCAAGTGTCAGAACCCTGGAAATGTATAAAGAGACCAGGTTATAAAGACAAACAAAGGATTTTAAATTTAATTGTGGAGGCAATAGCCATTAAAGTTAATGGGGATGAGTTGTGGGTGTGTGTGACAAAGTCATACCAATGCTTAAGGTCCAAAAGTGTAGGAAAATCCTGTTGGCAGCTGAATGGAAGTGGATTGGAGGGGAAAGAGACTAGAGACAGAGAAACCAATTAGAAGACTATTGCATAGTCTAAACAAGAGATGATGAGGGCCTGAACTAAGACCTCATCTCTTGGTGGAAGTGGTAGTGGAGAGGAGATGTATAGGAGAGATGTTTTGATGGTACAAATGACTAGTTTTAGCAACAGAATGGATATGTGTATTGAGTGAGAGTGAGGAGTTGAGGATGCCACTAAGTTGCCGACTTGGTTAACTAAAAAAGATGGTGATGTCCCCAAATATAATAGGTAAGTTCAAAAGAAGGGAGGGTTTTGATGGAAAATTAATGAATTCTACTTTGGATATATTGAGTTTAAGATGTCTATAGGACATCCAATTTGAGGTGATGAAAAACTAGAGCTCAAGAAAGACACTAGGACTGGATATTCAGATCTCTGAATCATCTGCATAGAAACTGAATCCATGGGAACTGATGAGATCACTAAATAAGAGTGTATCGATAGTAGAGGATGAAAAGATAAGCCCGGAAAGACACAGTCATGGTTAGTTGGTATGACATACACACCTCAGCAAAAGAAACTAAGAAGGAATAGTCATGCCAATAGGAGAAGAAGAACATACAATGTCCCAAAAACCTGGAGAGGAGAGAGCTCCAGGGGTGGGGAACCTGAGGCCTGGAGGTCCCCATTGACTGAATCCAAACTTCACAGAGCAAATCCCCTTAACAAAAGGATTTGTTGCATAAAACATGGACTCAGTCAAAAGGCCGCACCCAAGGACCTAGAAGGCCACATGTAGCCTCAAGGACACATGTTCCCCACCCCTGATCCAGGAAGTGATTGATTGTGTCAAATGGGACAGAGAGGTTAAGAATTATGAGGATTAAGAAAAGGCCATCAGCTTTGGCAATTAAGAGATCATTGGTAACTGGAGAAAGCAATTTTATTTGAATGGTGATGTTGGGAGCCAGACGGAATCAAGCTTAGAAGAAAGTGAGAGGAGAAGTAAAGGCACAAAGTAGAGGAATTGCTAAAATGAGAAAAAAGCAAATCAAAACAACTTGAGATTCTACTTTATCTTCAGCAAATTGGCAAAGATGACAAACAATGGAAATAATCAGTGTTGGAGGGGCTGCAGAAGACAGCTGTTGTTGAAGGGCTTTAAATGGTAAAACCATTCTAGGATGCAATTTGGAACTGTGCCAGAAAGGGACTGAAACTTCCCTTTTAACCAAGATATCCTACTATTCGGTGCGTGTGTATGTGTGTGTGTGTGTGTGTGTGTGTGTGTGTGTGTGTGTGTGTGTGTGTATATAAAATTATATTTATATGTTACATAATTAATATTTTATACAATGTTATACATTATATATTGATATATAATATTATTTATAATACAATAATATAAAATTACTTATATATAAATATCAAATACATCTCTCTATAAATATATGAAATATATAATTCATGTATTATATATTACAATACATAATTATAATAGGATATATTAAATGTATTTCACATATTTATAGAGAGAAATTTTATACATACATATATAATATATAGTCAAAGATAAAAAGAAATGTTCCATAAACACCAAAATATTCATAGTATATGCATATTTTGGAGACTGTTGTGACTAACAAGTTGTGGCACATGAACACAATGGAATATTATTAATACTATAAGAAACTATGAAAGCATAAAAATCAGAGAAGCACAAGAAAACTTAAATAAATTGAAAGAAAGTGAAATAAGAAAAGTCAGGAAAACAACATACACAATGTGTATGTAATAAAATGTGTAAAAGGAAAAATAACAAAACTGTCCATGGCTATCTGCTTGCCTACAGAATAAAATCCAAACCCCTTGATCTGACACTTAATTCTCTGAACAATCTTTCCCCACCTACCTTTTATCAGTTTCATCTTTCCACTACTCCTCCAAACAAATCCTCTATCTAATAAAATTGGACTACTTCACATGCCCCAAATGCATACCACACTTTCCTGCTTATATACCTTAGCTCATGGTATTCCTGCTTCCTTGAATTTTTCCTCCTATATCCACCCAGTGAAAAACTGAAGTCTGGCATGGGCTGGACCTGATTCAGATTAATCTCTTGGTAGTTTGGATCTAAAACTGAAAGAAATGAGACTCTTGTAATCCATCTAACAGTTAGCAAAAAGAAATTTACTTAGCCATGGTAGGAGAAGGTCATTCAGAATAAGGAATAGAGTTCATCCAGGATAAAGCATTGGTTCAATTGGACACAGTTTCTCAGTGTGGTTCATGCTGACAGTCTGTAGAAACAAGCCAAAGAAAGAACCTCTAGCCTTTCATGTCCTGGATATTTGACACTCAGGTGACCAGGTAGCTACATCAATGGCTCAAGCTTTTATTCAATGATCCAATTATATCTTGAAGGCAGTTTTTACACCTTTTAAGGAAAACCAGGCAAATTTGCTGGGGGAGGGGGGGAGAGGAGTGGAGATCAGGGTAGAGGAATATACTACTACACAATCATTCCAGGTACATTTCTTAAAGGTACCTGCCTCCTCCAAGAAATCTTCCATGAAATCTTACCAACCCAAAGTTGTCTCTTCATCCTTAGTAATCCCAAAGTATTTTGATATAACTATTTTTTAAATTTAGGATACTATATATTGCACTGGTTGCTTTCATACCAATCTTATTTCTCCCATTCGACTGTAAAACTTCCTTTTTTATATATCTTCCTCAATGTCTAGCATAGGGCCTAGCACACAATGGACATTCAATAAATGTTTGTGAAGTGACTAAATGGATAAATGAAGAAGACTCATTTATTTTCCCTATCTTTCTAGGAAGTCTGGTTGGACATTTGGCAGAATATCTTTTTTTTACAATATCCTTTCTGACAAAAGAAAAAGGTGTGACTTGAGTGATCCTTCATTTGGTGGGTTTGGAATTGATTCAATGACCAGACCCAAAGATATTAACAGATTGAGGTCAACCTGAAGGGCTATTTCTAGTGCAAGGACACAGCACTATTCAATTTAACATTTTTACCAATGATTTGGGTGAAAGTATAGATGGCATGCTCATTTAGTGTGTAGATAAGAGAAAAAATAACACATTGGATGACAGAAATACAACCTAGAAAGCTTTTTACAGGCTGATACAAATTTCATTTAATAAAATTAAAAGGAATAAACACAAAAGTCTCATACTTAGGTTAAAAAACTCAAGTGTACATTTCATATACAACCTTCTTTTTTTTCTCTACCATGTAGAGGAAATGATCTTTTCTTTGGTGTTTATGAAGTTAAGAGTAAAAATAAATAAAGGTAATTGTTTAAAACTTAACTGTATAGGTATATAGCATGGGAGAAAGATGTTAAGATATTTCTTTTTTTTTTTTTTGGAGGGGGAAGGCAGGGCAATTGTGGTTAAGTGACTTGCCAAAGGTCACACAGCTAGTAAGTGTTAAGTGTCTGAGGCTAGATTTGAACTCAGGTCCTCCTGACTCCAGGGCTGGTGCTCTATTCACTGTGCCACCTAGCCACCCCATTAAGATAATATTTCATCCAAAAGGACCTGGAGGCTTTAGCGGACTGCAAGTTCATTATTGGTCAACAGTGTGAGGTTGTGACCAAAAAAGAAAAAGAAACCCTTAACAATCCCAGGCTATATTAGGCTACAATAGAAATGTGTAGAGCAAAGTTTATATTTTCATTGTAATTTTCCTTGGTCAGATGACATTCAGTTCTGAATAACACATTGAAAGAAAGATATGGATAAACTGTGACACATTATAAAGTAGATGGCTAGGATGGTGAAGAAAGTAGAAGCCATAAAACAAGAAGACATTGAAGAAATAGAGGATTTTTAACCAGAAGAAGATAAAACTAAGGGGCAACATGATATAGAGCTGTCTTCAATATCTGACGGGGCTTACATGTGAAATAGGATTAGATTTGTTTTGCTTGGCCCTAGAAAGCAGAACGAGAAGCAGTGACAGAAAATTATAGACATATTTCAGCTAAATTTGAGTACACAGCTTCCTAACCATTGGAGTTACCCAAAGGGGAACAGACTGCCTTAGCAGACAATAGGTTTGCCATCTCTGGACGTTGTCATGTTGAAATTGAATCCCTATTTGTGAGGGATATTGTAGCAAGAATTTCTGTCAGTCATGTGTTGGACTTGATAACCTCTGAGGTTCTTTTCAACTCTAAAAAATCCATTATTTTTATGATCATTGAATCCTGTATAGAGCATTCATGACAGAATGTGCAACTGAAGGACTTGTGGGCACTACTCTCTGTTCCATTCTTGACTCAGGTGGAGGCTCAGGCCAGTCACTTCCTTCTCCTTGACCCAGTTCCTTCACCTGTAAAGTAAGGAGAGTCAGTTTCTCTGCAACACATCTCTCCTGCCCTGCTTTCTTTCCTATTTCTTTTGGATATGTTGAAATGACCAGGGGCTTTGAACAACTTGAATGAAAGGGTGTGTGTGTGTGTGTGTGTGTGTGTGTGTGTGTGTGTGTGTGAGAGAGAGAGAGACAGAGA
>CM053590.1:49134948-49176908 GCA_028646515.1 Pseudochirops corinnae | reverse complement strand
ATAATTATTTAGGTAATTAGAAGGGAGTCCTTTCTCTTCAAATATATCTACAATAAGATTACACCAAAACAGTAGCACAGACCTAACCATTCTAAGCATAATTACTTTCACACTTAACAATTAATCTGCCTTAATTAAGGCCATACCCAACTTCATATTTCAGGATTTCACTCTGAATGGTTGGTTTTCTTTATTCTCTAAGCACTTTTTTTGGTTACTTTATGATGCTTGACAAACAGAGTGGGTAGAGTAAAAGAAGCTGTCAGAAAGGACATTGGTAGAAGAGAAAGAACAGAGTCTAGAGTCAGAGGCCTTGGGTTCCCTGGGTTCGAGTTCTGCCTCTGACACTTGATGTGACCTTGTGCAAATAAGGGTGAACTAGATGGCCTTCTGGATCTTTGATCATACTATGATCCCATGTAGATTTCTTCAAGGTAACAGCCTAAAGAGCTGAATATCTAACTGGTCATCCCAGACAGAAAAAGGGACGAGGTATGCCACATAGAAACTGCTCAGCTCACTCCCAGATTCCAAATTCAGTCCCAGTAATTCTGACTCCTGCAGTCAAACCAGAGAGATAGCTATCTTATTTTGGTTTTGTTTTTCTGTCAGTGCTTCTGAAATCCAGTTCATTCTCAGTACCTTTTTGGTAGACACACAGTGACAAATACATCAGTTCCCAAAGGAGGTCCCTGCTTGGGGGTACAAAACAGGGCAGTGAAAGAACACTACCACTAAGGATGATAAGATCCCAAGGGAAAACAGGGAATGAGTTATTCTACTCTGCTTTACATGTCTCTGCAAAGTCTTGATTGGCTAAGCCAAGGGACACTCTGCAGTCAGTACAGGGATAGAAAGAGGCCTTGAGCAGCATGTACCTTAAAATAATTATTCAACATCACTTACGACATACACAAGCACACCTTTATACCCTTGTCTGACAACCATGCCAGACTGTACAGCAGTGTCTGTCTCACTGACAGAATCATATATTCCTAATTGTTCTGGTAGCAGCTACGCACACACAAGATCCAACAGTGTCTGTAACACAAACACATGCACATATACAACCTTCACCCTTGTGTAGTAATCATATAGGAACCAGCCCTCAATGGATGAGATAATGTGATGTAACAAAAACAATAATAGATTGAGAGTTAGAAAACCTGAGATCTCACCCCAGCTCAAATACTAACCAGCCTTGTGACCAGAAACAAGACATTTAACCTGTTTGGGCCTTAGTTTTCTCATTTGAGGAGCAAGTGAGACAACATATGTGAACACACTTTGAAAACTGTAAAGCATCACCGAATGTTAGGCCAAGGTGGCACTTTGCATATCGCCACAAACACTCAATGACACATATTTCTACACACTTGTAAGGCTACTGAATGTGAATTCAATCAATGGTTATTTAATTCAATCAACAATTAAGCACTTACCATTCACACCTACTATACACAAGCCACTATGTCACACACACACACACACACACACACACACATTCCCTTCTCTTTTGTGTAAAAGTCATAGAAGCTCTAGCTATCTCTTTCTTGCGCATTCACCCACAGCCTCGAGTGGCTGCTGTACCAGGAGCTGTCCAGCAACGTGTCTTTCTCACCTACGATCACACCGCTGGCATGACATGACTGGGTCAAAGCCACCAGAGAGTGTGTATGACATGCAGTGTGTCTCCAAAGCATGTCTGTCTCTCTCACATACAGCACATACCCCACCCCCTTGAGCAGTGGCCCCACGCACCAAGCTGTCTAGTAATCACGCAACATCCCTAAGTTAGGGCACACGGGAGCTGTCCAGCAGCGTCTGCCACACACACCTGAGCGATATCCAGGAGTGTGTCAGCTACATACACCTCTCAATGTGTGGGGGCCACCTGGGAGCTCTCCAGGGATACACACACACACACACACCTTGCCGGAAGCCTCGCGGGCGCTGTCCAGCAGCTCCACTGACGTCCCCCCCCCCCCCCCCCACGGTGCACACATACCCCAAAGACCAGTAGGGCAGGATGTGTGGAGTGCCCCTCGCACATCCGTACATAAGGCCACCCGGAGGCTGCCCGGCAGACAGACAGACAGACAGACACACACACCATAGCAGCGTGTCACACACCCACCGTAGAGCAGTCTCACACATACACCAGGTAAACCAGTGTCTGTCACATGAGCGCGCCCGCGTACACACACACACACACACACACACACGCACACAGTATGTCACACACAGAGACCACACAGGCTCTGTCCAGGAGCGTGTCACACACACACACCCCGTACATCAGTCTGTCTTTCATATATATACACACTCGCACGCACACACACCATACATCAGCGTGTCTCTCTCTCAAGCGCGCGCACACACACACACACACACACACACACACACACACACACACACACACACACACACACACACGGGCGCTGTCCATCAGCACCAAGTCTGTTACTGACCCTCCCCCTCTCACTTTCCCTTCCCCCTTTCTTCTTCTCCTCAGGCCTCCCCTATATCGTGACCATAGGCCCTGGACACTTACCCCAGGCCAGCAGGAGGGAGGCGCGCAGCAGCCGGCCCATGGTGCAGCCTCTCTCGACTCTCACCGCCGCCCCGGGCGCCCTCCTCCCACCGCAGCCGCAGCAACCCCGGAGCTTCGCCTCGGGCGTAACCGAGCGCGGAGGGCGGGGCCGGCGGGGCAAGCGTGATAGGGCCGCCGAGTAGTCACTCACAGTGGACTCCGCCCCCTCCCCCTCCCCTCTCTCTTTCGCGGGGCCGCGTGCCTCACGCCTCGACCGGAAGGAAGCGGGTGCAGAAGGAATCAACCCCCTTCCGCCCCAACCCCGCCCTTTTCTGTCGAGACGAACCAATCAGGCACCGAGGCTCGTCCCACGTGCCTCGCGTCTCTATTGGCCATAACTGTCTTAATGGCTTTTAACGTCTTCCCTCGTGCCCTCTTTGCCCCTGGCGCCCAGCCGGTGCAGATGAAGGAGGGGTAGAACCTGGCGGGTGGCAGAAGAGCCGCAGGCCAAGCCGGGCCTTTCCTGAGGGGTTCAGGGGCTGGACACGCGCCCAGCCTCGGGATGGAGAACACGGCTAGGTACCGAGGCCTTGCTGGGCCGCGGCATCGGGCCCGGGGCCTGCCCGAGAGACCTGGGCCCTCCAGCCCCGCTGCGGTAGCACGGAGGCAGGGCCGACCTGCCTAGAGCCGCGTGTCCAGGCCTGGGACATTCCCACCCTCAGTCTCGCGGTTCTCTGAGCAGCATCCCTGAGGGGGACCCTCATTTAGCCTTGTTGGAAGTGTAGCAAGAATGTGGGCCATTTTTCGGACGTCAGTCCAAATGTCTTTGTACCACCCTCGATGCCCCAGGTTTAGAGATCTGGGGCCGAAAGTAACAAGTGTGACCTGTCCCTTCCCGTGTGGCTCCAGACCGTTATGAAGAACAGCTGAAACCACGTGGCCTAGCCATGAAGGGGCTCTCTGCCAGTGAGGTAGCGGCTGATAAGCCAAAAAGTCACGTGGAAGAGGCTTGGGTGGATTCTGCCAACCTCTTACTAGTAACAGAGCCCAGGATGGTTAAGTATCCAGGCAGAGGTACATAAAGCCCCACAGAAATGGCCAAAGAAAGACCAAGTCACTTGGATGGGAGAGCAGATGTGACAGATGAGTTTTAGTCCCAAGACTGATTGGAAAAATCATTTCACTTTCTCTAATGCTTGTAAAATGAAGGTGTTGGAATGGATGATTTCCCAGGTCCCTGCCCCTCTGACATTCTTTGATTCAGGGGGCAGAAGCTATAGGGATGCAGATTTCTGAGCTCCCCCATCACAGGAAATGTCCAAGCAGACGCTAAGATAAGATGATAAAAGAGTTAGTTTGGTAGGTAGAAGGTTCAAACAGATGAGGTTTATGGTCCTTTCTATTCCATCCCAAATGTCTGATCTTTTTCAAACAAACTCGGATTTAGAGCTGAAAGGGACCTTAGAAGCCATCTAGTCCACCCTTGTTCATATTACAGATGAGCAAACTGACACCCAGAAAAGTTGTGACTTGCCTAGGGTTACTCAGGTAGTCAAGAGATGGGATATGAACCCAGGTCTTCTAACTCCAAAGTCACAGGTATCTTTGCCACTTTACCAGTCAGCAAATCTAAAATCCTCAAGTAGCCTTAGGCTAAATGTCCTTACCCATTTATAGGCTAAACAGCCCCTGCTTTCTGACCAATGTCCTAAAGAAAGAAATCCTCAAAAGAGGTTCCAGGAACCCTAAAGAATGTTTCAAGACAGTTTCAGTAATGATCATAATTAAAAAATAATTTTATATAGCACTTTACTTTGCAAAAAGCTTTGCAATACATTGTCTCATTTGTATTTCATAACTCTTGAGACAGGTATTGCAGGTATTATCCACCTTTTACAAATAAGGAAATTAAGGCTCATAAAAAGTTATCTTCTCTGCAATCACACGGATGGCGTCTGAGACAAAATGAAAGCCCACACCTTCACAATTCCATGTCCAGCACTCTACCCTCTACACCACACTGCCTTCTCTTTTGACCACTGAAGCCCTCATGACCTTGGCAGGCAAAGCTTGCAAGGTACTATCCCCAAAGATTAGGAAACTGAAGGCTCAAGGCTACACTGCTAGTTAAGTGGAAGAACTAGGGAGTTTCTGTTCTAGCAGTACTACTATACTCTCATGCCCTCAAAGGACAACTAACACATCAGCATTTCCAAGTAAATATTTTAATCACCTTATGCAAAATGAAAACTACAAAAGTGAAAATACAAATACAATGTACAAATACTAATGGTAAAAAGGAAACAGCTGGGATGGGAAAAGGTGGACGTGGCAAAGATGATGGAACCTTTGGTCCTCATGATCACATTATCTAGTCACATATTTGCCACTTAACTCTCCTCAGCTGAGGTAAGCCAGGTAGGGTAAGAATTATACACTTTATATTGCCAGGTTTCTGGTTTCTGTTCTGTACAGACATTTACCCCACCTTAGATGAGTATAAGGCAGACAGTTTTAGAAGTGAATATACACTAGTCTTTCCTACTCACTTGTCACTGTTATTAAACAGAGGGTGGCAGAAACAACCAAAGATGATAAATGAAATACTAGAAGTGGAAGAAACCATTTTTAGTACCTTATCTGGCCAAAGTCAGCTAAGGGGAGGGCCAGAGTATCTATCTCATAGCTATCAGAATATTAAATATGAAATTTTCTGACCAAAACCAATAGGAGAGGACCCTCTTTTAGATCACAAAGTCTTGAGCTCAAGCTCCAGAGAAGCTAGGAAGAAAAATACAAAATACAGGCATCCAAAGCAGCAAAGGAAGAGAACATACAAAATGACCATTCTAGCCCATAACTAGTGACCTTCAGAACCACAGTCAAGGGGACCCTGGTGGCCAAGTTAAGGTGTTCAAATCCTGAACCAAGAGGACTCCACCATTTTCCAGTGTCCATTAGTGGTTTAACAAAGCTCTTGGGTAAGGCACAAAGCAAACAGGGTGCTCAAAGTTGACTTGACCTTCCAGAAGCCAAGTGCATTATTAGCTACAGTGTCCTGAAGTCTTAGAACTGCTGGATAATCAGTTTCCGTTTCACATCATGGCTGAATTTATTCATTCTGAAGAGTTCACTATCATAAAAGACAGCAAGGTTGTGGATGTTGATCTGACGAGCCTAAAAAAAATGAAGTTAGGGAATTAAAAGCATGCTATGTAACAGCCCATGCTCCTCAGACAGCAAATCCCTACTCTCAGTCCCTACCTTGTCTACTAGGTCCTTCTCAGGTACCTCAATGGTGTCTTGCTGGGCCCCATAGCGGTTGCGCTGGTAGATCACCTGTTCTGCCACTAGCTGCTTCAGGATGAAGAGTAATAGCTCATTGTTATCCCTCCGGAATGATAAGTAACGGGCGAAGGTCTGAGAAGAGGAAAGGGACACAAGATCAACCCATATGCCCTCAGTCATTTTTCTACAGCATTGAAATTCCCCATTAACCATTTTTTTTGCTGTGTCTCCTGCCCCCACCTTCTCTACTTGTTCACAGCACTAAGACCAGTCTGGCTTCCATTGAGCAGAGCAGCCTGGAACAGGGTTAGGATCCACCTGTAGGGCCATGAGTCCCCCAATGCCCCACTGAATTTCTTCTCAGGCAGGGCTAGGTTCACTAACTATTCTTCAACTAAAACCACATCTGTGTCTCACCTTGCGCATACTGCGCATGACGCTGAACTTCTGGGTGTCAATAAAGCTCTCCAACATCACCCGGATGGCCATGTTGACATCATCTTCTAGTACATAGTCCCGAAGGTGAATGCGGGCATGGGCTTCTGCCATTCGGATCATTGACTCAATGTGCCGAACCGTGATGGGGATGCTGCCTGTGGCCTGCCAGAGAGAGATCATGTCCAGGCTTTAGCTGGAGGGAAATCCCACCGGAGGGTTACAGTTTAGAGTACAGTCTAGCAAAGAAACTGAAGGAACACTCCCCACACACATGTCCAACAAGCTTGGAAAAACTATCTTGGTGATAAGTAGGTCCACATTACCAAGCCTGGCATTTAGAACCCTTTATAATATGGCACCAGGCACACCTCTCCAGATAATCCATATTGTTCCCTTTTACCCCTACTACAGCGGTATCAAAGTGACGTAGAAATGGGATCCCTATAGACTGAATATTGACTTAGAAAAATCACACTAACATTACCTACTCTCTATTGTATTTTGTTAAATATTTCCCAAATACATTTTAATCTAGGATTACACTCTCCTTCCAGCCAAACCCGTCTACTTGCCTGTCTCTAAACCTAGCAACACATGACCTTTTTGTGTTTCATCCAGGCTTTCTGTCCCAATGATCTTCCTTCTCACTTCAGACGCCACCACTTAGAGGAAACCTTTCCTAGCCCTTGGATTCTCCACAAATTATTATTGGCTTCTCTCTATATATATACGTTGTGTCCTCCAGTAGAATACGAACCTAAGAGCAGAGACTACTTCTTGCTTTTGTATAGTGTTCCTAACACATAGCAAGGTCTTGGCAAATACCTGCTGAATTGAACTGAAATCACCTTTCCTCTCAGTCTAAGTTTTACTCCCTAAGGTTCTCACCATGGATTCTTTCCGTAGGTCACTGTACATTTTGGCAACTTTATCTTGGTCCATCTGGTTGAGTTTTGGGTGGACTTTCTCCTTGGCATAGATAATATACTTCTTCAGTATCTCCTGAGGTAAGGGCTCCACACCATATGTGTTAGGTAGGGCTGGTTCCAGTGTCCTGCCATTGGCTACCTCCTCTTCCTTATTGCTGGGGTGGTGTTTAACATGGCTGCCAACCACAAAGCGGGCCAGCATTTCATCCTGGTGAGGGGAAGGAAAAGGTCAGGACACTTTGCTTTTTGAAACCAAATCCATATCCTGTCACAAGTTATCCAATCATCTGAACCATAGGAAGTCAGACAGGAGAAATGACATGAAATGGCCATGAGAAGACAACCAACTTCACCAAAAGAATGATATCTCCAATCTGGTCATCCCTTTCCTTCTGCTCAGCACTACTACTCTATTGGACCACATTCCCAACCACCATCCAAGTACCAAAGTCAGAAGTAGGAGTGGTTCATACCCTGGAGTCGCTGGAACCCCAAAGCATCCATGGTTAGATTCCTGTGAGTGTGGATAGCTAAAAACATTACATCCTTTATTTTCACTAACCTCTACCTTAAACATTAAGGAGCCCTTACTCTGGAGATTCTTGATGCAATAGCATTGGCTGTGGAGTTAAAAAACTTGGGTTTGAATCCTGGCTCTGACATTTATTAGCCATGTGACTAGGCAAGTTAACCTTCTAAGCCTCAGGACATCTGTAAAATGTGAAGACTATTGCCTGTAACCACTCACCTAACTGGATTTTGAGGAAGGCACTATATTTATAAACTACTACATAAATGTGCGTTTTCATTATTAAGCTCATTGCTCAAATCTCTTGGAGCAGAACAGTACCTGAACGGGATCCACAGTATCCCTCACAACACACAGGACATCAAATCGAGAGATGATGGGCTCTGTGAGATCCACATTTTCTGAGAAGGTCAATGAGGGATCATATCGCCCTCCTGTAACATAAGGGTGATTCAATTAATTCTTACTTTCCCAAGTCTCTTGCCTCTATTCAGCTTTCAGAATGCTTTCTCTTGCACAAGAACAAAATGGTCCACATAGCAAATAGATGTTTCAAAGACAAAGGGAGACATTCTATTTCTGTAGGAGTTGAATGCTCTAGGAAAATGTTCAGAGGGTCTAGTTGCTTCTCAGGGAAGGAAAGCTAATAACAAAAAGATGTGTAACAACACCTGAACTGCCTGATGGAAACTTAATGCCTGCTCTGCAAGGCAGTATGGACCTGACTTCTCCCACATTTACAAAGAAAGCAGAGTGGAGATGCAGATGAAATACAAATGCTCAAGTGAGACCCTAGGACTGCCTTCTTAGTGCCACCTTCATCCTTTTTTTTTTCAAACAGATCTCTAAAGTGATGTATAAATGTAAAAAATACTTCTATTAATTTGGGTATCACATTAAATCTACAAATTAATTTTGACAGTATCACCATCTTACCAACTCAAACTAAGCCACATATTCTGAACATCTTTCTTTTACTGAACATCCTCTTTTACTACTGTCAAAATTGTTTTACAGTTAGTATAGGTCTCTTTGAAAGAGCTAATATTTGATACATTTTATTGCTGTGATATTAGTTTTATCAGCTTCTGGTCTTAGTGTGTTTCTCTTAAATTCTGGTATCTTGTTAAACTCATTTGAATGTATTATTTTGGTTAACTTTGTTGTCCCTTGGGTTTTCTAAATAAAGTACATTACCCACAAATGGATATTTGATATCTTCTAAGCTATTAAAAAATCTGACTGCAATAGCTAGTATTTCTAAAGCTCCACTGAAAAGTAATGCCGACGGCAGGCAGCCTGGCTTCGCCTTTCTTAGTCAGAAAGCATCTCTTCCTACTCCTAAGTTTCAAACAAATACTTTCTCTCATACTAAAGAAAAGATAGCTATCAAATAAAAGGGAAATGCTACAGAACACAGGGGGCTCTTGAGAACTGAGCTTGAACCCAGGAAAATGCACGTTCAAGTGTCAACTGAAACACCGTGCCTTGCAAATTACTTCTTGAGCTTGTCTCCTCTTCTGTGCAATGAGGATGATAGCACCAACCTCCAAGGATTGTGAAGAGGCTCAATCCTGATAAGGATGCCAAGTGCTTCACAAATCTTATAACACTATGTAAATGAGAGCTATTATTATTTTTAGTGTTTCTATCATAAATGAACTTATTTTATTACAGACTTATTGCACCTCTTGTTATCAGTTACTTTCCCAAACCAAAGCTGGGGAAAAGAAGCTCTAATTGTAGAAACCAGAAGCTAACAAGCCATATGGACTCCTAGAACACAAGGGAAGAATCCCTTTGACACAGTCTTGTACTAGGAGCCAAGCCCTTTCATCAGTTCCCATATTCAAAGAGAAAGAGTCATTTCCACCTGCCCAACCCTAATACCTATGGGGTTGGCAGCAGCGATGACAGTGCAGCGGGCCTGTAGGGAAGTGATGATGCCAGCTTTGGATATGGAGATACTCTGCTGTTCCATGGCCTCGTGGATGCTGGTCCTGTCCTGGTCATTCATCTGCAGCACAGGCAAGTGTCCTTAGTCCACATCCCCACTCCCTCGATATTCACTTATACCAGACTCTTGGATACCAGACTCAGATTCAGCCAAGATCTTTTCCCATAAATCAGTTTTCAGTTTTCAACACCTTAAAAAGCTCAAGCACCCACCTTGTCAAATTCATCAATCAAGCACACTCCTCGGTCAGCCAGAACCAAGGCCCCAGCTTCTAAGGTCCATTCTCGACTGACAGGGTGCCGCTGGACATATGCAGTGAGCCCCACAGCTGAGGCCCCCTGGCCAGTGGTGAAGATGGCTCGGCTAGACACTTTTTCCACATACTTAAGGAACTGAGATTTGGCTGTGCCAGGATCTCCACACAGCAGCACGCTGATATCACCTCGAACCTTGTGCTTGCCACCTAAAAGGAGAAAGGGATAAACGTTTGGGGGACAGGTAGCATTGTCCTGGAGTAAGGAAGGCAAGAACTAGGAACTCATCAGGCAGCTGAACTATCCACTGACTCCTTACTCTGTCACTCAGAGTCAGGAGGGCAATAGGGACAAAGCAGCAGCATCCTACCACCGAGAGAACTAGTTGATGGATAAAAACAAAGAGGGGAGCACCAAGGTATTATGGGGGGGGGGGGGGCACTCAGACCATTTTGGTTAGGGTACGAAGAGCATGGGGAGCTAGTAAAAGCTACCAGTTATCCCTGGTCAACACAAGCAACCTCTGAACATATGTCCTTACCCTCAAACTGCAAACTACAAACCAC
The DNA here is from genome assembly GCA_028646515.1 of Pseudochirops corinnae. Classification (NCBI taxonomy): domain Eukaryota; kingdom Metazoa; phylum Chordata; class Mammalia; order Diprotodontia; family Pseudocheiridae; genus Pseudochirops; species Pseudochirops corinnae. Next base: position 49,166,414 of record CM053590.1, on the reverse strand, counting down.
ATACACTTCTACCAAATCGCTCTCATCTAAGACTGCTCCTAAATAAGACGTGCACTAAAATAATTATAGAGGAAGAGAGTCAGCATTGAAGAAGACGCAAGTCAGCCCTGTGGTACATTGCCACTAACCTGGGTTTTTGGGTTCTCCTCCAAATAGAGCCAGGGCGAGACCTCTCTTAATGTCTTCATGTCCATAGATAGAGGGGGCAATGCTAGCAAAGACCTGAAAGAATCAATCAAGGTGTAAGGCAAGAGGTGCTGACAGCATCTGGATCCCCTGGAAGCTCTCACTATAACCCCAGTAAAAGCCAGCCTCAGAGAGGTAGGTGATTTCTAATAAGCAATTCTGAGGAGTGTTCTCCAGTTAATCCGTCAGTCAGTAAACACGTATTAAGTGCCTTCTGTGTGCTAGGCATTTTCCTAAGATGTGGGGATACAAAGAAAGGCAAGACAAGATGGTGCTCTCCCTGTCCTCGAGGAGCTCATAGGCTCCTGGGGGAGACACCACAAAAACAGCAATAGACAAGACAGAGACAGGACAAATGGGAGATGATAACAGAGAAACTTCACTGGCATTAAGGGGGATTGGGAAAGGCTTTGTGCAGTGGGTAGGATTTGAGCTGGGACTTGAAGGAGGCCAGGAGGCAGCAATGAGGCAGAGGAACATTGCGAGCATTCCAAGTAGTGAATTCTCTGACCCCACGATGCCTGTGTGTTCTCTTCCACACCACTGTTCTTCCCTATGTTACTATATTAAAAGGCAAAAACTCCTAGAACTAGGTAACCACATTAACTCCCTAAAAGGGCTTTCTTCTTCAATAGAAAAGAGTAGGGTGGAATGACAACACTGAATGTTACGAGAGGGACATACCACCTCCCTCCCCCAAGTGTCAGGGTTCTTTAATTTCCCTTGTAATAGACTCTCTGCACACATGCTCTGCCCCCCACTCACATCCCTGGACAATACTGTATATGATCCTCTGCCTCTCACACAAGCATTCTAAAGCATGATGGGACCTAGGACCCTGGGCACGTTATTTTTCAAACAATGGCAATAATGTTATAAGCTTCTGACAGTTTATGGAGAGTCATTCATCTCCTGAGATAAAGATAATAACATGCAGAAGGACCACTGTGGGGAAGCAAGGCCTAGAACTCAAAGAGGTCCTGGCTTCCAAGTCAGCATATGCTTAGCCTGCAGACACTCACTCGCTAAGGCACTGCATACCTTCAAAGGGCTGTTCCTCCGGTTTGGTGATGCATCAGCTCCACACAGTGGAAATAAAATTATCTGCAGTTATGTGCCCCAAAATTAGGGATCTCAGTAACTGTTCTGTCCTACCTTATGGGTTTCTTGGACACACCCATAGTTTTCAAATATATTCATTGGTTACTTGGGGGAAGGACAAATCTAGAATTAAAGACTCCAACAGGAGAGGTCAAGGTGATTCAGAGATTTTTAACTGTTAAGCATATGCACAACAAGATTTCTCCATCTAACTGACCTTCTCTCCAATCTGCTGATCCTTAGAGAGGCTAATGATAGTCTTCACATCCTCATCAGTCAGCTCCCCTACTGCTACTTTGTCATCCTTCTTGGCCACATGATTGGCCAAGATAACCGTAGCAAAGACAGGGAAGCCATTAGCAGTGTTAAGGGAGCCATCATAGTTGTTGTGGTAGATGCCAGTCAACTCCTGGATGGGAGAAAAGGAGGGTCAGTGGCCCTACTGGAGAAGCAAGGTTAAGAATTAGATCCCACCCCACAGCTGGCCTCCACCAATTTATTATTTTTCCTTAAGCCCTCTAATCCTGAAGTACCAAGATTAGAAAATTGTTTAATATAGGGGAAATAATTCCTAACTCCATGATCCAAGTTACTTATGTAACCAGGGTACAAATAAATATGTTGTCCGGCCCTAAATTATTCAATGAATGGCAGAGCAAGGTTCCACTCTAGCGTTATCACTGCAGGCTTCTTCATTGGATATGTTCAAGTTATATATGCATTTCACCCATTACGAACACTGCCACACCCATCTTTTCCCCCAACCTGTTCCCACTCTTCTGCATTTCCTAGTGTGTAGTTCTGAGGTGAAGGTGGCTCAGTTCCCTCTCTTTCTCCTTCTCACTCACAATTTCATCTCCTGGCTTGCAGCTGTCCACTAGATCAGCAAGAAGGATGGCATCTTTGGACCGAGGAAGCCTGCCTGCAGCCACTTTGCCTGGACTCTCTTGGATTCTGATGCGCTGGTAGTTTTGATAGATTGTCTAGAGAAGACAAAGGACACTCCAATGAGAGAATCCTAAAGCACTGCTCTCTAGTCATGCCACTGCCCTGATCAAAAAACTATGGCTGCTCCCCAGTACCTATACAAGATCAAGACCCAACTCCATAAGATAATCAAGGTTTATGGTCTAGCCTCAATCTACCCATTCAGCATTTGTCATCTACATATACCTTATGTTCCAGCTGTACTGGAACACTTGCAATTCTCCTAAAAAAACTCTTCATTTTTCTATTGCCCCACCTTTGCTCATTGTTTCTTCTGCCTAAAATGTCTGCACCCTCATTGCTGCCTATCAACATCCTATCCATTCTCCAAGTTTCAGTTCAAAGCAGCACCTTTTATGGTCTCCCCAATCACTCAGGACTTATGGTTTCTGCTTCCCCCCAAATCCCTAAAACAGCTGACCCTCTTACAGCACTCAGTACCCTTCTCTGTATTACACTTCTATGTTTAGCTATCTCACTTGAGGGTAAGGACCTCAACTTTATTCCTTTGCATTTCTTCGGTGTCCAGCATGCAGCCCTGAATGCTGCAGGTGCTTAATATTTAATGTAACTGACCGTGCAAACCTAGTAATTCCCTCCTCCTCTGGGACAGTAATGCTTGTATTTGTTATGGTGCCCTTTTAATCTGTCAAAGCCCTTTCATATACATTATCCCATTTTATCCTGATAACATCCTGTGGAATTGGCCAAGCTATGCAGATACGGATATTTATACCAACAGATCTGAAGAAACTGATACAGACAGGATAAATGACTTGCTGAAGGTCTCACAACTTGCTAGGAGGGGAGCCAAGACAAGAGCCCACGTGTCCCTCCACGCCACACCCCTGCACAGTTAGGGGCATACAGAAAGTACACCCTTTCCATCTGCCTGGACATGCCCTTCTCTGGAAGACTTCTCCAGTGAAAAGGACGTGGAGGATCACCGCTGACCTCCTGACTTACTGTTGCCTTCTCTTGGTCAGATGCTTCCCACTCCTTCAGGGAGCAGTGTTGTGTGGAAATGACAGATGAAGATGAAGGCAAAGAAAGATATGACTTATCCAAGGTCATCTGGCGATGCTGAAGGTGAGGCCGGACAATGCCTCATACTTGTATCCATCGTGATACGCCAGAAGCACAGGGAGGGGTCACTCATGCTATGGATGCATGCTGAGATCCCTCTTTTATAAGAGGAAGAGCATTAGACTCAGGGAATACCCCACCGTGTGCCCTGAACAGTCAAAACCAATGACTGTTTCATACTGCCTGCTTAGTTTTCCTCCAGGCAGACAACAGTAGCAAGAAAATAATTACAACAATAGCTGGCATTTATGTAGCACTTGCTAGGACCAGGCACTGTGCTAAGGAAGACAGGCACTGTTATTATCCCCACTTTACAGATGAGAAAACTGAGGCAAACAGAGGCAAAGTGACTCGCTCAGGGCTACACACCTAGCAAGCATCTGACAACGGATTTGAACTCACGTCTTCCTGACTCCACGCCTGACACTCTCTCCACTGAAACACCTAACAAGATTTGCCACCTGTGCTCACCTCTTCCATGTTGACTTCAAAGGGACCGGCTGACTGGCATTCAGGACAGGAGCCGGGCTTCACCTCCTGGTTTTGGGACTGACAGAATGGCCCCAGGACAAAGCTGCATTTGTTACAGTTGTACTTGACCATGCTAAGTTGAGGCAGGACTCCTGTGCAGCTGGTCACCACTCCACTGGTTCTGATTAACTGGTTCAGATGCAGCTGTCTATGGGGATCAGGAAGAGGGAAGATGAACCACTCGGAGGCCACAGGCAAACTGGGTCTGGCCAGGGGTCACTCCCCAGGGCAGGCTGGGGCAAGGAAGTACTGGACTACTCTTATTCAGGGCACAAAGAAATCCTGTTTCAGATAATAAAAGCCTCAGCTGCCCTACTGGGCAAAAACACCCCAATCGATCTTTATTTATCCCTGCCCTAGACAGAACTCTTCAGGGTTTGCTTCCAGAGTAGGCGCTTCCATTGGCTGACCCCTACTTCCCCTAGGTTTTCTGGGTAGCAGACCACTGACCAAAGGTCAATGAGACTTCCATTTCTTATCCTACTATCCCCTCCAGTTCTTTAAAGAGTGAAGGAAACCCCACAGAGGCTCAGCTTTCAGAAAGTGCAGCAGAAGAAACTCATAAGCAATCCCTGTTGCCCATTCCCCTCACGAGGACCCGATCTCTGCACCTTTTTCTCACCTGAGGGAGCGAAGTTCCTCTACTAGGGGAAGGTGGGAGATACGGACATGGATGTGACTGGCAATACGGTCATACTTTGGGTACATGGCCAACACCACCTCTCGGGCAGCTTCATCAAAAATCCCTAGGAGCTCTGCTGGGGCCTCAGGTAAGAAGTAGGCCAGGACATGTTCCCGGGCTGCCAGATCTTCATAGTTTACTACCAGACTCTCCCTGTTCTCTGATGAAGTAGAAAGATAAATTGAATGCATGAATGACTAGATGAACCAATGAATGCATGAATAAGCAGTGTTTACTAACACCAAGCACTCTGTTAAATTCTAGGATACTAAGAGAAAAAGACAGTTCCAGATCTCATAGAGCTCACAATAATTAGGAAATAACAAACATGTAAGAGAGCTCAGTCACAGGACAGATGGACAGGCCAATAGGTCTAAGAGGTACAGCTGCACTCATGCAAAAATGGCAGCTTTTCCCTAGGTTCCGAGGTTTCCTTTCCCTGTGTTGGGGAGAACAAGGCGCTACCCCGAACGCAGCCACGCTGGAGTCAGGATGGAATGCATGGAGAAAGAGCACTGTGCAAGAATTCTCAAAATCCACATACTCTGGGTCCAGCCCTGCTCACTTGGGCTCGGTGACCTTCAACAACACATTAGAATTCTCTGTGTCCTAATTTCTTTATCTGTTAAAGGAGTTGTTATAAGGCTAAAAATAGCAACTTGTTGGGAGAAAAGAAATAGCAAACTAGATGTGCAAAGTCTTTTGAAAGGGAGAAAACACTAACCAGAAATGGGGCTGGGTCTGAGAGCAGGGAAAAGGGAAGGAAGCCCTGGCCACGCACCTTTACACATGTCGCTAATTCGTTCCTTGAAGACATTGTGACCATGTCCATCTACGTGAGTACGTAAAAAGTTCTTGAATCGATGGTGGATTTCCAGTCGAGGGCCTGCCATGCTTACCCACTCCCGAACGGTGTGGCCTTTCAAGTCCTCCAGATTCTCGATGCTCTCTATCATGTCCTCCTCCTCCTCTCCCTCCTCCGTACCCCGTTCCACCAGGCGCCGTTTCCGGGCGGGCCGTTCCTCATCTTCTTCATCACTATCTGAGGACCACACGGAACACGCCAGTCAGCCTCCTCCGTCCCTCCCCTCTTCTAATCCATACCCTTCCTCTACCAGATCATTCCCTCTCAACCACCAATCCAATGTGCTCCCTCAAGCTACACCGCCTTTCCCATTATTAAGTGAATAGACCACCTATAGCTGAAAGGGACAAATGGAGGCCCCCAAAAGTTTGAATACCATGAAAATCACGGTTAGCCCTAAGGAGATGGACTTGCTGAATGGCAGGTCTCTTTAACTGAGCATAAATACCATCTTCCCTCCCTCTTTCTTCTTCCCTCCAGGTTTTATTCCCAAACCCTAGGAGGGCAAGAGATAATAGAATCAAGCACTTTTAGCTACTTACCCCCAAAAAGGACCAAAACAAGAAATCCAGAATATTTACCATAGAGGAGCCCCCGGCGCATGCGCCCCAAGCCTCGGTCAGTTTCCCGGTCTCGCTGCCGCATCACCCGCTCAGCAGCTTCCCTCTGGCTGGCCGTCAGCTCCTCCACATCTTCATCATCCAGGGCTAACCCTTCTGCCTCATAAGTGTCTAGCTCAGGAATGGCTCGATAATCCCTAGGGGGACCCAAGAGCAAGGACAGTTAATGCAGAAGAAAGACAACCCAAGTTCTAATGTCACATGGCTCATGTGGCTAGCCTCAGGGCTACAGAGGGCTGCTGTTCCATTCATAAGGCCTCGGGACCCCAGAGATCAAAAAGCACTTTATTAACGGATACAGACACTTCTGACTTAAAGTTAAGGATGTTTATAGAACATCAGTCTTTATGGTCAGTGTCATGGTAGGCAGTGACACTCTCCTACACATCACCTTTTGATGCTGCTGTCAAAAAAAGAATATTGGACAAAAAAAAACCACTGCTAAGATCCAGTACTGAATCTCTGATGTCCCTAGAGCAATGTGTCTGCTCAATAACAACCTAATACTCAGAACATAGAATGTTCCAAAAGTCTTGGTGCAGTTTGTACTTAATAACTATAATGTTATCTCAGCAAAGCGAAAATGACTCTTCACGTTTTGCTTTCAATTTTATAAATCTCTTCCTTGACTTTAAAAATTTGCAATCTGGCGTTTAATTGAGCCTTACAAATGTGTTCCTTATCTAATTTTTATTAGTTGCATGCTTAATTCATTGATCTGTTCTTTCTCTTCTGCTGATAAAAGTGTTTTTAGAGACACATTTTCTCCTAAGGATACATGGCTCAGGCTACATCCAAAAAGTTGTTTCACTGCTATCACCTCCATATATTATGGAAGGGAGGGGGAAGAAACTTTCTAAAAAGCAATGACAAATGGAATTAACCCCTGGTATCCTACCTAGTTCTAGTCTAAAATAATTCTCAAATTCCTTGACCCTCCTACCACCAATTCTGCTTTTTTCCTTAAACCTCTCACCTCTCCATTCCATCCCCAATAAGCTCTTCTCCATCCTCTTCCTCTTCATCAGGAAGTCCTTCGGTGCCCAGAAGACCCTCTGATTCATCTTCAAAAGGTGGCAAGTCTCTGCCAGGGCTAGAAGTCAAAGCATCAGTGCCCCCACGCCGAGAACCTCGCCCAGGGCTGGATGTCAAACCATCACTGACACGTCTGTATCTTTGGGCTGGACTGGAGGAGGCTATATTTAAAGACTCTGAGGAATCCTGAAAGAGGACCGCACTGTCAACAGTTCTGCATTGGTGTAGAGGCAATGACAGGGAGACTTTCATATGAGGACTTGCTTTGGCAAAAGAGCTAGGTTCCAGAATAGGATCTATGGGGTGAGAACTGAAGTGTAAGGAAACAGGTTTTCTTTACCCTTACTTTAGGAAAGGACCCTGCAAAGCAGAGATTTCCTTTTAGACCAATATTTTTAAAAGAAGAAAAAACTTCTGTCAAAGCAAAGAAGGTAGAAAAGAAAGGGAGATCAGTAAACTGGGGCACTTTCAGCCTTGGTGCTGATTCAAACTGTAGGTGAGGAGGCTTAAGTACCTCAAAGACTCAGAGGGAAGGCTCTTTAAGGCAATGAGCAGAATGCTTCTTTTCATTCTGCTCAGCCCTGGTTGCCCCCAGAAGCCCCCTCCTCACTTTTACAAGCCTAGCTAAACCCTGGCATTGAGGTCTTTCTTCCTCAAGAGAAACCCCCTTCCTCACAGTTCCCTATAGGTACACTGCCACCCCTCCCTTTCCTTCTTCACCTGTTGTCTAAAGCCCACCTCAAATGCCCCCTTCTCCAGGAAGCTCCTCTCTCTGATTCCTGCCTCTTGGAACCTCCCAGCCCTCCCCCTTCCGAGCTCGACTCAAGCATCGCCTCCCTTGAGAGGATTTTTCTGACAGCCTAGTCAGGGCTCCCCCATACATCGGAAATATTTTGTAATCACCTGTTTAGCCATTTGAGAACAGAGCCTTTCCCCCCTCTGCCTCAGTGCAGGGGTGGGAGAGGGCTGGCAGTGTAACAAGGGCTGAACACAAGTTAACCGAAAGCATCCTGGATTCTCCGCCACTAACCTCCGCCACCTCGGCCCTGCCTCAACCCTCTAACGCACCTGGGTCTTCTCGACCTCTCTTTTCCCCTACTAGGTTTAGGTTCCAATGAGAGCAAAGACTGCATCTCCTCCAAACGAGAGCCTTTTCTGGGTCACAGACTCCGGCACCTGGAGTTCAGGGAGCAGGCCTGCCCCTGGAATCCTGCCTCTGCTGACTGCAAGTTGGGCAAGTCACCCACCTTTCCGGGCCTAGGGTGCCTCCTTCGTCTCTAAAATGAGTAGCCAACCTGAGAAGTTCAACCCGTTGGACTCACTGCGTCCCCGCCCCCATGCTTCCCCCTCGGGTCCATCCCCTTACCTCCACCCGATAATGACCTCCCATTTGCCGCCCCCGCTATTAGTGGGCTCGTCCCTACAGTTCTCTCTGCAGGTGGGGGTGTCATACGCACTCAAACTACAGGGCCCTAAACAACAAGAGCCTAATAAATGCCCGTGGAGTTTATGCACAACCTTCACTCCCCTCTTCTCTCCCCTCCTCCGCCCGCAAGAGGCACAAGGGCCCCCGCCTGCTCACTGCGCATGCGCGACATTCACATATTTTTCTCACCCCGCCACCCCCTCCCGCTTTTCTTTATCCCTATTTCATCGCAGCCCCCACCAGGTCCCTCAAAGACCCCCGTATCCGTTTCACGGAACTCCCTCTGTCACGTTTCCCCTCGCTTCCCGACCCCCAGGTTGGCCGTGCTCCCCGCTCACCGCCATAGCCGCTTCAGCTCAGCTCTCAGATCCGCAACTCCTTCCGACCCGAGCAAAAAGTTTTCGCGCGAAAAAGCCCACGTGACTCGGAGGAGCCCGCGAAACGTCATGAATAATCAATATGCTCCCCAGTGCACGTTATCACTATGCATGAGGGAGGCGGTCAGGAGGCGCACCCAGAGGCACTCCAGCCAATCCGGTGCAGAACTAAGCATGAAGCTCCGCCCCCTCCCGCAGAGCCGCTTGGTCCCGGAACCTGGATTCCCCTCGGCTCCGCCCCTCGGCCCCGCGCCTAGTCTCCCGCCCCCAGCCACTCTCCGAGCCAGGCTTTTCCCCGGCCCGGGCTCCTTTGGCCCTCTCGAGCCAAGTGCAGAGGACTGTACTCTGCTCCGAGGCCACGCCGCGCGCTGCCCCCCGGTTATAGTATTTTAAAGAGGAAAGAAACCAGTACAACTGATATACTGAAAAAGAAAACACATGCATTGTAGCCCTCCAACCTCCACAAAGAGGTGGACTGGGGGTATCCTGTCATATCTTTTCATGCTAGTCATGCTTGTTCATTATAATTTTGTTATATTCACTTCCACAATTCCTCCAGCATTGACTGTTGCCGTTTTGATCATCTATGCCAATTTTCAGGGTGTAAAACAACACTGCAGGGTGGTTTGGATTTGCATTTCTCTTATTATTAATGATGTTGAGTATACCGTTATAAACACTTTGCAATTCTCCTTTTGTCAATTGTTCATATCCTTTGACCACCTATCTACTGGGGATGTATTTATCCTTGCTTTCAGATTTTATTTATGTTATTACAAACATTCTATTTCTCTTTAACAGGCCACCATCCCATTCCCCATACCAGTTGTTCCTAACTTCCTCTTTCTTCAAGCATCCCTTCCCACCACCTTTTTAGCTGAGGACCTAGGGTCGACTTGACTGAAAAAAAAACCGAAAGCCTTTTCCAAGTTCTCTTCCTTCCTAGTTCCTCGTCTCCCATCCATCCTTGAGAATTCTTCCCCCACTATTTCCTCCTTCACTCTGTTCTCAGATGAAGAAGTAGTCCTCTTTACCAAGGCAAATCTCTCTATATGTGCCCTTGATCCCATCCCTTATCCATCTCTCCAGCCTATTGCCTTCACTGTCATTTCCAATCTCTCTCTTACCTTCCAGATATCCCTATCTACTAGGAAAATAACAATAATTTATTAAGGAGTTAGGATGTGCTAAGAACTTTTCAAATATTTTATCTTGAAACATTTGATCTTCACGACAATCCTGGGAGATAGGTGCTATGATGCCCATTTTACAGTTAAGGAAACTGAGGCAGGTAGCAGTTAACTGATTTGCCCATGGTCACACAGTTTATAAATATCTGAGGCTGAATTTGAACTCGGGTCTTCCTGACTCCAGGTCCAGTACTCTATCCACTGTACCTCCTAGCTGTCTAGTTCCTTCCTTACTACCTACAAACATGCCTATGTCTTCCTTATCCTTAGAAGTCCCTCACTCCATCCCACTATACCCAAGAGCTATCATTCTATACCAATCCTCCCCTTGATAACTAATCTCCTTGAGAAAATAATCTACACTTAGGATCTCTGCCTCTATTCTCACTCCTTTCTAGACCCTCTATAATCAAGCTTCCAATCCCATCATTAAATAGAAACTTCCCACTCCAGAGTCACTAATGATTTCTTAATTATGAAATCAAATGGTCTTTTCTTAATCATCATCCTTGACTTCTTCCCAGCGTTTGACACTGTTGATCACTTTCTCCTCCTGGATACTATTAAAAATGGATTTTTCAAGAGCTAAGAGTCATCTGTTAGGAATTGACCTAACTCCATTTGTTCTGTATTTGTGATTTTGCTGTGTATGACTCCTGTATAAACTACCAGCTGCAACAGCTAGTTTCCTTCATTGTCTTCTTTCCTCCCCTAACAGGCACAAAAGACTTAATGGCTACAAAAGAAGAACTTCAGCAGCCCAAGGAACGTTTCCCTTCTTTATCCTGTCTGACATAATGTATGGTTCCTTTTGACTTACTACAACTAACTATACTAACAAGGACACATTTCTTTCTCTGTGTTCTGTAGCTAGTGATATACATTTTCCTTAATGAGCATGCTTTTTTTCTTTGTATAACCAGTTGTTGTATAATAAGCAGCCATCTTTTCTTCTTTGTCTTATGTAAGTACTATTAGCTGAATTGTGAATGACACACATTTCCATCAATTGAAGATGGAGCGTGTCACACTCTGAATGAATTGCAGTAAAAATTTGTCTCTTTCTCTTGCTGGGTTATTGGCAATGGTTAGTCCATGGATTCATGCAACAACACACCCTCCTCTAGGTTTTCTTGACAGTGGCCTCTCCTGGTTCTTCTCTTAATAACTGCTGTATCTTGGTCTTCATTGCTGGCTCTTCAAACATGTCATGCCCAGTAACTACGGGTGTCCATAAGGTTCTATCCTGAGACACTTTTTTTTTCTTTTTACCCTATGCTATCCATACTATGGTAATCTCATCAGCTCCCATGAGTCCAATTATCATCTTTATGTAAATGATTCCCAGATCTATACAGTCAACTCTATTTTTCCTCCCAAGATACTGTCACTCATTTCCAACTGGAGATTTTTTTGAACATCTCGAACTGGATTCCCATAGGCATCTTTAAAAAAAAAAATCTTGCTTCATTTCTTCAAGGAATCCTAAAAGATCTTCTGGTCAAGCTGTATTTTCCTTTGAGGCTTTGCTTGTAGATGTTTGGGGTTATTCTTCTCTCCTGAGTTTTCTACTTGGCTATCCCTGGCTGCTGTGACCAGCACAGTAATATGACCCAGCAACCAGCTGAATAAAGGAGAGAGACGGGGATGTATTCCATAGTCTGTTTATTACAGAACCATTTCATACAGAGCCAAAGTACAAGAAAATCACAGGTTTATATACCTTATAGCAGAGACTCTGAGGTAAATGAAATGCCAGGACCCTTCTTTAGTCCTGACCACTCCTTACCCTAACCCAAGGCTATTATACATTAAGACTTAATCCTAGGACCATGTCTGGGGGCACAAACAAACAAACAGGGAGTCACAAACAAGACTTGCAGATTGACTATCCTGAAACTTTCTTTAGTCATTGATAGATCCAGTGAAAGCATCCACCCAACAAGATTATATTCTTTCTGCATATCTGCCTCCTAGAAGAGAGGGAGCATGAAAGTCTGGGCTACTACACCTGGCATCATTACAACTCTTCATCTATTATTGCTTATTCATTCTTCCAGACTCACTTCCTAGATTGGGATTTGGTGTCAGGGTCAGGCTCTGCACACTCTGGAAGATTGTTGTGACCTGCTTATCTCTTTTTCTGCCACTGAGAAAATAAAAACAGTGCTATGGCCCCATTTTTCACCCAGGGTCTGGCCCTGAGATCTTCTCTCCTACATAGAATAATAGAACCACATCTTTTGTAAAGAGGTGCTACATCCTAGATCCTTCTCGTAGGGTAGGGTGTGAGGGAGGATGCTGAGGTAAGGTCTCCTTTCCAGGGATACAGTGACAAAGCTGTGGTCACCAAACCCAGGGACTGCGACCAAGATTCCTATCCCCTCATTCTGCTCCTAAGGTCTGGCTCCACAATCTTGGTTCTCCCTGTTCCACAGTTTCTCTCATGTTCACTTGTCCATGGTCTGAGTTTGTGATCTTGTGCTGGAAAGATGACCTACTGATGAGGTGCAGGCTCTGGGAACCCCCCTTGAGCTCTCCTTGAATCTTCTCACATAGGGTATTTGCCTGAGGCCATGAGCCTTAAGTTGTGGCTCTGCCCAAGTCTTTGGCCCTCCTTTGTCCAGCAATTTCCCACCCTTGATCTTCCTGTTCCACCCTAGAACTGGACTAGCCCACCATTGTCTGTCCTCTCCAGGTAGCCTCCAGCAACTTCCCATCCTTAATCACTCATTACTGGAGTCTCACCTCATCTGACTCTTCCTGGAGACTCTCCCCAAACTCTTTCTCTAGACCATCCCTAGATTTCTCCCATAACCTTTCTGTATATAAGACCCCATCTTCCTTCCATGTGGTGTGAGAGTGCCATAGAATGACCTAGCACAGTCTTACTCTGTGTCAAATGATTCTGGCCTGCTTGCCTAATGCAAGTGTCACAGACACTGAGGCTTCTTAAGAGTCTACCTCATGACAAACTTTTAATAAACTTTGCTTTTCTTTGGCTGAGAGAAGACTTGAATGGAATTCATTTGGCAGAACTCGGCGTGTTGGTATTTTGGGGTCTCAAGCACCCCTAACCCTGACCCTCTACATTTTATGGGTAACCTCTTCAGTGTGACCTTGGGCAAGTCACTTAACTTCAATTGCCCTGCCTTCCCCCCTCCAAAAAAAAAAAAGCAAAACAAAACAAAAATTATATTCAACCATATCTTCTCTCCCCACCCTGCATAATGAGCTCTGATAGCTCCCTATTCCTGTGATCTGTCTTTGTGATGTGATATTTAAAATATTTGAAAGATATAGTTTCTGGGTAGTTAATAATTTTATTTGTAATGCTAGTATTTTATTAATAAAATGGTCAGTGACCCTCTCAGATGCTAAAAACCAGTCACAGTGGTGGGCTCACAATTTCTATGCCCCTGGAAGAGTGGGTGTTCCTTCCTTAGGGTGGCAATCAACTCTAATTGGGTAACAGTTAATGAGAGACAATGAAAATTACAATGAGAGGTGGACCTATTCTAATGAGGGGTTGGGGGATATAACTTTTATTATGTATTTGACATCTACATTTCCCAGCCTTGAGCAATCTAATTAAAGAATTCATCCCCACCTGTACCTTTGTAGAGAACAATGGGCTTCCCCACCTTAGATTAAATTCCCTGTAAGGTTGAGTGGGGTCTGAACATGATTGAGAGAAAGTTAATACAATCTTTCAGAGGCTGAACAAACTATAGGCTTCTGAAAAAATCCTGGTCCTAATTCAATAGCTGATTTTTAATATGAGGGAGAAATAATCATTCCTGTCAGTGAGGAGCAAGAAGAGGTCCCCTGCCTATACAACCAATAGTATAGCAGGGGAAGAGCAGGTGGGATTCCAGATCAGCTTATCTGTGTGGACTTTCCTATACTGTCCTATTGCCAAGAAGGACATTGGACTAAAATTATATGTATCTACCATATATCAAATATCTGTAGCCTAGCAGTACAATAAGGGATCCATAATGTATGGGATGAGTGAAAACTTCTCAATTTGGGGTGGTTAACTTTTCAAATTGCTGCTGTCAATCACTTTTATGTTCCTTTGTCTATTTTCCCACCTTGGTGGAACCCTCCCCTTATCTTTCCTTGCGGTCCCAGTTGGGGAAGTATTTGGTGAAGTATGCCTCTCCACCAATGAGAGAGGAAACAGTCGGGGAGGGGTCTTGACTAAGTTAGGTTATAAATTCCAGCACTATCTTTTGTAACTTGCCTCTTCTCCATGATGAGTCATGGGGAAGACCGCCCTCTTCTCCTGGGGAAGAGAATAAAGTCCTGTTCTTATCCTAAGAGATCTCTGTGTTTATTTCTTTTCACTAAATTAAGGATGAAGGATATTTTTCATCCCAGATAATAATAAAAAGCACTTTACCCATCACCATCAAGGAGAGGGTAACACTAGGCTTCCTACTGTCAGTTTAACTCCCTCCAACCAAACTGATTACACGAAAGACCATGACAAATGGCTAATAAACCTCTTTATCAAAGTAAAAAAATAAAGAGAGGGGAAGTTACACAGATTAGAAGAGATCAAAGAACATACGAGAGCTCTTCAGACAGTAGCAAGATAAAACCTCTGCTCGACTAAGGAGAGACAGAACAATCTTACCTGGGGGAAGCTGCTCTTAACAACCTCTAAGGTTTCAGGTGCTGAGACTAAAGGGAGACGTGGGGGCTGGCTTCCCTGGGAAGTCTATCCACCATTCAAAAGTCAGTACTAGCCTCTAAAGACCACCTCTCACAACCTCTTCTCCAAGTCTGCTGCCCCATGTAAATGTTCAGTGTCTGATTTAGAACTCTTAGATTTAGAACCAAACATCTAGGGTCACACAGCTAGTGAGTGTCAAAGTCAGGTTCCTGACTCCAGCAACTGAGCCATCATAGTAGACACTTAATAACTACTCATTGACTGACTGACTGATAATAATGAAATATTCCAATAGATCTGGAGTTTCACCATTATGGATACTCCCTCCTACAAAGTAGCTAGAAACATCTAGTTCCTAATCAGCTTAAGCAACTCTTGTTTACCTTGTCCCATAAATATTGCAGCGTGGGACCACCCAACATACTAGGGGCTCCCACTGATTCTTCTTGACATAGGACATATTTCAATGGAGCTGATAGGCTGTCCATTGGTTATCTCTCACTCGGACAACATTTTAACTCATACATTTCTTTTTTTTTTTAATTTATTTGTTTATTTACTTTTAGTTTACAAGATTCAGTTCCAGAGACCCTTGAGTTTC
Source organism: Pseudochirops corinnae (assembly GCA_028646515.1). Taxonomy (NCBI): domain Eukaryota; kingdom Metazoa; phylum Chordata; class Mammalia; order Diprotodontia; family Pseudocheiridae; genus Pseudochirops; species Pseudochirops corinnae. Next base: position 49,151,043 of record CM053590.1, on the reverse strand, counting down.
AAATTTTCTCCCCTCCCTCAAGTATAGAATCTGCAAATACTTTCACGTTGGACATTAGTCTGGTTGTATAGAAGGGTTGTAACCAATGGAGTGAACAATGGGAAAAAGGAAACAAAACTAAACATGGAAAAGAGTGATAGCATGTAGGTTGCTTCAGTCTCCATTTAAACTCTGTTCTTTCTAGATCTTTCTCTGAATGTAGATATCTCCTTCCATCCTGAGACTTGTAGAGTTGTCTTATAACTGTGCGTTGCTGAGAACAGTCCAGTTTATCAAGGTTGCTCATCACACATATGATGTGTCTGTGATTGTGTACTAACTCATATATTTCTTTGAAGGCATTTCTTCCTGGAGTTCACATGGTTTTCAATGTGTTACAGCCTGTTCAGGCTCACCATTCACTTTCCCATTGCCCTCTGGGTGATACTCATTTTTAATTACTATATATGTGTGAGTATGTGTTTATAAGACACACATATATGTATATACACACACATATATGTGTGTCTATCTATGTATACATCAGTGTTGAGGTGTGCTACCCACTTCCTGACTAAGAGGTGACAGACTGTGTACCTGTCCTCAAGATGTAGAATGAGGCATACATTTTTGAACATAGCCAATATGAGAATTAAGGGCAGTTAGGTGGTGTAGTGGAAGGAGTGTTGGGCCTGGAGTCAGGAAGACCTAAGTTCAAATCCAGCACCAGATACTTACTATGTGACTCTAAGCAAGTCATTTAATTCTATTTGCCTCAATTTCCTCATCTGTAAAATTAGATGGAGAAGAAAATGGCAAACCACTCCAGTATCTCTGCCAAGAAAACCTCAAATGGGGTCATGGAGAGTCAGACAGAAGGGAAAAATGACTGAACAACAACCAGATTAGGGTGTGTCCAGAATTCCATTTAAGTGTTTTTTCCTCCTTCTGCACAAAATATTGTTTCCCTGGAAACTGCCAGTGTCAGCTGATCCCTTCCAGGAAAACCCTAGATGTAAAAAGAACCTGACCTAGAGATACTTAAGGTCAAAAAGCTTCCTGATCTAAAGACAGCACGAAGTCTCTGCAAGGGTCAGGGTTTAGATTAGGTGCTAGGTCCTCAGCCACAGGCATCCTCCATGTATGACCTTAATTAAGCAACTTTTCCCTCTCTGAGATTCGGTTACCTATTCATTAAAAAAAAAAAAAGACAAGAGAGAGGGGGAAAAGGGGGGTCATATGAAGTGGTGTGCAAGGTTCCTTCTAGTTTAAGCATTCTATGGTCTAACATTCTGTTCAGTTCAACAGGAAGGTGTTAGTTGATTGCTAGGTGCTAGGCACTGGGCTAGGTTTTAGATTCTTATATAAAGGTGAAAATGAAATAATACCTGTCCTTACATAGCTTTCAGTCTTAGTAGGGAGAAGTGGAGTGGGCCAACATGTCCCCAGATAAATATGAGAAATAAACACAGAATAAATACAAAGTACTTTTATAAGATGGTATGGGAAGAGAATTCCAAACTTCTTGGCTTGATAGATATTTAGGGTTGTGTATAATCAGATGCCAACCAAGCTTTCAATTCACTTAAATTCAGCAAGCATTCATTAAGTGTTGACTATGTCCAAGGCACTGTGAATATAATGGCAAAAATAAAACCAGTCCCTTAACTCAAGGAGCTTACACTCCACTGTGGGGGAGGGGAGAAGAGGAAGAATAGGACATTTGTACAGATATAAGATAATACAAGTATAATATTATTTTATTGTTATTATATAACATTATCTTATTGGTAGAATATATATTATTTTATTATTATATGTAATATATAATTTTATTGTTATTAATTGTTATTATTAGATTACTGCTACCTTTGAAAATTAAAGTAAATTGAGAGACAATGGTCTGAGCATGACCAATCATTGAGGATATCCTGATCAACTGACAATTCAGTTAATGAAATAGAAGAATATATGGGGAAGGTAACAGACAACAAGGTATTAGGGTCTTAAAAGAAGTATTTACAAGTTTATCAATTAACTTTGATGAAACTAGAAGGTGTGGAGGCAGTAGAGGGGCAGCTAGGTGGTACAGTGGGTAGAATGCTGGGCCTGAAGTCAGGAAAATTCATCACCGTAAGTTCAAATCTGACCTTAGACACTTACTAGCTGTGTGACCCTGGGCAAGTCACTTAATCCTATTTGCCTAAATTTCTCCATCTGTAAAATGAGCTGGAGAAGGAAAGAGCAAAACATTCCAGCGTCTTTGCCAAGAAAACCCCAGATGGGGTCACAAAGAGTCAGACACCACTAAAAAGTGACTGAAGAGCTAGTAGAGATAGCTTTGATGAGAAGGACCCCTAACAACTTTCTAGATGGCCATTTCTGGAAAAAGTCTTTTCACTTATACCTCTACCAGAGAGTAGGCAGTTACGTGTTATGTTGCATGAAACACTGAGCCCAGAGTTTGGAAGATTCAAATTCAAATCCTGCCTCAGCTACTTACTAGTTGTATGACTCTGGACAAGTCACATATTCTTCTGTCTGCTTCAGTCTCTTCATCTGTTAAATGGGAGTAATAATGGCACTTACTTTTCAGGGTTGTAGTGAGAAAATATTTGTAAAATGTGGTATCAATGCTAACAATTATGGGGGGAGGGGGAAGAGTCATGGTTATTTATCTTTCCCTCAAGTCATCCACAGCATTTTATAGCAAAATTACTGCTCTAGAAGGAGGCATAATGTCCAGCAGGGAGCAGACTTGAGTAATTTAATCAGAAGACAGCCTTGAGGAATGTGACCCTTGGCATCAGAGAAAGGAGCTAGCAATAAACTGAAGAGAAAATGAGCCTTGGCAATCAGAAGTCCAGCTGAATGACCTGCCCAGAAGAGACATTGTGCCCAGGTGGGAACAACATTATGACAGCTGAGAAGAAAAAGGATGACAGGGCCCCATAAAGCTCCTTGGCTGCATGTGGTTTCTATGTGTGCTTCCCTCTAGTATACTCTATATACATGACAAATTGTATATCACTCTTCCCAATGATTCTCTCTCTCTTTCTCTATCTATCTATCTATCTATCTATCTATCTATCTATCTATGTATCTCTCTATCTATCATGTTTATGGGGAAGTGTTTTGCAGTTCTTGTCCTCACTATGCCCTCTCTATAAATGCCTTTACTTGAGCTAATTGTGTCCATTGGCTAATTAACAAAGGGATATACACCAGTAGGGGCTCATAAGCTGTATTGTTAGAGGAGTGGAGAACCTGGGGTAATAGTTGCCTACTGCATACTCAATCTATGACTTTCGAGTACTAAATTGGGAAAGTAGCCTAGGAGATATGCTATATGCATAAATACAGGCTAATTTAAGAAGAGAGAGTAGTAAAAACTAGGAGGGTAAGGTGGGAGAGTTTTTCTTTGTATATCCAGTGCTTAGCAGACTTGGCGTATGGTAAGTAAGCATTCATGTATTCTTTTTTTTGCTTTTTTTTTGGAGCGGCAATTGGGGTTAAGTGATTTGCCCAAGGTCACACGGCTAGTGAGTGTGTCAAGTGTATGAAGCCAAATTTGAACTCAGGTCCTCCTGACTCCAGCGCCAGTGCTCTATTCATCGCACCACCTAGTTGCCCCAAACATTCATGTATTCTTAAACTTTTTTGTGTCATAGACGCCTTTGGCATTCTAGTGAAGCCTAAGGACTGTACGTAGACTAATGTTTTTAAATAATGAAGAAAATACTGAAATTCTATTAGAGATCAATGAAAATAAAGGTATAATTTTACCCATCCCAGTTCACAGACCCCTTGAAATCTATCCCATTTATCCCATGTATCCTTTGTACATCTGTTGGTTACGCATTAAGAATACCTGACTTAGGGATGGCTAGGTGGCGAAGTGAATAGAGCACCAGCCCAGGAGTCAGGAGGACCTGAGTTCAAATGTGGCCTCAGACACTTAATACTTACTAGCTGTGTGACCGTGGGCAAGTCACTTAACCCCAACTGCCCTCCAAAAAAAAGAAAAGAAAAAAGAATACCTGATTTAATAATGTTTATTGACTGATTGACAAAGAAAGGCTATACTCCAGAAGGTGGCACCTGAGGGGAATGCTGAGATAAGTTAAGGATTTGAAGAGGTAGAGATGAGGAAGGAGTGCATTCCAATTATGAGAGATAGCTTGTACAAAGATTCAGGCTGGGGGAGATGGAATGATGAATTTAGGGAACAGCACATAAACCATTTTGCCTGAAAGGTAAAGGGTTAGAAGGAAGGTAATGTCAAGTCAACAAGTATTTATTTGGGTTACTATTATTATTAAGTTACCTAGCTACAGGATTAGACTGCAAACAATGGAAGTAGTCTGCAGTTGCTTTGATTCAATCAACTTGAATTTGAGTTAACTGGGGGGTGGATGGGCCTCTTTATATGGCTATATGCAAGGCATTTTGTAAAATATCTCAATATTACACAAGCAGAAATCGCATTATCCCAGCTCTAATATCTCTTGTCACACATATGAATGGTGGGACTTAAGAGTTTATTGTGATTATATATACATCTGGTTATAGGGTTACCCTTACTTTGTTGTTGAGTCTTTTTATGACCGTGTGTGTGTGTTTTGGCAAAGATACAGGAATAGTATCTAGCTGCCCTTTACCCTTACTGATCTCCTTCTTAACCTAAGACCCATAGAAACTCCCCCAAATTACAAATTTGGGGGGCTTTCATGATCAATCTACCTTTTGGGAAGTCTTTAAAACTGAAATCAGGTGAGGACCACAAATCTTATGAGAATTCTGTCTCTAAACTGTATTTTATTATGACCTTGCCACTATTTAGACTCCATAAGTAGATTGTCAAAGATCTGAATCTTCCCTGGGGACATTAGAACTTCATTTAAACTAGTTTTCAATTTGCATCAAGACATAAAATGATCAACACCTATCAGATTGGGTAACATAACAAAAAAGGAAACCATTGGATGTTAGAGGAATGTGGGAAAACTGAGACAGTAATGTACTGTTGGTGGAGTTGTGAACTGGTTCAGCCATTCTGGAGAGCAATTTGGAACTATGCCTAAAGGGCCATAAAACTTATACCCTTTGATCCAGACATATTGATGGGGTCTGGAATGCTTTTGTCTGTAACCTCAGTTTGTAAAATCATATTTTTGTGTTCGGGTATGTCCGTAATATCATTTTGTGAAACCAAGTTGTAAAATCACACTTCCTCCAGCCTAAAAGTCTTTTCCCTGAGCCAGCAGTCTGCCTAGTTACAATAGCTATACCCATGAATACATCACCCAAGCATTCAGACAAACCCTTTAGTTTAGAGAAATGCATAGTCCTTTTCTTCTAAGTGGCCAGCTGTACCCAAAATCCTTGAATATACTATCAGAGAGAGATAACTCCCTCCCAACTTGGCACCTCCTGAAGCTTCCAATCAGTCTAGCTTCCAAACTTGAAACAATCAAGCCTACCTGCCCAACATTCAAAGAGAAAAAAAAAAGATTGTTAGGTCCTTGAGGTCAGGGACTATTTTTCTGTTAGTATTTCTAGTCAGAGAATTTAGCACAGTGCCAGGCACACAGTGAACACTTAATAAGTGCTGATTGACTTGACTTAAAAAAAAACAACAAAATTAAAATCAATTTTCAGTTTTCCAGGCATTATGCTAAGTACTGGTAATATAATGCCATCAGAGAGACAGTCCCTGCCCTCAAAGAGCTTCCATTCTATTTTTAAAAATAATTTTTTATTGAAGTCTTCTGTTTCTTACATTATCAGTTACTCCAAGTATCCCTTCCCCTATCAGAGAACCATCCTATATAACCAGAGTTCTTTTGTTTTATTTTAAACAAAAAAAGAGCTTGCATTCTAATAGAAGTAGACAACACATTAAATGAAACTAAAAACAGAACATGCTGGGGTGTGGAGAGGAACAGAGAAGGGATCCAGTGCTGAGCCATGAGTAGAAAAAAATCCAGTCAGGAATGCAGCCTGGGAAGGAATGAATAGATAGCTGGCCTGGGCGTCCTCCTTAAAATACAGGTTCTGGAAGGAGCCAGCTAATAAGAGGGAGAGGCCATGGGGGTGGAGGATACTTCCATTGTGAGAAGGACAAAAGAGAAGTAAGCCTGGAAGGAAAGTTTGGAGGGAGACTGGGCTTTAAATGCTAAGCTGAGAAATTTGTGTTTTACACTAGAGGTAACAGAGAGCCCCTAAAGATTCTTGAACTGGGCAAAATGATAAGGCCAGACTTGCTGTTCTGGCCTGGGCCTGACTCCGTCCATTCCCCAGATAGTTTAGGTTAGGTATTGTGACAAAATGGGACACTTGGAGAACATTCACCTGTAAAGAAAGGGAGATTTATCTAGCTATAGCAGAAGGATATTCAACAAGGATGGTCACTGAAGGCTCCTCAGGCTCATTCAGCTGAGTGAAGATCCTTTGCCCGTCATTATCTACCAACCCAAGCATAAGAAGGCCTGCCTGGAGTTCCTTGTGGCTGCTTTATATGCAGACAAGCAAGACATAATGCCAACACACTGAGCCATAATTCCCTGAGTCAATTTAGTCTCAAGGATAGTCTTGATTCCTTTTAAGGAAAAATGATACTGAATTGCATGGGGGGGGGGGGGTGTGGAGTAAGGAGGAATTAGGATATTGCTCCTGCCACATATGCTTTTATAAGATTGTTGTTTGCTCTTCATTTTCAAAGAGGACCGATAATATCACCATCTTGACTTGTCTGTGAATTGGACTGGTGATGGCTCTGGATATAATGGATGACCTTGGCTTTTACGATGTTTGACCAAGCTCTAAGCAGTCCATAGTGCCCACTTCATCCACCCATTCCATTGGGGGAAGTCTTCACATGCTTGGGGTAGACATTTCCCTAACTCACTGACATGTTTGAGGTCTGTTGGTTACCTTCAGTGTGGTTTAGCCCATCTCCCAAGATGTTTTACTGGGATGTGGCTGCTATACATGCTACAGCTTCTTGGAATCACAAGTGAGAGTTGGGAGGTGGATGAGTAGCCCTAAAAAGGGCCTGGGCCAGCCCTCATCCAAGAGGTGCTAGTCTGTCTATCATCAACCAAGTTTGGGATTAGAAGTGAAATCCTCAGCTTCTGAATTCTAAGAGGGCCAGGATCAATAGGTAGTCATGTGTGTGTGTGTGTGTGTGTGTGTGTGTGTGTGTGTTCCCACACCATGGCCTGTGGCCAGTTCTCTACATTACCAATGGAGGATGGATTGGAGAGGGGAGACACTGAAACTGGAGGTACCAATTAGGAGACTATTTTAATAGTCCAGGTGAGAGATGATGCCCAAGAGTGGTGGCTATGTGTATGATAAGAAGGGGAAGAATGGAAGAGATTTTATAGAGAGAAAATTAATATGACTTTGAAATCAATTGGATATGAGGGGTACTGAGATTGTGAACCTTGAAGAATAGCAAGACAGTGGTACCTTTAATAGGAATAAAGATGTTTGGAGGAGGGGAGAGTTTGAGGAGGAAGATATTGAATTTTCTTTTGGACATGTTGGATTGAAATGCCCTCCCTCCATCCTCCATTCTTTACTTCTTCCTACACCACTTTCCAGCTCTTTAAATAATCAAATCAAATCAATATTGTGATTGCTACTGGAAAAGGTGTGTTAATCAATTCCTCTATGACCTCATTTACCAAACCTATGACCCCCCCCCCAAAAAAAAACCCCCAACAACAACACCAAACAGCCCTTCTTCAGTGCCATTCCCCTTTATGTATTGTCTACCCCCATTAGAATGTAAGTTTCTTGAGAGCAGACACTGTCTTGGTTTTGTATTTGAATCCCTAGGACTTAAGCAGGATGCTTGGCACTTAGTAAGCACTTAAATGTTTTTGCATTCATTCATTCATTCATTCAGTGGGATATCCAGTTGGAAATGTCCATCAGGCCTTTGGCAACATGGGACTGGAATTCAGGAAAGAGAAAATTGGATACATAGATTTGTGGTTTTTCTGTGTAAAAATGATAGTTGTATTCAAAGAAGCTGATGAGATCACTGAGAAAGAGTGTAGATAAAACGAAACAAAAAACATCTAGAAAGTGCCCACTCTGTGCTAGTCACTATGCTTAGCCTTTTACAAATATAATCTCATCTAATCTTCATAACCACCCTAGGAGGCAGATCCATTTTACAGTTGAGGAAACCAAAGAGGTTAAGTGATTTGTCCAGGGTCACACAGCAAGCAAGTATTTGAGGGCAGAGTTGCATTCAGGTCCTCCTGACTCTATGCACTAATCCATCCACTGGCCTAGACAGAGATGGGTTCTCAGGATGGAGTCCTAGTGAACACCCATGCTTAGAGCAAAAAATTAAGACCCAGAAAAGGCTCATAGGAGAATGAGAGATCAGGCAGGGAGGAGGAGAACCAGGAGACAGCAGTACCATAGATGCTGAGGGTGGAAGGAGTATCCAAGAAGGGCAACTGGTGTTAAGGACTTCAGGGAGGTAAAGCACAGTAACTGAAAAGGGGCCATCACCTTGAGCATTTCAGAGATTGAGTCATCTTAGAAAGAATGGTAAAAGCAAAAACTTGATTGCAAAAAGATGAGAAATAATGGGAGGTGAGGAAATGAAGGTCAATCTTTCAGATGATTTTTTTCCCCTAAGGCGTTTGGTTATAAAATAATCATGGAATCATAGCATCTCAGAGTTGGATGCCCTCTAGTCTAAAGCCATCTGATCTAATCTGAAAAAGAATCTTTTTTACAATGGTCCCACAAGCTAACCTTAAATCTGCTTTGTCATTTCTTAGGTCTTTTCTTATGAAGCATACTAGTATGTTTGTTTTTGAGACTTTTGTAATTGCAGGCATCATCCCTTTTACTTTGGAAAGCAAATAAATTCATATTTATTTGCTGGCCAAAATAGACACACACGCACACATTTATACATAGATACATTAATAATTGAGGCCTTTTCCTCCATCTTAGGATCTTTGTGCACTGGGAGTCTATTCTTCCTTCCCTAGAGGATGTGAATTAACATTCTTTTGTAGAACCCCAAGGGAAAAAACTGAGTGTTTCCATCAGAGGGACTTTGATCCTCACTTGTGAGAATAACCAAGGCTAAGCAATTTAGAGGCATGGATCTCTTGGAAAACTCATGCCTCTATTACTTGGCTACTATGCTGTATATGGCTGTGGTTTTAATTGCTTCCCACTTTTTAAAAATTTTATACCCAAACCCAGCTAAGAAGCCCCAATTATGACTCCAGAGATATTCACCTAGGCTCACACAGTCATCATTCTATGCCTAGAACATAGTAAGTGTCTAATGAATGCTTACTGACTGATTGATTGACTGACTAATATCTTCCAAACCTTTTGTGGCCAACCTCGAATAAACCACAAAATTTTATAATCCTATATTCTCATTCCTCTCAACCAAGTACTGTGTTCCAAAAGTCCAAATCATAGTCTTGGAAGTGATGGTTATAGCACATTGTTCTCCATCAATATCTACCCTAAAGCTCCCATTAGGAGGGATTATCTTAAATGCATGTCAGAAATAGGACTTTACCTCTGTCAAAAGAAAAACCATTTTAGGAGCTATTACAGACCCACTCCAACCTGATTTCAGATTTAGAGGATTGAGGCACCTCTCTCTCATCTATAGGCTTCCTGAGTCTCTGTTTAGATATACTGAATATTCGTTCATGAATCCTTTTTCAGTGGTGTGCTGATAAATGATTAACAACTGGCTTTCCAGGAAAAATTATTGACATTTTCTCCTCCACTTTCTTAAGTCTAGACAACCAACAAAACAAGAAATCAATTAGCAGTTTGTCATTTAACAGGTTTAAATTATCCCATTGAAAATTTAACAATAAGCTCCCAGGAGCTGGTTTGAGCTGGGCCCAGCACACCCCTGTTCCTTTTGGGTGGGTAGGTCTGATGTTTGGATTTTAGCATAATAAATGCTTGCTTGACTAAGTTAATTAGAGTAGAGTTAAAGCAGTGGTTCTCAACCTTCCTAATGCCATGACCCTTTAATACTTGTATGTGGGCGTATCTGCATGTGGGTGGACGGATAGAGGAGCAGCGTCTCGGTTCCTAAGACCATCAGAAATATGTGTTTTCCAATGGTCTTAGGTGACCTTGTTCAACCCCCAGTGACCCACAGGTTGACAACCGCTGAGTTAAAGAATTGTCAGGAAACAGTTCTAGCTCATTTTACAGATGAGGAAACTGAGGCAAATAGGGTTAAGTGACTTGCCCAGGATCACACAGTTAATAAGTGTCTGGGGCCAGATTTGAACTCAGAAAGATGAGTCTTCTTGACTTCAGGCCCAGCTCTCTATACAATGATAGATAAGCAGAATATTTCAGTGGAGGGTTGAATGTCAACATGTCATCATGTCACCCTTGGACAGGGAGACTATCTCCATACCCAGACCTCCCCTGGCCTTGGGCAACGTATTCAAATAATTTGTGCCCTAAACCTGAGCAGAACACAATGGCTATTGCACCTGGGTAGAGTCTTGAACAAGAAAGTTTGTCCAATCTCATTATCAGCAACTGTCCTTCAAGAGACTGAGTTTGTTTTTTTTAATCAAGACTTTTTTAGAAAAAGGGGAGAACTCTGGGCTTCCCAAATTGTTGGTTAATAATCATTTCTCTCATTTCCATTAGACTGTGAGCTCTCTGAGGGGAGGAACTGTTTTTTGTCTCTTTTTGTATCCCCAGCTCTTAGCACACTGCCTGGCACAGAATTAGCTCTCAATAAATACTTATGGATTGACTGACTCTGTATATTGAAGTTCCTGAATAAGAGTGCAGACGTTGGGGTGTTGAGAAGAACTCTAAGTCATTCCCTCAATTCCCTGAGAAAGGAGAGTGCTTTGGAGGACAGTGGATGGCTGCAACTGGGGTCTGGTTGACAGAAAGATTGAGAAAAGGGGTTACTGAGTGGTGGCATCATAGGAATGGTCTGGAAGGTGCAATGAGTAACGACCAGAAAGTATTTCTTACATACCAGGTACTGTGCTTGGCATGGGGGAGTGATGTAATAATCCAGGGCAGGCAAGTTGGAGCCAGGTCACCAAGGGCCTTAAATGTCATACTGAAGAGTTTGGATTTGGCCCTAGGTGAGTTGATGTGCTCAGGAGGGGGCTTTAGGAATATCATTCTGACTTCTTTGTGCCAGATGAATTGGAGAGGGGAGAGTCTTGAGACAGAAAGACCAATTAGAAGCTTAGCACAGCAGTCCAGGTGTGATGAGGCCTGATACAGCCTAAAGGGCAGAGAGAAGGTGGGGAATATGAGGGATGTTGTAGGTTTGGGAATGTGAGGAATCCAAGATGGATCTGAAGTTACCAGAATGGAAGGTTGTGAAGATGGTGTGGCCCTTGATAGAAAGGAGGAAGGAAGTTCTGAAGGGGTGTGTGTGTGTGTGTGTGTGTGTGTGTGTGTGTGTGTGTGTGTGTGTGTGTAAGATGGTGAGTTCGGTTTTTCCACATGTGCTTGAGAGGTCCATTTCAAAAAGTCCAACAGTAATAATAACAACAGTTAACCAGGTTTTTTACATACCTTATCTCAACTGGTCCTCACAGCAGCCTGGTAAAGTAGGTGTTATGATTGATCCCCTCTTTACAGGTGAGGAAACTGAGGCAGAGAAATGTAGAGCAGCCTGCCTAGATCATGCAGCTAGTAAGGGTCTGAGGCTGGATTTTAATTCAGGTCTTCCAGACTCAAAGTCCAGTGTTCTGGGACTAAGGAGAGAAACCAGGACTGGCTACATTGATCTGAGTCCCCTGCATAGAGAAGATAATTAAATCCATGGGGGCTAATGAGGTCAACAAATGAGAGAAAGTACAAATAAAGGGAGGGGGGACCAGGACAGAGTCTTGGGGGATATTCACATTTATGGGGAAGGTTATGACTAATGATCCAGCAAAGGAGAGTGAGAACAAGCAGGTAGACAAGTAGAGGAAGAACCAGGAGAGAGATGAAGAAAGGTCAATTAACAGTGACAAGTATAGAGAGGTCAGGAAGGGTACCAATTGAGAAAAGGTCATTGGATAGATCTAGCAATCAGGAGATCACTTAAACCCAATTCAAGGGTAAGTCAAGGCATCGCCTTATGATGTCATTGGTCCTCTTCAAAAACAAACAAGAGATCCCATCATCATTGATGGGAATTTGTTTTGCTTGAAACACACATATATGTAAATCTGTATATACATACACATCCGTATATACACACATATATACAGACACACATATACATATGTAATATATACACATATAAAAGACATATATTTGTAATAAGAGTTTTCTTTTTATTTTTTTCTTTTAAGTATGGGGGAGGGATGGGAGGGAGAAAAAAATAAATTTGGAAGCCAGATTACAAGAGGTTGAGAAATGAGAGGGGGGTAAAGGCTTGGAGTTAGGATTCTAAACTCTCTTATCTGTCATACTTTCAGAATTTCTCATTCCAGTAAAGAGCTACAGGTAGATTAGATAGTACTAGCCCCTAAGGACTCTGGGAAATTGCCTTTCCCATGAGCAGCCTTTCTGCCCCTAGGCAGAATAGTGCAAAATACTTATTCAACTTAGTTTAATCAATTAGACTATGAATTTGTTACTTCTTCTCCAGAATGTTTTTAACCCCAGCTTGGTCTCAGCCTGACTGATTTTACTCTGGGCCACTTCAATTTATATTTGAACTTCCAAAGATTACAAAGGAGTAAAGCATAGAGAAAGATAAAGCCACACATGAGGTTGTGGCTGATTAAAAGAATTTGAGGATTTTTGATCATAAAAATGGGACATGTATGGGGGATGATGAGATCAAGGGTATGGCTCTATTTGTACACAGCTGAAGTGGAATGATGGGGATCAATTTAATCAATCAGCAAGCATTTATTAAACACTTGTTATTGTTCACTCCTTTCAGTAGCATCCAACTGGGGTTTTCTTGGCAAAGACACTGTATTGATTTGCCATTTCCTTCGACAGCTCATTTTACAGATGAGGAAACAGACAACCATGAAGTGACTTGCTCAGGATCACACAGCTAAAAAGTATCTGAAGTGGGGTGTGAAGCCAGTTCTAATACCCTCTCCAATAAACCTTCTGTCTGCAGTCAAGGTCAAACATAAGGAGAAGTCTGTTGAAGAGAGAAGGGGACTTCCAGCAGGTACAATGGAAGGGGATGTGCATGGTTGGGGTGGAGCTGAGCAGGTGTCCTTCACCTGGGCAGTCCAGGATTCTGTATCGTTGGGATAGCAAGAGAAAGAAGTGATCATTTGTAGGTGACATAGTGCCTTCTGACTCTGGTCTGTGATGGCAGAAGGCAAAGCTCGAAACCCTGCTGAAATCCCAGTTTAGGGAAAGGACCTTGAGGTAGACTTCTTACAAATTAGCTTTTGGCTCTCAGTGGTTTCCAAAGGCTAATCCTTTCTAATGGGCTTTCCTGACTAACCTCAGAGGGATTTCCCTTTGTCTTTTGCTGGAAGTTCCCGTGTTTATTTATGCCTTATTACACACTTGTTCCCTCAGACTGCCTGTTTTCAGCCCTATTTCTCAGGGCCTCCTCACTCTGTGGGATAATTATACCTCTCATGAGGGTCCGGGATCTGGTCTTTGCCACTGGCTGATGGATTGAGTCCGCTTCAATTATCACTATAACTTTTTTGTTATTTTGGCTCCTTTCCTGTTTGCAGCCCAGGGGAGAAGCTACACGTCACAGGAACATGGAATTGGAAGGAATCTTAGACTACCTAATTCAATCTGCCCCCATTTTAGAGATGAGGACACTGAGGCTCAGGGAGAAGGGGAAAGAAAGCAAAACACATATATTAAACATTTGTTATGTTATCAGGCCTGGAGTCTGCAAGACTCATCTTCTTGAATTCTAATCTGACCTCAGACACTTACTAGTGACCCTGAGCTAGTCACTTAATCCTATTTGCCTCAGTTTCCTCATCCGTAAAATGAGCTGAAGGAGAAAATGGCAAGCCACTTCAGTATCTTTACCAAGAAGACTCCAATTGGAGTCACAAAGAGTCAGACACAACTGAAAACAATTGAACAAAAATCATAGGTCGGGCACTTTGCTAAGCGCTTTACAAATATCCCATTAGAGGGGTAAAGTGACTTGACCAAGGTCACACAAGGAATAAGTAGTAGAGTAGGGATTTGAACCCATTTTCCCCAATACCAAATCTGTTGTACTGCTGGGCATTAAACTAGGAGGCAGAGGACCTGGTTTCCTGGTTCTTGTAGTTTTACCCCTGACACCTTAGACAACTGCTTTTCTTCTCTGGGTCTCAGTTTACTCATCTGTAAGATGAGGGAATTGGACAAGATGGTACCTTTTAGGCTTGACATTATATGCTCTAAGATCCGATTTGCTCTAAATCCTACAACTTCTTTTCTTCCACAGCACATTATTTCCTACATGTCCTCCGAGGTTCCTTTCAACTCTGAAATCCAATTATTCTTTGCTATAAAGAAAAGCAGAAGTACAGTGGTTGTCCACAGGGAAGTCACTGGTTCTTGGAGACAGACACTCTAAAGTTAATTCTCACTGGGCCAGATCTGTTAGAAATGGCATACTAAAAATATTAAAAGCAGCTCTTTGTGGCAGTGAAGAACTGGAAATTGAGGGGATGCCCATCAGTTGGAGAATGGCCGAACAAGCTGTGGTATATGATTGTAATGGAACACTAAGCTAAAAGGAATGACGAGTGGGAGTCGTTTCAGAAAAAAACATGGCAAGACCTATATATAAACTGATGCAAAGTGATGTGAGAAGAACCCAAAGATCGTTTTTTTGTGCACAGTACCTGCAATATGGTAAAGATGATCAACCCTGAAATATTGGGCTACGAAGACAATTCCAAAGGACTCATGATGAAAAAAGCTATCCGTCCTCAGAGAGAGAACTGATGAACTCTGAGCGCAAATTGAAGTATGATTTTCTTGCTTTCTTCATCTTTTTTGCTCCTTTTTTCTGCAATGTGGATATCATGGAAATAGTTTTGCGTAACTTCATGTGTATGGCTTTCCTCAATGAGTCCAGGAGGGACTGGACAGCCTCCTAAATAAATATTTAATATTTTAAAAATACTATAAAAAACAACGACAACAAAATCAAACAAAAGAAGTGGCATTCTGTGGTGGAGGGGAAAGCATGCCACATCTGGACTCAGAGGACCTGGGTTCAAAATGCAGGTTGCACAAATTTCACTCGGTGTGTGACCTTTGGTTAATCACAACTTGTCTGTGTCTTAGGTTCCTTCTCGGTAATATAATTGGATTGGAGCCCTGAGGTCCCTTTTAGTCCTAATGGTCCGGACCGTCGCATGGTCCCACTCCTAGGTGAATGCGTGTGGCTGGGGGGTATGGCAAAGGTACAAGGCTGGTCTTCCTGGAGACAGAGGACCAAAGACTGTCTCTTTAAGAGAAGAGCCAGTCCGTCCCGCCTCCGGCAGCTCTCTATCGGTTACTTCTGCTATTTACTTTCTCTTTTAAGCCGAGACCTCAGAGTGCTTTAGTCCTATTGGCTACCCTGTGATGGAGAGGCGGGGCTGGACGTTGCACCCAGGGATGATAGATAAGTTCCTGGCCCCAGCGGTTCGGCGAGTTTGGGGGATTTTTCCACCTTCACAGTCCCCTCCCTCCCGTCCCCCGTCCCCAGCGGACCGCTTTTCGGCTAGTTCCAGTACCGGACGCTGGGAGTTCAGGCGGGGCCGAGCTCTCTCCTTCCCTTTTCCCCAGACGGGGCCGCGAGTTCCGCGTTTCGGCGCCCGTGAGGTGAGGCTCTTTGGCCACGGTCCCTGGCCGGCGCGGACCTGCCGTTCGTTCCCCTCCCCCTCCCCCTCCTCTCCTCGGCGTCCTCGGGTCGGAAGCGCCGGAGTAACCCGAGGCGGCGGGGCCTGCGAGGGTCGGGGAGGGGGGTGGCTGATGGGCCGATGGGCCGCCCGGGAGCCGAACGCTGAGCTGCTGCGGATCCGAGGAGTTCAGGTAAGGAGACCCCACCCCCCCCCCACCCCCGAGGGCCGGCGCCCCTCCTCCCGGCCCGCCCCCTACCCAATAATCCCGGCCGCC